>CM038673.1:461191029-461891658 GCA_021605145.1 Aegilops bicornis
CTAAACTTTAGCATTAAAGCCAGAGTCCTTCTTTTCATGAATGTTCAGGAAGAAGAGAATCCCTAAGTGAGAATTGAATGCCATCCCATTTCCTAAAGAAAGATTGGAGGAACTCTTCCTCGGTCTCCGTATCCAAAGATACTGGTAATTAGAGCTTCAAGTGTTCGGTTCTACTCTCCAGACCATTTGGACGAAAGTTCGAGTTTGCCAGGGGTACAAATGAAATGAAAATGAATTGATAAAACATTCCTAAAAAAAATTTCTGCCACTTATACTTTATGTTATGATATTCTAATCAGATTGGATGGCAAAGATTTCTCATTTTATCTCCTTTCTATGAATGTAATAAAGCCGTACCAGATTGGAATTCATTCTCGGAACTCTCCTCTAGAGAATGGCCTGGCTAAAGAGAGTGATAGATCCATCGTGTCGTGTGGATGCATGAACATTTTATTAGTTAAAGTTATGGTCAAGATTTGATACAGATTACAATGAGATCAATAAACCAGGACGGAGGTAGTATTATAAACACATCTTCAAGCATTCCATCTCTAGTTAGGAATACTATGAATTCGTTTAGACTTAGTTGGCAAATCATGATATTGATGAAATCGCTACATCACCTTGTAGTCAACGGACATGCCACTAAGACTACCCACAGTGAAAGTAATATACTTCCTCCGTTTTTAAATATTTGTCTTTCTAGGCATTTCAAATAGACTACTATATACATATGTATATGGATATATTTTAGAGCGTAGATTCACTCATTTTGCTCCATATGTAGTCACTTGTTGAAATATCTAGAAAGACAAATATTTAGGAACGGAGGGAGTAGATGATAACATCACATATATCTAAATAAAATAGATGATGTGGCAAGTAATTAACGAAGAAAGAGAGACATGTGGTAACATAGCTAGGAAATGCGTTTCACAGAGGTTTTTCCCCGAAACCCTAAAACCCTCTGGCGACTAGGGCGGCGGTGGACTTGACGGCGCACGTAGATCTCATCGGCGGGGCACGAGTACTTGTGGGGGGCGATGGCAACATCCTCCTCCCATGAAGGACAACGGAACGGCGGCGCTCGATCTCCACGCTCGGCCAGGGTGGAGATGGAGGAGGCGCTGGGAAGATTGGACATCTCTGAAGAGGAGGCGACTCCTCAGGTGATCAATGATTTGGAGAAGGAAGGTGCACCACCGAAGTGGCTACTGGCGGGGAAGGTGCTGCACCACAAGTTCTTCCACATCCAAACAATAACTAATGCCCTTCGTCCAGCTTGGGGTAACCATAGAGGATTAGTTCTCCGCCCCCTGGGTGGGAATATGTTTGTGGCAGAATTTGAGACCAAGCGCGATCGTGATCGCGTGTGGGAAGGATCACCCTGGCATATAAGCAAGCATGCAGTGATTCTTGAGGAATTCGGAGAGCAGATGCAGCCGTCAGAACTCAAGTTTGATAAGCTACAGATCTGGGCTAGAGTGCTGAATTTACCTTATAACTTGAGGAACGGCACATGGGGTTTAACTATTGCTAAACAGATAGATAAGAATGCATCAGTTGCACTCATCGATCCCGTTGGAGGCTTCCTGCGCGCCAGGGTTACTATTGATGTGACGAAGCCTCTCCGGAGATGGATTGCGATCGAGTCGGCCAAGAGACAGAAGACGGATTGGTATGATATTGCATATGAACAAGTGCCCCACTTCTGTTTCTCATGTGGCCGGCTGGGACACTCAGATCTCTTCTGTCCTACCCCTGGCAAGAGGGATGAGAATGGTGACTTACCTTTCAAATCCTCTCTAAGGGCAGAGGAGGATTGGAGGAAAACAAATTCGGGAGAAAACTCGACGAAGGAGAAGTCAGAGCAACAGAGCAGTACCAAGGAATCTCGTACGTCGGCGACTCCGCAGAGACAAGTAGCAAAAGAGGTCACTTCTCCTGTGAAAAAGAATGCACCAATTAAGAGGAAGGGAGGACCGCAGTCTGTGCAGGTTTACCGGCAGGTTGTGCCACCACCGGTTTTGGCTATAACTCACAATGGTGAGGAAGGGGCTGCTGCTGAGCCGGTGATGCTCAATGCAGACCATGAAGCAACAGAAGGAGAACTGGCAGATAGGGAAGCTTCCGAACGCACGCCTAAGAAGAAGAAACCTACTCCACCGCCTTCTGATAATACGGCAGCGACTGCTAGTCAGCGCTGCCCATCACAATGAATGCAATCAGCTGGAACTGCCGAGGGCTTGGGAACCCTTGAACAGTTCGCGAGCTTCGCAAGATAGTGAAGCAAGAAGGCCCCGCCCTTTTATTTGTAATGGAAACCAAAATTAAGGGTAAAAGAGTAGAAGACCTGAGATTTTCTCTTGGTTTTTCTAATTGTTTCGCCGTTGATAGCAACGGGCTTAGTGGTGGGATAGGACTTTTTTGGTCCAAAGATGTGGAAGTCAAATTGGAGATTTTAGTTCTTCACATATTGATGTTTCAGTGTTTCAAAATAATAAAGTTTGGAGGTTTACTGGTTTCTATGGGGAGCCACGGGTGGAGAATCGTCACCATAGTTGGCGATTCCTCTGAACTCTTTTTGCTGTCGAACATGCTGCTTGGATCTGCATGGGCGATTTCAATGAGACTCTGTACGCAGATGAGCACTTTAGTGCCAATGCCAGACCAGAATATCAGATGCGAGCCTTCCGTGAGGCAGTTGATGATTGCTCTCTCCAGGATTTGGGATGGAGGGGAGTACCCTACACGTGGGATAATAGACAGGCCGGTGCCGCGAATGTCAAAGCCCGGCTTGATCGTGCTCTGGTGAATGAGGCTTTCTTGAATATGTTCAGATATGCAAGTATTAAACATATAAGCAGTATTGAGTCGGACCACTGTTTTGTCGTTGCTGAACTGAGATCAAGTAACGCAAGCAGTTGGGCACGGACAAATCGCTGCTTTCGGTATGAGAACGTTTGGCAATCTCATGGACAGTACGACCAGCTTATACGTGATATTTGGAGATCTGGTGCTGGACAGGGTGGTTTGCAAGGAATTGTTGATGCTTTGGCAGTTGTCCAAAAGGATCTTGGCTCTTGGGGCGAACGTGAGTTTGGCAACCTGTCAAAGAAGGTTCGTACTCTACAGAAAAGACTAGATCGGTTGAGATGCTCCTCTATGGGACGGGGGCCTTCAGAGGAGGAATTAGCAGTTGCATCGCAGCTACGAGAAGCTATACGGCAAGAAGAAATCTAGCTTAAGCAGCGATCGCGTGTGCTTTGGCTGCATGAGGGTGACCGCAATACCGGCTATTTTCAAGCCCAGGCCGCCCAGTGCCAGAGAGTCAATCGGATTACCACACTGGAGAACAACAATGGCCAGATTCTACAAGAACCAGAGGAGGTAAAACAGGAGATTAGTACTTTCTATCAGGCACTGTATCAAACTCAGGTACTGACCGATGGAAGAGTTACTGAACCATGTACAACCAAGCGTTACTGATCCAATGAATGAACACTTGGAAAAACCATATGAAGCGGAAGAGGTAAAGCGAGCGTTGTTTGATATGGCACCATCGAAAGCCCCTGGGGTCGATGGCTTTACGGCAGGTTTTTATCAGCGTCACTGGGATATCCTAGGAGATGATATTACACAGGCCATTCTGGGTTTTTTAAATGGGGGTGAATTACCTCTGGGTCTAAATGATACGGCAATTACATTGATCCCCAAGGTCAGACATCCACAGAAGATTTCTCAATACCGTCCTATTGCCCTATGCCCAGTATTATATAAAATTGCAGTCAAAGCTATTGCAAACAGATTGAGGGATATATTGGATGAAGTAATTGGAGAAGAACAAAGCGTCTTTGTTCCAGGACGCTTGATAACGGACAATGTGCTCGTTGCGTATGAAAGTGTTCATGTTATCAAGCGGAGGAAAAAAGGCAAAAATGCATGTTGTGCAGTCAAACTTGATATGCTCAAAGCCTACGACAGAGTTGAATGGCATTATCTCAAGGCTATGCTTCTTAAGCTGGGTTTCGGGGGAAATTTTGTACGGCTGATTATGAAATGCGTGACCTCGGTCAGGTTCACAATCAAGGTCAATGGCGAGCTCCTACAATATTTTTCTCCTTCAAGGGGCCTGCGCCAGGGTGACCCCGCATCACCATACCTCTTCCTTTTATGCGCACAGGGTTTTACTTCTCTTCTGAATAATTTTGGGGGTGCATACATTGACAGAGGAATTAGAGTAAGTGTTCATGCACCTTGGGTGAATCATTTACTATTCGCTGATGATAGTTTGATCTTTATTAGTGCACAAACAAGGAGCGTAGAAAGACTTAATGAGATTCTCCGGATCTATGCCGACTGCTCTGGACAGGCAGTCAACCGGGAGAAGAGCTCGGTGTATTTCAGTGCTAATTCTTCACAGCCCCTTCGTCAGACTTTGAAACATGCGCTCGGGATTAATGTTGAAGCTTTTTCGGAGCGCTACCTGGGGCTTCCAACTGCTATCGGCAGAATTACAAGCGGCACTTTTGAGAACATCGTTGAAAGATGTCGCTGCAAAATGCGGGGTTGGTCAGAAAGAAGTATGGCTTGTGCGGCAAGGGAGACTCTTCTGAAGACGATAGTCCAAGCAATTCCAGTCTTCAGTATGAGCTGCTTCCTTCTCACAAAAAAGGTGTGCAAGAGTATTAGATCATGTATGGCCAAGTACTGGTGGGGGAGCTCAATCGACAAACGTTCCCTTCATTGGATCTCATGGGACAAACTTGTAGCACCGAAGATTAAGGGCGGCATGGGCTTTCGAGATTTGCACCTCTTCAATCTTGCTATGCTCGGGAAACATGGCTGGCGCCTTCTTACTAATCCAGACACACTATGTGTGAGAGTACTCAAAGGCAAATATTTTCCTCATACAGACTTTCTCAATGCTACGACACCGGCGACCTGGAAGGCCATTGTAGTAGGAAGAAGAGCTCTGGATGTTGGCCTCATAAGGCGAGTGGGGGATGGTTCAACCATCTCCACATGGACGGACAGTTGGATCCCTAATACTGTTAACCTGAAACCAACGGGCAGAATTGGCTCGGATACAGTGGAGAGGGTCTCTGACTTGATTGACAACTACACTGGAAATTGGAATGTTGATGTTGTTCGCCGAATTTTTTTTCACCCAGATGCAGAAGCAATACTGAATATCCCTCTGAATCCTGCTGGTGGTGAGAACACGTTAGCTTGGGCTTTGGAAAAGTCGGGCATCTACTCTGTAAAATCTGCGTATCGCTCTCTGGTGACTCGAAACGAGCCCAGTTCTCTAGAGGAAGGGACGATTACGAAATCTTCGTCGGCAAATAAACAGTTGTGGACGGCCTTATGGAAACTTGATGTGGTTCCCAAAGTTCGAGTTTTTTGGTGGAGAGTGCTCAGGCGCATTCTACCGGACTCAATTACCTTGCAACACAGACATATTAAACCCAACTCACTATGTGGGGTTTGCAAGGCTATGAGTGAAGATCTGATGCATGCTTTGATAAGCTGTACACATGCTATGAAGTTTTGGGTGGCAGCTAAGGATCGGTTTCAGTTGCACTTCCCTAGGCTGCACCCAAGTACTTGGGCTAGTGACATCTTGCTTGACCAGAGATTTACTCAGGAGGAGAGATGTAAAATCATTACTATTATGCACACAATCTGGTCATCGAGAAATCGGTGGACTCACGACCGTGAGGGGTATGATCCCGTTCAAGCCATCAAATGGGTCCATGAGACTTTGGCAATCTTGGAGTTACCATCAGGCCGGAGAAAAATGACACCCAATCAGTGCTGGAGACCGCCCGATCCGGGCTGGATTACCATCAACACGGATGGTGCAGTGAGTGCAGATAACATGAGGGGAGGAGCGGGAGGTGTGGCTCGCTCACACTTAGCGTTTCTGGGCGCGTGGAGTAAACCCTTGCATGGCATTTCAGACCCTTTTACAGCTGAGCTTTTAGCTCTACGGGAGGGGATGATCTTCGCACAACTCCGCGGCTTCTCACATGTCTTGCTGCAGATTGACTGTTTGGAACTTGTCAATCTCTGGAAATCGCGCAACAATTCTCGGTCAATTGCGGCGCCTATTTTTGAAGAATTAGGGGAGATCGGAGCTTCTTTTGCTTCCTTTTCGGTTATTCATGTTAGTAGGGATGCCAATGTCCCGGCTCATCAGTGTGCTCGCTTTGCTTGTTCTCTTGTTGGAACAGAGAGTTGGCTGGATGTTAGCCCTGAGTTTCTCATTTCGAGCCTACTGGCTGATTGTAAACAGATGTTAGTTCATTAATAAAGCTCCCAATTCGATGCAAAAAAAAAGTTACTAATAGTATGAGTAACACCACACATATTAAGGTAAGATAAGTCTATAATCTAATAAATGAAGTGTTGCATGACACCACATATATATTATTCCCCATTATAGAGGTAGTAATATAGACTACTAACGTATGCATGTTACTAGTCTAAGTTACGTCCTACTGTGACTAGTCTAAAAGAATAGCACTGAAAAGCTACTCCCTCTGTCCCATAATATAAAAATATTTTTTACACTACACTAGTGTTAAAAAACATTCTTTTACACTACATTAGTGTTAAAAAACATTCTTATATTATGGAAACGTAAAGAGTAGAAATAAATCTTGGAAATATATGAGCACCCGTGTCAGGCTAGAACCGGAACCCGGATGGGCTAGTTTGAGCACAAGTAACGAAATTATCTAAGTTAGGCTTAGTTCACAGGAATACTATGTAATTGTAGAGTATATGTAATTGTAGAGTAGAAAATTAACCCGTAAGATTTTTGGACGGTCTGTTCCTTTGGACGAAGAGACTAATATAGGTAGGAAAATTCCCCTGTACATTGGAGCCCTACAAAAATATATATTTAAAATCGCTTAAATCAAAAAGACCTCACAGTTCTACTTCCTCGGTTCCAAAATAGATGACTTAAAATTAATACAGTTGAGTCATCTATTTTGAAACAGAGAGAATACATACCCTACGTAATTGGCACTGGGTTTTAATAGTCATGGCATATGTTCGCTCTTCTGACTTAAATATTGATTTAAGTAGGCCATGATCAATGACTCAAATGAAATTTGGCGTATGATCTAATGCAGCTAGTACTCGTACATAACATGAGCAAAAAAAAAGCACTAGCGAGATTAATATTGTTTGAAATTTTTTGAAACATTTAAACTTTGATTTGTACACGAGTTTTTTTTTGAGAAATGTATACGAGTGTAAGTGTTGGGAGCACCGGATATTCTTCCCGCTTCGTCACGCGCCGAATCATCCCGCCGCAACGAAAAGAGCGCGGCATTTCCAGACCACCCAAAGCGGCGCTCCGCCTCTGAAAACCCTAGAACCGCGCCGCCGGGCCATCACCGGAGAGATGCCGCCCCCGCGTCGACGCCGTTACAAGAAGCGTCGTCGGCTGGCTGACGTCGCTGCGGCGGAGGCGGACGCCCTGATTTCGCTGCCCGCAGACGTCCTCGACGTCATCCTCACCCGCCTCGACCTCCGCGACGCCGTCCGCACGTCGGCGCTCTCCCGCGCCTGGCGATACCGATGGGAGGCCCTCCCGTCCCTCGATCTCCACTTTCCCCGCCTAAAAGACGACGAGGGAGCGCCCAAGGGGCTGAGGGCCGTCGACGGCATCCTCCTCCGCTGCCCCGGCCGCGTCCGGCGCTTCTGCGTCTTCCTGGACGAGCCCTACGCGGCCCGCATCCATGACTGGCTCCTTGTCCTCTCCCGTCGGGGCGTCGAGGCCCTCCACATCAGCTCCATCGACGGCTTCCTGGCTCTTCCTTCCTCCCTCTTCACCTGCGGCCAGCTCACCTCCCTCAGTCTCTTCAGATGCGCCATCCCGCCCCTACCCCCGGGCTTCCAAGGTTTGCGGGAGCTAAGAAATTTCACTCTCATCAACGTCCAGTTACAGAAGAAGGGGGGATACCAGCTGGAGAAGATCATCGCGACATCACCCTCGCTCGAGGAGCTGACACTTTGGGATGTGACTATCCGAGGCAGATTCAAAGAGTGGGTGATTCAGGCGTCCAATCTCCGGTTCCTCAAAATTTGTTCGGCTGATGATTATGGTTGGAACCTTGGGGATCTTCCGCGCCTCGATTATGCTGTAATTGATATATGGGACTATCTAGGTGGGGCCTGTGATTTCTCCAAATTTCTCTCCAGGCTTGCGAACGTTACTGAGCTTTGCATATATACTTGTCATTCACTGGTACACTCAGACGCTCTCGCTTTACCTCTTCTTATAATGAACATTTGGGCTCAGTTTAGTACTCATGTGTTATTAAATTTTCTTACAGACAACATTGAGGATTAGGCCATGTAAAGATTACTACTAATTCTTATCTTTGTTATGCCTTACCTTCCTAGTGGAACATTTTAGTGGAATTTATCTATCTCCTCTGTTTGATTGTTGTCAAGTATTTGATCTGCTAGGGACAATCAGGATTCAACCTCAAAGTGGTGCTGGGTCTCAAACCCCAAATTTAAATGAGAAACCACCTTGTCTGAAACGTAACTTGGAAATTACACCTATTGATGTTCTTTGCGTTAGCCACAGAGTTGTACATATTTATAATCATCTGGCATTTTCCTAGAAAGAAAATACTTGGATGACCTTTTTTGTTTCTAAGGGGTTGAGAGCCTTTGTAAATTGCAACATCCTAGTTATTCCAGAACTCGGTTCATCCTCTGTGACTTGGGCTGTAACTTTGCTTACATGAGTAAAGCATGCAAAATTTGTTCAGCGATTAAAGATATGCGCTGAGTTCCAAACATTTGACAATATGGCTTTTATCTGTTTCAGTCAAATGGGGCTAATATACTAGAGGAACTTCCATGCACCTTTGTCAACTTAAAGAACTTGACGCTGTATACACACTTCTGTGAACTTCCCTCAATTTTGTCAACCTTTTGCTTGTTAAGGAATGCTCCAAACCTTGAAAGACTCAAAATACTGGTAATGTTTAGTTTTACGTCGAATCATTTATATTCACAGTATTTGAAGCTGTCATCATTACTTCCAATGAATGACTTTTTACCTATATTCGTTAAGATTTATTATGGCGAGGAGCAGAAATTTGAGGCAAATCGAGAGTTCCAAGATGCACAGTGTACCGATGGCATGTGTGCCAACCTTCAGTTTGTGAAGATGACTGGAATTCACTGGCATTCAAACGAAATGTCTTTCATGGAGCTTATTCTATCTAAAGCAAGGCTTCTTCGCACATTATCCATTAGTTATGATGAGGAATATGCAATGTCTAATGAGGGTGCGCTGAAGAAGTTACAAAACTACAAAAAAGCTTCAACTCATGCCAAGGTTATATTTAAAGGTAAATAATCTCAATTTTAGGTCTCATGGTACTTCTCAACCTATTGGTTTTGAGAATTTCTTTCCATATTTCGTTTCCAGAAATTTCTGGTGCGTTTCACATCAGTTTTTTTTTTACTTTTCTCATTGTCAAGAGTTAGGCTAACTTATAGTGCCATGGCATGATGAGCTTCTATGTGGTTTCTGGTGAAGAAGTGGGGCTGCTATGTAGTTAGATAATCCCTCTGTCCTTAATACAAGATGACCTTTTCAGTGGTTAAAATAGAGATTTGAGCGTTCCTCTCCCATTCAGATACTAGATTATTCCTTCTTCTATTAGATGGACTCTGTATATTGGATACTGTTGCTTTTTCGTGGCCATAAATATGCAACTTTACAGATATTTCTAGACCTTCAGAAAAAGAAAATCTAAACCGTACACTGTTTCGGGAGCACTCTTGGTGAAGAATCTGTCACTGTTATTTCAGTTAGACATAGTTCAGGAAGTTTGTCAACATGCATATCAACAATGATACGTAATAGCAAAGGACAGAGTAGCAGTGTGTTAGGGGCTAGGGTTCTGCCCGGTCTTGGCCGTAGGCAGTAGGGGAAGGAGGGGGCTGGGCGCCGTCGCGGGAGAGGAAGATGGCGGCGGCAGCGCAAGAGGCAGGGGGCGGCTAGGGTTCCGGCTCCTCTGGGAGCCGGGCATAATTCCAAAAAGAGTCTTACAACCTATATTTATAACCTAGATAACTTGCATAAGAATTAACCTAAGATAACTTGCATAAGAATTAACCTAAGATAACTTGTGGGCTAAGATTGCCCGGTGGGCCTCTACAGCCGTAACACAGTGCCTAATTCCAACTTTACTGTTCTGTTTTCACTTACAGTATTATTCAAGATAAGCAAAAGACAAGTGCCGAAAGAGGCATTCACCCCGTTTTATAGATAAAGCAAGCGAAAGACAATTTTGTGGTCAGAGGAGAGGGACTGGTGTCAGTGCTTAGCTAGGGGCTGGCATAAAGCGAACATATACTGCAAGTGGAAGTGAACAAGGTTTAATGCATCTGTGAATTTGTCCATGCTTGTGCTTCATCGTTTCTTTTCTTAACAGTTTTAAGCTAAATTATACTCTATGGTGGTTAGTTTACAGTTTTGCGTGCCATAATTTTGTTTCATCAGCTTCATTCCTGGTGGGATGAGCTGCATAAACAGTCTGTTCTTCTTGTGCAGGCAAAGCGGGATCTTACTAGGAGTAGATTATTTTCACTGGAATGACACACAGTGCTCGTAATGGCCGATGCAGTCTTTTGAAGACCCGATGCGCCACATCCAGAAAATCGCCTTCCGAAGGGACAACCGTAGTTATGTCTTCTGAAAGAAATTTTGGGTACCGTTGATAGTTTGGCACAAATTCGTGGTATCCTTCAGTGTTTTGGCCTATCTTGTTGGTACTTCTGCTGTCGTGGAGAAGTTTTGTAGTATGATCTTCCGGGGTTGCTTTTTTTTTTTTGCGAATACGCAAGGTGCCTATCTTTTCATTGATAGGAGAAGAGAGTTTAGCATGAGATTACAACCGCTTACAAGGCCATGTACGCGTGCGGCATGAATGAAAGCGTCGGAGCAGAATAGAGTGTGGGGTTGCTCAGCCCCTAGAACAGTGGACTAACTAAGCGTCGGGATGATGTTGTGTAGCCCAGTGGCGCCTGCCTTTGCCTAAAGGCGCGCCTCATCTTTGATGTTGTCGGAGAGCAGGGATATCGAAGGCCGGTCGCCGTCGTAGATGCAACCGTTGCGATGTTTCCACAAGCGCCAAGCGGTCAGTATGATGAGGGCCGACAGGCCCTTCTTCATCAGGGCGGTGGTGTGGCCAGTCGAAGTCGTCCACCAAGTGTGGAAGGGTGTGTCGGGATTCAGTATGTCCACCGAGGCTCTTACCCAGCTCACCGAGGCTCTTACCCAGCTGAGGATCTCATGCCATACTTGTCTGAAGAAACGGCAGCCAGTCAGAAGGTGTTGCATGGTCTTCAGAAGGTATTGCATGGTCTTCGAGTCCTGGTCGCATAGAGCACAGGTCGCTTTGTGCGGTAGGCCGTGGCGGGCTAGACGGTTTGCAGTCCAGCAACGGTCTTGAAGGGCGAGCCAAAGGAAGAACTTGACGCACAACGGTGCCCACGATCGCCATGTGAGCTCATCTGAGGGCCAATGTATGCGTACGACGCCAAAGATCAACATATTGCACCATGTGAAGGAAATATGCCCTAGAGGCAATAATAAAGTTGTTATTTATATTTTTTTATATCATGATAAATGTTTATTATTCATGCTAGAATTATATTAATCGAAAACTTAGTACATGTGTGAATACATAGACAAAACAGTGTGTCCCTAGTATGTCTCTACTAGACTAGCTCGTTAATAAAAAATGGTTAATTTTCCTGACCATAGACATGTGTTGCCACTTGATGAACGGGATCACATCATTAGAGAATGATGTGATAGACAAGACCCATCCATTAGCTTAACATTATGATCGTTTAGTTTTATTGTTATTGCTTTCTTCATGACTTATACATGTTCCTCTGACTATGAGATTATGCAACTCCCGAATACCGGAGGAACACTTACTAGACCATGACGAACCTACGAACTATGAGGAAGCGATGATGAGCCTAGATTCCGCAAAATGGCTTGAGGCCATGAAATCTGAGATATGGTCCATGTCTGAGAACAAAATATGGACTTTGGTTGACTTGCCCGATGATCGGCAAGCCATTGAGAATAAATAGATCTTCAAGAAGAAGACTGATGCTGACGGTAATGTTATTGTCTACAAAGCTCGACTTGTTACGAAAGGTTTTCGACAAGTTCAAGGAGTTGACTACGATGAGACCTTCTCACCTGTAGCGATGCTCAAGTCTGTCCGAATCATGTTAGCAATTGCCGCATTTTATGATTATGAAATTTGGCAAATGGATGTCAAAACTGCATTTCTTAATGGATTTCTTAAAGAAGAGTTGTATATGATGCAACCAGAAGTTTTTGTCGATCCTAAAAGTGCTAACAAAGTGTGCAAGCTCCAGTGATCCATCTATGGACTGGTGCAAGCATCTCAGAGTTGGAATATACGCTTTGATGAAGTGATCAAAGCATATGGTTTTATACAGACTTACGATAAAGCCTGTATTTACAAGAAAGTGAGTGGGAGCACTACAACCTTTCTAATAAGTATATGTGAATGACATATTGTTGATCGGAAATGATGTAGAATTTTCTGGAAAGCATAAAGGAGTGTTTGAAAGGTGTTTTTCAAAGAAAGACCTCGGTGAAGCTATTTACATATTGGGCATCAAGATCTATAAAGATAGATCAAGACGTTTGATAAGACTTTCGATGAGTACATACCTTAATAAGATTTTGAAGGAGTTTAAAATGGATCAGTCAAAGAAGGAGTTCTTGCATGAGTTGTAAGGTATGAAGTTGAGTAAGTGTAACGCCGCGGATCCGATGCGCCAGATGTCTCCCAGTTATTCGTCGTCGTTGCCATGTCATTTGCTTGGGTGTTGCATTTTGTCATGTCATCATCTGCATTGCATCCTCATATTTTCAAAATTTGCATCCGATCTTTTTCCCCGTTGTCCGTTTTGCGATCCGACACTCCCACATGCACCGGCGCACCTCTCGTGTCTATTTTCGTGAGCGGGTGTTAAGTGTTCTCGGAATGGGATGAAACTTGGCGTGCGGTGTTGTTTTAGAGTAGGTAGACCGCCTGTCAATTTTCGTTCCATTTGGAGTTCGTTTGACGCCCCAACGGTTAACCGCGTAGCCGGAAACTCCTCTCTCTTTGCAGCCCAGCACCCCTTCACCACAGCCCATGAGCCCATCCAAATCCCCTCCATGCTCTTGGTCGTTCGATCACGATCGTGTGGACGAAAACCGCTCCCCATTTGGACTCTCCTAGCTCCCTCTACCTATATAAACTCCATCTCCCCCGAAATTTCAGGCAAAACCATCCCTGACCCTAGTCTTCTTCCACCTCCCGCCGCCGGACTTGTCCATCCCGAGCCGGACATGTCCGTCGGCCACCTCGCCCTGGCCAACCACAAGCCGCCACATCAGCGCCGCCGCCGCCCGGACCAATCGCTGAGCGCCACCTCACCCGCGCCGCCCTTCTCTGTCCTCCCCGCCGCCTTGGCCCGCCCGCCAGGCGAGCCCGCCGGGCAGCGAAGCACTGAAGCAGCTGTAGCGCCCGCTTCGCCACCGGCGCTGGCTCCCTGCGCCGCCCGCTCTGCCGCACCTCGCGCCGCCCGGCCACGCGCCGCTTCGCGGCGCCGCCCGCTGCTTCTCCGCCCCTCGCGCCACGCGCCGCCCGAGCGCCGCCTCTGCGCGCCCTTTGTGCGCTGCCGAGCTTACCGCCTTCGCCGCCTCGGCGCCCGCGTAAATCCAGCGCGCGCCCAGCGCAGCCGTCTCGTCTCCCGCGCCTCCACGCTCTGCCAGGACCTCACCAGAGTTCGTCTCCCTCGCCGGAGTTCGTCGGATCCTGATCGGGACCAGATCCACTGGTCCCCGATCCAAATGCCCCGAGCCCCCGCGCCCGGATCTCTCCGTCCCAGAACGACCCCGTCCAGTTTCGGAGGGTATATTTTCTTCTAAGTCCCGAAATATTTACTTTCTGGTGCCCTGTTCATCATGCCATAACTCTGTGTGTACTTCTCCGTTTCGTGTGTGTAATATGTCAAAATGTTAACCATGAGATGCTCTTCATTTTGTTCCATTGTTCCATGCTTGTTTGAGTTCATCTTGATGCCCTAATCATCGTTGCAAGAGTTCTATGTGATGTTGTCTGCTGTAGTTTAACAAAACTTGCTCATTTGTCATTTTTATATCCTTTTGTGTGATTTTCTTTTGAGAGTGATGTCTACATGTTTTATGAGCTACAACATGCCATCTTTGCTATGATATGTTCCTGTAGCATGTTGTGTGATGCAATCCACTCTTCATGATATGCCATCTGTTTATTGTTACAAGCTTGCAAAGTAGCCTCTGTGATGTTGCTGATTTCTGTGACTGAATCATTTCTGCTATGTCTGAAATTAAGATATTGTGATGATATGTAAATCTGTTGATACCATGAGTTCTATGTATAATATGGAGATGTTTACTAAGGGTGTTTTGTTACACATGTTATGATCTATCCGTCCACACCCCTGTTTGCATTTATAGAGTGCTCTAACATATCTTAATCTTGCTCTACTTTTACTACAAAATGTTTCTGGCAGATTGTTTACATGTTAATCATTTTTGCCATGGTTGTTGTTAGTGAACCAAGCATACTATGAACTTGCTCTTGCCATGGTTAGCTTCATGAACATGTCATCTTGCTGTTAGTATGCCTGTCTTGTCATGCAATGCTTTATGATGAGTGATTCGAGCTCGCAAAGATGCCTTCATAATTCTGTTTATGCCATGCTCAGTTTTTGCTGCTAAGTCTGAATCTGTTTATGAACTTGCTATGTTTACTTGGGTGCCATCATATGTTCTGTGCTTTTTTGGCTCATGATCAGTAAGGGACATTTGTTATATGCAATTAGTAGATTCATGCCATGCCTTTGTTTGCTATGATATGTTCCTGTAGCATGTTGTTTGGTAGCTCTAAACTTTGCAACCTAATGTTATTTCTGCCATGTCCAGTGATTTCCTCTAAGTGTGTGAACTGTTATTATTTGCAATCTTGCCATGTCCTTTTGAGCATGCTCTAGTGAATACTGGAGATAGTTCAGTGTTCATGTTTTGTTATGCTTTACCTGTACATCATGTCCATGCCTTTTGTTTTCATGTTGTAGTGATGTAGCTTTGGTGCTTGCAATATGCCTAATTGCTATTTTGGAAAGCATGCCCTTTAAACTTGTTTCATGTGTATGTGTTGAACCGTTGCTCCGTTTTGAGTGTGCTCTACATGAAACTTGCTTAGTTTTGCATGTAGTTTCATTTACCTTGTTGCATCCATGTTTTGAGGTGTGTGCTTGATGTTTGATCGCATTTTGCAACAATGCCATGTTTAACTTGTTTGCTCATATCTTCTAGGCCGTAGCTCCAAATTAAATGAACTTTATATGTAACTTGACTAGAATTTCGTGTAGATCATTTTGGTGCATCTTAAATTGTTGTTTAACAACTTGAACATAAGGTTTATTCAAATCTGGACAAATTTTGAAATTTTCATATGAGGACTTACCGAATTTGTTGTATGTTCTTTCCGGCCTCATTTAAACTTGCTTTGATGTGTTGCTCTTGTGTGCATCATCTCTTGCCATGAGTAGCTTCATGTAGCCTTGTCATGCATCATACTTGGCTGATCATCATGTCTTGTTTATGTTTGTGTGTTTACCATGTTGTTTGCTTCTTTCCGGTTGTGCTCCTTCTCGTTAGTTCCTATATCGTTGCGATCGTGAGGATTCGTTCGTCTATGCTTGGTTCGTCTTCGTGGCTTCATCTGATTCATGGACTCGTTCTTCTTCCTAGCGGGATTTCGTGCAAGATGACCGTCACCTTGGATCTCATTACTATCATTGCTATGCTAGTTGCCTCGATGCTATCGCTATGCCGCGTTACCTACCACTTGCTTATCAAGCCTCCCAAATTGCCATGAACCTCTAACCTTTGTTACCCTTCCTAGCAAACCGTTGTTTGGCTATGTTACCACTTTTGCTCAGCCCCTCTTATAGCATTGCTAGTTGCAGGTGAAGATGAAGATTGCTCCATGTTGGATTATGTTTATGTTGGGATATCACAATATCTCTTATATTATTAATGCATATATATACTTGGTAAAGGGTGGAAGGCTCGGCCTTATGCCTGGTGTTTCGTTCCACTCTTGCCGCCCTAATTTCCGTCATATCGGTATTATGTTCCCGGATTTTGCGTCCCTAACGCGGTTGGGTGTTATGGGAACCCCTTGACAGTTCGCCTTGAATAAAACTCCTCCAGCAAGGCCCAGCATTGGTTTTACCATTTGCCTACCTACCACCTATACCTTTCCCTTGGGAGTAATTAACCCGAGGGTCATCTTTATTTTAGCCCCCCGGGGCCAATGCTTCTTTAAGTGTTGGTCCGAACTAGAGCCACTTGCAGCGCCACCTCGGGGAAACTTGAGGGCTGGTTTTTAGTTGTACGTAGTGCTCATCCGGTCATGGCTTGAGACGAGATCTGTGGCTACTATCGAGGTGTCGGCACGCCGGAGGTCTTCTTTGGACTTGTTTTACCATTGTCGAAATGTCTTGTAACCGGAATTCCGAGACTGATTGGGTCTTTCCGGGAGAAGGAATATCCTTCGTTGATCGTGACTGATTGGGTTTCAGAGTCCATCGTGTTCATTGAGTTTTTGATTCTCGTCATACTCGTCGTTCCTCTTTCCTATCCAGTGCTCTCAACTTTGTTCATCCTCTCTCTTTTGTTCTTATTTCACGTCATCCCTTTTTGTTCTTATAAGATCTCGGGACGAGATGTCTTGTTAGTGGAGGAGAGTTGTAATGCCCTGGATCCGATGCGCTAGGTGTCTCCCGATTATTAAATCGTCGTTGCCATGTCATTTTCTTGCGTGTTGCATTTTGTCATGTCATCATCTGCATTGCATCCTCATATTTTCAAAACTTGCATCCGATCTTTTTCCCCGTTGTCCGTTTTGAGATCCGACACTCCCACATGCACCGGCGCACCCCTCTTGTCTCTTTTCGTGAGCGGGTGTTAAATGTTCTCAGAATGGGATGAAACTTGGCGTGCAGTGTTGTTTTAGAGTAAGTAGACCGCCTGTCAATTTTCGTTCCATTTGGAGTTCGTTTGACGCCCCAACGGTTAACCGCGTAGCCTGAAACCCCCCTCTCTCCTTGCAGCCCAGCACCCCTTCACCATAGCCCATGAGCCCATCCAAATCCCCTCCATGCTCTCGATGCGTTCGATCACGATCGTGCGGACGAAAACTGCTCCCCATTTGGACTCTCCTAGCTCCCTCTACCTATATAAACTTCCTCTCCCCCGAAATTTCACGCAAAACCACCCCTAACCCTAGTCTTCTTCCACCTCCCGCCGCCGGACTTGTCCATCCCGAGCCGGACATGTCTGTTGGCCACCTCGCCCCGGCCAACCACAAGCCGCCACATCAGCGCCGCCTAGAGCCACTTGCAGCGCCACCTCGGGGAAACTTGAGGGCTGGTTTTAGTTGTACGTAGTGCTCATCCGGTCGTGGCCTGAGACGAGATACGCGCGGCTACTATCAGGGTGTCGGCACGCCGGGAGGTCTTGCTGGACTTGTTTTACCATTGTCGAAATGTCTTGTAACCGGAATTCCGAGACTGATCGGGTCTTTCCGGGAGAAGGAATATCCTTCGTTGATCGTGAGTAATTATCATGGGCTAAGTTGGGACACCCCTGCAGGGTTTGAACTTTCGAAAGCCGTGCCATGTTATGTGGCAGATGGGAATTTGTTAATATCCGGTTGTAGTAAACTTGAAGTAAACTCTTCTAAAATACACCAACTGCGTGCGTAATCGTGGATCTCTTTTCGGGGTTGTTCGAGAGGAGAACACGGTTTTGTGTTATGTTTGACGTAAGTAGGAGTTCAGGATCACTTCTTGATCATTACTAGTTGGCGACCGTTTGCTTATCTCCTCTTCTCTCTCTTGTTCCGTAAGTTAGCCACCATACCTTGCTTAGTCGCTGCTGCAACCTCACCACTTTACCCCTTCCTTACCCATTAAGCTTTGCTAGTCTTGATACCCATGGTAATGGGGATTGCTGAGTCCTCGTGGCTCACAGATTACTACAACAACAGTTGCAGGTACAGGTTGTGCGATGATCATGACGCGAGAGCGATGTTTACTTGTGTTGGAGTTTTTCTTCTCCGTCGATCTTGGGTTAGGCTCCGGGTCGGCAGCCTGGGTTAGCAGGGTGGATATTGTTTGAGTTTCTGTTTATGTTTCATCCGTAGCCGGATGTTGTTCTCATGTATATTGATGTATTCTTGCGGCATTTGTATGCCTTGTATGTATCCCCATCTATTATGTAATGTTGATGTAATGATATCCACCTTGCAAAAGCGTCTTCAAGATGTGCTTCTATCCTCGGTGGGACCTTCGAGTTCCTTTAGGATAGGGTCGCATCTTGGGCGTGACAAGTTGGTATCAAAGCCTCGACCGACCATAGGAGCCCCCTTGATTGATCGTGTAGTTTGGTTGTTGTTGAGTCTAGATAAAAAAACTTTCGGAGTCTAGTATATCGGAGAGTAGGACTTCTTTTTACTCCTCAGCCCCCTTTGTCGCTCTGGTGAGAAATCTTGACATAGGTGTTTTGAACTACACCTCTTCCCCTTCAAATTTTTCTTTAGGTTGACGCGGTTAGTTTTCATGCGTTGTCCATCCTCTTTTATTCGGTGCATCTCTCGTCAATCGACTCAAACCTCTTTGTCTTTCGCGAGATCAATCCTCAGTTCTTCCTCCACGACATTGTTTCCCAGTCCGAAGTTGTCCTTGTTTTTCCCACCCGCCAACCTTTTTCTTCTTGGAACCGGAGTCCGTAATCGAGTATCCATCCTACTCGTGCGAGCCTTTGCATTCTTTCTAAATCATTTCAACCGGTGCTTTTCTCTTCAAGTATTCGTCTCTTCCCCGTTTCAGTTGCCTTGTTTTTCCCGCCCACCCACCCCTTTTATTCCGGAGTCTGAGCCTCTATTCGAGAAGCTATTTCATTCGTACGGAGCCTCTTCAGTCTTCCCTCAATTGTCTCAACCGGTGAATTCTTGTCTAGTTAATCATCGTTTTTCTCGTTTTCCTTCCGGAGGTTTCAATTCAAGTATTCGGTGTTGATCATATTCTTTCCCTCAGCTCAAATATTTCCCTATGATCATTCGCCTCTCGCCATTTAGTCCTTCCGGGGTGCTGAAGACATCTCAAAAGATTCGTGTTTTCATCCAATTATTTCGAGGTTGTCACCTCATTCAAATCTTTCAATCGTTCCGGTGCATCATTTCTCATTCGACAATCCTTTCCAACGGTGTTTCTTTTTAGTGGGCCCTAACCCACAGGTCTTTCCCAGGATCTCACCTGACTCTTCTGATTTTCCCGGAGGTATTCTCTAGTTCTTTTGAAATTTGACGTAAGTATGAATTTCATCAGTCAGATGCCTTCTCCAAGATAGCTTCCAAATTCTTTTATGTACGGTTCAATCTTTCCTCTTTTTATTCTTTCGGAGTGTTTCATCAAATTCTTCAAGGTGTTTCTCGTCGTCATTCTCATCATTTGAAGACCGGAGTAGAGTTTTCCCTAAATCTTGTCCGTTTCTCCGGAGATTCGCGGTGCTAGCTCGATGTTATCCTCTCAAATTGTTTTCAATCGTGCAAATTCTTTTCAATCATTCAATGCATTTCGGTAGTTGCTTTCTCTATCGATCATCCGGAGGTCATCTTTCCGGAATATTTCTTCATTCTAAGTTTTCAGATTCGTTCTCCAATTATTCTATATCCGTGCCCCTTCGTTTTTCTCAATATTCTTCGGGTGCTTCGTTCCAGTATTCTTCAATCAGTTCGCGATCTCTTCGTTCTCTTTTCTCTAAATTCCCTGAAGTATCTTTGTGCTTTTCTACTTCTTCCCGGTGATTCATTCTCCTTCGTCATTCAATTTTGAATTCTTACGGTGGTTCGTTCAAGATTTCTTTTCTGTTGTTATCGTATCAATTCATTCGTTTCTTTCCAATCCTACCGGTGGTTCATGAAGACCTTCCCTAATTGCATGCTATATCCCCCCTTAATCTTTTCCAACGCGAGTAAGTAGTATGCAAATCCATTGTTTCTCATCAATTTAATTGGTGAAGGATACACATAACATAATTCTTATTCTTCTTGCATCTAGTTGATTAATCCCTTCCTTCGGAATTTGTTCGTGTTGAATATATTCTAATCCCAAGTGTTTCCATCTTTCTTTTCCGGAGTCCCTAGTCTTCTCGCTTGTCTCGTCGCGAAGCTCCATCTTAATCATCGCAAGACTTAACCTTATTCTTTCCATCCATCAATTCTATCTCATCATCCTTTTGCTACCGGAGTTCTTCACGGAGGTTAAATCGATTTTAATTCATTTTCAAGTGTTCATCAAGATTCTTGTTGGAGGAGCTCAAGTATCTTCTTCTTCTTGCTTCTCGAGGTGCAATTAATTCTCCGTATTCTTTTGAAGTGGAGTTTTGCATTTCTTTGTTCTTCTCAGCTATTCAATCTTTTCTGATTGTGGTCGGTTGTCACCTCATAATTTTTGAGATGTTATCCATAAGTCCACAACAAGCTTATTCTTTTGTTGTTGATTTTCACAACAACTCCGTTCAATCCTTCCCTCTAAGGATGCTTTCAATTTCATTTGTGGTAGAAGTTGTCATCTTCTTCCCCGTTCTTTCCATTCCACTCTTTCAATTCTTCCGGTGGCATTGTGTTGTTCCTCTCGTCAAGTATCATTCCATCTTCTCAAGTTCATGTTCTATTCATTCCTTATTCAGCCAGAGTTCGCCTAAATTCTTTCGCTCTTATTCCTTTTCTTTCTGATTCTAACCGGAGTGGTTTCAGAGTCCATCGTGTTCATTGAGTTTTTGATTCTCGTCATACTCGTAGTTCCACTTTCCTATCCAGTGCTCTCAACTTTGTTCATCCTCTCTCTTTTGTTCTTATTTCACGTCATCCCTTTTTGTTCTTATAAGATCTCGGGACGAGATGTCTTGTTAGTGGAGGAGAGTTGTAATGCCCTGGATCCGATGCGCTAGGTGTCTCCCAGTTATTCGTCGTCGTTGCCATGTCATTTTCTTGCGTGTTGCATTTTGTCATGTCATCATCTGCATTGCATCCTCATATTTTCAAAACTTGCATCCGATCTTTTTCCCCGTTGTCCGTTTTGAGATCCGACACTCCCACATGCACCGGCGCACCCCTCTTGTCTCTTTTCGTGAGCGGGTGTTAAATGTTCTCAGAATGGGATGAAACTTGGCGTGCAGTGTTGTTTCAGAGTAAGTAGACCGCCTGTCAATTTTCGTTCCATTTGGAGTTCGTTTGGCGCTAGCACGGTTAACCGCGTAACTGAAACCCCCCTCTCTCCTTGCAGCCCAGCACCCCTTCACCATAGCCCATGAGCCCATCCAAATCCCCTCCATGCTCTCGGTCGTTCGATCACGATCGTGTGGACGAAAACTGCTCCCCATTTGGACTCTCCTAGCTCCCTCTACCTATATAAACTTCCTCTCCCCCGAAATTTCACGCAAAACCACCCCTAACCCTAGTCTTCTTCCACCTCCCGCCGCCGGACTTGTCCATCCCGAGCCGGACATGTCTGTCGGCCACCTCGCCCCGGCCAACCACAAGCCGCCACATCAGCGCCGCCTAAAGCCACTTGCAGCGCCACCTCGGGGAAACTTGAGGGCTGGTTTTTAGTTGTACGTAGTGCTCATCCGGTCATGGCTTGAGACGAGATACGCGCGGCTACTATCAGGGTGTCGGCACGCCGGGAGGTCTTGCTGGACTTGTTTTACCATTGTCGAAATGTCTTGTAACCGGAATTCCGAGACTGATTGGGTCTTTCCGGGAGAAGGAATATCCTTCCTTGATCGTGAGTAATTATCATGGGCTAAGTTGGGACACCCCTGCAGGGTTTGAACTTTCGAAAGCCGTGCCCGCGGTTATGTGGCAGATGGGAATTTGTTAATATCCGGTTGTAGTAAACTTGAAGTAAACTCTTCTAAAATACACCAACTGCGTGCGTAATCGTGACTGTCTCTTTTCGGGGTTGTTCGAGAGGAGAACACGGTTTTGTGTTATGTTTGACGTAAGTAGGAGTTCAGGATCACTTCTTGATCATTACTAGTTGGCGACCGTTTGCTTATCTCCTCTTCTCTCTCTTGTTCCGTAAGTTAGCCACCATACCTTGCTTAGTCGCTGCTGCAACCTCACCACTTTACCCCTTCCTTACCCATTAAGCTTTGCTAGTCTTGATACCCATGGTAATGGGATTGCTGAGTCCTCGTGGCTCACAGATTACTACAACAACAGTTGCAGGTACAGGTTGTGCGATGATCATGATGCGAGAGCGATGTTTACTTGTGTTGGAGTTTTTCTTCTCCGTCGATCTTGGGTTAGGCTCCGGGTCGGCAGCCTGGGTTAGCAGGGTGGATATTGTTTGAGTTTCTGTTTATGTTTCATCCGTAGCCAGATGTTGTTTTCATGTATATTGATGTATTCTTGCGGCATTTGTATGCCTTGTATGTATCCCCATCTATTATGTAATGTTGATGTAATGATATCCACCTTGCAAAAGCGTCTTCAAGATGTGCTTCTATCCTTGGTGGGACCTTGAGTTCCTTTAGGATAGGGTCGCATCTTAGGCGTGACAAGTTGGTATCAACGCCTCGACCGCCCCTAGGAGCCCCCTTGATTGCTCGTGGAGTTTGGCTGTTGTTGAGTCCAGATAAAAAAACTTTCGGAGTCTAGTATATCGGAGAGTAGGACTTCTTTTTACTCCTCAGCCCCCTTTGTCGCTCTGGTGAGAAATCTTGACATAGGTGTTTTGAACTACACCTCTTCCCCTTCAAATTTTTCTTTAGGTTCACGCGGTTAGTTTTCATGCGTTGTCCATTCTCTTTTATTCGGTGCATCTCTCGTCAAGTCGACTCAAACCTCTTTGTCTTTCGCGAGATCAATCCTCAGTTCTTCCTCCACGACATTGTTTCCCTGTCCGAAGTTGTCCTTGTTTTTCCCACCCGCCAACCTTTTTCTTCTCGGAACCGGAGTCCGTAATCGAGTATCCATCCTACTCGTGCAAGCCTTTGCATTCTTTCTAAATCATTTCAACTGGTGCTTTTCTCTTCAAGTATTCGTCTCTTCCCCGTTTCAGTTGCCTTGTTTTTCCCGCCCACCCACCCCTTTTATTCCGGAGTCTGAGCCTCTATTCGAGAAGCTATTTCATTAAATGCGAGCCTCTTGATCTTCCCTCAATTGTCTCAACCGTGAATTCTTGTCTAGTTAATCATCGTTTTCTCGTTTTCCTTCCGGAGGTTTCAATTCAAGTATTCGTGTTGATCATATTCTTTCCCTCAGCTCAAATATTTCCCTATGATCATTCGCCTCTCGCCATTTAGTCCTTCCGGGGTGCTGAAGACATCTCAGAAGATTCGTGTTTTCATCCAATTATTTCGAGGTTGTCACCTCATTCAAATCTTTCAATCGTTCCGGTGCATCATTTCTCATTCGACAATCCTTTCCAACGGTGTTTCTTTTTAGTGGGCCCTAACCCACAGGTCTTTCCCCGGATCTCACCGACTCTTCCGATTTTCCCGGAGGTATTCTCTAGTTCTTTTGAAATTTGACGTAAGTATGAATTTCATCAGTCAGATGCCTTCTCCAAGATAGCTTCCAAATTCTTTTATGTTCGGTTCAATCTTTCCTCTTTTTATTCTTTCGGAGTGTTTCATCAAATTCTTCAAGGTGTTTCTCGTCGTCATTCTCATCATTTGAAGACCGGAGTAGAGTTTTCCCTAAATCTTGTCCGTTCTCCCGGAGATTCGCGGTGCTAGCTCGATGTTATCCTCTCAAATTGTTTTCAATCGTGCAAATTCTTTTCAATCATTCGATGCATTTCGGTAGTTGCTTTCTCTATCGATCATCCGGAGGTCATCTTTCCGGAATATTTCTTCATTCTAAGTTTTCAGATTCGTTCTCCAATTATTCTATATCCGTGCCCCTTCGTTTTTCTCAATATTCTTCGGGTGCTTCGTTCCAGTATTCTTCAATCAGTTCGCGATCTCTTCGTTCTCTTTTCTCTAAATTCCCTCAAGTATCTTTGTGCTTTTCTACTTATTCCCGGTGATTCATTCTCCTTCGTCATTCAATTTTGAATTCTTACGGTGGTTCGTTCAAGATTTCTTTTCTGTTGTTATCGTATCAATTCATTCGTTTCTTTCCAATACTACGGTGGTTCATGAAGACCTTCCCAAATTGCATGCTATATCCCCCCTTAATCTTTTCCAACGCGAGTAAGTAGTATGCAAATCCATTGTTTCTCATCAATTTAATTGGTGAAGGATACACATAACATAATTCTTATTCTTCTTGCATCTAGTTGATTAATCCCTTCCTTCGGAATTTGTTCGTGTTGAATATATTCTAATCCCAAGTGTTTCCATCTTTCTTTTCCGGAGTCCCTAGTCTTCTCGCTTGTCTCGTCATGAGCTCCATCTTAATCATCGCAAGACTTAACCTTATTCTTTCCATCCATCAATTCTATCTCATCATCCTTTTGCTACCGGAGTTCTTCACGGAGGTTCGTCAGTTTTTAATTCATTTTTCAAGTGTTCATCAAGATTCTTGTTGGAGGAGCTCAAGTATCTTCTTCTTCTTGCTTCTCGAGGTGCAATTAATTCTCCGTATTCTTTTGAAGTGGAGTTTTGCATTTCTTTGTTCTTCTCAGCTATTCAATCTTTTCTGATTGTGGTCGGTTGTCACCTCATAATTTTTGAGATGTTATCCATAAGTCCACAACAAGCTTATTCTTTTGTTGTTGATTTTCACAACAACTCCGTTCAATCCTTCCCTCTAAGGATGCTTTCAATTTCATTTGTGGTAGAAGTTGTCATCTTCTTCCCGTTCTTTCCATTCCACTCTTTCAATTCTTCCGGTGGCATTGTGTTGTTCCTCTCGTCAAGTATCATTCCATCTTCTCAAGTTCATGTTCTATTCATTCCTTATTCAGCCAGAGTTCGCCTAAATTCTTTCGCTCTTATTCCTTTTCTTTCTGATTCTAACCGGAGTGGTTTCAGAGTCCATCGTGTTCATTGAGTTTTTGATTCTCGTCATACTCGTCGTTCCTCTTTCCTATCCAGTGCTCTCAACTTTGTTCATCCTCTCTCTTTTGTTCTTATTTCACGTCATCCCTTTTTGTTCTTATAAGATCTCGGACGAGATGTCTTGTTAGTGGAGGAGAGTTGTAATGCCACGGATCCGATGCGCTAGGTGTCTCCCGATTATTAAATAAATCGTTGCCATGTCATTTTCTTGCGTGTTGCATTTTGTCATGTCATCATCTGCATTGCATCCTCATATTTTCAAAACTTGCATCCGATCTTTTTCCCCGTTGTCCGTTTTGAGATCCGACACTCCCACATGCACCGGCGCACCCTCTTGTCTCTTTTCGTGGCCGGGTGTTAAATGTTCTCGTAATGGGATGAAACTTGGCGTGCAGTGTTGTTTGAGTAAGTAGACCGCCTGTCAATTTTCATTCCATTTGGAGTTCGTTTGACGCCCCAACGGTTAACCGCGTAGCCTGAAACCCCCCTCTCTCCTTGCAGCCCAGCACCCCTTCACCATAGCCCATGAGCCCATCCAAATCCCCTCCATGCTCTCGGTCGTTCGATCACGATCGTGCGGACGAAAACTGCTCCCCATTTGGACTCTCCTAGCTCCCTCTACCTATATAAACTTCCTCTCCCCGAAATTTCACATAAAACCACCCCTAACCCTAGTCTTCTTCCACCTCCCGCCGCCGGACTTGTCCATCCCGAGCCGGACATGTCTGTCGGCCACCTCGCCCCGGCCAACCACAAGCCGCCACATCAGCGCCGCCTAGAGCCACTTGCAGCGCCACCTCGGTGAAACTTGAGGGCTGGTTTTTAGTTGTACGTAGTGCTCATCCGGTCATGGCTTGAGACGAGATACGCGCGGCTACTATCAGGGTGTCGGCACGCCGGGAGGTCTTGCTGGACTTGTTTTACCATTGTCGAAATGTCTTGTAACCGGAATTCCGAGACTGATTGGGTCTTTCCGGGAGAAGGAATATCCTTCGTTGATCGTGAGAAATTATCATGGGCTAAGTTGGGACACCCCTGCAGGGTTTGAACTTTCGAAAGCCGTGCCCATGGTTATGTGGCAGATGGGAATTTGTTAATATCGTTGCAAGAGTGCTATATGATGTTGTCTGCTGTAGTTTAACAGAAAATGCTCATTTGTCATGTTTATATCTTTTTGTGTGATTTTCTTTTGAGCATGATGTCTACATGTCTTATGAGCTACAACATGCCATCTTTGCTGTGGTACAATTCAATCTTCATGATATGCCACGTGTTGATTGTTACAAGCTTGCAAAGTAGCCTCCGTGATGTTGCTGATTTATGTGACTTGGTCATTTCTGCTAAGTCTGAAACTGAGATATTGTGATGCTAGGTAAACCTGTTGATACCATGAGTTCTATGCATAACCTGGAGATGTTCACTAAGGTGTTTTGTGACACATGTTATGTGCTATCCATCCATGCCCCTTTTTTCATTTATGGAGTGCTATAGCATGTCTTAATCTTGCTCTACGTTTACTATAAAATGTTCCTGGCAGATTGTTTACATGTTAATCAATTTTGCCATGGTTGTTGTTAGTGAACCAAGCATATTATGAACTTGCTTTTACCATGGTTAGCTTCATGAACATGTCATCTTACTGTTAGTATGCTTGTCTTGTCATGCAATGCTTTGTGATGAGTGATTCGAGCTCGCAAAGATGCCTTCATAATTCTGTTTATGCCATGCTCAGTTTTTGCTGCTAAGTCTGAATCTGTTTATGAACTTGCTATGTTTACTTGGGTGCCATCATATCTTCTGTGCCTTTTTGGCTGATGATCATTAAGGGTCATTTGTTATATGCAATTAGTAGATTCATTCCATGCCTTTGTTTTCTATGATATGTCCTGTAGCATGTTGTTTTGTAGCTCTAAACTTTGCAACCTAATGTTATTTCTGCCATGTCCAGTGATTTCCTCCAAGTCTGTGAACTGTTATTATTTGTAATCTTGCCATGTCCTTTTGAGCATGTTCTAGTGAATTCTGGAGATAGCTCAGTGTTCATGTTTTGTTATTGTTTACCTGTACATCGTGTCCATGCCTTTTTTTCATGTTGTAGTGCTGTAGCATGTTGTTTTGATGCTTGCAATATGCCTAGTTGCTGTTTTGGACAGCATGCCCTTTAAACTTGTTTCATGTGTATGTGTTGAACCGTTGCTCCGTTTTGAGTGTGCTCTACATGAAACTTGCTTAGTTTTGCATGTAGTTTCATGTTACCTTGTTGCATCCATGTTTTGAGGTGTGTGCTTGATGTTTGATCGCATTTTGCATCAATGCCATGTTTAACTTGTTTTGCTCATATCTTCTAGGCCGTAGCTCCAAATTAAATGAACTTTATATGTAACTTGACTAGAATTTCGTGTAGATCATTTTGGTGCATATTAAATTGCTGTTTAACAACTTGAACATAAGGTTTATTCAGATCTGGACCAATTTTGAAATTTGCATATGAGGACTTAGCGGATTTGTTCTATGTTGTTTCCGGCCTCATTTAAACTTGCTTTGATGTGTTGCTCTTGTATGCATCATCTCTTGCTATGAGTAGCTTCATGTAGCCTTGTCATGCATCATACTTGGCTGAGCATCATGTCTTGTTTATGTTTGTGTGTTTACCATGTTGTTTGCTTCTTTCCGGTTGTGCTCCTTCTCGTTAGTTCCTATATCGTTGCGATCGTGAGGATTCGTTCGTCTATGCTTGGTTCGTCTTCGTGGCTTCATCTGATTCATGGACTCGTTCTTCTTCCTAACGGGATTTCAGGCAAGATGACCGTCACCTTGGATCTCATTACTATCATTGCTATGCTAGTTGCCTCGATGCTATCGCTATGCCGCGTTACCTACCACTTGCTTATCAAGTCTCCCAAATTGCCATGAACCTCTAACGTTTGTTACCCTTCCTAGCAAACCGTTGTTTGGCTATGTTACCGCTTTTGCTCAGCCCCTCTTATAGCGTTGCTAGTTGCAGGTGAAGATGAAGATTGCTCCATGTTGGATTATGTTTATGTTGGGATATCACAATATCTCTTATATTATTAATGCATCTATATACTTGGTAAAGGGTGGAAGGCTCGGCCTTATGCCTGGTGTTTTGTTCCACTCTTGCCGCCCTAGTTTCCGTCATATCGGTATTATGTTCCCGGATTTTGCGTCCCTAACGCGGTTGGGTGTTATGGGGACCCCTTGACAGTTCACCTTGAATAAAAATCCTCTAGCAAGGCCCACCATTGGTTTTACCATTTGCCTACCTACCACCTATACCTTTCCCTTGGGAGTAATTAACCTGAGGGTCATCTTTATTTTAGCCCCCCCGGGCCAAAGCTTCTCTAAGTGTTGGTCCGAACTAGAGCCACTTGCAGCGCCACCTCGGGGAAACTTGAGGGCTGGTTTTTAGTTGTACGTAGTGCTCATCCGGTCGTGGCTTGAGATGAGATACGCGCGGCTACTATCAGGGTGTCGGCACGCCGGGAGGTCTTGCTGGACTTGTTTTATCATTGTCGAAATGTCTTGTAACCGGAATTCCGAGACTGATTGGGTCTTTCTGGGAGAAGGAATATCCTTCGTTGATCGTGAGAACTTATCATGGGCTAAGTTGGGACACCCTGAGGTTTGAACTTTCGAAAGCCGTGCCCGCGATTATGTGGCAGATGGGAATTTGTTAATATTCGGTTGTAGTAAACTTGAAGTAAACTCTTCTAAAATACACCAACTGCATGCGTAACCGTGACTGTCTCTTTTCGGGGTTGTTCAAGAGGACAACATGGTTTTGTGTTATGTTTGACGTAAGTAGGAGTTCAGGATCACTTCTTGATCATTACTAGTTGGCGACCGTTTGCTTATCTCCTCTTCTCTCTCTTGTTTCGTAAGTTAGCCACCATACCTTGCTTAGTCGCTGCTGCAACCTCACCACTTTACCCCTTCCTTACCCATTAAGCTTTGCTAGTCTTGATACCCATGGTAATGGGATTGCTGAGTCCTCGTGGCTCACAGATTACTAGAACAATAGTTGCAGGTACAGGTTGTGCGATGATCATGATGCGAGAGCGATGTTTACTTGTGTTGGAGTTCTTCTTCTCCGTCGATCTTGGGTTAGGCTCCGGGTCGGCAGCCTGGGCTAGCAGGGTGGATATTGTTTGAGTTTCTGTTTATGTTTCATCCGTAGCCGGATGTTGTTCTCATGTTTATTGATGTATTCTTGTGGCATTTGTATGCCTTGTATGTATCCCCATCTATTATGTAATGTTGATGTAATGATATCCACCTTGCAAAAGCGTCTTCAAGATGCGCTTCTATCCTTGGTGGGACCTTCAAGTTCCTTTAGGATAGGGCCGCATCTTGGGCGTGACAGTAAGACTCAAAACCCGACCACGGCAGAAGATAGAGAGATAATGAAAGTCATTCCCTATGCCTCAGCCATAGGTTCTATAAAGTATGCCATGCTGTATGCCAGACCTATTGTGTACCTTGCCATGAGTTTGGCAAAGGGAGTACAATACTGATCTTGGAGTAAATCACTTGATAGCGGTCAAAATTATCCTTAGAGGAATAAGGAAATATTTCTCGGTTATGGAGGTGATATAGAGTTCATCGTAAAGAGTTACGTCGATGCAAGTTTTTACACCGATCCGGTTGACTCTATGTCTCAATCTGGATACATATTGAAAGTGGGAGCAATTAGCTAGAGCCATGCAGAGTATTGTAGACATAGAATATTTGCAAAATTCATACGGCTCTGAATGTGGCAGACTCGTTGACTAAAAATTTCTCTCACAAGCAAAACATGATCACACCTTAGTACTCTTTGGGTGTTAATCACATAGCGATTGAACTAGATTATTGACTCTAGTAAACCCTTTGGGTGTTGGTCACATGACATTGAAAGTGCGTTATATCGACTAGAGGGGGGGGGGGTGAATAGGCGATTTTTATGAATTCTTCACTGAGGAATTTCAGGGTGAGGAAATTCCTAAGCGAAGAACTACTTGCAGCGGAATAGGTACTCAGATGTAAACATAATAGAACATAGGCATGGTCATCATGATGAAATAAAGACAACCACAGAGTACAGAAAGCATAAACACAGGATAGAACATGATGAAGAAAAACAGACTGAAGAAATTGAACTGAGGAAATTGAGAAAGTCTTCAGTCAAAGTCTTCAAGCAGATATGAACAAGAACACAACTATTGTAATGAGGAAATGAAAGAGTCGAGGAAATAGAACTAGTAAGCTTGGTGAAGACAATGATTTGGTAGACCAGTTCCAACTGCTGTCTCAGTTGTACATCTGGTTGGAGCGGCTAGGTATTTAAACCTGAGGGCACGCAGTCCCGGACACACAGTCCTCACCGTATTCTCCTTGAGCTAAGGTCACACAGACCTCGCCCAATCACTCGTGGTGAGTCTTCGGGTGACATCCGAACCTTCACAAACTCGTTCACTCGGCGATCCACAATTTCCTCTTGGATGCTCTAGACCATGACGCCTAACCGTCTGGAAGAAGCACAGTCTTAAAAGGTAACACGTGTCGGATCTACACAAGATCAATCTCTTCAGTGATGCTCAATCACTTTGGGTTTGTAGGTGTTTGGGTTTGGGTTTTCCTCACTAGATGATTTTCGCTCAAAGTCCTCGGAGGATGGGATGCTCTCAAATGACAAGTGTTAGTTTCTCTCGGAGCAGCCAACCAGCTAGTGGTTGTAGGGGGCGGCTATTTATAGCCTAGGGAGCATCCTGACATGATAAGACATAAATGCCCTTCAATGATATGACCGTTAGGTGGGTAGATATTTTGGGACAGCTGGCGCATAGCACATCAACGGTTGGATATTTGAGGCACAAATTCCTCAGGCTATCATGTTCCTCATCGTAGGCAATCCGACCGGCGAATTCCTAATTCCTCGGTCGAACAAATTCCTCAGAGACCAGAAGAACTTCGTCTCTGTCATTGAAGAATATGACTGAACTGTATGAGATTTCCAATGGCTTCACTCGAAGGGATTGGTAGGTGTAGGATTTTGAGTTGAGCATCACATGGAAAATTTTCCTTAGTATTTCCTCGACCCCCTTTGACAGTACGATGTTTCCTATAACTCAACAAAGAGAAAATGGAACTACGAAAACAAAAGTCTTCACGCTTCATGTTCCTCGAATGAATGCCAAGTCTTCAAGGTCACACCAATTTCTTCATTTTCAAAGTCTTCAGAAATCCAAAGTCTTCAGTTGAAGAACTTCATTTTTAGGGGGTCGACTTTCTCTATAAATATCAAACTCCTCATAGACTTATAGACCTGTGTACACTCACAAACACATTAGTCTCTTAACCTATAAGTCTTCAATACACCAAAATCACTAAGGGGCACTAGATGCACTTACAATCTCCCCCTTTTTGGTGATTGATGACAATATAGGTTAAGTTTTCAATGGGGATAAACATATGAAGTGTAGATACTATATTGAGGAATTTGATTACAAGATATAGAAGAACTCCCCCTGAAGATGTGCATAGTGAGGAATTTGCTTTTGACGCAATGTACACTTGAAGAGTGGAATCATGGAGATCTCCCCCTATATCTTGTAATTCATACACGCATTTGACATATAATATGAAGAATTTGAAATGCATGATGAAATATGGTGGCTGATGTAATTCAGCATGCGTGCATTAACATTAATGAGGAATAAGCATGCAGAAAAAAACAGCAAAAGTATCAGGCCACCATAGAGTTTAAGTTTACAACTCGATCCAGAAAAGTCATCAAAAGAACGAGAGTTGTAACTTCGCAAAAACGCCCATATAAGATAGAACCGCTTGAAGAGTAACTCAAATTTCTCCCCCTTTGTCATCGAATGACCAAAAGGGTTGAAAATGAGGACTAATGCCCCTGAATATCATGTTGATGAAGGAGCACCAGTGTTGTTGGGGTCGTTTCTCATAGTAGGGCCTGCCGCAGTGTCGTCCAAGTCTTCATGCTCGTTGGTGTCGCGCGATGAAGAATATGAGCTGGCCACCAAGGAAGGAACCTTGACCTTCTTATATTTCTTCGGTGGAGGTGCAGACCAGTCAAAGTCCTCCTTGAGACCCATTTGCTTCAGATCTTCTTCACCATACAGATGAGATAATATGGCCCAGGTGCGACCGAAGACTTCATGGAGGTAGTAATGGTTTTTCTTCACTGCATTATGTGTAGCAGTCATGTTGTGAAGAATAGAACCAAACTAACGCTTAACCCATTTATGGTTTCGATCCACCTTCTGGTGAAGACTAAGAAGCAGCTCACGGTGAGTCATCACTCGAGGAGCAGTGACTTGAGGATTTGGCTTGGATGCATGGGCAGCAGAATCATGAGAGGCAGAGTCATCATTGTTGGAATAAGATGCAGCTTTGCGAAACTGTCCATCCAATGGACGAATGCCTTCATCAATGACAGCAGGCGCCTTGCCCTTTTCATCAGCTGAGGAATATATCCGCTTGAGGACTTCAATTGGGGGCAAGTAGCTAAGGTGATTTTGGAAATCAGCCTTGTAGTTGAGTGAAGACCTTGTTCTGAGGAATCTCATAATCCAAGGAGCATAAGGCTTCAACTCAAACGGAGAGAGTGCAACATTTTCCAGAGTCCTCATGAATAAATCATGATAGTTAACAGGAATGCCATGTATGCCGTTGGATAGCAGATTCTTCATGATGCCAACAATTTCCTCATCACACGAGTCGTGGCCTTTGATTGGACTCATTATCTTCGTCAGAATGTGATAGACTGTTCTGGGCACATATAGCAATTCCTTCACGAGAAATTTTGTCCTTGGGGCTTGACCGGGCTTCAGAGGCTTCATAAGCACTTGCATGTAATGAGCAGTGAGCTCAGGCTCTTGGTACATGCAACGAGCTCCTTCAGGTGGAGGACTGATGGGTAGGGCGTGAAGTAATTCAGAGGCCGGTGCTTTATAATGAGTGTTTTCGGTCATCCAGTCCAAAACCCAAGAGTTCACATCGTCAGCATCTCCTGTGATGTGCAGCGTTGCGTATAATTGAAGAATAAGTTCTTCATTCCAATCAACAATGTCAGAGCAAAAGTTGAGGAGGCCTGAGTCATGAAGCACACTGAGGACAGGTGAGAAACATGGGAGTGATTCCATGTCCACATGAGGAATATGCTCATGGTCGAAGACTTTATCCTTGTTGAAGAGCAGTGAAGAATAGAAATTGGCATGGCTGGCAGTCTAGAAGCGCTTCCTTCTAAGACGAGCAGAGTCATAAGGATTATAATTAGTGAAGAACACATGCTCGCCGAAGAAGTCATCAACCTTGAACTTCTGCTGCTTCGAGAAGGGATCCTTTGGTTTGGGCTAAGGAGTATCAGTCAATTGCATCACCACCTCAGGAATCGCAATCTCAGGATCCACTGGCTGAGGAATTTCATGTTCTTCAGTGACAGCCTGGGTCTTCAATTCTTCATTTACATTTTCTTCAGCACTAGTGGCTGGAATTTCTTCATGGATAGACGGGGTTGCACGCGGTTCTTTAGATCCCATTTGTACTTCAGTAGTGACAGGGGACTGAGGAATTTGTTGCAGAGGCGTGAACAGAGGAGAATTGGGGTGCTGACTTTCCCAAAAGTCATCATTCATCACTGGAGTAGTGTTGCCAATGTCCACATCTTCCTCTTCTTCTTTTTCTTCAACGCCGGCCTCTTCAGCAGTGAACTGAGGCATGGGCGATGAGACTTGTGGGGTTGAAGGGATTGCATCCACTTCAATTTCTTTATCCAACTGCTCTGACGAAGCAGCAGAAGGAATGTCATCATCTGATTCACTTGGAATCACATATTCTTCATCAAAAGGAACAAGGTCCTTTGATGGCATGGTTGTGATAGGAACAACATCAATTGAGTTGTCAAATGAGCTAGTCAATGGCTTCATCTTCTTCGGAGCTGAAGAATCTGATGAAGTTGATGCCTTTTCCTTTTCTTCACCGCTGCACGCTCTGCAGCCTTGGTCTTCTTCACATCTGATGCAGATGGAAGGATCGGAGTTGGTGTAGGTGCGGGAGGAGCAGAGGAATTTGGTTGAATTTCTTCAGGCGCAACTGATGCAGTTGCCCTGACTTCTTCATTTTCTTCAGGCACAACCATTGAAGCTTCAGCTGTCCTGACATTTTATTCAGGCGCAACACTAGTGGTTGCCCTGGCAATTTCTTTAGCGGCTGGAATGCAGTCATCAGCCCTGGTACTCTGAGTTTCTTCAGCACCCTGATTGTCATCAGCGGTGCTGGCATTTTCTTCAGTCGGCTGAGCAGATGCCTCAGCCTGAGGATTTTCTTGTTGCATTGGGGCTGCAACATTGGAAGTGAACTTTTCAGTCAAATTCACAAACCTGACTTTGGCTCCAAGCCAGTCAGCATGGTATACGTCAAATTCATCACTGAGTTTCTTGATCTCAGATTGAATATTGACAAGTTCTTCAGTTGTCACCGAGACAACGTTTTTCTTCAGGAAACACTCCTTCTTGTACTGCACTTTCTTGATCTGCCTGGCCTTTTCAAATGTCCATTTCTCTTCTTGAATGAAGGCAGTCAGCATATGACTTTGGCCAGGAGTCAGCTTGAAATCAGGCATAGGAGTGTTGGGGTCCTTGTGCCAGAGGTCAATGTAGTCAAGGATCAATTTGGGATCCAAAAGCAGAGGCACATTTGTGCCCTTGGCTCTAGCGGCCCTGAGTTGCCTGTCTCTGATGATTTCGGCAAGTTCCTCATCATCAGCTTCGTCTTCATCAAACGGCACTTGAAAGGCAACCTGCTTCTTGTGAGGACTTGGTCGAGAGCCTCGTCCAGAAGTGGCCTTTTTCTTCAGCAGAGAGGGGCCAGTTGAAGAATTTGGTGCAGCTGAGGAACTAGCAGAAGCTCCTGAGGCAATAGAGATGCCTGTTGTCCTTTGGCATGTGGCGAGATGCACATGTGCTGAGGATTTTGGCGGGGGAGCTGAGGACTGTGGAGGAACTGGAGCAGCTTGAGGAGTTGGCCGTGAGGGCTTTGAAGAATCTGGCCGTGAGGGCATTGCTGAGGAGCTTGGCCGTGAGGGCATTGAGGGTGAAACACTTGGCTTATGAGCAGGCTTCTTTGACATGGCCTTCTTCGGCTTGCTTGCAGATGCCTCAGCAGTGGTAGCAGCAGCAGCAGAGTCTTCATTAAATTTCCTCACTACTTCCTTAGCCATTTTGGCTAGCTTGGCCTGGCGCTTTCCCATTCATCAGGATAATCCTCACCATGCTTGAGGCTGGTAGGATCAGCTTCTTGGCCAGGTGCCAACGGAGGTCTTGGGCATGGAGGATTTAGAGTGAATTTCTTCATATACTTGGGAGTAACATATCTGTACTCCCTCCACTCCCCTGCCCATCTCGTCTCTATTCTTTGAATGCGCACCTTGAGCTGATTTTTGTCCTCCTTTCCAAACTTGGCCTCATCAGGAGTGCAATAATCCTGGTATATGTCATCAGAGATCTCGAAAGCAGTGTTGATTTTAGGCCTCTTTCCTCCCTTCTGTGGCTTCTTTCCATCAACCATTATCTTCAGCTGAGGAATTTGAACAATAGAATTCTCTGAAGAGATGTGCAACTTTTCTTCGAGGAACACTGCAAATGAGTTAAGTTGATGAGAACCTAGTGATTCAGCAGCGGACATGTGTACCTGTGAACAGAGTATAGTTGCGAGGAATTTGGAGAGGTCATATGCGTTCTTAGAAGTTTTTCAAAAAGAACAAGTTTGAGGAATTTGACCAGATGAGTCTTGAAGAATTTCACGAAGCGTTCATGATCTTAGGTTCCAGAGTTGTATAGATTGAAAATCCACACAATTGAGGAATCTTGAAGAAAAATGTAGCTTAGAGAAACGAATCAAGAACAGATGACATGTGAGGTATTTAGTGTGTAAAGATTTAAAGAATAAACACCTTTGAAGATTTTGATGAAAACAATTGAATCAAAGAGGGCAGTAAAAGTAACTTTTAATTATCCTGGACGAAGAACACGACGAATTGGGAAGTGTAGATGTGAAGTTCGTCAGTTCAGATCTTCCACGCCCTAACTTGGCAGAGGAAGACAGCTACGGCGCGACGGAGTAAAGAAATCCGCGGCCGGCGCGAGTACGACGGCGACAATGTTGATGCAGTGAAGCTCTTCCTCACCGGCGACGATGAAGTAGCGGCGGCGCTAGGGTTGGAGAAGCTCGAGCAGGAGAGAGATCGAGCGGAGTTAAAGTGAAGTGAGGAAGGGGAGGGGTATATATAGCCACGGTGAAAAACTGTTCGCCCGAAGAAATTGGTCGAACGTGCCCCTGACCTTTCTCATTCGCTTGACATGTGTCACCCACGTACTGAGAGGTGGCGATCGTGTGAGATCATGGGTGAATAGATAAGTATTTCGAGGAATGTGGAACAGTTTGAGCGGCAAAGCCGAAAATTTAGATAAGATAAGTTAAAAGATCCGTTCGCAAATTCTTCAGCTGACAAGGACACAGTGAAGATTTTGAACGAGTTTCAAATAGAACGCACATGAAGAATTTGTGAATAGATTGGGTTGAGTATAGCATAGAGGGGGAAGGGTCTGATCAAATTCACTTAGCAGAAAAATCAACTTGAAGAATTAGCAATAAGTGAATGCTGTAGAGGACATAAACTCATATATATATATATATATATATATATATATATATATATATATATATATATATCAAATGAAGAAAAACAACAGAAACAGTGAAGACAATGCAAAGTTGAAGAAAATGAACAACTGAGGAATTTCAAACTGAGGAAAAACTCAAATTGAAGATTTTCAACTTTTGGTGGTGGCGTGACCCACCGTATAAGAATGATGATTTCAGACACCGCGTACAATTGTCGTAGGGTTCTGAGAATCAAATTCTTCGTTAATTTCTTCACACTTAGAGTGTTAGTCTTCATTGATTGAAGAAAAACGTTTCTTCATGTGTTGCACATCTAAGTCATCAATTTTGCATAAGTGTTAGGATGAGTGTCCTTTTCAAAGAACATTCGAAGATTCTATGATATTTAGCTCACACCGCAACTTGCTAAATCTCTTCTCATCCAAGGGCTTTGTGAAGATATCGGCTAGTTGTTCTCCAGTATTCACATGCTCAATAGAAATGTCGCCCTTCAACACATGATCACGAAGAAAATGATGACGAATCTGAATGTGCTTGGTCTTCGAGTGCTGAACTGGCTTATGAGCGATCTTGATGGAACTCTCATTGTCACAGTAGAGTGGCACATTCTTCACATTGATGCCGTAGTCCTTGAGAGTTTGCTTCATCCAAGCAATTGAGCACAACAAGAACTAGCAGCAATGTACTCAGCTTCAGCAGTAGACAGTGATACACAATTCTGTTTCTCTGAGGACCAACAAACCAAAGATCATCCGAGGAAATGGCATGTGCCAGATGTTGACTTGCGGTCCACACGATCACCAGCATAGTCAGAGTCTGAATATCCAATGAGATCAAAAGCCGAGACCTTGGGGTACTATAATCCAAGTGTTGGTGTGTGAGCTAGATATCGAAGAATATGCTTCACAGCCTTATGGTGTGATTCCTTTGGTGTAGCTTGAAATCGGGCACACATGCAAACACTAAGCATAATGTCTGGCCTAGATGCACATAAGTACAATAAAGAACCAATCATGGAGCGGATACCTTTTGATCAAAGTCAATACTATTTTCATCAGTGCATAGACCATTTGTGGGCATAGGAATTTTGACACCTTTGCAATCTTGCATGCCAAATTTCCTCAACACATCCTTGAGGTATTTCTCCTGAGATATGAATATGCCATTGCGCTGTTGACGAGTTTGAAGACCTAAGAAGAATTTCAACTCTCCCATCATAGACATTGATATTCTTCACTCATCAAATATGCAAATTCATCACTGTAACGTTGGTCAGTACAGCCAAAAATAATATCATCAACATATATTTGGCACACAAACAATTCACCATCACAAGATTTAGTGAAAAGAGTTGGGTCAAGTGAATCGGGTTTGAAGCCTTTCTTCATGAGGAATTCCTTCAATATAGCATACCACGCCCGAGGGGCCTGCTTGAGGACATAGAGGGCCTTATTGAGTCTGAAGACTTTGTCAGGATGCTTTGGATCTTCAAAACCTGGGGGTTGAGTAACATATACTTCTTCCTCAAGCTTACCGTTGAGGAATGCACTTTTCACATCCATTTGATATAAAGTGATATCATGATGGTTAGCATAAGCAAGTAATATGCGAATAGCCTCAAGTCTAGTAACAGGTGCAAAAGTTTCATCGAAATCAATTCCTTCAACCTGTGTGTAGCCTTGAGGTACAAGCTGTGCCTTATTCCTCACCACAAGGCCATTTTCATCTTGCTTGTTGCGGTAGATCCACTTTGTGCCAATGATATTGTGCTTGCGAGGATCTGGACATTTGACCAGTTCCCAGACGTTGTTGAGATCGAACAGATGTAATTCTTCTTGCATAGCTTGAATCCACTCAGGCTCCAGAAATGCTTCATCTACCTTAGTGGGCTCTGTGATAGAGACGAAAGCAAAGTGCCCACAAAAGTTAGACAAATGTGAAGCTTTTGAGCGTGTGAGAGGACCTGGTGCTTCAATGTCATCGATGATTCTCTCAATCTGCACTTCATTTGCAATGCGAGGATGAGCTGGTTGTCGTCGAGGAATTTGATCAGCATTTTCCTCAGCACTATTTTCTTCAGGTGCATCAGCTCGACGTTCTTCACGTTCTGGAATGAATTCTTCAGCAGATTCTTCGGTAGGAATGACATCCTCAGTAGCCTTGAACTTGATAGTTTTCTCAGGTGTTGGTTTATCTATCACAGAAGGTAGGTGCTCTCTTTGCGAGCCATTAGTTTCATCGAACCGCACATCTACAGTTTCAACAACTTTGTGGTGAACGTTGTTGAAGACTCTGTAGGTGTGCGAGTCCTTTCCGTAACCAAGCATAAAACCCTCATGTGCTTTCGGTGCAAATTTAGAGTTGTGATGAGGATCTCTAATCCAACATTTAGCAATCAAGACTTTGAAATAACTCACATTGGGTTTCTTGTCAGTGAGGAGTTCATAAGCAGTCTTCTTGAAGAATTTGGGAAGATATACCCTGTTGATGATGTGGCACGCAGTGTCAATTGCCTCAATCCAGAAACGACGAGGCGTGTTGTATTCATCAAGCATAGTGCAAGCCATCTCAACAAGAGTCCTGTTCTTGCGCTCCACGACGCCATTCTACTGAGGAGTACAAGGAGCAGATAACTCATGAGTAATACCAAGTTCATCAAGGTAGTCATCCAGACCAGAGTTCTTCAACTCAGTTCCATTGTCACTCCTGATGTGCTTGATCTTCACACCAAAGTTGGTTGAAGCCCTCGGGGAAAATTGTTTGAAGACTTCCTGCACTTCATGTTTGTAAGTAACAATATGCACCCATGTGTAACGAGAGTAATCATCAACAATAACAAAGCCATATTGAGATGCATCATTTGTAACTGTAGAATAATGGTTAGGACCAAAGAGATCCATGTGAAGCAATTCAAATGGTCGAGTGGTAGTCATGATTGTCTTAGCTGGATGTTTGGCCTTGGTCATCTTTCCAGCTTCACAGGCTCCACATAAGTGATTCTTTTGGAATTTGACATTCTCAATGCCAATGACACGCTTCTTCTTCGCGAGCATGTGCAGATTCCTCATGCCTGCATGACCAAGTCGTCGATGCCATAGCCAGCCTTCTGAAGCTTTTGCATGTAGGTATACGGCTGGTTGTGGTCCTGTAGATAAATCAACAATATACAAGTCTCCTCTCCTAAAGCCTTCGAAGACTTTGGAATTGTCAGCTTCCATGATCACAACACAACGATACTTGCCAAAGACAACAACCATATCAAGATCACAAAGCATTGAGATTACATGAGGTTGTATCCTAAGGACTCGACAAGCATGACTTTGTCCATGTGCCGATCCTTTGAGATAGCAACCTTACCTAGAACCAATACCTGACTTTTGCCTTTGTCAGCAAAGATGATATGCTTCAGATGCGATGGAGATAAGGGAGCATTCATCAATAGATTCTTGTCACCAGTTATGTGATTGGTACATCCACTATCGAGGACCCACTCATTGGCTTTGGGTTGATCATCCTGCAGATGAATTAGTGCAGCTTACGAACTCGTATACTTCATCAGTGAAGAATATGACATCAAATTCATCAGATCAATTTCATCAAGCAATAGAACAAATAAAGCAGTTATGAGGACGTGAGAAATGAAAGTTCATTTCTTCATGATTAGCCTACGTCCTTTCAGGCATTTTCAGGTCTCCAGCAAATTCTTCAGACGTTTGAGCACGTCTGGAGACCTGACCCTGCAGAAGAAATTAGTTCTTTTTTTCACCACCCACATCTGAAGGGGTGGCAAATAGTTCATCACTCGGCGAACTCCATATGAGAAAGGTGGCATAGAAGCCAGTCCATTTCGTTTCACATAAGAAGAGTTAGGGTAAGCATATGAATAAGCAGAGAAATTCTTCGAGGACTTATGAACATAATGGTTAGAAGAGTAATGCTCATATTCATAGCCCTTAGCCCTTCCCTGCAAAACAGAGGTGTTAGCACGATGATGATCATATGAGGACTTTGATCCTTTTGAGGAATTTGATCCATGTGAGGAATTTGGTTCGTATGAGGACTTGGATCCATATGAAGAATTTGATCTGGGGTTCCTATTCTTCAATGGTGGTGTCATGATGAGATTCACCTGAAGATTTTCAAGGCACCTTTTGGGAACCCAGATTTTCTTAATAGGGGAACCGTTCCTGCAGTTAGTGCCAACATATCTAGCAAATACTTCACCATTCTGATTTTTGAACATTTTATAGTTGGAGTCAAATGACTCATCAGAAGAATGAGGAGATTCACATGTAAAGCCAGATAAAGTAGATGGATCTACTGGAGGTCCCTTTGCAGCAACCCATGAGGTTTTGGGGTACTGCTCAGGCTTCCAATATGTACCATCAGTATTGAGTTTCCTCTCAAAGGCAATACCCTCTTTCCTAGGGTTCCTGTTGAGGATCTTCTTTTTAAGCACATCACCAAGAGTCTGATGCCCTTTGAGGCTTTTGTACATGCATGTCAAGTACAATTCCTTCAGCCCTGCATCATCAGTGATACTAGCAATGTCCTCAGGTGAGGAATTAGTGATAGCAGAGACAGTTGAAGAATTTGTAAAATTGGAAGCATTTGAACATTCAGGTGAAAAATTAGCAGATTCACGCTCAATGCACTTCAAACATGGAGGAACAAATTCTTCCTGAGTAGTGCTGATTTGTTGAGCAAGTAATGAATCACGCTCCTACTGAAGATCTTCATAACTCACTTTTAGCTTCCCAAGATCTTGCTTTCTCTGAAGAAATTCATAAGAAAGCTTCTCATGATCAGATAAGAGAGTGTTATGATCACTTTGAAGGGTGTCAAACTTAGACTGAAGTCTCTGAAGACTTTCAGTTAAGGTTTTAGTGCGATCCATTTCTTCACCCAACATATCATCACTTTTTTCTAGCATATTTTGAACCTTTTCAAAAGCCTTTTGTTGTTTCACAACAATCTTAGGAAGTTTAGAATAGCTAGGCTTTAGGTTTTCATCAGATTCATCTTCACTTGATTCAGAGGAGGTATATTTGAGTACCTTGGCACCCTTTGCCATGAAGCAATAGGTGGGAGCGTAGTCATCATTGCCATCATCAGCCTTGTTGGTGAAGCCATTTTCTTCAGAGTTGAAGATGGACTTGCTGATGAATGCAGTAGTGAGAGCTAGGCTCACCACACCTGACTCGGACTCCTCAGATGCCTCCTCTTCCTCATGTTCCTCAGATTCAGCCTCAGAGTCCATTTTCTTGCTAATGAATGCCCGAGCCTTCTTGGAGCTGCTCTTCTTGTGGGATGAAGACTTTGAAGATTTTGATGATGAGGACTTTGAAGATTTCTTCTTCTTCTTCGAGTCATCAGAACTGTAGTCCTTGTATTTCTTCTTCTTTGATTCCTTTTCCCATTGAGGACAATCTTGAATATAGTGACCAGGTTTCTTGCACTTGTGGCATAGCCTCTTCTTGTAGTCACTAGATGAGGAATCATTGCTCCTTGAGAATTTTCCAAAACGACCATGTCTTGAGAACTTCTGGAATTTCTTCACGAGCAGTGCTAGCTCCTGGCTCGATTCTTGAGATCACCAAGGCTACTACCGGAATCTTCACCTTGATTCAGAGACAGCCTTGGCCTTCAGGGCACGTGATCTGCCATAGCTTGAACCATAGATGTCGGGGATATACCCCGCGGTATGACCCGGCCGGATGGATGACCCGGCTAGGACTTGGCGTTTCGCTGGTAACCCGCCGGAAGTCTGACGACTCACGAGCCTGGCGACTCACGGATGACCCCTACGGCGGGTCAAAGGACGACAAGGCCCAAGGCCTAGTAGGCCGGTTCATGTGATGGTGGGCCGGCTTAAGAAGAAAGGCGTGAGGAATATTTCCCTTACAAGGAATCAAAACCCGGACTTGTATCCGGCTTGTAGTTGAAGATAGGCTAGTCCTAGTCCTACTAGGACTCTGCATGTAACCCGCCCCTCTAACTTATATAAGGAGGGGCAGGGCTCCACAAAGAGGGAAAAGGAAGAAGAAACAATCTGTAGGGCTAGACACAAAGAGCCGGTTTACCGGCGACTCTCTCGTGATCATAATGAGACCTAGTCAAACATCATGTAGGGTTATTACCGGATGATGTTTCCCGGGGCCCGAAGCTGTCTAAATCCTTATAGGGCTAGACACAAAGAGCTGGAACTCATGAGTGTTTAGCCTCTCGAGGATATCAGCGGGATCAAGTGACTTGTAATCAGCATGTTCTTGTATCATCAGTGCCAGAGTATCAAATGAGGAATCAAGCGATCTCAGCAATTTCTTCACCACCTCATGTGATGTAAGTGGCACCATGTTCTTGAAGCTCATTTGAGATGTCAGTGAGGCGATCGAAGGTTTATTGAACATTTTCATTGTCGAGTCTTTTGAAGCGGTTGAAGAGATTGCGAAGAACGTCAACTCGAGAGTCACGCTATGTTGAGACTCCTTCATTGTCTTTGGACAACCTATCCCAGATAAGCTTAGCAGTTTCCAAAGCACTCACTCTTCCATACTGTCCTTTGCTCAGATGGCCACATATGATGTTCTTTGCTTGGGAATCGAGTTGCTTGAATCTCTTCACATCAGTAGCATTCAAAGAAGGTGTGACTGAGGGAACACCATTTTCCACAACATACCAGAGATCGTTATCAATTGCCTCAAGATGCATTCGCATCTTATTCTTCTAGTAAGGGTAGTCATCGAAGGTAGGACACCCAGCAGAGACCTTGATCATACCTGCGGTCGACATAACTAAAACTCCAGGCGGTTAAACCAAAATCACACAGAACAACGGAGTACCTTGCTCTGATACCAATTGAAAGTGTGTTATATCGACTAGAGGGGGGTGAATAGGCGATTTTTATGAATTCTTCACTGAGGAATTTCATGGTGAGGAAATTCCTAAGCGAAGAACTACTTGCAGCGGAATAAGCACTCAGATATAAACATAACAGAACATAGGCATGGTCATCATGATGAAATGAAGACAAGCACAGAGTACAGAAAGCGTAAACACATGATAAAACAGGATGAAGACAAACAGACTGAAGAAATTGAACTGAGGAAATTGAGAAAGTCTTCAGTCAAAGTCTTCAAGCAGATATGAACAAGCACACAACTACTGTAATGAGGAAATGAAAGATTTGAGGAAAGAGAACCAGTAAGCTTGGTGAAGACAATGATTTGGTAGACCAGTTCCAACTGTTGTATTAGTTGTACATCTGGTTGGAGCGGCTAGGTATTTAAATCTGAGGACACACAGTTCCGGACACACAGTCCTCACCGTATTATCCTTGAGCTAAGGTCACACAAACCTCGCCCAGTCACTCGTGGTAAGTCTTCAGGTGACTTCCGAACCTTCACAAACTCGATAACTCGGTGATCCACAATTTCCTCTTGGATGCTCTAGACCATGACGCCTAACCGTCTGGAAGAAGCACAGTCTTCAAAGGTAACAAGCGTCGGATCTACACAAGATCAATCTCTTCAGTGATGCTCAATCACTTTGGGTTTGTAGGTGTTTGGGTTTGGGTTTTCCTCACTCGATTATTTTTGCTCAAAGTCCTCGGAGGATGGGATGCTCTCAAATGACAAGTATCAGTTTCTCTCGGAGCAGCCAACCAACTAGTGGTTCTAGGGTGTGGCTATTTATAGCCTAGGGAGCAGCCCGACATGATAAGACATAAATGCCCTTCAATGATATGACCGTTAGGTGGGTAGAAATTTTGGGACAGCTGGCGCGTATCATAACAACGGTCGGATATTTTAGGCACAAATTCCTCAGGGCTATCATGTTCCTCACTGTGTAGGCAATCCGCACTGGCGAATTCCTAACTCCTCAGTCAGAACAAATTCCTCAGAGACCAGAAGAACTTCGTCTCGGTCACTGAAAATATGACTGAACTGTATGAGATTTCCAATGGCTTCACTCGAAGGGATTGGTAGGTGTAGGACTTTGAGTTGAGTATCACAAGGAAAATTTTCCTTAGTATTTCCTCGACCCCCTTTAACAGTACGGTGTTTCCTATGACTCAAGAAAGAGAAAATGAAACTACGAAAACAAAAGTCTTCACGCTTCATGTTCCTCGAATGAATGCCAAGTCTTCAAGGTCACACCAATTTCTTTACTTTCAAAGTCTTCAGAAAGTCTTTAGAAATCCAAAGTCTTGAGTCGAAGAACTTCATTTTTAGGGGTCGACTTTCTCTGTAAATATCAAACTCCTTATAGAATTATAGACCTGTGTACACTCACAAACGCATTAGTCCCTTAACCTATAAGTCTTCAATACACCCAAATCACTAAGGGGCACTAGATGCACTTACACATGACAATGTGAACTATTGGTGTGAAATCACATGATGATGTGAACTGGATTTTTGACTCTAGTGCAAGTGGGAGACTGAAGGAAATATGCCCTAGAGGCAATAATAAAGTTGTTATTTATATTTCCTTATATCATGATAAATGTTTATTATTCATGCTAGAATTGTATTAACTGGAAACTTAGTACATGTGTGTATACATAGACAAAACAGAGTGTCCCTAGTATGCCTCTACTAGACGAGCTCGTTAATCAAAGATGGTTAAGTTTCCTGGCCATATACATGTGTTGTCATTTGATGAACAGGATCACATCATTAGAGAATGATGTGATGGACAAGACCCATCCATTAGCTTAGCATTATGATCGTTTAGTTTTATTGCTATTGCTTTCTTCATGACTTATGCATATTCCTCTGACTATGAGATTATGCAACTCCTGAATACCGGAGGAGCACTTTGTGTGCTATCAAACTTTACAACGTAACTGGGTGATTATAAAGATGCTTTGCAGGTGTCTCCGAAGGTGTTTGTTGATTTGGCATAGATCAAGATTAGGATTTGTCACACCGTGTATCAGAGAGGTATCTCTGGGCCTTCTTGGTAATGCACATCACTATAAGCCTTGCAAGCAATGTGACTAATGAGTTAGTTGCGGGATGATGCATTACAGATCGAGTAAAGAGACTTGCCGGCAACGAGATTGAACTAGTTATGATGATACCGACAATCAAATCTCGGGCAAGTAACATACCGATGACAAAGGGAATAACGCATGTTGTTATGCGGTTTGACCGATAAAGATCTTCGTAGAATATGTAGGAGCCAATATGAGCATCTAGGTTCTGCAATTGGTTATTGACCAGAGATGTGTCTCGGTCATGTCTACATAATTCTCGAACCTATAGAGTCCGCACGCTTATCGTTCGATGCCGATTTGTATTATGAGTTATGTGTTTTGGTGACCGAAGTTTGTTAGGAGTCCCGGATGAGATCACGGACATGGCGAGGAGTCTCGAAATGATCGAGAGATAAAGATTGATATATTGGAAGGTCATATATGGACACCGGAATGGTTCCAAAGAAGATCGGGGATTTTTCGGAGTACCGAGAGGTTATCGGAACCCCCCGGGAAAGTTAATTGGCCTATTGGGCCATAGTGGAGGAGAGGAGGCAGGTCACGGGAGGTGGCGCCCCCCCCCTTGCCCAATCCGAATTGGACAAGGGGAGGGGCACGGCCCCCCTCTTTCCTTCTCCCTCTCCCTCCTTTCCCCTTTCCCCCTCTCCATTGGAAGGAAAGGGGGGGGGGCAAATCCTACTAGGAACGGAGTCCTAGTAGGACTCCCCCCTCTTGGCGCGCCCCCCCTTGGGCCGGCCTCCTCCTCCCCCCTCCTTTATATACGTGGGCAGGGGGGCACCCCAAAGACATAACAGTTGTTTTTTAGCCGTGTGCGGTGCCCCCTCCACAGTTTACCACCTCGGTCATATTGTCGTAGTGCTTAGGCAAAGCCCTGCACGGATCACATCACCAAGACCGTAGCTACGCCGTCGTGCTGACGGAACTCTCCCTCGACCCTCTACTGGATCAAGAGCTCGAGGGACGTCATCTTGCTGAACGTGTGCTGAACACGGAGGTGCCATACGTTCGGTACTTGGATCGGTTAGATCGTGAAGAAGTTCGACTACATCAACCGCGTTAATATAATGCTTCCGCTTTCGGTCTACGAGGGTACGTGGACACACTCTCCCCTCTCGTTACTATGCATCTCCTAGATAGATCTTGCGTGTGCGTAGGAATTTTTTTGAATTACTACGTTCCCCAACAGTGGCATCCGAGCCAGGTCTATGCGTAGATGATATGAACGAGTAGAACACAATGAGTTGTGGGCGATAATAATCATACTGCTTACCACCAACGTCTTACTTTGATTCGGCGGTATTGTTGGATGAAGCGGCCCGGACCGACATTACATGACCGCGTTCATGAGACTAGTTCTACCGACGTGCTTCGCACACAGGTGGCTGGTGGGTGTCTGTTTCTCCAACTTTAGTTGAATCGAGTTTGACTACGGCCAGTCCTTGTTGAAGGTTAAAACATCACACTTGACGAAAAATCGTTGTGGTTTTGATGCGTAGGTAACAAAGGTTCTTGCTAGAAGCCCGTAGCAGCCACGTAAAACTTGCAATAACAAAGTAGAGGACGTCTAACTTGTTTTTGCAGGGTATGTTGTGATGTGATATGGTCAAGACGTGACGAGATATAAATTATTGTATGAGATGATCATGTTTTGTAGAAGTTATCGGCAACTGGCAGGAGCCTTATGGTTATCACTTTATTGTATGAAATGCAATCGCCATGTAATTGCATTACTTTATCACTAAGCGGTAGCGATAGTCGTAGAAGCAATAGTTGGCGAGACGACAACGATGCTATGATGGATATCAAGGTGTCAAGCCGGTGACGATGGAGATCTTGCGGTGCTTTGGAGATGTTGATCAAAGGCACAAGATGATGATGGCCATATCATGTCACATATTTTGATTGCATGTGATGTTTATCCTTTATGCATCTTATTTTGCTTAGTATGGCGGTAGCATTATAAGATGATCCCTCACTAAATTTCAAGGTATAAGTGTTCTCCCGAGTATGCACCGTTACTTTCTGATTAAATGCGTCTTGAGACACCACGTGATGATCCGGTGTGATAAGCTCTACGTTCACATACAACGGGTGCAAGACAGTTTTGCACGTGCAAAATACTCGGGTTAAACTTGACGAGCCTAGCATATGCAGATCGGGCCTTGGAACACTAAGACCGAAATGTCGAATGTGAATCATATAGTAGATATGATCAACATAGAGATGTTCACCATTGAAAACTACTCCATCTCACGTGATGATCGCACATGGTTTAGTTGATATGGATCACGTGATCATTTAGATGACTAGAGAGATGTCTATCTAAGCGGGAGTTCTTAAGTAATATGATTAATTGAACTTTAATTTATCATGAACTTAGTATTGATAGTATTTGCAAATTATGTTGTAGATCAATAGCTCACGATGTAGCTCCCCGTTTATTTTTGATATGTTCCTAGAAAAAAATAAGTTGAAAGATGATATTAGCAATGATGCGGACTTGGTCCGTGATATGAGTATTATCCTCATTGCTTGATACGTCCATTTTGCATCATGTTTTCTTACTGTTATTTATAATGTTTTTATCCATAGTAATGCTTTTTGGAGTAATTCTAATGCCTTTTCTCTCATAATTTGCAAGGTATACACCAAGAGGGAGAATTTCGACAGCTGGTAATCTGGACGTGGAAAAGCTACGGCAGGCCACCTATTCTGCACAACTCCTAACAAGCTGAAACTTCACGGAGATTTTTTAAGGAATATTTAAGAATTATTGGAGCAAATAACTACCAGAGGGGCCCCACCAGGTGGGCACAACCCACCTGGGCGCGCCAGGGAGCCCAGGCGCGCCCTGGTGGGTTGTGCTCACCCAGGCCCACCTCCGGTGCCCATCTTCTGGTATATAAGTCATTTTGACCTAGAAAAAAAATAAGGGGAGGACTTTCGGGTCGACGGAGCACCGCCATCTCGAGGCGGAACTTGGGCAGGAGCACTTTTGCCCTCCGGTGGAGCGATTTCACTGGGGGAACTTCCCTCCCGGAGGGGGAAATCATTGTCATCATCATCACAAACAACTCTCCCATCTTGGGGAGAGCAATCTCCATCAACATCTTCAACAGCACCATCTCATCTCAAACCCTAGTTCATCTTTTGTGTTCAATCTTGTTACCGGAACTATAGGTTGGTGCTTGTGGGTGACTAGTAGTGTTGATTACATCTTGTAGTTGATTACTATATGGTTTATTTGGTGGAAGATTATATGTTCAGATCCATTATGCTATTTAATACCCCTCTGGTCATGAGCATGTTTATCATTTGTGAGTAATTACTTTTGTTCTTGAGGTCACGGGAGAAATCATGTGCAAGTAATCATGTGAATTTGATATGTGTTCGATATTCTGATAGTATGTATGTTGTTATTCCCTTAGTGGTGTGAACGTCGACTACATGACACTTCACCATATTTGGGCCTAAGGGAATGCATTGTGGAGTGGCAATTAGATGATGGGTTGCGAGAGTGACAGAAGGTTAAACCCCAGTTTATGCGCTATTCCATAAGGGACCGATTGGATCCAAAAGTTCAATGCTATGGTTAGAATTTATTCTTAATACTTTTGTTATAGTTGCAGATGCTTGCGGGAGGGTTAACCATAAGTAGGAGGTTTTATCAATTACGAACAGCACCTAAGCACCGGTCCACCCACATATCAAATTATCAAAGTAGCGAGCACGAATTAAACCAACATGATGAAAAGTGACTAGATGAAATTCTCGTGTACCCTCAAGAATGTTTGCTTATCATAAGAGAACGTTTTGTCCTGTCCTTTGCCTCAAAAGGATTGGGCTACCTTGCTGCACTTTTTTCACTACTATCGTTACTTGCTCGTTACAAATTATCTTGCTATCAAACTACTCCGCTACTTACAATTTCAGCACTTGCAGACATTACCTTACTGAAAACTACTTGTCATTTCCTTCTGCCCCTCGTTGGGTTCGACACTCTTACTTATCGAAAAGAGCTACAATTGATCCCCTATACTTGTGGGTCATCAAGGCTATTTTCTAGCACCGTTGTCGGGAGTGAAGCGCCTTTGGTAAGTGGAATTTGGTAAGGAAACATTTATATAGTGTGCTGAAATTTATTGTCACTTGTTACTATGGAAAACAATACTTTGGGGTTGATACGTCTCCAACGTATCTATAATTTTTGATTGTTCCATGCTGTTTTATTATCAGTCTTGGATGTTTTATAATCATTTTATAGTCATTTTATATCATTTTTTGGTACTGACCTATTGACATAGTGCCAAGTGCCAGTTGCAGTTTTCACATGTTTCTTACATCGCAGGAAATCAATATCAAACGAATGCCATGAAACTCCACGATGATTTTTTATGGGCCAGAAGGAAGGCAATGGGCCCTGGTTGCACCTGTGGGGTGCCCCGAGGGGGCACAACCCACCAGGCGCGCCCTGGTGGGTTGTGCCCACCTCGGGTGCCCCCGGACCGCCTCTTTGCTCTATAAATACCCCAAAAATACCAGAACCCTAGGGGAGTTGACGAAATATTCATCCAGCCGCCGCAGAGTCCAGAACCACCAGATCCAATCTAGACACCATCTCGGATGGGGTTCACCACCTCCATTGGTGCCTCTCTGATGATGCGTGAGTAGTTCTTTGTAGACCCACGGGTCCGTAGTTAGTAGCTAGATGGCTCTCTCTCTCTCTCTTGCTGATTCTCAATACAATGGTCTCTTGGAGATCCATATGATGTAACTTTTTTGCGGTGTGTTTGTTGGGATCTGATGAACTTTGAATTTATGATCCATTATATCTGTCGGTGTACTAGAGTAGGGGTACCCTAGTATCCCGTGCACTGCACAGACGATTCTGACACCAGCGGCAGGGTTTGCCTCGTCACCGCCAAGATCCTCCGTGGCTCCTTTGGAGCCATTCAAGGACAAAGTATTTGATTAAGAAGACAAGGCCCCGACAAGAGGAGCTTGTCGGAAGGCCACTCGAGCATGCAGAAGACAAGGCCCCGGCAAGAGGAGCTTGCCGGGAAGGCCCGGAGCGCGACAAGCCTCCGGACGCGACAAGGATTCAGCCGCGGCAAGGCGCTTGCTGTGGCAAGCAACCTCTCTCCATCTCCGCTCCAGCTCATCCAGCGACTTGTCGCCATGGGACCGTTCCATGCGCGCGTGTCGAGAGGCTGTGCAGCCAGCGGAGAGCAGCGATAAGCGGCGCTGACAAGCTTGCCATCGTGGCGAGCGGAGGCGCACCTGACGGTCTCTGTTGCACTGTTTGGGCGACAATGACGGGCATTTATTGCTTTTGTCCCTTGCCGTCGAGTTAGGTATTTTGCATCGTACACTGTTCGAGTAGGTGTACCAACTCCTGTTTTACATTTGTACCCCGCCTATGTTGCCACCTGTCGGAGACCCTTGAGCATATAAAAGGAGGCCCATGCATAGCGTAGAAGGGGTTCGGTTCATTCGACTCACTCGAGACCGAGACACTCATGCTAGGTTTTGTAGCTTGCATTGCTCCCTAGCAAGAACACAATACATCAAACAAGCAGCGAGGAGTTTTATCTCTCCGGAGAGCTCCGAAGCTGGGTAAACTGCTCGTGTGCCTCGCCTCGATCCGCTCTTCGTGCGATCTCCGCCCCCTCCGAACCACAAGGGGCCTGGTCCGCCGGCCCCATAGGTGTCCGTGGGTACGATCAGCCTCCCCGACAATATCTTTTTATATCCATGAAAGTTATTTGAGTTTCTTTGATCTCTTATATGCATGATCTTTATAGCCTCGTATTTATTCTCCGATATTTGGGTTTTGTCGTGGTTTTGTCACGGCAGATGTCCTTAGTGTCAGGACTTAGTCACGAGGCCAACGCATCTATGTGGTAGCTTGAGAGGGGTTGAGCGGAATCGAGAGACGCAACACAAGACAAGGATTTATACAGCTTCGGGCCCCGGGACCAACAACGTCATGGCGTTCATAATGCCATACATTCGTTGGATCGAGACCCTCAAGACCAGCATGCGCGCCAACATGCTGCCACGAGTGAGATACGGTCGCCCGGACGGGGTGCTGCTCCTTCTAACGTGGTTAGAAGTCCGAGCATATCCCGCTCTTCGCACCGTTCGCCAATGCCACCCACTACTCCAGCAGAAGCTCTAGCGAGAGCTCAGCTGCTCCTCGGCTACCCTCCACCGGCCGACAAGGTCGACGAGTGGAGGGCCACTATCCAGAGTCTCATCGGCTTTGCCAACGGCGACGCTCCGCGGCAACCAACGCCATCATTGCCACGGTGAGACGACAAGGCACGAGCCGGTGGCGACGAGACTGTCGGAGGTGCAACCACCGTGCACTCTCCGCCACGAAGGCCAAGATCGCCGACTCACCGGATCCACCTCGACAGCGACTCCACCGCGTCGTCGGATCCGCGAGCTCGCCGCGATCAGTGCCAAGTTCTTCATGAGCGACAACAAGAGGACGCCCGAACTCGCATCGAGTGCCGGAGAGAAGCGCGACGTCAATCCGACAAGCGCGTTGGGCCTTCTGTTGACATGCGGGCGCCGAAGGAGCCATGCGACTTGCCGTACGCGGTAGGTTGCCCTGCGTTCACTTGTGAGCTGCGGCAAGTCCAATGGCCCAGTCAGAAAAACTTCAAACCAGACGTGCCGGAGAAGTATGATGGCAGGATGCATCCGTCAGAGTTCCTCAGCATCTACACCATCGCGGTGCAGGCTGCAGGGGGACGGGACGACAAGATCCTCGCCAACTACTTCCCGCTCGTGCTCAAGCCCAACGTCAGATCTTGGCTCATGCACTTGCCGGATAGCTCCACATCCTCTTGGGCAGATCTGTGCCATCAGTTTGTTGGCGCCTTCACAGTGGCCACAAGCCTCATGGCCAAGAGAGTGACCTTCATCTGCTCGCCCGAAGGAAGGAGAGTCCTGCGCAAGTTCATTCGGAGATTCAGCCGTGTGCACTACAACATCCTGCACGTCCACCCTGCCGTGGTGATCAGCGCATTTCATCGAGAATGTGCGGAACCGCAGGATGAGGAGGAGATGGCGATGTGCAAAGTCAAGGACGTCGATGAGCTATGCGCCTTGGCCGACAAGTGTGCACGCTACCGAGGAAGGGAGGAGACTCCTAGGAGAGAATGCGGAAGCAGGATCTCGACAAGTGAGGACACCGCCCGGCAAAGAAAGGCCAAGGCGAGGCAACAGAAGAAGAAAGGCAGAGAAGTGCTAGCGGTTGAGCAGTCCGGCAACGGAGGTGGCGACAAGAACGCCAAGGCTGGTGGCTCCGGCAAGGAGGTTGCGCCAGCGCCAACCACCGGTCGGTGGCGGCCGCCCGACAAGCGGGACAGCTCCGGCAAGCGATCTTGCAAGATCCACCGCACCAAGGGCCACGACCTCGAGCTGCAAGAAGGTCGAGCAGCTTGTCGAACAGCAGAGAGCTGAGTACGAGCGGCGCGACAAGGAGAAGGCCCAGGAAGGTGCTGGGGAGCGCAAGAAACGCCCCGGTCGGGGAGGACGCCATGCAAGGCCAAGCAGCGGCAAGGAGACAGACCTCCCAGCGGCGCGACAAGGATGAAGATGATGACGACGACGAAGATATGGAAGACGACGACGCCGATGAGCAGGAGTTTCAGAAAGCCACAGAGGTCCTCTGCGTTGACGGAGGTGCTTCCCTGCATACCTCCCACCACCAACTCAAGCAATGGATGCGGGAGGTCAATGCAGCGGAACCATCCGTAGAGTCACGCAAGCCTCTGAAGTGGTCCAGCACGCCTATCATTTTTGATATTGAGGACCACCCTGATCGCATAACTGCGGTCGGGTGCTTGCCGATGTTGGTCTCACCAACCATCCGCAACCTCAAGGTCACCAAAATGCTAGTTGACGGTTGGCCGGCTTGAATCTGATCTCCTCCGCGGTGCTCCAGAAGCTTCAAATCCACGACAATGAAGCTCGAAGAGACCGGCACTTCCCAAGGAATCAATCCGGGAAGGAGCAAGCGAAGGGAAGATTACGTTGTCGGTAACATTTGGCAGCCGAGCTGAACTTTAGGACCGAGAGGGTCACATTCGACGTTGCCGATTTCCGTTGCCTTACAATGGGATACTTGGCCGTCCAGCACTCGCCAAGTTCATGGCAGCCTCTCACTACGCCTACAACCTACTCAAGATGCCAGGCCCGATAAGCGTCATCTCTGTCCATGGCGACAAGAAGGATGCCCTTATCTGTGCCGACAAGATCTACCGGGATGCAGCAGCCGCGACAGATTGCCAATCACTTGCCGCTGAAGCTCCCGGGGGGAAGAAGACAAAGTCCAAGTCCGGCAAGGGCTCTGATGCTCACTCCGGCAAGCGCACCTCTTCGGAGTGCTGCGCTACATCACGAGGACGCACCATCGAGCTCCGCCGGCAAGTGCAAGAAGATGGTGGCTCCGCCAAAGACCAAGAAGGTGCCCGCCAAGGAGGACGGCTCTGGTGGTACCTTTACCATCAGTGCCTCTCTCGACCCTAAATAGGAAGGCGCGCTCGTTTCTTTCCTGTGGGCGAATGTCGACGTGTTTGCATGGCAACCGTCTGACATCCCCGGTGTTCCTGTGAAAGTGATTGAGCACCGCTGGCCGTTTGTCCTCATCGCCGCCCGTCAAGCAAAAAGTCGGGAAGCAAGCGGTGGGCGCCAAGAATTCATAGCCGAAGAGATCAAGAAACTTCGAAGCAGCGGGCCTTGTCGAGGAGTGCTCCATCCCTCGTGGTTGGCCAATCCTGTAGTCGTCGCCAAAGCAAATGGAAAATGGAGACTTTGTATTGACTTCACGGATGTTAATAAAGCTTGTCCCAAAGATCCATTTCCCTTGCCGCGCATTGACCAGATTGTCGACTCCACGGCTGGATGTGATTTGCTTTCGTTTCTTGATGCATACTCAGGATACCATCAGACCTTCATGGCTGAAGAAGATGAGGAGAAGACCGCATTCATTACACCATGTGGCACATACTGTTTCATACGGATGCCTTTCGGTTTGAAGAATGCTGGTTCAACATTTGCAAGGGTAGTCCATGAAGCTTTTGAGCCGCAAATGCACATAAATGTAGAAGCCTACATGGATGACATAGTGGTCAAAAGCAAGGACAAAGCAACTCTGGTTCAAGATTTGGACGAGACCTTTGCGAATCTGCGCAAGATCAACCTCAAGCTCAACCCCGAGAAGTACGTGTTTGGAGTCCCTTCCGGCAAGCTTCTCGGGTTCTTTGTATCTCAACGAGGGATTGAAGCTAATCCCGACAAGATCAAGGCCATTGAGCAGATTGAAGCACCAAAGCGCGTCAAGGATGTACAAAGACTTGCCGGTTGCCTGGCTGCTCTCAGCAGGTTTATTTCTAGGTCTGCTGAACGCGCCCTGCCGTTTTTCAAGATTTTGAAAAAGGCAGGTCCAATGAAATGGACTCCCGAAGCGGAGGCTGCGCTGCAGGACTTAAAGAGATACCTGTCCTCCACTCCAACGCTTGTCGCACCTAAGCCACAAGAGAAGTTGCTGCTATATATAGCGGCAACCAATCAAGTGGTTAGTGCTGCGTTAGTAGCGGAGAGGGAGGCGGATGACGAGCCAGCAACCACAGCAAGCACATCCAGCGACAAGCAGGGGGCTTCGCCGACAAGCTCTGGTCCCGACAAGGATGAATCCGCGCAGACACATGCCCAGGTGCAGAAAAGGATGGTGCAGCGCCAAGTCTACTTTGTCAGTTCCCTCCTGCAGGGGGCTAGGTCAAGGTACTCTGGTGTGCAGAAATTGCTTTTCGGCCTCCTCACGGCCTCGAGAAAGCTGCGCCATTACTTCCAAGCACATGAGATCACAGTTGTCACTCGCTTTCCGAAGAGGATACCGCGAGAATCCGAAGCAACGGGCGTGATTGTTGAGTGGGCATTGGAACTGTCAAGCTTTGGTCTCAAGTTTGAAAGCACATCAACTATCCAAAGCGAGGCGTTGGCGAAATTCATAGCAGAATGGGCGCCAACACCGGATGAAGAGATTCGAGACGAGCATTCCCGTCAAAGAAGCAAGCAAAGAGTGGCTGATGTACTTTGATGGTGCCTTCTACGCTGCAAAGCGCCCGGTGGGCGTCTTTATCGCACCCACGGAGAGCACCTCAAGTCGTAGTCCGGATGCACTTTCCCAAGGAGCGGCGACAAACAATACTGCAGAGTATGAAGGTTTGCTTGCGGTCTCGGGATCGCGATGGACCTTGGGATCAAAAAGCTTATTGTCGTGGGTGACTCGCAGCTTGTCGTCCGCCAAGTGAACAAAGATTACGAGTCCGTTGATGGAAGCCTACGTCGATGAAGTGAGGAAGCTAGAAGAGCACTTTGGACGGCTGCAAATGGAACATGTTCCAAGAGCTCGAGAATGATATTGCCGACGGCTGTCAAAGTCGCCCGCACTTAAGTTGCACTGTGGAACCAGGGATTTTCGTGCTCAAGCTGACTCGATACCAACCGTAACACCATCAACTGGACAAAGCAAGAAGAGGAAGTTGACCTCTGGTGACTACTTTCCGGCAGCTTCCCGAAGCCGTCGTTGCAAAGGTCCCCAAGCTCAACACCAACAGGCTGAGGCGATCTGCTCCAAGCAGGCCCGAGGTTTGTTTCGTTGAAGCAGACGCTCCCGACAAGTCTTGCTCCGGCAAGCTTGTCGGGGAGCATCAAGCTCCGGCGGGGCCGCAGGTTCTTGCCGTGGAAGCTGATGTTCCCGCAGCAGCAGATGTGCCTTTAGTCCTTGTTGTTGAGCCGCAAGCTCCATCATGGGCGCAGCAGATTGTCCATTTCCTTCAGACATGAGAACTTCCCGAAGAGCAAGAAGAAGCGGAAAGAGTAGCCCGGCAGTCAAATATGTACCAGTTTGTCGACATACTGCATGTAAGAAGACTCAACGGTGTGAAATTGAAGTGTATTCCTAGGGAAGATGGACAGAAGCTGTTGGCAGAGATACATGGAGGCATATGTGGTCACCACATTGGCGCAAGAGCACTTGCCGGCAAAGCTTTCCGGCAAGGTTTCTTCTGGCCGACAGCCCTCCAGATGCAACTGCACAAGTAACCAAGTGTGAAGCGTGCCAGTTCCATTCCAAACAGATACATCAGCCAGCTCAAGCTCTCCAGACGATCCCTTTATCCTGGCCATTTTGGTGCAGGGGCTCGACATCTCGGCCCCTTCCCCGAAGCTGTCGGGGCTTTGAGTACTTGTATGTCGCCATCGACAAGTTCACAAAGTGGCCGGAAGTGGAAGCAATGAGGAAGGTGACAGCACAGTCAGCAGTCAAGTTCTTCAGGTCGATTGTTTGCCGTTTCGGAATCCCTAACAGGATCATCACCGACAACGGCACACAATTTACGAGTCGCACCTTCATGCAGTACGTCCAAGATCTTGGTGCCAAGGTCTGCTTTGCTTCCGTTGCTCACCCGAGAAGCAACGGTCAAGCAGAGAGGGCAAATGCTGAAGTGCTGCGCGGGCTCAAGACCAGAACTTTCGACAGGCTGCACAAGTGCGGAAGAAACTGGATCGAGGAGCTGCCGGTGGTTCTTTGGTCGATCAGGACGACGCCAAATCGAGCCACTGGTCAGACACCTTTTGCTCTAGTCTATGGAGCAGAGGCAGTTCTCCCCACGGAACTCGTATACGGATCGCCTCGAGTGCTCGCTTATGATGAGCTTGAGCAAGAGCAGCTGTGACAAGATGACGCCCTGCTCCTTGAGGAGGATCGTCTTCAGGCCGCTGTGCGAGCCGCTCGCTACCAGCAAGCTTTGCATCGGTACCATAGCCGTAGAGTTAGTGCCAGAAGTCTCGAGGAAGGCGACCTTGTTCTTCGGCGCGTTCAGTCCGCCAAGAATTCAAACAAGTTGGCGCTGAAGTGGGAAGGCCCTTATCGGGTGAAACGAGTCACTAGGCCTGGCGCTGTCCGCCTTGAGACCGAAGATGGCATTCCGGTGAGCAACTCCTGGAACATTGAGCATCTTCCTAAGTTTTACCCATAGGGCGCGCTTGTCGGAACCCGTTCCGGCAACCACCTTTTGTACAAGTCTTGCCGTTGTTGCATGTAATCCTTTGTACAAAGCCGGGCACAGACCCCGTGCATCAGTAAAACTCATGTGTTGCGCACAACTTGCCAAATTCATGCTTTCATCATTTTATTGCATGTTTTGGCTAACACTTTGTGCAGCGAACACACCCGGTAAGCAGAATCGAGCCGCTGGGCTCCATAACGTTATTTCCTCTTCTTTCTCTTTTCTCAAAGAAAGGAAGGCTCCCTCGCGCACAAGTTAACCAGGGGGGGAGGAGGAGATAATACTATGGACCAGGCACCGCTCGAGGAAGTTTCACCTCATCGGGAATCAAGAGACAGAAAAGCTAAGTCGCCAAAGTTTGAGCAATCAATTTTTAAATTTTTAAGTTATCTTCCTCGAACGATAGTACTTTGTATGGAAAACCTGTGCGCAGAGGAACCAACTCGCCGGCTAGTCGCGCCCTTACTTTGTTTTCGAGTCCGCTCAACAACTTAAGTGAGCTGCGGCTAGTCGCGACAAGGTTGCTTGTCGAGGCGGCATCGCCAGAAGGCCGACGTTCGCACCGACAAGTCCCCAAATGCGTAAGGCGTAAACGCATACAAAGAAGGAATCAAGTAGAGGAAATAACGTTGCATTGATCGCCTAAGATAGAGTATATTACAAAATAACCTGTCGCTGATCTAACAAAGTGTTCTAAACATGATCAGCAGCGACAAGGGAAAGATAAAATTGCCGGCCTAGTCTACGCGGTCGCCATCAATCCGCTTGATCTTGTTCACCTTGTCCACAATGGGTGCGACAAGGGCTTTGAAACTCCTCCACGTTGGCATCGGGCGGCAAGGATCCGAGGGCGCCGTTAAGGTTGAGGCCCGGATTGCGGAAGGCCACCTTTATCAACACCTTCTTGAGGGCTCCTGCACAGATCTGGCGTGATTCCTCGGCCAGCTGCTTTGGGACCTCTTCCCGGAGACGCTGGAGACCCGTCACCACGCCTTTGAAGAATAAACTGAGTTTGGCGCCTGGGTTGGAGATGCTCGTCGGAGGATTATGCAAGGTCCGCCATCCCCAGCTCCATCAGTTCGTTGTGGATGTCGGCGGCGGTGTCCACAAGACCTTCAGTCCAGTGCTCCACGCTCTCCCTCAAGGTGCTCTGGATGGAGGCAGCATTCGCTAGCAGCTCCTCCTTGGCCTTGATCGCCTCCAACAAGCCCACCTCCCGCTCTCTGGCGCCGTCCAACGTCTGCGTCAGAGTGGTCAACTTCAGCTCAAGATCCGCCTTGGAATCCTTGGCGGCGTCGAGCTCCTTGCCTCTATCAGCGAGACGACTCTGCAGCTCGCCAAGAGTGTAGGCGTCCTTCTCGCTCATGCTTAAGCGCGGCAAGCTCTTCGCCGCTCTTCTTGAGGCTGGCCTCCGGTATGTACTACCTTCGCCTTCAGCTCTTCCTTGGCGCCTCGGCGCTCTGGCAGCATCCTTCGCTTCTGGCGCCCGCCAAGTGACTCCTCGCGGCAAGGTCTTCTTCGTGGCTGTCCAGATTGACCTTCCGCTGCGCCTAACTCGCTTCCTGCGGAGAGCTTCTCGGTAGCCATCCGCTGCTCCTCCTCAGCCGCGGCCTTCTCAAGGATGAAGGCCGTGCGCTCTTCTGCAAGTTGCCCCCGCGCTTCTGCTACGTCGCGGAGAGCTTCTTGGTTGGCGCTCCGGAGCTCTTCTGTGCGCTTCTCCATGTCCGCTCCTGCCCTCGCGACAAGTGCTTCCCGGGTCTCCAACTTGGCCTGCCGGGCGCGGTAGAGCGACAGCAGCTTCTTCAGCTGCTCCTCTTGAGACTTCGCCGCGCTGCTGCTTGGCGCGTCCACCAGCGTCGGCCAGCAGAGGCGAGTAGCTCACCGTCGAAGGTCTCTCCTCGACCGCGCCTGGAGCTCGGTTCCTGTGGGAGCTTGATGAAGACGCCGCCGGCCTTCGTGTAGGCGCGCGCTGGGGGCTCCTCGAAGCTGACGCCACAAAGAGCGGCGGGGAGTCGGTTGTCGGTGTAGCGCTTGTCGCTCCTGCGGCCTCGGGGCCGTCAAGACGATCGCCCGACCCTCGCCACCGGCTGCAGCCTCGGCGGCCTTCTCGCCAACAGGCTCGTCGGCGACGGCCTCTTCTTCCACAGCAACGACCTCTTCTTCCACGACGACGGCCTCGTCGGTGCAGCCGCTGCCCGGTACGCCACCGTAGCAGCCGCTGCAGCTGCAGCAGCCACCGCTGGTCAGCTCCGGCCCCGCATCGACCGCACCAGCGGGAGTCCCGTTTCACCAAGTCCAGTCCCCGCCGTCGCCGTCACCGCTTCCGTCTTGGATCGCTACCCGCCACGTGTCGGTGGCGGTGAGGCTGCTGAGCTCTTCGCGGCCTCCTAAGCGCCGTCGGCGTGTCTGCGAGATGCGTGGTCTGCAGCTGCCGCCCCTCCAAGTTGCCCTTCACTGCGCAAAGGACCTCGATCTCATCCGCTGCGTCGGGGATCTTGGGCATGCGGTTTCCCCCATGGGCGGCGGGCATGTTGTTTTCCCCGCGGGCAGCGACCTCAAAGTCTGCTCCATCGGCGGTTGGGGGAGCGCACCCCTCCTCGTCATTCTCCATCGCAAGCCCTCCATTCTTTCCTGTGCGGTGCAAACCAACAGCCGTCCGGCAGTGAGAAGGCATGGTGTCACCGACAGCAGCGCACCGTGTAGCACCACTGCATTCCGCCACCGGCCGCCGCGAGGGTGCCTCTGCTGGTCACTCTTGCGACCACTTCCAGGTGGTCATACACATGCACTCCTTTTGTCCAGGTGGTGTCCATGGGATCCAGGTGGTTGTACACATGCACGTCCGACATGCGGATGGTGTCCACTTTTTGTTAAGGGGTCCAAAATAAAGTGTCCCAGTCCATTTCAGGTTGAGAATAATAAAACAAGCCGAGATGTAAAAGGCTTGTTTTTAGGTGTTTGGTTTGTGTTGCGTCGAATCATGGTTATAAGTTGGTTAGGCTGCAGCTCGAGGACAAGCTACATGTCTAGGTGGGGTGTAGTGTTAGAGTATGTGATGGGCCTAATGGGCCCATTAGTCTTAGGGTTAATTAGAGATAAGGGTCGCTTGCTTAGGGGTCAAGTAAGCCTTCCTTGGGAGTCAAGTAAACCTCTCTATATAAAGAGAGGATATGTATCAATCTAATCAAGCAAGAATTAAGAAAGAAATCCCTTCCCTCTTGCCCGGCCGTGGGCAGAAAGGCCCCTGGCCAGCCCTCTCGCGCCTTCCTTCTAGCAGCGCCATAACAGCTTCACTTAAATCTTTTATGAGCTAGGACATGCTCTGGTGCTTCACTTATATCTTTTTGAGCACGGTGTGCTTTATTATTTTTGAAGATATTCTCTCTTGCTTCACTTAGATTTATTTGAGAGTTAGTAAAATTTTGAAGAAATTTTCTCTTGCTTCACTTAATTTGAGAGAAAGAAAATTTGTTATGCTCATGATCTTCACTTATATTGGTTTGAGCTTGTGAAAAGCAACACATAAAATTAATCTCAAAGTGATAGATATCCAAGAAGGATAAAGTAAAAATGTCATGAAGATCATTGGACAAAATAAACTTGATTCTTAGTAATAGTTTTGAGATATGATGATGTGATATGTGAGCATGTTGATGAGTAATTGTGCTCTAGTAAGAATATTAGTGTTAAGGTTTGTGATTCCATATTCATGCACGAATGTCAATAATCATGCGATGAAAATTATATCCTACTTGTGGTGCATTATTCGGTGTTACTTATGCTTAATGCTTGCTTTACGAAATTATTCATTTCTTGGTTGGTGGCTTCTCAATCTTTTTGCTAGCCTTCATTTTGCACCTAGTATGACCTCTACTTGTGCATCCAAAATCATTTAAACCAGTTTTGCCACATGAGTCCACTATACCTACCTATACGCGGTATTCTTTTGCCGTTCTAAGCAAATTTACATGTGCCATCTCTAATTTTCAAAATAAACTTCTCTTTTGTGTATTTTGTTTCGCTCGTGGAACGGTAACGGGTGGCTAATATTTTCCATGCTGGATGTGTTATTCTCAAGATGAGTGTTTATTCACTTGTCATTGCACGAGAGTAAGGCAAAGGTTTTAGGGATGCCCAGTCCCGAAATGCAAAAAATGAATTTACTTTATGCTGTCAAATAATAAATTCCTTGGAAAGTGTTGGTATGGAGGGCACCCGTGGATACGGCTAGCCATGGAAAGTGAAAGTATGGTGGAAAAAGGAATAAACTTTATTTCCTGTTTGGGAACCGCCTATGGCATATCTAGCATGGAAAGTGTTTGTAGCTCTACTTTGTTTTTGTTGGGGGGATGGATACACCTCCCAAAATATTTTTATCTCAAATTTTTCGCCTTGAGCTCTCGCACCTCTACAAATCCCTACTTCCCTCTGCGAAGGGCCTTTCTTTTACTTTATGCAATTTTTACTTTTGAATTTGAGTCTCCATTTTCTCTTACAAAAGCACCAACTAAGAGGCAATATGACCGTGAGTAACTATTGGGTATAGCTAGTATCCGAATGTGTTTCATGAATGGATCAATGTTTGAGCATGATGGGCTAGGGATAACTTATTTTAGCATTGATATTTTGAAAGACATGGTTGCTTGTTGATATGCTTGACTATCTAAATTATTATGTCAAAACTAGACTATTGCTTTGAATCACATAAAATTCTAAATGTCCATGCTATAAGAAAAGAATATGATATGACTTGATGAACAACACTCCACATCAAAAATTCTGTTTTTATCACTTACCTACTCGAGGAAAGCTTGGGGATGCTGATACGTCTCCGACATATCTATAATTTTTTATTGTTCCATGTTGTTTTATTATCAGTCTTGGATGTTTTATAATCATTTTATAGTCATTTTATATCATTTTTTGTTACTAACCTATTGACATAGTGCCAAGTGCCAGCTGTTGTTTTTTCCATGTTTTTTACATCGCAGGAAACCAATATCAAACAAAGTCCAAATGCCACGAAACTCCATGATGATTTTTTATGGGGCAGAAGGAAGGCAATGGCCCTGGTTGCACCTGGGGGGTGCCCCGAGGGGGCACAACCCACCAGGGCACGCCAGGAGGCCCAGGCGCGCCCTGGTGGGTTGTGCCCACCTCGGGTGCCCCCAGACCGCCTCTTTGCCCTATAAATACCCCAAAAATACCAGAACCCTAGGGGAGTCGTCGAAATATTCATCCAGCCGCGCAGAGTCCAGAACCACCAGATCCAATCTAGACACCATCTCGGATGGGGTTCACCACCTCCATTGGTGCCTCTCTGATGATGCGTGATTAGTTCTTTGTAGACCTTCGGGTCCGTAGTTAGTAGCTAGATGGCTTTCTCTCTCTCTCTCTCGCTCGCTCTCTCTCTCTCTCTCTCTCTCTCTGTCTGTCTCTGTCTCTCTCTCTCACTGATTCTCAGTACAATGGTCTCTTGGAGATCCATATGATGTAACTCTTTTGCGGTGTGTTTGTTGGGATCTGATGAACTTTGAGTTTATGATCAGTTATATCTTTTTATATCCATGAAAGTTATTTGAGTTTCTTTGGTCTCTTGTATGCATGATCTCTTATAGCCTCATAATTCTTCTCCGATATTTGAGTTTTGTTTGGCCAAGGGAAGAGGTGCCCGGTAGTGGGTTCAATCTTACGGTGCTTGATCCCAGTGACAGAAGGGGAACCGACACATACGTATCGTTGCTACTAAGGATAAAAAGGCGAGATCTATATCTACCCCCTTATAGATAAATGGATCTCGTCTGCATCATGTCATCGTTCTTATTGCATTACTCTATTTTTCTATGAACTTAATACACTAGATGCATGCTGGATAGCGGTCGATGTGTGGAGTAATAGTAGTAGATGCAGCCAGGAGTCGGTCTACTAATCTTGGATGTGATGCATATGTAATGATCATTGCCTGGATAACGTCATGATTATTTCAAGTTCTATCAATTGCCCAGCAAGTAATTTGTTTACCCACCGTTTGCTATTTTTTGAGAGAGAAGCCACTAGTGAAACCTACGGCCCCCGGGTCTTATCTCTTATATATTTGCCTTGCGATCTACTTTTCCTTTGCGGTTTTATTCAGATCTATTAAACTAAAATAATACAAAAATATCTTGCTGCACTTTTATTTATTTGCGACCTATTATTTCAATCTATTACAATTTACCTCATGTCCGTTTGCCTATCTTGAGGCGTCGTACCCCGGAAGGGATTGACAACCCCTTTAACACGTCGGGTTGCGAGGTGTTGTTATTTGTGTGCAGGCGCTGCGTACGTTGTCTTTGCTTGGTTCTCCTACTGGTTCGATACCTTGGTTTCATAACTGAGGGAAATACCTGCCGTTGCTGTGCTACATCATCCTCTTCTCTTGGGGGAAATACCGACGTAGTGCCTGTGATCAACAGGGGGTTTGTTTGGGGTATCTTCACCTTGTCCGGAACCACAATTAGCTACCCCTCAACCTATTGCACCTACTGAAAATATTGAATATGAAATTCCTTCGGGTATGATAGAACAACTGCTAGCTAATCCTTATGCAGGAGATGGAACCGAACATCCTGATATGCACTTGATATATGTAGAACAAATTTGTGGATTGTTTAAGCTTGCAGGTTTACCTGGAGATGAAGTGATGAAAAATGTTTTCCCTTTATCTTTTAAGGGAAAATCATTGGCATGGTATAGGCTATGCGATGATATTGGATCATGGAGTTGGAATCGTTTGAAATTGGAGTTCCATCAAAAAAATTATCTTATGCATCTAGTTCATTGTGATCGAAATTATATATATAATTTTTGTCCTCATGAAGGAGAAAGTATCGCTCTAGCTTGGGGGAGGCTTAAGTCAATGTTATATTCATGCCCCAATCATGAGCTCTCAAGAGAAATTATTATCCAGAATTTTTATGCTCGGCTTTCTCGTAATGATCAAACCATGCTTGATACTTCTTGTGTTGGTTCTTTTATGAAGAAGACTATTGAATTCCGGTGGGATCTTTTGGAAATAATTAAACGTAACTTTGAAGATTGGGAACTCGGCGAAGGTAAAGAGTCTGGTATTAAACTTAAGTGTGATTGTGTTAAATCCTTTATGAATACCGATGCTTTTCAAAAGTTTAGCACTAAATATGGACTTGACTCTGAGATAGTATCCTCCTTTTGTGAATCATTTGCTACTCATGTTGAACTCCCTAAAGAGAAGTGGTTTAAATATCACCCACCTATTAAAGAAGAAATTAAAGAACCGGTACCAGTTAAAGAAGAAACTATACTTTATAATGTTGATCTAGTTGTCCCTTCTACTTTTATTGAGAAACCACCTTTTCCTGTTAGGATAAAGGAACATGCTAAAGTTTCAACTGTGGTAAACAAAAGCTATATTAGAACACCTAAACCTGATGAACAAATCAAAGTAGAACCTAGCATTGCTATGGTTAAAGATCTCTTGGAGGAAGATATGGATGGGCATGTTATTTACTTCTGTGAAGAAGCTGATAGAATTGCTAAACCTGATAAAAGGGATAAACATAGACCTGTTGTGGGCATGCCTGTTGTCGGTGTCAAAACCGGCGGATCTCGGGTAGGGGGTCCAGAACTGTGCGTCTAAGGTCGATGGTTGCAGGAGATGGGGGACACGATGTTAACCCAGGTCCGGGCCCTCTCTATGGAGGTAATACCCTACTTCCTGCTTGATTGATCTTTATGAATATGAGTGTTACAAGAGTTGATCTACCACGAGATCGTAATGGCTAAACCCTAGAAGTCTAGCCTGTATGACTATGGTAATGAGCATATCCTTTCCGGACATGGTTTATATAGACACCGGAGGGACCTAGGGTTACATAAAGTCGGTTACATAGGAAGGAATCTTCATAGTTGGTCGCCAAGCTTGCCTTTCACGCCAAGGAGAGTCCAATCCGGACACGGGTAGAGTCTTCGGCCTTCATGTCTTCACAGCCCACCAGTCTGGCCCATAGATAACAGGTCGGGCGCCCGAGGAACCCTTAGTCCAGGACTCCCTCAATAGCCCCCGAACCAGTCTTCAATAACGAAGTATTAGGCACATAAATTGTCTTCGGCATTGCAAGGTGGGTTCCTCCTCCGATGACCTCCAAGTACTATATTCGGCCGTTGATCAATGTCGCTCCCCTCGGCTTCTACGCGTCAAATAACTTCGTTTTCCACGTGTCAAGCGAATACGGAAGGTCAGGGTATTTTTGCAATTAGCACCCCGTCCAGGCAAGGAAGAGCGCCTATTTAAAGAGATTGGATCCTAGATCCATTCGGCACCATGCAGAGAAAAATCCCCGGAGACTGCTAGGAGAAACCATTCCAACATGGCTAGCGTTCCCAGCTCCTCCTCCCGGCTTAGAGAAAGGCGGGTGGGAGAGGTGTTCTATGTCCCATGGTCAATTGACAAAGCTGCAGACGCAGGGATTTCTTCCTCCTGCAGATCTAGTCCCTGTTCGAGCGGGGCTAGCTTCCTTCAATGGTGAGACTAGGAAGAGGGCCTCCCCAATCCATCCAGGGGAGAGCAGGTGTGCTTCGTCCCCTACCTGCTAAGAGGCGTTGGATTTCCAATCCATCCATTCCTCCGAGGGCTTCTGGAATATTATGGACTCCAGCTGCACAACTTCACCCTGCCTCCATTCTACACATCGCAGGTTATGTTGCCTTATGCGAATTATTTCTGGGCATTGAGGCCCATTTCCAGCTGTGGAGGAAGTTGTTCTTTCTTGTCCCGCGTAATCATGAGGGGTCAATATTTGAAGTGGGCGGAGCCGAAGTGTGGCGTATCACCGATACCGGATATCTGTCCGGCACACCAAGGAAGGCATCCGAAGAATGGCCTTCTGAATGGTTCTACATTGAGGACGTCGCGCTTCCCAACCCAGTTCGAAAGGGTCTTCCTGAATTTGCGAGTGTTCTGTTGAAGAAACGCCACAGCTGGCGTCCCCGTAGTCCTGAAGAGGATGACAACGCGAAAGTTCGTCAGCTCATGAGCAAGATAAAGACGCTCGCTCAGTCCGAACTCACAATAATCGAGGTAATGGCGACCTCCATAGTGCGAGGGGTTCAGCCGCTATAATACAGAGTGCTGCCAATGTGGCACTATAATGGAGAGGATAACGCCTCCTGTTGTGGACGGAAAGGTCCGGACACCCCCGCCGCTCTGGCCAAGATATTGGCCGAGCTTTTTAAAGGGGAAGAAGAGGAATTTCTTTGCATTAAGCGCAGAGACGAGTATTCTATGTATGATCCTCCCAGTTGGGTAAGCCTCAACCCCTCTGTTTCACTCATTCCACTTCCAGATTACCTTTGATAAATTTCAAATCCGTTTGTTATGACAGCACTGGCCAAAGGTCACCAAAGGACTTCATAGTCCCGCCCCACAGCCGGAGAACCACAACCGGGAGCTTGATCCTGGGTTTGAGGAGGATCCGGATATATTCGTGGTGCTCGCGGAGGGAGTGTTTTGCTAGACAGGCTATGATGGCACAGAAGTGGCCATCACCGCCGACTACCCTGGCCTTCTTCCCATTTCGTGCATAAGTAATCAAGAGACACCTCCTCTAAAAGAGTGCTCTTATTCTATCTTACCAACCATACTGTCTTGTGCTCCAAAGAGGAGGCGTTCGGCGATTCCGAGGAGATCGACTCCCACACCGGGCCAGCCTTCGAAGAGGAAGGCCGGTGAAGACACAACCATGTTTTCATCAAAGTGGTACGGATCCATAAATATGTTTTTCAGCGGCAGCACCCGACTGTGACTTTGCGCGTTTTGTCTAGTTCCAAGAAAAGGGTCCACCGGACTATGTCCGGGGGTCCGGCCAGCCGTACTCCCGACAACCGGGATTTAGACCCTGCCAGAGAAACGGGAGCCGGTACGGGAGCAATGCCGGACTATCCTTCGACCGAGGGTTCGGAAAATATGTCTGTTACCAACTTGGAAGTAGAGAGCGCCATGAACCATCGGCGCTGCAGGGCTGTTTTACGAGACCCCGAGTTGTCGGAGGAGGCGTTCAATGCCTTCAGCTCGGCTGACGCATACATCTGAGCTGCTAGAAATGGGCTTAGCAGAGCCATAAAGCAGCATTAAACAGATGTGCAGGTAAGTTTACTGTGCCCAAAATATGATAACCATGTGCCAGTAGCCCCCGAGACTTAAAGTAGTTGGCACAACTGATTTGAGGATCGTTGTATAACCAGGCTCTTACGGAGAAGAACATCCTGTTAGCCCAAGAGCTAGAAAGGTGTCGACATTAAACATTTGCCGCCGCCAAACCGAGAAATCCAAGAAGGCGTCACTGGTAATATTCCCTCCATCAAGAAAATATGACTATATGTCATTAATGCTAATGATGTTGTTTGTACCATGACATAATTGTCGATTGGAACTCAAGGAGGCGCCGAAGTCGGCATAAATGAACAAGAAGCCAAAAGGCTACATGCTACGGGCGAACGCGTGCTGAAGCAGGCCATTGTGGAGAAAAACCAACTCCAAGATTGCAAGACCCAGCTGAGCGAAGAGCTGAAGGATGTGCGGGCCCAGCTAGCCGATTCCATAAAGGAGAACAAGAAGCTGCGGGGCGGCATATTCAGTATGTGTCTAAACTATTTTAAAGTAGTTCAGAGATAAATGGAACTGATATAGTTATGATTGCAGGCATATTGACGGGCCGTCCTGAAGAGGAGGTGTCCGGATCATCGAGTGATCTGCTGCAAAGGCTGTCACAAGTGCACAAGCATGCTCGGCTGGCCATGCGGAGTGTTGCCAAGGCTTTATGGCCATCCGCCTCCCCTCCAGGAAGTATGGAGGAGCTTGTAGAGCTGTTCAAGGGAGCACGGCGACGTATCCACTATGGAAGATATCGGCCTGCCGAGAGGGTGCGCGAGAGGCCTGGGCCATGGTGAAAACGCGATATACCAAGCTGGATCCTAATCACATGGCCCGGGTTGGACCGCTAGGGTCAAATGGGGAAGAAATTCCCGTTAGTTTAGTATATGACCAAGTAGAGGTGGCCGCCAAATATTCCCAACAGGATTGTAAGTTAGGCTGCCTGTTGGACGGTGTAGAGGAGGAAGTGTTTGAGTCCAAGTGACTATGTACTTTCCTTACCCTATGTAATTCTAGCTGAATTGTATAGCATTTGTCATGGCAGACCTTTTCGCTTCAACCTCTGGACCCGAGGGTGTGGAGTGTTTCTGAATACCCTCACGGCCGAATAGACCGGGGTATGCCTTGGAAACTAGGCGTAGGGGTCATAGTTGCTTGAACAAACAAGTTGTATCCTGCTAGTTATGTTATATTACATTGAGATCGTAAGAAACATCTTCCAGAGAGAATAGTTCCGTTAAGGGTTCCTTTCCCTGGGTGTGCATGTATTAATGAACATGTCCGAATTGTGATGGAAAAATCATAGTGTATATAACTTATGGGGGTTCGCAATGGAGTAAATGCAAAAAACATCTTTAGTTCACCGACCGAACATTCCCTTAAGAACGCTAGCTTTCGACTTCACCCAGTCTGAGGTACACTTCCAGATGACCCGGCAGTAACAATCGCAGAAGTGCTCCCTTTATGCCCTAGCCGAACTAACGGGAACATGGGGCATAAGCACAGGAGCCAGGCAACCCAGCTTGGCCAAAACTTAAGTCATATCGATGCATATAGTGGCGAATAAAAGGTACATATGGAAGAACTCATATGTGAAGAGCTTGATGCTCGAGGAATAATAATAAAAAGCTTCTGTCCAAGAAGCCCCCAGGTATAATGGACATACATATTTTAAATATGTATGTGTCAGGGGTGTATGGTCTAGACGTACCAAAGCTTTAAAGCGAGAAAGGAAAAAATAATCAGAAAAGAGAGAAAAAATAATGGAAACTACAGGGGAGAAGGAGACGAACAAGGAGTTTGGTGCTGGCATAGAATCTTCGGAGTCTGGCCGCGTTCCAGGGGTTTCGCTCGAGGCGATTTTCTGATGCATCACGAAGACGGTACGCTCCTACGGTGAGAACTTCTTCAGTTATGAAGGGACCCTCCCATTTGGGCTTGAGTTTATCCTTTTTCTTCTCCGGCAGGCGTAGAACGAGTTCGCCAATGTTGTAAGTCTTGGCTCGTACTTCTCTGCTTTGATATCTTCGAGCCTGCTGTTGGTAAAATGTTGCGCCTTTGCGACATCGTGCTCCTCCTCCAGGGCATCAAGGTTGTACTGCCGATCTAGCTCGGCTTCTCTCTCTTCATACATACGCACTCGAGGTGAGTCACGAATAATATCGCAGGGCAAAACAGCCTCTGCGCCATACACCATGAAGAAAGGTGTGTATTCGGTAGTACGATTGGGCGTGGTCCGCAGCCCCCAGAGTACGGAGTCGAGCTCCTCAACCCAGTGCTTGTCTGATTCTTTCAAAGACTGCACTAGTCTGGGCTTAATGCCGCTCATAATAAGACCATTGGCTCGTTCAACCTGACCATTGGTTTGCGGGTGGTAGATGGAGGCGTAATCGAGTTTAATGCCAAGATTAGTACACCAGGTTTTTACCTCGTCGGCCGTGAAATTAGAGCCATTGTCGGTGATGATGTTGTGTGGGACACCATAACGATGCACAACACCGGATATGAATTCTATCACCGGGCCGGACCCGGCCGTTTTGACCGGTTTAGCCTCTATCCATTTAGTGAATTTGTCCACCATGACCAGCAAATATTTTTTTCTTATGGCTTCCCCCTTTAAGAGGTCTGACCATATCCAGTCCCCAGACCACGAAAGGCCAAGTAATGGGGATAGTTTGCAAAGCAGTTGGGGGCATGTGGCTTTGGTTGGCGAAGAGTTGGCATCCGACGCAGTGTTGGACGAGGTCCTGCGCGTCTGCTCGGGCTGTTGGCCAATAAAACCCAGTGCGGAAGGCCTTGCTAACAAGGGCCCAAGCTGTGGCATGGTGTCCGCCGAGACCAGCGTGAATTTCCGCCAAAAGCTGCCGCCCCTCTTCCTCGAAGATACATCTTTGAAGTACTCCAGCAGTACTTTTCTTGTAGAGCTCTCCGTCGTGAACCTTGTAGGCCTTCGAACGCCGGACAATGCGGCGAGCCTCATTCTGGTCTTCGGTCCTTCCTATTAATGTAGGCCAAGAAGGGTTCGGTCCATGGGGCAATAACTGCCATAATGAGATGGGCCGACGGTGTTATTTCGGTGGCTGAGCCCCCAGTACTGTCTGTATGTTCTGGATTTGAGGTGGTGTTCGGTTCTGGACTGTTATTGCCGCCCTCCCCTTGCCATACCACGGATGGCTTGAAAAGCCTTTCTAGGAAAAGGTTGGGTGGGACAGGGTCGGGTTTGGCACCGATGCGAGCAAGGACGTCTGCTGCTTGATTGCTTTCCCGAGCAAAATGATGAAATTCGAGCCCTTCGAACCAAGTCGATGTTTTTAAGATGACATTATGGTTAGCTGCCATCTTTGGATCCTTGGCGTCAAAGTCTCCGTTTATTTGAGATATTGCGAGGTTTGAATCCCCGCGCACCTCTAGGCGTTGTATGCCCATGGTTACGACCATCCGAAGACCATGCGATAGGGCCTCGTATTCGGCTGCATGATACGTCTCCAACGTATCTATAATTTTTTATTGTTCCATGCTATATTATATTCTATTTTGGACATTATTGGGCTTCATTATACACTTCTACATTATTTTTAGAACTAACCTATTAACCGGAGGCCCAACCCAGAATTGTTGTTTTTTGCCTATTTAGAAGTTTCGCAGAAAAAGAATATCAAACGGAGTCCAAACGGAATGAAACCTTCGGGAACGTGATTTTTGGAACGAACGTGATCCAGAGGACTTGGACCCTACGTCAAGAAAGCAATCAGGAATGCGCGAGGTAGGGGGGCGCGCCCTCCACCCTCGTGGGGCCCATGTTGCTCCACCGACGTACTTCTTCCTCCTATATATACATACGTACCCCCAAACTACCAGATACGCAGCCAAAAACCTAATTCCACCGCCGCAACCTTCTGTACCCGTGAGATCCCATCTTGGGGCCTTTTTCGAAGCTCCGCTTGAGGGGGCATAGATCACGGAGGGCTTCTACATCAACACCATAGCCTCTCCGATGATGTGTGAGTAGTTTACCTCAGACCTTCGGGTCCATAGTTATTAGCTAGATGGCTTCTTCTCTGTTTTTGGATCTCAATACAATGTTCTCCCCCTCGATTGTGGAGAACTATTTGATGTAATCTTCTTTTGCGGTGTGTTTGTTGAGACTGATGAATTGTGGGTTTATGATCAATTTTATCTATGAACAATATTTGAATCTTCTCTGAATTCTTTTATGTATGATTGGTTATCTTTGCAAGTCTCTTCGAATTATCAATTTGGTTTGGCCTACTAGATTGATCTTTCTTGCAATGGGAGAAATGCTTAGCTTTGGGTTCAATCTTGCGGTGTCCTTTCCCAAAGGATGTGAGGGGCAGCAAAGGCACGTATGGTATTGTTGCCATCGAGAATAACAAGATGGGGTTTATATCATATTGCATGAGTTTATCCCTCTACATCATGTCATCTTGCTTAAAGCGTTACTCTGTTCTTATGAACTCAATACTCTAGATGCATGCTGGATAGCTGTCGATGTGTGGAGTAATAGTAGTAGATGCAGGCAGGAGTCGGTCTACTTGTCTCGGACGTGATGCCTATATACATGATCATACCTAGATACTCTCATAACTATGCTCAATTCTGTCAATTGCTCAACAGTAATTTGTTCGCCCACCGTAACACTTATGCTCTCGAGAGAAGCCACTTGTGAAACCTATGGCCCCCGGGTCTATTTTCCATCAAATTAATCTTCCAACACTTAGTTATTTATATTGCCTTTTATTTTACTTTGCATCTTTATTATAAAAATACAAAAAATATTATCTTATCATATCTATAAAATCTAACTCTCATAAGTGACCGTAAACGGATTGACAACCCCTTTATTGCGTTGGTTGCGAGGATTTATTTGTTTGTGTAGGTGCGAGGGACTCGTGCGTGGCCTCCTACTGGATTGATACCTTGGTTCTCAAAAACTGAGGGAAATACTTACGCTACTTTACTGCATCACCCTTTCCTCTTCAAGGGAAAACCAACGCAGTGCTCAAGAGGTAGCAAGAAGGATTTCGGGCGCCGTTGCCGGGGAGTCTACGCAAAAGTCAACATACCAAGTACCCATCACAAACCCTTATCTCCCGCATTACATTATTTGCCATTTGCCTCTCGTTTTCCTCTCCCCCACCTCACCCTTGTCGTTTTATTTGCCCTCTCTTTTCCGTTCGTCCTTTTGTTTGCTCGTGTTGCCATGTGCCTTCTATATGCTTGCATCTTCGCTTGCTGAAAATCTATTGATATGGATCCACTTAAAGTGTTCTACTTGGATCATCTTCGATCCTTATGAGCTCGTGCTGAAACCCCAACTAGCCTAGTTGATGGGAAATCTTTAAATGAGCATGCCTATTTTGTGCGTCATCGTTTGTTTGGAAAAGGGAAGCTCTTATGGTATCATATAAATAGTTTGCTATGCTATGCTTGGAATCTTTGTGAAATTTGTGATTTTACTTGTTGCTCTACGAACCCTAAAAAACACCTTCCCTACCTATGTGAGTTTAATGATAATGAAATCTTATCTTCTTATGCAAAGGGTGTTTATAGTTACTATGATATCGAACAAATTGAAGAATTTGACATTTTTAAGGGTGCTCATGAAGTTGTTCTTTGATTGAAAAGTATGATTTTACTCTCAACAAATCTGAAAATTCCGTCATACTTAAATATTGCAATGAAAACTTTGCTCATAATGTCTATGTCCAAGAATTTATTGAAAGAATGACCGTTGCTTTGGAAGAAAATAATGGTATGCATAAATCTATAGATAATTATGATTCCGATGATTTGGTTGAAATATCCCTTGATGAACATGATGCTTGCTATTCTTGTGGCCATGATGCCAATATTTATGAAGACGGATTTGCTATAGTTCCTTATGTTAAAAATGAGATCGTTGCTATTGCACCCATGCTTGATAATTCTTTCGATGAAAAGCATGATTGCAATGATTTTACTATAAATTCTCTTGATGTCAATTGTGCTAATAATATGCAAAACCCTAAGCTTGGGGATGCTAGTTTTGCTATGTCCACTATTTGTTGCAATGATCATGATTGGGGTGATTTTTCTTATGAAAATTTATTTAATCCCCATGATGAATATGAGATTGATAATATTGTTTGCAATAATATTGAAAGTGGGCTTGGAAGAGTGTCAACTTTAGATCCCACATATTTGGATAATATTCAATCTTATGAAATTTTTGATAAAAATGGGTTTGGAGAGGTCATGACTTTAGTTAATGTTAATCGCACTATTTCGGAAGAGTGTCAACTTTGCATGCTTGTGGATCGTGTTGAAAATATTTTATATGATAGCTATATTGTTGAATTTGCTTATGATCCTACATGTAATTATTATGAGAGAGGAAAATATGGTTGTAGAAATTTTCATGTTACTAAATTACCTCTCGTTATGTTGAGATTGCTATTGTTTCCTTCCGCTTCCTTGCATATGCTAGTTTTTGCTTGCCTTGATAATTTGTTTGCCTATAAGATGCCTATGCATAGGAAGTATGTTAGACTTAGATGTGTTTGTCCCATGTTTTATGATGCTCTCTTTGTGCTTCAATTCTTGTCTTTCATGTGAGCATCATCGAAACATTTATGCCTAGCTTGGGGCGTTAAACGATAGCGCTTGTTGGGAGGCAACCCAATTTTATTTTAGTTTTTTGCTTTTTGCTTATGTTTAGGAATAAATATTTGATCTAGCCTCTGGTTAGATTTTTTTAATGTTTTAATTAGTGTTTATGCCAAGTTAAACCTATAGGATCTTCTGGGATGATAGTTATTTGATCTTGCTGAAAATTCCAGAAACTTTCTGTTCACGAAAACAATTATTAAAAATCACCAGAACGTGATAAAATATTGATTCCAATTGATGAAGATAAATACACAAAATATCTAGGTCTTCCTATTTTGGCTGAATTTTTGGAGTTCCAGAAGTTTGCGTTAGTTATAGATTACTACAGACTGTTCTGTTTTTGACAGATTCTGTTTTTCATGTGTTGTTTGCTTATTTGGATGAATCTATGCTAGTAAAATAGTTTATAAACCATAGAGAAGTTGGAATACAGTAGGTTTAACACCAATATAAATAATTAATGAGTTAATTACAGTACCTTGAAGTGGTGTTTTGTTTTCTTTCGCTAACGGAGCTCACGAGATTTTCGGGTAAGTTTTGTGTTGTGAAGTTTTCAAGTTTTGGGTGAAAGATTTGATGGATTATAGAACAAGGAGTGGCAAGAGCCTAAGCTTGGGGATTCCCATGGAACCCCAAGATAATCTAAGGACACCAAAAAGCCAAAGCTTGTGGATGCCTCGGAAGGCATCCCCTCTTTCGTCTACTTCCATCAGTAACTTTACTTCGAGCTATATTTTTATTCACCACATGATATGTGTTTTGCTTGGAGCGTCTTGTATGATTTGAATCTTTGCTTTTTAGTCTACCACAATCATCATTGCTGTACACACCTTTTGAGAGAGACACACATGATTCGGAAATTGTTAGAATACTCTATGTGCTTCACTTATATCTTTTGAGTTATATAGTTTTGCTCTAGTACTTCACTTATATCTTTTAGAGAAAGGCGGTATGTTTGTTTTATAGAAACTATTGTTGTATCATGCTTCACTTATATATTTTTGAGAGTCCTATAAAATAGCATGGCAATTTGCTTTAACTAAATATCATGAGAAATTTGATACTAGATAATTGTTTTGAGATATAAAGGTGGTAATATCATAGTTGTGCTAGTTGAGTAATTGTGGAATTGAAAAATACTTGTCTTGGAGTTTGTGATTCCCGTAGCATGCACGTATGGTGAACCATTATGTAATGAAGTCGGAGCATGAGTTATTTATTGATTGTCATCCTTTGTGTGGCGGTCGGGATAGCAGGATGGTTAACTCCTACCAAACCTTCCCCTAGGAGCATGCGTAGTAGTACTTTGCTTCGAGGGCTAATAAATTTTTGCAATAAGTATATGAGTTCTTTATGACTAATGTGAGTCCATGGATTATACGCACGCTTACCTTTCCGCAATTTTCTAGCCTCTTGATTGCAGTGCATTGCCCTTTCTCACCTTGAGAGTTGGTGCAAACTTCGCCGGTGCATCCAAACCCCGTGATATGATACGCTCTATCACACATAAACCTCCTTATATCTTCCTCAAAACAGTCACCATACCTAACTATTAAGGCATTTCCATAGCCATTCCGAGATATATTGCCATGCAACTTTCTATCGTTTCGTTTATCATGACACGTTCCATCATTGTCATATTGCTTTGCATGATCATGTAGTTGACATTGTATTTGTGGCAAAGCCACCATTCATGATTCTTTCATACATGTCGCTCTTGATTCATTGCATACCCCGGTACACCGCCGGAGGCATCCACATAGAGTCATATTTTGTTCTAAGTATTGAGTTGTAATTCATGAGTTGTAAGTAAATAAAAGTGTGATGATCATCATTATTAGAGCATTGTCCCAAGTGAGGAAAGGATGATGGAGACTATGATTCCCCCACAAGTCGGGATGAGACTCCGGACTAATAAAAAAAAGAGCCCATAAAAAAAAGAGAAAAGGCCCAAATAAAAAAATTGAGAGAAAAAGAGAGAAGGGACAATGTTACTATCCTTTTACCACACTTGTGCTTCAAAGTAGCACCGTGATCTTCATAATAGAGAGTCTCTTATTTTGTCACTTTCATATACTAGTGGGAAATTTCATTATAGAACTTGGCTTGTATATTCCAATGATGGGCTTCCTCAAAATGCCCGAGGTCTTCGTGAGCAAGAAAGTTGGATGCACACCCACTTAGTTTCTTTTTGAGCTTTCATACACTTATAGCTCTAGTGCATCCGTTGCATGGCAATCCCTACTCCTTGCATTAACATCAATTGATGGGCAGCTCCATAGCCCGTTGATTAGCCTTGTTGATGTGAGACTTTCTCCTTTTTTGTCTTCCCACATAACCCCTACCATTATACCTTATTCCACCATAGTGCTATATCCATGGCTTGCGCTCATGTATTGCGTAAGAATTGAAAAGGCTGAAGCGCGTTAAAAGTATGAACCAATTGCTTGGCTAAAACCGGGGTCGTACATGATATGAATATTTTGTGTGGGGAAGATGGAGCATAGCCAGACTATATGATTTTGTAGGGAAAACTTGCTTTGGCTATGTTATTTTGATAAGACATAATTGCTTGGTTAGCATGCTTGAAGTATTATTGTTTTTATGTCAACATTAAACTCTTATCTTGAATCTTATTAAATCTGAACATTCGTGCCACAATAAGAAGAAATACATTGAAATTATGCTAAGTAGCATTCCACATTAAAAATTCTGTCTTTATCATTTACATACTCGAGGATGAGCTGGAATTAAGCTTGGGGATGCTTGATACGTCTCCAACGTATCTATAATTTTTTATTGTTCCATGCTATATTATATTCTGTTTTGGACATTATTTTGATTTATTATACACTTTTATATTATTTTTGGGACTAACCTATTAACCGGAGGCCCAGCCCAGAATTGTTGTTTTTTGCCTATTTTAGAGTTTCATAGAAAAAGAATATCAAACGGAGTCCAAACGGAATGAAACCTTCGGGAACGTGATTTTTGGAACGAATGTGATCCAGAGGACTTGGACCCTACGTCAAGAAAGCAACCAGGAAGGCACGAGGTAGGGGGCGCGCCTACCCCCCTGGGCGCGCCCTCCACCCTCGTGGGTCCCATGTTGCTCCACCGACGTACTTCTTCCTCCTATATATTCCTACGTACCCCCAAACTACCAGACACAGAGCCAAAAACCTAATTCCACAGCCGCAACCTTCTGTAACCGTGAGATCCCATCTTGGGGTCTTTTCCGGAGTTCTGCCGGAGGGGGCATCGATCACGGAGGGCTTCTACATCAACACCATAGCCTCTCCTATGATGTGTGAGTAGTTTACCTCAGACCTTCGGGTCCATGGTTATTAGCTAGATGGCTTGTTCTCTCTTTTTGGATCTCAATACAATGTTCTCCCCCTCTCTTGTGGAGATCTATTCGATGTAATCTTCTTTTGCGGTGTGTTTGTTGAGACCGATGAATTGTGGGTTTATGATCAAGTTTATCTATGAACAATATTTGAATCTTCTCTGAACTCTTTTATGTATGATTGGTTATCTTTGCAAGTCCCTTCGAATTATCAGTTTGGTTTGGCCTACTAGATTGATCTTTCTTCCAATGGGAGAAGTGCTTAGCTTTGGGTTCAATCTTGCGGTGTCCTTTCCCGGCTGACGATAGGGGCAGCAAGGCACGTATTGTATTGTTGCCATCGAGGATAACAAGATGGGGTTTCTATCATATTGCATGAGTTTATCCCTCTACATCATGTCATCTTGCTTAAAGCGTTACTCGCTCTTATGAACTTAATACTCTAGATGCGTCTTTGGACAAATCGGCGTGTGGAGTAATAGTAGTAGATGCAGGCAAGAGTCGGTCTACTTGTCTCGGGACGTGATGCCTATATACATGATCATACCTAGATATTCTCATAACTATGCTCAATTCTGTCAATTGCTCAACAGTAATTTGTTCACCCACCGTAATACTTATGCTCTCGAGAGAAGCCATTAGTGAAACCTATGGCCCTCGGTTCTATTTTCCATCATATTAATCTTCCAACACTTAGTTATTTATATTGCCTTTTATTTTACTTTGCATCTTTATTATAAAAATACCAAAAATATTATCTTATCATATCTATCAGATCTCACTCTCGTAAGTGACCGTGAAGGGATTGACAACCCCTTTATTGCGTTTTTTGCGAGGATTTATTTGTTTGTGTAGGTGCGAGGGACTCGTGCGTGGCCTCCTACTGGATTGATACCTTGGTTCTCAAAAACTGAGGGAAATACTTACGCTACTTTACTGCATCCACTAAAAAAAATACACTTCCGTGATGATACGTGTTTGTCACATTAGGTCGCGTTTTTTGTCATGCATGTACATCCATGACGATTTTATGACAGAATCAAGATAGTCATACCCGTGCTGTCGTAGAAGTGTTCCATGACATTACCAAAATTATCATCACGGAAGTGTCCACTTCCATGACGATAAATCACGCGTCCGCAAAGTGCTTTCGTCAAGGGTGACCGACATGTGGCATCCACCGTAACTGAATGCCGTTAAGCTATCGGGTCGGGTTTTGGATCCGATAACCCGTTAATAGCCCCGACCAATGGGGATTTTCCACGTGTAAAATCATCATTGGCTGGAGGAAACACGTGTCGGCTCACCGTTGGGACAGATGTCATCGCTTATTGGACTGAAGGCGCCTATGATACGACGACACGTGGCACAGCCCAACAGAGGCCCATTCCTGTGAAAAGGCCGGCCCGTTTGACTTGGTCAAAAGGTGGTGAATCGGCCCACGGAAAGCCTGTTAACGGCATGTTCGCATATAGCCCATTTACAACCCGCTAACCTAGGGCCCGTTACGCCCTATCCGAATTAGGACCAGTAGCGTCATCTGGGCCGTCCAATATGATTCAGCCTGTTTTAACTTCCGGCCCATGTGCGGCCCATGACTTCTTTCGGCCCATATGAGGACCTTTGTAACTCTTGGCCATTAATGGCCCGTGGTGAAACTGGCCCGTAATGAACAGTGTATCACTTTATACCCATTAACGGCCCGTTAATCCATTGGGCCGTTTCCAGCCCAAGTTATCTTTCGGCCTTCTGAGGGCCCACTGATTCTTGGGCTCATTTGCAGCATTCGGTTACATACGGCTCGTTACTGTCATTTTCTGCTTGTGGGCCAAATTTAGCTCGTCGTTACAGTCGGCCCGTTTGCGGACCGTTAATACGTTGGGCCGCTTTCATGTAAAAAAACCCGTTGGGCTGTTTTCATAGAGTTATCAAATACGGCCTATTAACGACCCGTTATGGTCCATGAATAGTACGGCCCATGATTGGCGAAATGATGATACGCCCCGTAGAAGGCCCATGAATCCTACGGCCGATATGAGGCCCATGGATAGTACGGCCCGTAGAAGGCCCATGGATCGTACGACCCGTAGAAGGCCCATGGACCCTACGGCCCATAGAAGGCCCATGGACCCTAAGGCCCGTATAGAAGGCCGATGGATCCTACGGCCCGTATAGAAGGCCAATGGATCCTACGGCCGAACGAAGGCCCATGGATCATACGGCCTGCAGGAGGCCCATGGTTACAACAGTCCGTGTGTTGCCATGATTATTTTGGCCTAGTTACCAAAAATAGGCTATTGTGGCCACTAGAAAAACATAGAAAAAGAACTGCAGTGACTATAAGCAAACAACTAAACAAGACAATAAGGAAATAAATAAGCAAGCAATTAACGCTAGCCTATTACTGCTATTACACATATTACATCCACTGGGCATCAAAGTCGCCACCAGTGCAAATATAGGGAACAAAGCAGCATATTACATACACTGGTGCCGTCAAAATTGGCCACCAGTGCAAATAAATGAGGTAGCAAAACAAGAGCATAACTGAAACAACTTCAGAAGAGCTCAAGAAATGTTATCCTGGGTATCCACCATGCTGGCAATAAGCTTAGCAAGCTTATTAGCTTTGTCCTGTTTGGCGCTAAAATCCTCCAACGCTTGCTGTTGCACCAGAAAGTATGCATCCCGAATGCTCCAGGACTTCCGCAGTCCTTCCGCTTCTTGTCGCAGCAGAGCTGATCGATGTCTTTCACTTGTAGTTGAGACTCTAGAAACCAAACTGATTCGAAAGTGAGTTTGAATAGCTTGTGCAAGCGGTAGTGGCCAAGAACTCGAACACTAAACCAAGACAGGACTTTGGGGTTGTCTCATTGTCTTCAAGATAGTCTTCCTTAGCTGTTTTATCAGCTTTGTTGGAGACCAACAAGGATGTGTCACTATCCCGAACCTTATCTGCATTACTTCCTTTACCATTGCTTAATAAGGCACTCTTCCCCAATATTCTGTTAGCATTCTAAAATAAGAAACACGCAGACACATAACAAGTTTAGCATGTACTAGTATATGAAACTCATTTCGATGAACCAGTTCATTAGTAAGGTGGACATGATTAAACTACCAAGTCTTCTATTGCCAAGTACTAGTACATAATAAAAGCATCAAACAAACATATATCTATGTCCTATGGTCACTGCATTGTCTTGCCAAATCAAAATAGAGACACGATTCAAATCATATCAGTTCAAGACAAAGCAGCAGTGAAAGAATACAAAGCGTGGGAAACTACACGGCACAATAAGATTTCAGATGGGTACCACGGGTCTACATGTACAAAAACACTATTGGCTCTGTTGTGATGCTAGTAATGTGCATGATATGAAAGTCAACTGTATACACAATTGAAATTGAAATCAACAGAGCTATTGATAAGAGCAAACCTGTTATAGAAACATGAGTGAACATACCTGTTGTGCCATTGGAGTTTCGATTGGATCCTTCAGTTTAAAAATAAGTTTGTATGAGTAAATACAGTGATACAAGAGCAAAGCAATCATAGTTAAAAAAGGCGCGCCTAGGCTCTAGGCGTTGGCAAAACGCATTACGCATAAGTACGCTTAATCTGTGCATAACTGCGCCCAAGCATGCGCTTTGGTCAGTAAAGCGCAAGGCGGTGGCAAAACGCACAATTAACGCCTAGCGCTTTTTTGAACTATGATAGCAATGGAATCTTAAATTAGAACAGTTGTTCTTCAGGTTTAGGCACTTGTTCTACATGAACAGAGTACAGCAAGACGCAAGAATATAATACTTAAAAATAGAAAATGAGCTCATAGACCTTACCACATTCTTGGTTCGGGACCAGTACAGAACAAGGCGTTCCCAGTCATTGTCCAATAAATGTGTCTCAGGAGAACGTGAGGGAATTTGATGAGTTTCTTTGCCGGTGAAGTACGTTTTCTTTAGGTAATTCCGATACTGCCACCAAGCATTCTTGAAGATAGCAGAGGTATTAGCACAGGTTACCTCATCCCGAGTTTCCAAATCGGTCCTTCTCTCTAGACAAAAATGGGAAATTTTGCTGTATTATAACCATCATGGAGGTAGGATGTCTGGGTCAAAGCAAAGTAATTGCCCTGAATAACATTACTTACACATAACTCCTGGACAAACACACGCAATCGGCATTTTCCTTCATCTTCAGTATAATATTTCCAAGATGGAAAGATACGCACATACGATTTAACAACATCAAATGCGAAAGATGCTAAACTACGACTAGCTGGTTGTGCTTCCTCCACAGGAATAGGCGTACTAACTGGTGGAGTTGGGGTTCGCCGTGATAGTACTTGCCCTTTGGGCACTGGAGCAGCCTTACTAACTGCTCTTGTTTGGGAGCTCTGTGGTGGAGTTGGTGTTGTGTCAACAGGAACTGGGTTACTATCGGCTGGGGTTGGGGTTAGATTGGGTGAAGCTGGTTCTCTGTCCATCGCAGTAGGGGTACAATCTGCGAGAGTTTGGGTCATGTGTGGTAGGGCTGGCTCTTGTGCATGTACAACCGGGGTGCTATCTCCACCAAGAGGTAGCACTATTTTATTTGAAGACCGTGTTTTAGTCCGCTAGATAATCGCATCACCCGCTCCAATTCAAATGGCTGATAAACAGGAAACATAGTTGAATGTACGTACATTGTATGAGAGATGATGCAATAGATAGTGTGGAAAAAGAGGGCATGAAATAGTTGACATGTATATTGTTTAACTAAAGCGGATAGCATGACATAATTTCACATATATGATGTCTATCTAAACTGGATAGCATAGCATAACATAATTCAAAGATATGATGAATAACTAAACATGATCGCATGACATAATTCACCTACATGTTATCTAAGTAATCAGAATCGCATCATTTAATTCACATATGTGATTTATATGCTAAACAGAGGGCATTCGATATGATGTCTGAACTAAGAACATGGTGTTGAATATTGTGTATATGATGTCTAAACTATGCAACACAAGACACCGTATGCATGATATGAGCAGTATAACCGTGCCAAGTTAGAGCATACACCTCAGTAGGGGAATAGGACTGGTCATCTGTCTCTGAATCCATCTCTGAGGAGCTATCGGGACCCAACAAGAGATCTGCTTCGACAGGTAGCACTATCTGCTCTGAAGGCCTTGTTTTCACTCCAGATTTTTCCATCTCCCACCCAAATGGCTGATTCACAGGAAGAGTAGTTTAATGTACAAACATTGTCGACAAATGGAAATGTAATGAAGAAAAGGATGGGCAAGATATCATTCAAATATATGATGCGTGGTTAAACATGATGGCATTGCACATTTCACATATATTATGTCTGGCTAAAAGACATGAGACTGCATAATTCCCATATATGATATAGAAACTAAACATGTGGCATTACAGAACATGTCTAAACTAAGCAGATGACATATATGATGTCAAAGGTAGGCATTTATAGCATAACATATGCATGATATGACTAACATCATCATGCCAAGGTAGAGCAAACACCTTGGGGGTAAATAGGAGTGGTCAAGACGTGCTGAATCCGCCTCAGAACAGATATCTTCCTCTGGATTACAATCTGGAGAGGGGTCGGGAGGGTTTGCCATTGAACCCACCATGGAGCGATGTCTGCATGACATTGTATTACCGCGCAAAACTCTTCTCCTTTTCTCTACATGTTCAGCATGACTGTGTACAATATCTGACATGCATATGAAAAAATATGGTGAGATTATGTAAGGAGAGCATGCAAAAATTTAGAGTGATGGTAACAACCAGTGGATCGACGTTTTTCTGTTGAACCAAAATGGCCCTAATGGATCGACGTGAATGTATAGTAATAAGTGATGCAACAAGTGTACAACCTCTTTGCCATAGCCGTGTCGACCTCAGCATCATTGGGTTGGTCATTTGAAGCAGTTGAGGCAGAGGTGGCTGTCGGAGGTGTGGAGGAAGATCTGAGGAATTTGTAGACGGCGTCCAGGGCACTGCTCTGTTGTGATGGATCGTTCTGTCGTTGGAGCAGCTCCGGTGAGCCGTAAGACGTCAAGGCTGAAGCAGCACAAGACAGACATCGTCAATCTCAAGTGGGATTCTAATAGCATCTCCAATAGATGATGTAAAATGGATGTAAAATTAACATCACCAAAAACCACCTGACTACAACAGATGAGGTAAAAACTGTTGACTCTGAACTTTACTGTCGAAACTAAAAATTACTGTGGAATCTGAATGCTACTGTCGAAACTGAACGCAATGGTAGCAGAGAGGCACTTGACATGTAGTTTAGGGAGGGCCTGCAGTTCATCTTCAACCTGCACCCCCTGAGCCGCCAGCCACCACCGGCCGAACCGCCGGCCCCAGCGCCGCCTCGCCGCCCCGAAACAACTCGCCACCGCCGCCCCGGCCAGCCCTCTAGGCCCCGCCCCCACCCTGAACCCTAAGATAGATAGTGGGGTACCTCTCCGGCGAGCCCCCGTCCCCGCTACGGGTGGTTCTTACTTAACTCATGAGCCCCCAACCCCTGAAAATTGACTGACCCAAAAGTCGATTCAGTCAACTGAAGTGTGGCTTAATCGGAGCAGTGCAGCAGCACGAGCGAGGGGGAGAACAGTAGCAGCAGCAGCTGGGCGAGCGAGCGATCGAGCGAGAGCCGGAGCAGCAATAGCAGATCCGGCTGGTATGGACACCGCCGCCGAAGGGGCCTCGCACTGGGGGAGAGCCGCCATGGAGATGTCGCCCGCGGCGCCGTCTTCAAGGTAGCCGCTCCATGGGGGTGCGGGATGGAGCACCGTCGGCGCCGGGAGGTTGAGTTAAGGAGAAGGTGTGATGCGATGAGTGTACAACCTCTTTGGTGGCGCCGAGTAGGCCTCGGCTTCGTCCGAGGAGTCGGTGAGGATGCTGCGGTTCCGGTGGAGCAGGTTAAGCGGTCTTTGTGGGGATGGAGCAGCCGCGATAGACGAGGCGATTGTCGGAGCAGCTCCTTGGAGGTGGAGGACGGGGCGGCTGAACCGGCGGGACGGCGAGATGGACGACGGATCCTCATCCAGGGAGGTGGACGAGGGACGTCGAGCTGTTGCGGTGGACGACGTCGTCGGGGAAGAGGCTCCGGCTGGGCAGCGGTGAGGTGGCGGACGGAGGAGGGTGGGGTTTCGCGGCTGGAGCGGAGAGGTTATGGCGGCCTAGGATTTTGAATGGCCAAAAGGGGGCGATGGGAGGGGGTGAAGCATAACTTAGGGACGCGCTTGTCCAAAATGTAGGGTGTGTTACAAAAGTACCCCCCACCGATTTGAACTAGCGGCCCTTTTGGCTCAGGGTTAGAAGGGGATTTCGCATGTCGGGATTTGGCAGCTGGAGGGAGTTTTCGCGCGCGTTGTATTTTCGGGATAGCAAGGTGCGGGTTGTGAAGGCGCCAGTTTTGGGAGCACGATATCTGAATTTTCGGGATATAACAAGACGCGGGTTGAATTTTAGGGACAAGCCTAACGTGTAGTAATATTGTACTTTTACGTACCAAATCAATTCGCACTTCCCTCAACCAAAAAGAAAACAAAAAAATAAAACTATTCACACCACACAAAGAGAGAGTCTTGCCCCGTTTTACTATACAAATGCTATTCAAAGCTACTCCCTCCTTCCATCTATATAGGGACTAATGCATTTTTGTATGCTAACTTTGACGATATATTAGAGCAATGATTTTTGACTTGCAACTTTCACACAGCACACCGTTAAATTAAATGCATGAAAGGTTCTTTCGGTGATATAATTTTCACATTGTGCATGTCATGTACTATTAATCTTGTCAATAGTCAAAGGCGGTCTTAAAAACTCATTACGCCCTATATAGATGGAAGGAGGAGTATGAATCCATGTTATGTCCGATTAAATTTTTTAAACTTGCTGTATAATGCATGTAACCTACTCATACCAACATTTTAGTGCATTCCAAATGTCTATACTACCGCTGCAATTCGAACTAAATTTGAATTCGTTTCTCTATTTCAATAAGAATCTACAATCATGATTGTTGCCAACTTCAACCATCATAGTTTCCTTGCTATCCGCCAGATATAAATCGGACGGCCTATAATGCAGGATGGCATGCACACCATCATCAACAACTCCGTTTTTATAAGAGTAGAGATAAAATATATTAAATGTAGTATAACATGTTCATAACCACACCATGTGTATCACCGTTATATATATTCACACATGCGTCGGTTTAAAACACTATGATAAATTCTTCAAATATCCGAATTCACTTTTTATAATGAAGTATATATGATCTCTATTTGTCTTTTACACCCAAACAACCCTCTTATCTTTGTAGCTAGCGCTAACTTTCTCTTGTGCATGCACACGAACGCATCCCTCTCACCCTCCCTCAGCATTCTCTAGCTCCATCGTGCAAATTCGTCTTTTCACTTTAGGTCATTCACCCATGGTGTGTGTAGGCCCCCCAGCTCCTTCTTTACGGCACACATCGATCGATATGCCTCTCTAGCCAGGTGTGCCTAGCACAAACACAAGCTTCCCCTTTTCTCTTGTCACCGTCCATGCCTCACTCCCACCACTCTTTTCATCGTTCTCGTACTCAAGACACTCCCCCCTCGATATAGTATGCCTCTCGTACCACCTCCTACATGCATCCCTCTCTCTCTATCCTTCTCCTCGTGCCTCATTTGCTTCTAACACACACATGCATGTATACCGATCGATCTCCCAACATATACCTAGATCAACTTTAACTACCCCCCCATCGATCGACGTACCTCACAAGTTATGTCTCTCCTTTCTCTAACAAAGGGCGATTGATCTTCCTATGTACTTACGTCTACTTACCACAGCCACATCGCCCCCCCTCATCATTCGTGCATGCCTCCTGACCCGTCTCTCACACGCACGTACGCATAACAAGCAACCATCTCCTCTCTTATTGATATTGCGGGCGTGCCCTCCGTTTGTCTAGCAAGCCTATCCCACCATTTGTTAGAAGCAACTCCACTACCACCCCGTCCAACACTCTAGCTCTGTCTCTCTCCCAACCTTATTCCTCTCCTGCACATATGCATGGATGCCGATCGATCTCCCTTAATACATGAGGCATATCGATCTCCTTAATACATGAGGTAGGCCTTTCTCTTCCTCCACACATATACCAGCCGTTGTACCTCTATAGTTAATTGGGCCTCCCTCTTCCCCCACCACACACCGATAGTTGAGCGCTGCAGGTAGGTATCCATGCCACAGAGACAAACTGCACATGTCCCTCTCACGTTCTGATGGGCCAGCCACTCTATATCTTTGATGTGGGCACACACAAATTCGATGGCACTCTTTACCGATCGCGCGCGCACACACACACACATCATCCCTCTCTTCGATTCTATGGACACCTCAAGCCGATGATACCTCCACTCTCTTCTCGTGGATCACCCCTCTATATATATGTTATATCCAGGACTCTACTTCACACACATTGCATATGTTACATTTTTGATTGACCCCCCAAAAAAAACTCTCAAGAACCCACACACTATATCTCTCTACGTTTGTATCTCTCTCGCACAACCCCGCGTAGGTGGTGTACGTATACAAGAAGAGAATAGGTGCACCATGCACGTACTCACACTTCGTGCCCAGCCACACCCGCGCGGGTACACGGTGGAGCTCATTTCTTTACGAAATGGCAGCCCACGTGCTAATTTGAACGCCCGTAGCGGTTGTTTACCTAGGGAGGTCGTGTACCACGCCTGCACGAAACAAAGTTCGACTTGACGCGTTGCCGTGTTATTTTTAAATAAAGTTATAGCGCTCAATGGCACGTACACAGAATATAAAACGATTTTTATGGAGAAAAAGGTAGTCCGCTCACTATATACAATGGAGCCTGCCTGCCTGGTTTGTCGCTCTTCAGAGTATCTCACACAAGGCTGCGGTGGCCTCTCTCTCTCACCGTTGGTCACTGATCCGGCCGCATCCCGTCCGCCGGGGGAAAGGGAGTGTGGTGGCCTCTCTCTCTCTCACCGTTGGTCACTGATCCGTCCGCGTCCCGTCCGCCAGGGGAAAGGAAGGAAGTGCATTGTTTCTCCGTTCGACGGTGCCGAGGCAGCACGTCCCGATCTGCGGTACACGCTGTTCTCTCTGACCAAGCTCCGGCGCGGCAGGCCTCGCCACTGCTCGCATGATTCCGCTCGCCGCCGCTCACCTAGTTACATCCCGACGACCTCCGGTATCCCCTCCGCCTTGCTCCACCGCCCGTCTTCCCACGCCGCTGCATGTGGATCTTCCATAGTTCTTTGCCCAAAAGCGTGGCTCGTCCGGCGTACTTTCCATATTGCATTATCGTCCTCACACCGCTTTAGACAAACACAACCTTGTTGTTATCTTCCCTTAGGACAAGGAATATGCTTCTTTTTTGTCGTCGCATGTGTCATCAACTGTTATTGGCCAGTAATTGTTTCCTTTCTACCTCTTTTTGCAAACAGGGCTATCCATTTCACCTCGTTGCTATTGCAACCTTTTGGTGAACTGCACAAATCACTTTTTTCTTAAGAGTGTTTTGTGCAGTTGTACTAAAATGTCACACGGGCAACGTCTCTACATTTCAGTGCGACCGTACAAAGGGAGATTGGTTTTGCTCTATCCTCCTCATCCAACTCCGAGCCTAATCTTCTCCAACTAGTTAGTCTTAAGAGAGATTGCAAAGGTGGCCGGCTTCTATTTGTGTGTTTATTGTTTCATCAGCAGTCCTCTATTATCGTAATCACACTTAATATCTTCGAAACAGGGACGCTTAGCTCTATTTTAGTGGAACTGCACAAAATGATCGGAATGTTGCATGCTCCAGACAGCTACTTTTTTCCCAACATGCCTTTTTGATTTAGGCAGCTGGGGGCGTTGCTGCCAATGAAAGCATGGATCAATTTTAATTTAACACCTTCTCACAACTCTGTCTTCAGCTGTGATGTAATTATTAGCTCTGATCTGCTAATAATTGACATGCATTAGCAAGGAAGTTAGTTTTTTATTGTTTCCGAAAGAGCATCGATGGCAAGACACGCGAAACAAAAGCTGAAAGCTCACACCATTGTACAATTTCATGTCATTGGAAAATTATTTGTATAGTACGTCAATTATGTAAACAAATGATGGAAGCTTGATAGCATTGACAGAAGCCTCTTCATCATCCGGGTCCATGTGCCATGCACAAAATTATACTCCTTCGTTCCTAAATATTTGTCTTTTTACAAATTTCAAACGGGCATATTTTAGAGTGTAGATTCACTCATTTTGCTTCAGATGTGTACTCCCTCCGTTCCAAAATATTCTATTCGTCTTACTACATATTTCAACATCTGACTACATACGGAGCAAAATGAGTCAATCTACACTCTAAAATATGTCTATATACATCCGTATGTGCCAGTCCATTTGAAATCTCTAAAAAGACAAATATTTGAGTAGTCACTCATTGAAATCTCTAGAAAGACAAATACTCCGGACTATATTTAGGAACCGAGGGGGTAGTGCACAACCGCATGGGAGACTCAGCCCGGTCGTTGCGCCGCATTAATAGGGAGTAATGAGCAGTCAAATCGTAAGCCCCACCTTTCCCACTGTAAGTTGCTCTGAAGAAGCAACCATCAATACGCGCTTCTTTGAATCTGCTGATACTACTCCATCCGTCACTCTTTATACATCGCGCTTCAGAAAAAAGAAAAAAATCTGTGGGACCAAGGCGACTAGCGATCAGCCTGAAAAATAGCATTGGCAGTTATAGCACGGCGTCTATTACTAGAGGGAATAATGCGTACACACATGCATGCAGTGTTTCCACCCCGGGTACACACATGCATGCACTTACTCCACTCCATAGTAGTACAGTACATGGAGGGAAAATTGTGGACTTGATTGCGGTTACCACGCCCTAATTAATTGAGCATTAAACCAAACGTGTTTAAAGTCTCTCTGGTGGTGGAAATGCATTGAGAGAAATGCATCATAATGAAGTGCATACAGAACTGTGACGGAGGGAGGAGTAGTATGAAGGTGCAAAACCAGAAATGCAGCGTATGGCGGTCGGTCAACGCACCTCCTCTTGGCATATCACTGACATGTGGGACAAGAGTGTGAGCAAACCGATCTCAATTGACAACAAAGAGCCAACCCGCCATTCCTTGGGAGAGACGAGGAGCGAGAACACACAGACGGGCTCGCACGGAGGCCAAGATATATTCGAGCATGGTTGGTTGATCGATATCATTCATTACATGTTGGGCTGCCGTTTTCCGCCCTTCTCCGGAATAAACGTGTACTTTATCAGAGATAAAGAAAATAAGAGTACAGACGCTCCACCATGCGGTTCTAGTAGTAGTACTACTCGTACTACTGCGCTTGACTCTTCGCCTCTTCGTGAAGTCGAACAATGATGGTACTCCACACGTTGGGTACTACTACAGTGTATACCTCTGACAATCTGACACCGAACAGACTGATGCATGTCCACCGAGGGTAGGTTGCATTAGTCAAAAGGCGTAAGCGAGCTTCACCTTGTTCTGCAAGCTTCTCCTCATTCTGTGAGTTGACGGGACACACCAAAAAGTAGTGCTAGTCCATACTCCCTCCTTTCCGGTTAATATGGCTTAATCTTTTTTGCGGGTAAATGAGAGAGCTTTATTCATATATAAGCATTCTTAGGACGATCAGCCAAGACACTGGTCACTAGGAAGCGAGGTACCCCGCAAAGAAAGAAGTAGGAAGAGAGGTGTTTCATCAAGCTAGCTCTCGGCCACATTCAAAGTGCAGCCTTCTCCTCGTTCGACAAGTTGACGGGACACAACAAAGTAATGCTAGTCCATACTGCCTCCTCTTCGGTTAATATGGCTTAATTTCAAACGAGATAAATACACTGTCTGTCACTGTATATTTGTAAAAATATGGTCAGTGGACTTCATAATACGCTCATTGCGCTCAATATATATATTTTCCGGTGTTTATACGGTCACTAGCTCACCCTGACTGAGTATGTGTGTGCATGCACGTGTAGGTTGAGCACTTGAGCGTGACCATGTGTGTTCCGTCATGTGCTCGGACATGCATGCATTAGGGCGTCGCGCACATTTTTGCATCTATGTGTACGTGTGACTGTTGCATACACGTAGGGGGAGTATGTGTAGGGGCCACTAAGGAGCATTCAAATCACACAGTAAGTTAGTCGGAAGAAGCAACCATCATTTCACTCTTGAATGACACATACGCAATATAAAATGGTTGATATGGAGAGAAAAAGAAAACCACTGTATATACACTAGCAGGAGCCTAAGCTACAAGCACCTTGCTTAGGTTGCTCTCTTCACAAGCATAGAACAGCGGGCCTAATCCGCAGCTGGGGAAGGAACAATGTTACTGCGTGAATCGGTCGACATCGGCGAGGGAGAAAACTCACACGGTCGGTGCGTCCCAATCGGGGTCACCTGCGGTATGGGCCGATGCAGCGTCCCAACCGCCCTTCTAGCTACAACCCGACGTCCCAGGTAGTCCACCTTCCTTTTGGAGCCGGCTTGCTCCACTGCCGTAGCTCCATCTCCATGTTGATCTTTCTCTACTTCTACCGGCTTTCTACTTGTGATGAGTTTATGTCTCATGAACTAGTGATGATTATTATTCTAATCACACTTCTTCAATATCTTTGCCATCGTGGATGCTCAGGTCAATTTTAGTGGAACTGCACAAAAGCATCGTATGATCCGAGGGTGCCGATCGTCTTTCCTTGACAGTTCTACCTGGCCAAGAAATTAAATCATGTTTAGGGTTTAGGGTTTAAGTCGTAGTGACCCCATCAGTAGTTTTTCTTTCGTACACGCTCTCACATCTTTTTTCTTTAGTTGTGAAGGAAATATTGGCTATGATCTGTGAATCATTGAGGTGCATCAGCATGCGTGTTAGTTTTCCTTTGTATTTGATGGAATGTTGTAACGGGGCAACCTTGGAATAGGAATGAAAATGGAGTGGAAAGTTTCCGTTTTTCCGGAGCAAAAATGGAAACGGAGAGAAACCAACGTTTCGTTTCGTTGGATCTCGCCATCGAGCAAAACCAACGTTTAAATCACGTCTGCCGTGTTCATGTCTCACCCTCCTCCACGACTCGACCCCACACAGTCGCTCGGCATGCCACTCACCGCAAACCGAGTATACGATAACTTTCCCACCTGCTTGTCGATGGATCGCGCCATGGAGTACTAACACTACTGGAAGAGATTGACGAGTTGGGGGAGGACAGCTAGCTGTAGCACGGACTCCCAAGAACTTTTTACATGCATGTTGTAGCCGGCTATTGCGACCTTTGAGCAGCGGAGCAGCCGCGTGCACCCGAAGCGGCGGCGGCGCTCTCTCGGCCGTTGTTGCTTCAATGCCGGCGCCAGTGAGAGGTCGCGTCCGCTCTGGCCGGGCATGGATGCGGCACTGACTGTTTCGGGCGGGAAGCACGCGCGGGTGATGAAGAGTGTTCGGGTTGGTCAGGACCGGCCGTGGCAGCGGTCCAGACGTGCGCAAAAAAGAGATGTTGTACGTTAATATTGCTGCTGGACAAATATGATTGGAGATGGAGATGGAAATGGAATTTTACGTAAACACGGATATGCATGTCTATGTCTATGTGTGTGTGCGCGACGACTCTCGCGACCTGGAAGGGGGCGTGTTTTTTGATCGAGTTTTCTTTCTTGGTACATTAGAAAATCAGTTTGTCTAATTCACATCTAGATGTTATTTAAGGATATCACATCTAAGCTCCCACAAGTATATAATGTAGCAACAAGAAACAAAAAAACTAGGGAAAAAAATAGACCACAAATAGAGTGGACATCAACTTAGATGTGACATAACTATGTCACATCTAGATGTGTCCTAGACAGACCCTTAAAAAATTGTCCGCCAGTTTTCGTTTCTTTTTTCCGGGAACGCGCGTATTCTATTTGAAACCACTGCTATGGAGAGATTTTTTTACTCCATTATAGCCTCTTGTTTGATAGAGTTTCTCGCGTCTCGCTCTCTCACCCTCTCCATATCAAAACAAGATGACTGTGTCCACTCTATCTCTCTCTCACCGGTGGTCACAGATCCGGCCGAATCCCGTCCGCTGTGAGAGGTGAGGAGGTGCAGCGTTGACGTTGTCGCCGTCGATGACGGAGGAAGCCGATGCGCACCGTCCTCTCAGAGCCGGCGCTGGCGCGGACGAAGATCCTCCTCGCCCTTGTTCACTGCCGTCGTGTGGGCAGATCCCGCCAGCCTGCCTAAATGACATCTCGCCCACCTGAGGTATAACTTCTTGTACTGGTCCAGCTCCCCAGGTCGCTGTGTGTGGGTTTTCTTCTATGCGACTACTCCCCAGGTCCCCATGCATAGTAGCTAGGGTTCGTCGGCTGGTCCAACATCACCTACTAGTACTATTATAGAGGAAATGCCACTCGAAAAGTTGTCCTGATTTATGCCTCGGTGGAGGTATACATGTTGTTTCGACAAAAAGTACATGGTGGTTGTCGGTCATTGTCCATATGGTGGTAGTACTATCACTTTGGTTAAATGAAGAAATGCTTTTTCTTGGGTATCCTGGTTTAGTTCCCATCAAGATATAATTATGATGCTTTACATTTGTTGGTGTACTTTTCATTAATTCTTATTGACAATTGAGATGTCGTTGCTAACCCTTTTTTATATTTTTGGAAACAGCAATGCGTGTCTCCATACCCGGGCATGTCTTCCTCAATTTTAGTGGAACTGCACAAAATTGGATGGCCATTGTTGTTCCGCCGCACTGTCCTCTACCAAGTGGTTCTTCCTTCCTCGAGCTTGATTACTGAGAAGAAACAGACCACAGTGAGGATTTGTCGAACTTCATAGGTGCCTCACCCAAACTTGATGCCAAATGGATGATGCATCACCACGATGACCTATCGATGCTCATGGTTGCGCCTCATGGTTGCGTCGGCTGGTGAAGCTAATCGATTTTCAATGAAAAACAAGCTGTCTTCCATCAGTGCTCTTTGCTTGTTACGCACAAAGATGATATCCTTCGTCAGTTCACCTTGGTTGCGTTGGAGACGCAGTCGTCTTTCACGTTGGTACAATTTTATCACACAATTGGTTATGAACCAAATGTTTCCTCGAAGAAGGATCAACGTTGGTACTAAGAGCATAAGTTTGTATTGATTTCTAAGCCTTCTCACAACTTTGTCTCCAGCTCCCCTGTAATTTTATTTGTCTAGCTATTAACTTTGATTTAAAAAATGGTGTGGACTAAAAACCCAAATGGACGTACACAACAAAAAAAAGACACATCCATGACATTTTGGGCTGAACGAATTTTTTTTCTCTCATACATATGACACTTCTATGACGATAATTGTGACAAAACCCGGTATCATCATAGATGTGGTGGGCTCCTACTTCTATGACAAAAAATCATGACAGAAAATGGGCTTTTCGTCTTGGGCGGGTCGGAGACGCAGCTGAATGACATTCTTTGGGCCGTCCATGACGGAAAAAATCATGGTAGAAGCGAGGGGGAGGAAAATTTCGGGGAGTTGCCGTTTACGGTGGGAGGCCGGGGGCAGAGCGATGCGTGTTTCTCTCAGACGACGCTGCTGCAGTGTGCGGCGTTAGCTCTAATCAACCCGGCGAGGCGTTGGGCTCTAATCGAACCCGGCGATTGCACTGCAGGCTATGCGTTATCGAACCCGGCGATCGATCGATGGCTGTTAATCGAACCCGATGGAGCGATTCGCCTTCGCCTGCTAACTAAAGCCGATCGATTGGATGAACAGTGAGAGTTTGCGGGGAGGGGGTTGGATGAGCGGTGGCGGTGGCGTTGCCTCTGGATGAACAGGACCCGTGGTGTGGAGGGCTGGATGAGCAGTGAAGCGGTGGAGGGGTGGCCGTGGAGGGTGGTTGAACAGGACCCGTGGTGTGGAGGGCTGGATGAACAGTGAGCGGTGGAGGGGTGGCCGTGGTGGGGTGGTTGAACAGTAGCCGGTGGAGTAGCGCGCGGTGGAGGCTGGATGAACAGGAGCCCGTGGAGGCTGGAGGAGGTCGACGTTAGCCCGTGGAGGCTGGAGGAGGTCGACGGTGGAGATGAACAGTATCCTGTGGAGTCCCGTTTTGCGGTACGCCACACCCCTCCCGATGAACAGGACCCCCGTTTTGACCGTAGCGCTCCAACACAGGTCCGTTTTGTCCGTTTTGCGGTACGCCACACCCCTCCCGATCAACAGGACCCCCGTTTCGACCGTAGGAGGTCCGTTTCCTCCGTTTTGCGGTACGCCACACCCCTCTCGATCAACAGGACCCCGTTCCGAACGTGGCCAGTCGAACACAAGGCCGTTTCCTCCGTTCTGCGGTACGCCAGGCCTCGTTTCCATCGCCTGTTCCGTCCAAGCCCTCCCGATGAACATGACCACGCATTCCGTTCCGACCCAGCCGGTTGGCTCCCACGCGTTCCGTTGCCTCCTGATGAACACGACGCATTCCGTTGCCTCCCCATGAACACGACGCATTCCGTTGCCTCCCCATGAACACGACGACAATGCTGTTTCTCTGTTCCGACCCAGCCATGTACGTATGCGCGAGTAGGCGTTCGAGACCCTGCCCGTATGTACGTACGTGGCCATATTTTTGTTCTTGCACCCTCGCCGCTGTATGTACGTGTACGTGCTACGTGCACGCATCTACTACGACACGTGCGCGCCTCTACAACGACCAGTATGTACGTACACGTTTGCGACCAGAATGACAACCCTACGTACGCTTCGACCCGGTGGGTCCCGACCGCCGAGCACTTCCTTGCTGCGAAGATGTAGCTGGTGGGTCCCCAGCGGTCGGTAATTTTTTGCCCAGACGCACTTCCTTGAGTGCGAAGATGTAGTTGGTGGGTCCCAGCAGTCAGGGGGAAATGTTTTTTTTTGAGAAATACGGTGGCCCGTCCGGTGGGTCCCCGCTGTCAGGTGGAGGAATAATTATTTTGCGCGTAATAAGGAGGCACTTCCTTGCTGCGGCCGTGGACCCAGCTGTCAGCCTCTCGATGTACAATCCACGTCCGCTGGAAGCCATTCCTTGACCACGTTGACCACGCCGCGCCGATAGTACCAGGGCGGTGGACGACGGTGAGGCCTAGGAAGGGGACGACGCGGAGCCGAGGAAGACGCGGCAGTGGATTCCCACGCGTAGAGGAGTACGAGGGTTCACTGGTTCGCTGTGGTGTGAGGCTGCCGTCGCCGCAGAATAACAGTGGGTGTGGGTGAGTAGAGGGATGGTCTGGCCAGCGGTGGGAGTAGTAGGGGGCGGTGAGGCCTCTGCTGCATCGCAGCAGGCCACGGGAGGCAGGAGCACGAGGCACGACCGGCGCTGGTTTGGGCGGCTGGAGCAAGAAGACCAGAGGTTGAAGAAGCACTACGGCCGTTGGATGGACATCGTACGGTCACTGGAGCTAGAATCATGCATATTGACTAAGTTGACAAAACCCTCCGTCCCCGTCAACTTAGTAGGCCCACAAGTCAGCCTGCCACTATATTGGGTCCCAGCTAACAGGGGGAGTATTCATTTTTTTGTGCGTAATAAGGAGGCACTTCCTTGCGTGCGAAGATATAGCTGGTGGGTCCGAGCTGTCGTGGCGGTAACGTTTTTTCGCGAAATCTGGAGGCCCTTCGGTGGGTCCCTGATGTCAGGTGGAGGAATCATTATTTTGCGCGTAATAAGGAGGCATTTCCTTGCGTGCGGCCGTGGACCCAGCTGTCGGCCTCTCCACGTACAGTCCACTTCAGATGCATGTCGGTCGTTGAGCAGGCTGCGTCGAGAGCACCAGGGCGGGAGACGACGGCGAGGCCTAGGAAGGGAAAGACACGGAGGGAGGGAAGACTCGGCAGTTGTTTCGCATGCGGAGGGGAGTACGATCAGACGAGGGTTTATCGCTTGCCCGTCTGCCGTCACGGATAATAACAGCAGGTGTGGGTGAGTAGAGGGATGGCTAGGCCAGCAATGGGAGTACGGTGGGGATGTGAGGCCTGTGCGGCAGCACAGTCGGCCGCGGGGAGGAGGGAGCAGGCAGTCCCGCCGGCGCTTGTTTGAGCGGCTAGAGCAGGAAGAGCAGAGATTGATGAAGCACGACGGCCGTTGGATGGACATCCAACGATCCTTTGCTGTCGTCAACCTTTTTAGGAAAGCCTCAAATCTGTGGAAAACAGCATACAGCCCATCTGCCATTATTTCTAATAATTTACAGCCCATTTGCTAATTCTTAAGGTTTTTTGGAGCCCATATTCTTTTGTTAGCATTACAGCCCATATTGTGGCCACGGTTAAAAAATTATACGAAATTTTGCATATTTCGGTGCGGTCCGAACTGTTCTTAATCCCAAAATTTCGACTCACATTCAAGCTGATTTTAAAAATAAATGTATATCAATATAAAATCCAAAAAATTCTCCACGCATAAAAATTAATGTAATTTAAAATCTCGAAATGAAAAAAAGATATTTGAAACTAATTGCCGGTTTGATGTGTTTTAAAAATGTACAGCCCATTTCTCATTACTGATAGGCCATTTTCTCGGCCAGCCGAATGAAGCTCTCCTCGTCTTGAAAGATTTGTAGCCTAACAGGCCTCACAAAGCGACTTACTTGGCAAATCACAAAAAAACTGGGCTGTGGCCTTGGACCCGGTATCGGCCTCTCCACGTCTGATACTCTTCCGATGGAAGTCGGTCGTTGACCACATTGACCACGCCACGCCAAGACCACCAAGGCAGTGGACGACGGCGAGGCCTAGGAAGGGGACGGCGCGGAGCTGGGGAAGGCGCAGCAGTGGATGCTCATGCGGAGAGGAGTATGACGGTTCACCTTCGGCTGCGGCGTGAGGCTGTCGCCGCAGTAACAACAGGTGTGGGTGAGTAGAGGATACCACAGGCCAGCGGTGGGAGTAGTAGGGGGCGGTGAGGCCTCCGCGGCATCATAGCCGGCCACGAGAGGTAGGAGCACGCGGCACGACCATCGCTGCTTTGGGCGGCCGGAGCAAGAAGACCAGAGGTTGAAGAAGCGCTATGGCCGTTGGATGGACATCGTACGGTCACTGGAGCTAGAATCGTTCATATTGACTAAGTTGACAAAGCCCTCCGTCCTCGTCAACTTAGTAGGCCCACAAGCCAGCCACCGACAATGGTGGGTCCCAGCTAGCAGGGGGTATTCATTTTTTGGTGCGTAATAAGGAGGCACTTCCTTGCGTGTGAAGATATAGCTGGTGGGTCCGACCTGTCAGCGGGGGGGGGGGGACATTTTTCGCGAAATACAGAAGCCCTTCCCACGTAAAGTGCACGTACAGTGCGTAATAAGGAGGAACTCCTTGCGTGCGACCATGGACCTCGTGGGTCCCAACCGTCAGGCTCTCCACGTACAGTCCTCTTCCGATGACTCTCATATGTTTACCACGCCGCGTCGAGCGCACCGAGGCGGTGGACGACGGCAAGGCCCCGCATCGAACGACCCGGAGATGGGGAAGACGCGGCAATGGAGTCGCAGACGGAGAGGAGTGGGAAACTTGACTGGTTCGGGTGCGGGGTGGGCCTACACTCGGCAGAGAATAACAGGAGGTGCGGAGTGGAGGGATGGCCTGGCCGTCGGTGGGGTAGCGTTTCGCTGAGGAGCGCAAAACAACGCCGCTGGATGCCGAAGGCTGGAGCAGGCGGTTCCGGCAGCGCTGGGGGAAGAAGACGAGAGATTGAAGAAGAATGCCGGCCGTTGGATATCCAACGCCTTCTTAGGCTTCGACCTACTAGCCCACATGTCAGCCAGTCCATTTGTTTTTTTAGTCCATTTGGTGGGCTGGGTGAAACAATGATGTAGCATCTATGCAGCCCGTTTAAATCCCATTTGCATTTTTCTTGAAATCCGTGGACTTGCTGGGCTGGGTGAAAATATCATGTTGGGCTAGACGGAGAAATGTTATAAAAACATAAACACATGATTGCACGTCAGTAAAATCTTTGCAAGCTTATGTACGCAATCACTAGGAGTTAACTTGGCAAGTTATATAAACAATTATATTTATTATTTTGTAAGAACTTTCAACTTACGAAATAAAATATCATTTTAATTTGATGAGTTAATAGTACGTGGGGTATTATTATTTTTTAGGCTAGACGTGGGACAGTTGAGTTGGTTCTAGGGGAAAGTAATCGGAGAAAACTCAGTTTACATCGAAAAAGAAAGTGGGAGAAAATTCAGAGACCTGCTGGGTCCACCTGAGGAGAGGAATATGTTGGGAGGAAGGAGATTCAAAGCACGGCAGCCGAGTGGACTAGTTTTTTTTACGGACAAGTGAACTAGTTTACATACATAAGCAAATAGCCACCAAAAAAGCAATTAAGTTAATGGGTTCTTAAAAGAAATATTTCGGACAAAACAGATAATTACGACACATAGGCTAATGCATGAAACACTCAGATGATAAAGGTTGCTTATAAACAGATAAAGTACAACATCTAGACCTTCACCGCACGCTTGATCATGACGCTGCGGCTGTTCGTGTACTCGTCGGTTACGGAAGCGGAACCGCCCTCATGTCCAAGATCTGCCTGTACATGTCGTAACATACGCGTGTCGTCCTTGGCCGCGTAGGTTATGTAGGCTAGATTCGCAGGTACCTCCCACGTGTTCAGGTCGTCTTCTTTCATGTTGGCGTATCGTGGGTCGATGATGGTCTCAATGAGGTCAACCACGGAGTCCTTCTCCTGCCCGCTTTGATGATCTTGTATTGCTTCCGGATGTCGACAAGCTTGTTGCACCGGATGGCCGAATCGTCGCGTTCTTCCTTCTCTCCACCGTAGCGAAGGTGCAGTCGGGCGCCGCCGATGAAACGGGCGAATGCTCGAACTGGTGCAGCCATAGGACTGAGGCGAGGCAGAGCTTCACCGAGTCCATATCGTTGGTGTACATCACATTCAACTTGGTGCAGCCATAGGACTGAACGGCGAACTAACTCTTGCTGAAGTCCATATCCAGCAGGCTCACCCCTTGGATCGCCATTGGAGTCACTTCGAGTGAACGAGTGTATAGGCGGCGGCAGAAGTTCGTTTTTCAGCTCTTGGGGAACTGGATTCAACAGTAAGATGAGTGTGTACAGGCGACAACAGTTACTACCCCTCCCTCGTCCGCTGCACGCCCGGCAGAAGATGCACCCTCGGCGCATTCAAACGCCTCCATTAAGAAACCTACTCCGCCACACGCCGGTTCACGAGCGGTCTCAGACAGTACTTGTAATAACAGGAGTTAGTGGTCACTTTACTTAAATTTAATTAGCTTTAATAGAAATTTATACTTAAAACAAGCAATGCATTGGCTCGTTCTATCGCTGCCACAGGATCAACATGCACAACAATTAGAATTATTATTCTCGGGACGCATTACACGATCAGACATTTGTCGACTTTCACAAAGATAATACTACCAAGTTTGAACTGTTTGTTATGGTTGCTGTCCTCAACATCATCATGCTGTGTTTCCCAGCTTGCAAGATTCAGAACCAACAAATAAGATCCAAATAATAAGTACAACAAAGATGCCTACACATCTCATTGATTCCCAGCTTGCAAGATTCAGAAGCAACAAATAAGATTCAAATATTAAGTACAACAAAGATGCCTACACATCTCATTGATTCCCATCTTGCAAGATTCGTAACCAACAAATAAGATTCAAATAATAAGTACAACAAAGATGCCTACACATCTCATTGATTCCCAGCTTGCAAGATTCATAACCAACCCATTAGAGCGTTTTGATAAAGTGAATATCGGGATTAAATCCATCTTGGCTAGCCATGTCATACAATCGAAGAACTTGGCGAATGCTCTTGACCGTCACAACATCTGTAGTTGAGTATTCCGTTTGCACAGCATGTTTGCACAACACAAACAAGGAGACAGGAGAGCATGATTCAATTTATGCGCCTTTTTCTGCGGTTCACCTGAAATGAAGCAAAGATTGCATCATTCAGCTAGCAAGAAGTACTTGCTCTTGTGAGTCAAGGTGTTCTTCTTTAGTAGTTGCACTAAAATTGAGGAACATTAAGGTTGGCTGTCCGGCTCATGTAAGGTGCAACTATAATTTTCTTATCCTTTTGTGCAGTTCCACTACAATAAAGTGCCATTGTGGTGACAAAGGACGGCTCCATCTTGCAAAGGCTAATAAAATGTTGCACGAGATTACCAAAGAGAACTTGATGGAGATTTTGGAAACTCCAATCACCATTTTGTGCAGTTCCACCAAAATTGAGAGATGTTGCCCACGTGACATTTTAGTTGAACTGCACAAGACACTCACTCCAAAAAAAGTGTTTTGTGCAGTTCACCAAAAGGTCACAATAGCAACAAGGTGAAATGGATATCCCTATCTGCACAAATTGATAGAAAGTAAACATTCTTTGGTCAATAAGAATATACTGAAACATATACAAAATGAAAAGAAGCATCTTAATTATGTTCATGGCAATCACGCATGACAAGAGAAATTTTAAAGCGTCGGCAATGCTTCATGTTACCGTAAGCATTACGATCAACAATGAGATTCCTCGAGATATGGGATTACTTTAATGGTGGCATTGCTTGTTTACTGCATACGATAAATCAACATCAGCTAAAGAGTTGGTTTAAGGGCATGGGACCGTGGGGACACCAGGACACTCAAAGAACGTAAATAAGAAACTTACTTATCATACTGGGGAAAACAGCAGGAGAGCCATTTGTAACACAGTTTAATTGCATCTTATCACTGGAGGCATTAGATTAACAATACCACTGGTTAGACATGTCCCTAAGGTAACAGTGTGATCACTTCATTTTACATGCGCCCTTACATTAACAAGGGCAAAAGGTTGGTATAAGGACATGCGACAGTGGATGCATCAGCACAATGTACCTACAAGGAGGCATAAAGTGGTGATGCCGAGCTTGTTCATGCTATGTGAGGGCAGCAAACCTAATCCTGGAGACCTTTTACTATGTGAGGGCAGCAAATCTAATCACAGAGACCTTTTCTATGTGAGGGCAGCAAGTCTAATCATGAGACCTTTTACTATGTGAGGGCAGCAAATCTAATCCTGAGACCTTTTACTATGTGAGGGCAGCAAATCTAATCCTGAGACCTTTTACTATGTGAGGGCAGCAAATCTAATCCTGAGACCTTTTACTATGTGATGGCAGCAAATCTAATCCTGGACATACTCTGTTGACTTGTCCACCAGCCGCCACTTTCTATCCTTTTTTCAACCAATAATAGATCTGTTCCTTATCCAGTTTGTATTGCGTTTTCCCATTATTTCCCTTTTCAACCAAGAGACCGGTTGGGTATCCGGTCTCTACTACTTCCACCATATTATTTCCTCTTTGAATCAAGTCCTAGAATCATGCTACAACTTTCCCCCCTTTCTTCATTGTTTGAACAAAGCCCTAGATTCGAATGCATGAAGTAGCTTTACCTCTAATAATACTAAAAATTTAGGTGGCTTTGGAAGAGCTGATGGGAGTAGAAAAAGATGCACATGCAGACATGTGGGGAGCTGGGGCAGTAGAGCAAGACCGCTTTCGAAGAACTTATACCTGAGGGTCGCCGGGATGTCGGCGGCGGTAGGTCGGATCTACGGTCAATACGACAAGGAGGAAGAAGGGTCGGAGGACCTCCCGAGCCCGCGCTGTGTCGGAGAGAACGACACGGGCAGAGGATCGGGCCCCTCCGGCAGCTGTGGGTTTCCTCCCTCGGTGGTGATGACTGCATGAACGATGCACCTTTTAGTCCTCTACACACACCGGCCGAAGGGATCCGTCCGGATCTGTGACCAGCGGTGAGCAGAGAGAAAATGTCGCTACAACTGTCTTGTTTATATCTGGAGAGGATGAGAGAATGAAGAGAGCAACCCTAGCAAAGAAAGCGCTCAGGCCCCTGTGTCCATATATAGTGGAGTGATTATATTTTTTCTCTCCACAACAACCGTTTCAATTTGTGTACGTGGCATTAAAGAAAAGAAACTCTCTATTTAAGGTGACTACTCTACGACTCCTACTTACTACTACAGTACTACCTCCGTCCTGGTTTATAGGTCCCTTTTATAGTTTGTGCCAAATTTTGACTAAAGATTTAACTAACAAAATGTTAATGCATGTCAAGAAAAATTATCTCATTGGATTCAGTATTTGAACATAGTTTTGAAAAATATAATGTTTGGTGACATGCGTGAACATTTTCTTAGTTTAATCTATGGTCAAAATTTGGCACGAAATACAATGGGGACCAATAAACCCGACAGAGGTAGTATTGTTCAGTTGTGCTCCCGCCCTCCATTCATTGAACAACCCCACGGGTGAATAAACATACAGATAAGTACTGTATTTATATAGAAACGAACAAGCTCGAACTATTTTCGCGTAGTTAAAAGTTAAGGGTGGGGCTTTTCCCGGGCAGTACGCGCGGCAGTTTTCGGGTAGGCGGTTTGACAGAGAGCCGAGGAGGGTGAGCGAGTGGGGCTGTGCGATTTGATGGCGTGTTACTGCTGGAAAGACTTGTGATATGACCACTCACTATAGTCATGAATTATCGGGCGCTCGACCGGGTGATGCCCCCTTCCGTTCCATGATCTAATCTGGTGCATGACATGTTGACCTGGATGCTGACTCTCCCACATGTCGGAGTAGTAAGAAGGAGAAAAGAATGATGTGATATATATACTACTCCCTCCGTTCCTAAATATAAGTATTTGGAGAGATTTCACTATGGACCACATATGGAGAAAAATGAGTGAATCTATACATAAAATGCATCTATATACATCCGTATGTGGTCCACAGTGAAATATCTACGAAGACTTATATTTAGGAACGGAGGGAGTACTACTCAGGTCGGAGGAGTGCGAACCACGGCAGCCCAGTGAACCAGCCATGCGAACCACGGTAGCCCAGTGAACCAGCAATAGAAAACAATGTGGTGATATGGCCATAAAAAACAATGTGCTACGGTCCACACTGTAGCATGTACAGTAACACTCCTGTTTGTTTGGATCCCTGAGTTAGAGCTAGTTTGGGTTGAAATAGCCTCAAATTTTCGAAACAAGAGGGGTTAGTTTGAGCTAGTTTGCTCTAACCCAGCTAAAAAAACTAGCCCGGTGGAGAGGTTCTAATTGGGTTAGTTATCCTCGGGCCCACTAAAAGAGAACTAAAAAAATCTCACCTGCTCACACCAGATCGCTCCCTAAAATAATCTCACCTGCCCTTTTGAGATCGCTCCCCCCTCTCGCACAACTCCTCTCTGTTCCCCATAGGGCCGCCCGCCCAAGTGCCGCTCGCCCTCTCTCTCCTCCGGCCGCCCTCTCCTTCCGGCCTCCACCGCCCTACTCCGGCCGCCCTCTCCCTCCGACTTCAAAGGTCGCCCCGCTCCCCCTTCAGCAGTCGTTTTCTCCCTCTATCGTGCGCGGCGGCGGCGCATCTACCAGGGAGGCCGCGAGAGGGGTGAGTTTGTTCGTTCCTTCTGTGTCTCACGGCCATATCATTGATCTTGCTTGCTTTAGCGCTAATTCTGATTTGGAAAAAGTAGATCCTGATCAAACTTGCTATAGATTTGTGGTGCACGCATGGAATTGTTTGATGCTGCTTGAGGAGGTAATCAATCTTTCTAGAGGCCCAAAGATTCGTGTCACCTTTCTAGGTATTTCAATTTCAAGCTTGCATTATTTGTAGAGGCCCAAAGATTGAGTTCACCTTTCTAGGTATTTCAATTTCAGGCTTGCATTGTTTCTAGAGGCCCAAAGATTCAGTTCACCTTTCTAGGTATTTGAGTTTCGTGCTTGCATAATTTCTAGAGGCCCAAAGATTCAGTACACCTTTCTAGGTATTTAAGTTTCAGGCTTGCATTATTTCTAGAGGCCCAAAGATTCAGTTCACCTTTCTAGGTATTTCAGTTTCAGGCTTGCATTATTTCTAGAGGCCCAAAGATTCAGTTCACCTTTCTAGGTATTTAAGTTTCAGGCTTGCATTATTTCTAGAGGCCCAAAGATTCAGTTCACCTTTCTAGGTATTTCAGTTTCAGTGCTTGCATTATTTCTAGAGGCCCAAAGATTGATTCACCTTTCTAGGTATTTTAGTTACTGAGCTTTCATTATTTCTAGAGGCCCAAAGATTAAGTTCCCGATCGTGACAGCGACCACTGCTACCCATGCCGGTGTCGACCTCAACTCATGAGGCCGGCGTCGGAGGGGTTCGGGGCTTGGGCTCTCTGAGCCTTCCTCCCGAGGCGACGATGGCGAGCTCCTCCCTCGGTGCGTGAGGGGTTCCGGGCTCCCTCCCTGTCATGAACGACTTCCGTGATGAGTTAGCTCATTCTTTGTTTCATGAAGTGTTTTTTATTTTGTGAAGCTTGATTGACGACTTGTATGTTTAAGTGGGATATCTCATTTGTATGGACAAAGTAAAAATTATCATGTTTTGCATGCTTGATTTGTATAGATGGTTCCTTTATGTCAATTGTGAGCGGAGGAGGCCACAGAAGAGCCGGCCACACCAAGAGGGTGCTTGGATACAAGGGACTTGTTTTAGTCTGAATAAAAATAGGGTCCAAAGTAGTCAAATGATTGAGATAGAGCATTTATTGTCAATCTAACCCTGCCATCCATACACCTCTTTGGTTTAGAGTTAGTTCAGGGTTAGAATCTAACTCTAACCTCTAACTGAGCTAGAGTTCTCCTCGTCTCGGTTAATCGCCATCATACTTTCCCCATTCCTGTGTTTTCAGTATCCTGCGAATCAAAGAGGCCCTTTTTTTCCGGGAAAAATCAAAGAGGCCCTTAGACTGGTTTAGGTCAGGCCATTTTTTATAAACGTGTTATGTCCAAAAATTTAATGAACGTGCTCCGGTTTCCACGAAAATAATCCGGTTTCATGTAGTAATTCATTGATTTATTTATTCTTCTACGGGGGGTTTGCATGTAATTCGTGAGGTCTGAAATGTAAAGTACCCAAAGATATGCTCGAGTCGTGCATGCACTACGACCCAGATGCTCTTTGTCCCACATGTCGGTGAATGGGAGCACGTGGAAATAGCCTAGGAGTACATATAGGAGGATAAATGCGTGAAAAAATATGTATTGTGAAGCGTAGCCACAGTTTGAAGAGGAGACCTAAAGTGATGACAGCTATAGGTCGCACGCACCCAACTAGTGGTACTAGACATACGACTAATTTTTCCCTAAAAAAAAGAGGCACGAGTGCTCAGTACTCTTATTCTATAAACACGAGTCCCATCTGACAACAGCGTCCAGGTACATGACTAGCTCTCCTCCCTCGTTTCTCTCTTCTAATTCTAAACTCGACAGGCGCCCGGTGGGTGGGGTGGGTTTGCTCAGCTGCGGCCCCACCTCACGGTGAAAGCATTCTGTTGGAATAAAAATGCTATATACTCCCTCCGTTCATAAATATAAGCCTTTTTAGATACTAGTTCAAATGGAATACATCATACAGATGTATGAAGACATAGTTTAGAGTGTAGATTCACTCATTTTGCTCCGTATGTAGTAGTCACTTGCTAGAATCTTTAGAAAGACTTATATTTTGGAAGGGAGGGAGTACTATACTAATAAAACATTAAGGCCACGAGGCGATGCAGTGCTGGTTACAGGAGGCAAGAAGAAGAGATACATCCATCAACGATGTCCACCTCCTCGACTCGGTATTTGGCCCACCGAACGCGCCTAAGTAGCAGCGGATTTCATGGCCAGGTCGGCGTGCTTGAACAATGGCGTCCAAAGATTCCAGCCCATTTGGAAGAAGGCCAACGTCTTTCATCCTCGCTTGCCTTGTAGTGGCCTATGTAGACGATTTCCTCGTGAACGTGGATGTGCAGGTCGACGGTTTCTTGCATGGCGGCGCTGCTTGACGGCCGCGACCTCGAGGTGCACATTCTTCATCGCGACCTCTGCACTGCAGGCCACGAGGGCTTGCAAGAGTTCGTCACCATGTAGGCCGATGAGGGTGGCGAGCAATGAGGAGCACTGGGCGGGCTGGAAGCGATGCGGCAAGGTCGTCCATCGCTTCTTGTGATGGTGAACTTGCGGATGGAGTTGACAATCATGTCGTCCATGCGAGGCGAAGCGGCGTCGGCGAGGGCTACGATGCTCAAGGGTCGCCAAAGACCGTCTAGAACGCTGCACGGTGTGGCCGTAGGCCGGCGACTTTGATGATTTGGCATAGCCGACTGCCGCTCGCGTCCATCGCCTCCATAGGTGCTTGTGGCTTATGGTCACTTGGTCTTGGATTGGAGTGAGCAGTGTTGCGCAGAGACTTGGAAGTAGATGGATTGGAGTGGTGGGGCGCCTTTATTATATGAGAGTCCAAACTCTATTGCATTCACATCGTGCTGGCTCTAGTCTGCTTCTCCAATTAATTCCCTCTGCATGTAATTGAGGATGCATCATTGACCGTTCAACGTCTCGGGAACCGCTACCCTCTTCCTCCTTGGCATTCAAGCACCTATATGTAGACCGTTGAATATAAAGTTCCTTTGGGTAAGAAGTACTACTTGTCATCAAAATGGATAAAAGGAGATGCATGTAGACGTATTTTAGTTCTAGATCCGTCCCTTTTTATCCATTTTGATGACAAGCACTCCCTCCGTTCCACAATACATGCCTTCCATTTGTCAAAATATAGATGTATCTAGACATGTTTTAGTATATAGGTACATCCATGATAGAGCCAATCAGATGGTTGAGTCACAATTCGTAGCTACAGATGTGTGTGCGACTCCCGGATCACGGAAGGTCGGGGTCATCATCCTCCTTTTCTAGAAAAAAGCAGACGCGTGTGTGAGAGGGGACGAGTGCGTTCGTGCACCTCTTCTCTTCTGTATAACGTACAACTAAACTCAGAGTACAAGTTTTTGTGGGTGGCACGATGGTGCGTGCGAGAAGTTCGAGAGATAGGTTTAATGCGTGCGAAAAAGGACTAGCCTAGAGCTCGCCACGCGGCTATTCCTGTCGAACGCCCCATTAACCGTAAGATATGTATACGACGGTGCCAGTTATTGCACGTACATAGCAGTACTCCCTCCTTTCCGGTTTATGGTGAGTGGTGGAATATTTTTTGTAGTTTGCAAAAGCACCTAATTAATGCTCTTGTTTTTCTCAAAAAATTATGTTTATCAATGCATTAATTGCAATGCATGCATGCATAAAGTACATGCATTGGTCAATTTTCTCTTAATACTTGCATGCAATGATTTAATGCACCTTGGAATCTGAACATGTGTTGGGGAACAACCAAATTGAGCCTTATAAAATGGGAAAACTAAAATTTTGAGATAAGCCCTATAAAACCGGAAAGGAGGGAGTAGAAAAAGAAGTACTCCATCCGGGAATAGTGCCGCACTTCGAAACTAGAACCGTCAATAAATTTTGAGCTTGCGTCTCGTCACGTTCCAAATTACTCCACGCTATATTGAATTGCAAACCTGTTCACACCGATCACAACCTAAACGCTTTCCCACTTAGGAGCGTATTAGTACCACGCTATATAGAATTCCAAAACTGTTCACACCGATCACAACCTAAACGGTTTCCCACTCAGGAGCGTATTAGTACTCGGTTATAAATACTAGTATGCCAAGATGACTGCACATTGCTCCTCGACTCCTCATCCACAAAAACAAACAAGTCATTCAGCATCCTTCCCTTGCGTCTGCCATGGCCAGCGTGAGTTCTGGGTCGAGAGATTGCCACAAGGGAGAGGCGAGCATGGAAGCGGAAGCGCGAGAGATGTCCCGCCTCACTGCGAGAGCAGCCGACATGTCCCGCCGCGCGGAAGTAGCAGCACAGAGGTCCCGCCACGCCGCCGAAGCAGCACGGAGGTCCTGCCACGCCGTCGATGCAGCAGATTGGTCCGGCCGTGCCGCGGAAGCAGCAGAGATGTCCCGCTGCGCCATGAATGCAGCAGAGATGTCCCGCCGCACCGCGGCGGCCTGGGAAAATTTCTCGCGGGAAGGCGACGACTGTTACAGGCGCATGCATGCGATCGTCCATAGCCAGATGGATCAGATCTCCGGCTTGGTGAGGTTGCAGGACAACGTGAAAGCCTCGTTTGAACAAGGCTACGGCGTCATCCGGCAACTAAGGGAGGGCAATGAGAGGCTCCGGGCGGCGCGACCTGCCGAGGGAGAAGATCGTCCGAAGTGCGAGACCAGCGAGGAGAGGCAGTGCCTTGTTGAAGAGGACCGGCGTCATCGTCAAGAAACTTATGGACGAGAATGACATGCTCCGCAACAAGCGCCAAAGGCTGGTGGAGGAATCCGTGGATGTTCTCAAGCAGCGTCTTGAAGACACGAAAGAGCTCATCGCCGCTCGCCGTGGAGACTAGTTCCCATGACTGCGACAACGCATCAAGAAAGTAGAGATCAGCGAGCCAGATCCTTGTCTTCCTTCTTCTTTTGCCCTTGTGTATTTCGGGCGTAGCCGCATGTGGCTTTTTTAATTATCTTTCTAATTATGTAAGACAATTAACCGTCCTTATCTTTCTGTGGAAGATCAATGTTGCGAGGCTGGAATGAAGAAAACTCTTGAGTGGCGACCCTGGCGTTCCTGTTCTTCTAGTTGCTGCTGGGCTTCCTTCAGTTTCCTAGTTTCTTTTGATGTAATAATCGGTTTAGGATGTGGATTGTGTCGTCGGTTGTGCATTGTTGTGTTCTAGCGCGGATGTTTGACCTTTGTTGGCCTCTTGGGATGTTGCGATTTCAATCTGGTACGTAGCTTTTAGTCCTTCGTGTTAGGCTGGAGTTGTGCTGAACTTCTTGTGAATTGTGGTGGCTTTCGATAATGAAAATCGGAAGGGCAAGCCCTTCTTTGATCAAAAAATAAAAATCGTCCTTATATATTCATCGGTCTTGCTATAAGTCATTTGTAGATGCTATATAGGTCCGTCGGATCTTACATCAAGATCCGTGCTTTCAGATTTTCTTTTACGTCTCTTAAATCTCGGTCGAGTGAGACATAGCCACGCCATTAGATGCAGGCTCGGGCACCATTAATGGAGACCTTGGGAGAGAGGTGGGCGCAGATGGAGGTCAAAGGCTCTCCTCCCGATAAGCACGCGCAGGGGTCTGATCGCACGCCTCTCGTACTCAAATAGTTACCCTGCACGACGCCTCCTAGCTAATAAAAAATGGGGACGCGTGGCGGCACGTAAATGGTACTAGTAAGTAGAACGCCCACGGTTTCAATAATACTTGTGTTTCCGATTGTAACGTGACAACACTTGTTCCAAAATGACTTTGTTGATTGTTAATGTGTGTATACATAAATCGGACTGCAAATTTACCACAGCATGTTGGTGCCATGTCATGGCACCAAGCCAAGTTTCATTAATTTCATGCGTGTTTTGGATTTACAGGAATTAAGAAACTAAGTTTCTCAATGTTTCCAACCCAGCCACGACGCCCAGAATTTTGAATTTCATTCCCATTTCTTGCATGGAACCTAGATATTTAGCCGAGGACACACATGTGATTTTTCAACCAACTTTGGTGCACTAGAACATGTTCTTGTATTTCAAATTTGAATTATGCACACAAAGGTGACACGTTCCCTCCGAGAACCACGAGCCTTCTTGAGAGAAGCTCCGATTTGCAAGAAGCTTATACCAAAATTTGTTCCTATTCGGCCAATTTTTTTACCACGGCATGGTACTACCATGACATGACACCATGCCAAGTTTTGTGATTTTAAAACCAAGTTTCTCAATGTTCTCGACCGAGCCACGATGCCCAGATGTTTGAATCTTATTCTCATTTTTTGCATGGGAGTAGAAATTCACCCGAGGACACAAATGTGATTTTTCAACCAAATTTGGTGCACGGGAGCAGGTGCTTGTAGTTCAGATTTGAATTATGCACATTAAATGACCAAAAACTCAATTAATGTGTAAATAAGGCCAAACGAAGCCGGAATAATTCCAAAATTTAACAGGGCACTCATGTAGTTCTATGTTGCCTTTGTAAATAAACTCAAGGGGACAACGTATATCGTTTACGCACTCAAAGGTGACACGTTCCCTCTCGTAACCACGATCCTTCTTCAGAGAAGCTTCGGTTTGCAAGAAGCTTATACCAAAATCTGTTCCTATTCGGCCATTTTTTTACCACAACATGGTAGTACCATGACATGACATCCATGCCAAGTTCCATGATTTTCAGACGTGTTTTGGATTTACAAGAATTTTAAAACCAAGCTTCTCAATGTCCTCGGCCAAGCCACGATGCCCAGATGTTTTAATTTTATTCTCATTTCTTGCATGGGACCTAGAAATTCACCCGAAGATACAAATGTGATTTTTCAGCCGACTTTGGTGCATGAGAGCATGTGCTTGTAGTTCAAATTTTACTTATGCACATTAAATGACCAGAAACTCAATTAATGTATAAAAAACGAGAAACGAACCCGGAATAATTCCAAAATTTACCACAACATGTTAGTGTCATGACATGACACCATGCCAAGTTTCATGATTTCCAGCCGAATTTTGGATTTACATGAATTTAAAATCTAAGTTTCTCGATGTTCTCGGCAGAGTCATGACGCCCAGATGTTTGAATTTCATTCTCATTTCTTCCATGGGACCTAGAAATTCAACCAAGGACACACATGTGATTTTTCAACCCACTTTGGTGCACGGAGCATGTGCATGCAATTCATATTTAGATTATGCACATTAAAAGTCCGTAAACTCAATTAATGTATAAAAAGGCCAAATGAACCCGAAATAATTCCAAAATTTAACAGGGCACTCATATAGTTCTATGTTGCCTCTGTAAATAAAATCACGGGGGAGGCAGCGTATATCGTTTCGCACACAAAGGTGACATGTTCCCTCTCGTAACCACGAGGCTTGTTGAGAGAATCTTCGGTTTTGCAAGAGACTTATACCAAAACTTGTCCCAATTCAGCCAAAAATTATACGTATGAAAACAGGGTTTAGATTATCCCGAACATCTCGCTACCTAGACCAATAATGTACTATGATTTGAATTCAACATAAAATGGATACAAATATTTGAATTGGAGGCGTATGGTACATGTAGTTCATAGTGAAAGATGATTACTGCTATATGCATGTCTTTTTGTTATCAAGATAATATTTAAATTATTGTATAACTTGACAACAATCGTATTCAAATAAGGAAAATTGATTCAAATTTAGTCCATATGGTAGACGACAATATATATGTTCACATGGTGGAGTAAAATGTTCATATATGATGGAAGATCAAAATGTACGATTACATCAATTATAAACCGCAAGGTCACCAAATGATATATTCGAATTCAACATAACGTGGATTCAAAAATTGAAATTCGAGATCATGGCATCTCTAATCATATAAAAAGGGGCATTACTCTTTATTTGGTGGGAATTGATTTGTTTTTTGTTGTTGTTGAGGGAAGTGCAAATCGATTTGGTCTTTGTGCAGGGTAATCTTGTTCTCCGATTATTTTTACATTTTTCTTGTAGTTTTTCAATGGCATCTATAGCAATATAGTAAAAGGGACATGACTCTCTTGTGTCTTGTATGATTTTTTACATGTTAAGTTTGTCCGGCCGAACAAGGAATCCGCACCTTGTTATCCCGAAATTTTCAAGCTCGAGTATCTTTTGTCTCACACCTTTGAAACTCCTGCTTCTTCAACCAGCGCCGCCTTGTTATCCCAAAATTTGGGCCCAGCGAACTCCCTCCTCATCCGAAATCGCTCCCGCAGCCCAGGCACGCGAAATCCCCCTTCTACCCCTCAGCCGGAAATGAAGCTCCATGTCGCGGTGTCAAAACCGGTGGGGGTACGCTGGTAACTTACCCTACTTTTCGGACAAGCGTGTCCCTAAGCTTGGCTCCCCCCTCCCCCTCGCCCCCCCATTCGTACACCGAGGCCGCCAAAACCCGCGAAACCCCACGCTCCTCCGTCGGCCTCTCGACCGCCGCCCAACCGGAGACTCTTCCCTGACTACGTCGTCCACCGCAATAGCTCGCCGTCCCTCATCCACCGCACGGGATGAGGATCCGTTGTCGATCTCGTCGTCCCGCCGGATCAGCCGCCCCGTCCTCCACCTCCAAGGAGCTGCCCCGACGTTCGCCTCATCTATCACGCCACCTCAATCCCCACAGCGCCGTCTTGACCTGCCCCACTGGAACCGCAGCACCCTCACCAATTCCTCTGATGAAGCCAAGGCCAACTCGGCGCCACCAAGGAGGTTCTGCACTCACCGCTGAATTTTATCTTTTATTCGATCTCACGGGGCTGCTGGTGCTCGATACCGAGCAGACATGGCGTCTCCATCGCCGGCGCCGTCGCCGGCCACATCATCCATGGCGTCTCTCCCCCATGTCATTGCTTCCTCGGCAGTGACTTCCACAACGGCACTAGCTGCAGCTGCTCCGGCTCTCGCTCGCGCTCGTTTCTGTTCTTCTTTGTCGGTCGTCTTTGCCTGCTCCTGCTTTTCGTTCATGCTGCTGCTCTGCTCTTGCTCTCGCTTGCGCTGCTGCTTTCTTGCTGCCACGACCTCCGGCAGCTCTGAGGAGTTGCTGCTTTAGCACTCGCTCGCGGTGCTCTCTTGCACGACTTGCTCTCTCTGCTAGTCGTTCCTGCTCGGCGTCTGCTGATTTAGATCACCGCTTCTCTGCTACTAGTGCTCGAACGCCCTAAACATCTATTGCAATGCTTTGTTACTAGTTCAATCGATTCTGACAGTAAAATTCAGTTTATTTGTGAAGTTCATTTTCTTGATTAAGTTCAGAGTGAGCAGTAGTTACAAAGATCTGTCGGAGTGGCCGTGGCGTGGCTGATGCGTTTTACATCTAGCACTTTTTGGTGATGTATTTTACATCATCTATTGCAGATGATATTAGGGTCCCACTTCAGATTAAAGTTGTCTGTCTTGTCATGCTTCAGCCTCGTCGCGGTACACCTTAGAGGAGCTGCTCCAACGACGGAACCGTCCATCACAGTGGAGCAGTACCCTCGGTGCCGTTTCCAGAGGCCTCGGATCTTCTTCCCCGCCTCCGACAGTCACATCAGCATCATCACCATCCTCCATGTCCAACCCAATGATGCTGAGGTCCACAAGGCTATGCCAAAGAGGTTGTACACTCGTCGCATCACTTTGTTTCTCCATTCCTCTGTTCTTCCAATTCATGTGAGCCAAACACTCAGGTTGACTAAAATCCTATGTTTCCAAATGCTCTGTTTTGCACATGCATTCCTATCCTATTCCCGTGTTTTTCCTATCCCTGCGTTTATAGCATCCTCCAATTCTAAGGAGCCCTTACAGATTTACTTCATTTTCAGATTGGCCTCAAAGAAAACTCTGTGTGTTATGTCCTGCTCCCGTCGTTCCGTCATCCACCCCACCTGAGGTGCACCATCGACAGAAGCGTTCACTGTAGCAGAGATCCCCCCTGCAGACTTTGTTTCGCCGCCTCAGATCGTCTTCCGTTCTTGCAGCCACGCCAACTGCATTACCATCATCGGTGAGCAGATGAACACGAGGACTAGACAGTTCCGGAAGAGAGGTCGCGATCTTTCGTGTTTGCTTCGTTATACATCGGTTATTATTACCTGCTACTTTATCATTCAATCTTGAGTTTTGAATTGCCCATGGGTCTCATATCGAGCCGAACGAATAGTATCTGTCTACTATCTGGTTTATCTGGGGTCTTCTATGTGGTTCATGTTGGGTGGGCAACAAACAATAGATGATCCATTGTCTATCTTATTAAATGAAGCTATAATCTACACCGCTATCATTAGTTTTGGATCCATCCACTTGTTTGCTACCATCAGTCTTGATTTTTGCATGCACCCCTTAGGCCTTACAAAATCTAACTATTTTTTATTATGCATGTCAGATATTGTACACAATCGTACTGAACATGTAGAGAAAAAGAGAAGACCGTTGCGTGTGAATGTAATGTCATGCAGACGCTGCTCCATGGTGGGCGAAGTGCCCCCCTCTCCTGCATTTCCAGATTGTATTCGAGAGGAAGATAACTGCATTGAGATAGAGATTCGTAGGAGCCGACCATGCCTGTTTACCACACGAGGTGTTTGCTCTAACTTTGGCATCTTGATGTTGGTCATATCATGCATATGGCGCCTTGCATTGCTTACATTATACATCTTATATGTCATCAGCTTAGTTTAGATTTGCTTTGTGTGAATGCCACCTGTTTGGTTTCTATATCATACTCCCACCATTCCTAAATATTTGTCTTTTAGAGATTTCAACAAGTGACTACATACGGAACAAAATGAGTGAATCTACACTCTAAAATATGTCTGTATACATCCGTATGTGGTAGTCCATTTGAAATCTCTAAAAAGACAAATATTAAAACGGAGGAAATATATAGGAATTATGCAATGCCATCTTCTTTAGCCAGGCATCATATACGTGAATCATGCAATGCCATCCTGTTTAGCCATCATCGTATATGTGAATTGTATCGCGCCATATTTTTTCCATAATGTATTCCATTTGTCAACAATGTTTATACATTCATCTACTCTTCCATGCATCAGCCATTTGAGTCGATCATGGGAAAATCTGGAGTGAAAACAAGGTCTCTTGAGCAATCGATTGCTACACATCGATGCAGATTTCTTGCTGGTTACATATAGCTCCCCCGAGGTGGTTTCAGAGCGCGATGACCGGTCGTATCCCCCCCCCCCCCCCCCGAGGTGCATGCTCTAACTTGGCTGGGTTATATTGCTCATATCATGCATATGGTGTCTTGCATTGCCATGCCATCTGCTTAGATTAGACATGCTTTGTGTGAATGCCTCATGTTTGCTTTCTATATCAGATATGTGAATTATGCAATGCCATGATTTTCAGCCGATTATCATATATGTGAATTATGCACCGCCATGCAGCCGGGCATCATATATGTGAATTATCTCATGCCATCTTTTTTCATTCATTATTCCATTTGTCGACAATCTGTGTATATTGAACTACTCTTCATGTGTATCAGCCATTTGAGCCGGTTATGGAAAAATCTGGAGTGAAAACAAGGTCTTTAGAGCGAGCAATGGTACTGTTGAAGCATATATCTCGATGGTTCTGAGGGAGCTCCTCGAGAGGAGGATTCAGAGGCAGATGACCAGTCCTATATCCCACCGAGGTGTATGCTCTAAGTTGCAATGTTTATATTTCTCATATGATGCATATGGTGTCTTGCATTGCTTAGTTTAGACATCATATGCACAATATTGAATTCTATCTGCTTAGTTTAGAGATCATACATGCGAGTGCCAGCTGCTTAGTATATGAATCAATTATGTCAATTATATCATGCCATCCTGTATACTTAGACAACATGTATGTGAATTATTTCATCCCAGCCTATTTTAAAAGACATCATATAGTTTTGTCATGTCATCCAGTTTAGGTACTCATCATATGTTGAATTATGCCATTATATCCTGTTAAGTTATCCATCATATATCTGAAACTGTGTCATGCTATCCTGTTTAGTTAGGCATCATATATGTGAAATTGTGTCATCTTGTCTGTTTGGTTAGACAACATATCTGTGAATTACCACATCTGTCTATCATACAATGTCTGTATGTTCAATTTCTTTTCTTGTTTATCAGCCAATTGAATTGGAGGGGGTGATGGCAGTATGTAAGGGAGCAAAAACCCGTTCTTCACAAAAGACAGTGCTACCCGTCGATGCAGATAGAACCATGGTTGTACTAGCCCACAAACTAGCCCCACCACACATAATTGAGACACTTCCAGATTGCACACTTACACCGTTTGGGCAGAGAACCAGCTATAACCCATCTAACCGCAACCCCAGCGGATAGTAACCCACTTATAGTTGACAAAGCACCATGTCCACCACAGAGTACCCCCACACGAGCAGTTTGTAAAGCTACCGCAGTGCCCAAAGCACGAAGACCACCATAGCTAACCCAAACTCCACGTTTAAGCGGAAGAGCAAGCTGTTCTCGTGTCGATTCCGTAGCTATGGTCCATACTCCTTTCTTTGTTGCATCACTGTATTTACTCATACCAACTACTTTCGAATTTGAAGGATCCAATTGAAACTCCAATGGCGCAACAGGTATGTTTTAAACCTATTTCTTTAACTGGATTGCTGTTCTAACTTCTTGCTCTATGTTGATTTCAGTTTAAGTTGTATAAACAGTTATGTTCTCATGTGATGCACATTACAAGTGCTGCCAATGCTTTGTAGTTTCTCAGACTTATATTCTGTCTATCTTTGGTGTGTCTTAAAACTATATGAGTTGAACTATGTCTCTATCTTGATTAGGGAACATAAACTAGAATGATATGGACAATACAAAGGACCATAGTACATAGATATATGTTTGTTTCATGCTGTTATCCTGTCCACCTTACTCTTGAACAGGTTTACCAAAATGAGTTTGGTATACTACAAGCTAAACTCGTGATGTGTCTCGCTTGTTTCTCTTGTAGTATGCAAACAGAATATTGGAGAAGAGCACCCCACTATGCAATGGTAGAGAAAGTAATGCAGATAAGGTTCAAGATAGTGAGACAACCTGTTGGTCTCCAAGAAAGGTGATAAAAAGCGATCTTGTAGGCGGTGAGAAAACCCCACGATCCTGCGTTGATGTAGTGTTTGAGTTATCTTGGCGATCACTGCACAAGCTCTTCGAACTCGCTGCTGAATCACTTGGCTTCTTGATCTCACTACAAGCTGAAAGGCATCGATCGGTGTCTTTGCGGCAAGAACCCAAGGATCGAGAAGTCCCTGCAGGTTCAGATGCATACTTTCTTACGCAATAGCAAGCTGGAGGATTTAAGCACCAAACAAGAGAAAGTTAATAAGCTTGCTAAGCATCTTGCCAAAGATTATGGGTACCAGGATATTGTTTCTTGAACCCTTCAAGTGGTTTCAGTTACGGACTTGTTTTCTTCTTGCCCGTTTATATGCTGTTGTGTTCCCTATATTTGCACTTTGGTGGCGAACTTTGATACCCGATGGATGTAATATGTGTAATAGCCGTGATAGCCTAGCATAAGTTGCTTGCTTATTTATTTCCTTGTTGTCTTGTTTATTTGTTTGCTTGTAGTCGGTGCAGTTCTTTTTCCGCGGTTTGCTAGTGGCTGCAATAACCTATTTTTAAAACTAGGCCACAATAACCATGGGCTAATATTTCTTGTAGTGACAAGTGGGCCTCCCACGGTCAGAAAGCGATGGGCCTTCTACAGCCGTAGAAAGCGATGAGGCCTTCTACAGTCAGTAGAAACAATGGGCCTTCTACGGGCCATAGAAACAATGGCCCTTCTACGGGCCGTATCATTAATGGGCCTTATACGGGCCGTATGATCGATTGGCCAAACATGGGCCAATAACAGGCCGCATTATGGCCGTAAACGGGCTAGAGTTGGAATCGTCCGTTCATGGGCCGACCATAACGGGCTATCGTTAACAGGCTGTATTTGATGACGCTATGAAAACGGCCCGATGTATTAATGACCCACAAGCGAATTCATTTGTAACCACGGGCTGAATTTGGCCCTGGCGAAAAATAGCGATGTGGCCGTAAGTAAGCGAATGCTCGAAATGAGCCCAAGAATAAATGGGCTCTAAGAAGTCCGAAAGATAACATGGGCTGGAGCAGCCCAATCAATAACGGGCCCTTAATGGGTATAAAGTGATACACTTTGTTCATTACGGGCGATTTCACCTGAGCCATTAATGGGTCTAAAGTGATACCTTTGTTCATTGCGGGCCGATTTCACCACGGGTTGTTAATAGGCCAAGAGTTACATAGGGCCTCATATGGGCGAAAGGCGTCATGGGCCATACATGGGCCGGAAGTGAAAACGGGCCGGAATCATATTGGATGGCCTAGATGACGCTCTTGGGCCCTAATTCGAATAGGCGTAGCAGACGGGCCTTGGGTTAGCGGGCTGTAAATGGGCTATATGCGAACAGGCCGTTAACGAGCTTTCCATGGGCGCCCGTCACCTTTTGACCAAGTCAAGCGGGCGGCCTTTTCATAGGAATGGGCCTCTGTTGGGCCGTGCCACGTGTCGACGTATCATAGGCGTATACATCCAATGAGTGGATGACATCTGTCCCAGCGGTGAGCCGACACGTGTTTCCTCCAGCCAATGATGATTTTACACATGGAAAATCCCCATTGGTCAGGGCTGTTAACGGGTTATCGGATCCAAAACCTGACCGATAGCTTAACGGCGTTCCGTTACGGTGGATGCCACGTGTCGGTCACCCTTGACCAAGCACTTCTATGACGCTGCGTGATTTATCGTCATGGAAGTGGACACTTCCGTGATGATAATTTTGGTAATGTCATGGAACACTTCTCTGACACGCAGTATGACTATCTTGATTCTATCTTAAATTTGTCATGGATGTACATGCATGACAAAAAACGCGACCTACTATGACAAACACGTATCATCACGGAAGTGTATTTTTTTTTGTAGTGGTAGTAGCCCTCCATTTTTATTTACTCCGCATATTAGATTTGGCTGAAGTCAAACTTTGTAATACTCTCAAACCTTTCCGATAATTGAAATTAAAATTCTTTATTTGTACACACTCTCACACGTTTCCGATGATTTGGCGCATTTGTGGTTGTTCACTTAAGGGAGGGTAGTGTACCACATGTGAAGGACAGGAAGTGCGACCAGGACGCGTGGGCCTGGATCGTTAGTTCATCGGAAGTAGTACTAGTTTTCTTCACTGTACATTAAATAAAGAGTTTCATTTCATACTTACACAATTTAAAACGATTGTTATGGAGAGAATAAGAAAACCACTCCACTATATATTAGTCGTATACGAGAGTACTATATGGATGCACTTCATTGACTTAGTGCACTGCCTTTGGGTTTATGACAGGTGGGCCCAAAATGTGGCTGGCTCACATCATACAGCCAAAAGAAGGTGCAGTGAAAGGCACCGGAGCTCAATCCGTACTACATTAGTATATATATAAGCGGGAGCCTCGGTAGCTTGTTCGCTAGGGTTTGCACTCTCTCCACGCTCGCCCTTTTACATATATGTTACACACTGGAGGCTCGGCGTTCATTTGCTAGGGTTTGCTATATTCACAGTCTCTCACCCTCTCTTCACGAGATCTAAACAAGACTGCATTGGCCTCTTGTCTCTCTCTCCCCTCACAATTTGGTGAAGAAGGCGTCCGTATCCCGTCGCACCGAGAAGGGGAGGAGGTGCAACGTTCACTCTATCGCCTTCGGCGAGGGAGGCAATCCACTGCCGGCTGCTGTTCTCTTTCACCCAGCGCTTTGTCTTGGAGGGCCACCGACCCCTTCTTCCTCGCTGCCGTCGTGGTGTGGGCAGATCCGGCCTCCGCCGCCGCCTTGCCACATCCCGGCGACCCTAAGGTATAAGTTTCTTTGAAACCGTCGTTGCTCTAGCTACATGTGGATCTTTTCGATCTGTAGTCGAATCTAGGTCTTGGTTCAAAGAGGAAAGAAGGGTGCGGTGGGCTGGAGCAAGAATCTAGGACGATGGTTCAATGAGGAAAGGAGGGCGGAAAGTAGTATAGACTGGCTATCCAGCCGCTTTGTAGGTCGAAAAGGGAAAAAGGGGGTAACCCAGTACACACATCTGTAAGGAACCGATCTGTTTGTTGAAAAGGGAAAGAAACTGGGGGTCGGGTAGTTTGTGTAGGACTAGATTTTCTGCCCTCACATAGGAAAAAGGTTCAAAGAGAACAAATATGGGACCAATGCATATATGCTGCTTGGCTACATACTCTGCATCACCCATTTATACGTGTGGGCCTTTACATGGTGCTGGCATGTCCCATACAGCCTATTTTCTTTGTTGTTAATCTAAGAATGCCGCCGGAAAATTGAAGCAATGCCACTGTTAAAAGTAAATTACATTTTTAACGAATGTTGTTTCAAGAGAATGTCTCTGTTAATATGAATCAATGCAACCGTTTTAGAAATGCTACTATCCTTTATTGCCTCTGTTAAAACAGGGGTATCAATTCAACTTGTTGCTATTGTGACATTTTGCTTCGCTACTCGAAACACTTATGTTTTAAGAGTGTTTTGTGCAGTTCAACTTGAATGTCACACCGGTGACATTGCTTAATTTTGGTGGAACTGCACAAAAGGAGATCGAGATTTGTTTCCAGTCTTCGTGGCAAGTTGTTTCAAATCTTGGTCTCATCCACATGATGTGCAGTGTGCTTCGAGATGTTGTGCTACTTGTTTTGGTATTGTTTTAAATAAATGTTGAATTGAAGCTATTGTATTGCTATCTTTTCCCATTAAGTAGTGAACAAAAATGGGACCAACCCAGACATGATGCTTGTTGCTTTGTTACAACAAATTCAGCATCACCCCCTTTATAAGCCAGTAATTGATGCCACTCTCAGAATTAACTACTGAATCTTATTTCAAAACAGCAATACTTGTTAGGGATTGGCGGGATTTCCATTTTTGTGGCCGCATGTTTCATCCTCCTTTATTAGCCAGTAATTGATTCCTTTTTGCCTCTGTTTAAACAGGGATATCTACTCAACTTGTTGCTATTACGACATTTTGCTTCACTAAGCGAAACACTTTGCTTGATTTTAGTGCAACTGCACAAAACGAGATTGGATTTCCTATTCGTGTGGGCAGATTCGTATTTTATCCTGGTGGTCTCATGAAAGGTCAGTACAGGCCTTCATCCACATGATTGTGCAAAGGTGCTTTGAGATGTTGTGCTACTTGTATTGGTACTGTTTTAAATAAATGTTGAATTGAAGCTATTGTATTGCTGTCTTTTCCCATTAAGTAGTGATCAAAAATGGGACCAACCCAGACATGATGCTTGTTGCTTTGTTACAACAAACTCTGCATCACCCCCTTTATAAGTAGATGGAAGCGCATACCGTTGTTAGCCCACTCTCCCTAGAACTGTTTATGCTTTTCGTTAATCTAATGCCGCTGGTAAAATTAAGCAATGCCACTCTCAGAATTAATTAACTACCGAATCTTAGTTCAAAACTGCAACACTTGTTAGGAATGGTACTATCCTGCTTTGTAGTTCTTTCTACATGTTTAACCAAGGTATTGTTAAGATAATGTCTCTGTTAAAATGAATCAGTTGCATTGTTTTAGGAATGGTACTTTTATGCTTCGTCGTTCTTTATACATGTTGAAACAAGGCATTGTTAAGATAATGTCTCGATCAATATGAATGAATCACACCGATGGAGAATTGCTACTCTCACCTTTGTTTCCCATTAAGATAAAGTAGATCGGTAGATGATTTTCTTACGGGAGTACAAGTCATCAACCGTTATTTCTCGATAATTGTTTCCCTTATACCTATTGTTGCTTACAGGGATATCAAAATTAAAGCTCGGTTTTATTCCGACTTGATTTTAGTTGAACTGCACAAAAGGAGCCAATGTGTCCAAGGCAAACTGCTGCATTCTTTGGGTCCAGTTGGTCGTTCCACTTTGCAGAAAGAAGCAGTCACTGTTTGCGCTACATTACCGAAGGAATGACCGAGAAGCGTTACAGAGTCTTATTAGACACCGGTGACATGACTAGGCTGCAGAGACCATTGGCAATTTAACAACATGTGGAGTGCCACAGGCAAAAGTGCCCAAACAAGTACGAGAAGCTACTGACGGGACTCCACGATCATAGGCATTACATATTTTGAATGGGAAAAGCTTGTCGAAGTTTAATCATGTTAGCAAGAAGACGTTAGTTTAATATATTGAAATTGGAAAACCTTGTCAAAATTTGCTCATTGATGTTAGCCAGAAGACATGCATTTGATATTTTTGAGTGGGACGCCCTTGCTGTGAGCAGTGTCGAGTGTTTTTTCCTATTCCTGTGTTCAGTTTAGAAGTAAATTGTTACTCTGCTGAGATGTTCCTATGTTAAGAGTTTGTTCTGAATATTGTCTATGTAATGCCAGGCCTTGTTTGATTGCAAAGTTGAGCTTGGAATGTTGTGGCATGCGGCATCACGAGCTGTTCACCGTGCCTCCTGAGAATAATGCTTCGTATTGTTTTGCATGTCGATCTAATGCCAGTGATTTGCTTGTTAAGAAGATCATTATCTTCTGTTGTTTCCGTGCTTAAGAAGTTCATCATCTGATGTTTCATTCATAGCCTATACGACAAGTCGGGTAGGTTAGACGTGAAACCATATGATCTTCCGACCAACTCATGATATTTGGCCATGATTGGATCGTCGTTTTCCAACCAAAGCCGCTTGTAAAGCGGCGCTTGTAAATTAAAGCGAGATGGTCTCGGCGAAGGCGCTTTGTTGGTCGATTTCGACTACTAAAAAATCGGAAGTACTTCACACACGATAAAAATGCTGAACGACACTCGGACGATTGCTAATCCAGCCGTTAGCTGTTGTTTCAGCCTTGCCCATGGATGGCATGATACGCACGTCGTGCATGTATCGTCTGGTAATGTCGTCCATATAGCGATGCTCGTAAAATATACACTGGTCTCTCAAATTACACGCGTAATCCGCCAGTTTTACTTACAGACCTCGGGCCCTCGGTTTCATTACGCCTGTATTTTACGCGTTGTTTCCGATGACGAGTAAATTACACTTGTATGTTAATACTGGTTTGAAATAAACCAGAGCTCCCAAGCGCGACCTTACCGTGTCATGCCGTCTCAGTTTCTCGAAGGTGCTCATAGGTGTCCGATGATCCTAGCTTCCTGAATGAGCAGCGTGCGCTGTATCAGACCATCCGTAGGGCCCGCGAGGCCCTCTCCGTTGTCCTTCGAGTTGTTGCGCTCGCCGTGGCGCCAAGCATTGTTAACATCGTCAATGAACATGAGGATTCAGGAGATGTCTTTATTTTGACTGGATGACACTAGGGACCCACTAGGGCCATAGCCGTACATACGCAAGTGCCTCCTTATTATGTACAACTATATTTTTTGCTTTGTCCTAGTTTCCTGTCATCACGGTCCCACACCATTGTCAACCTATGTAGTCAATATAAACGAGAGAATTGCACAAGGTGCGCCGGCCAGTGGGACCAGGCAGCTCGGCGTATTTGTGTTTTTGAGGCATGAGCACTGCAGAATTTTCTTGGCGATGATTTCTTTGTTGTTCGTGAGGAGAGCAGGTATTAATCAAGCGGGTGTGGCCCGTCTAGCCCAAAGCAGATATCCAGCCCAGATACTAATTTTTCAAGATGAAAATGGCTAGCCTAGCTATCGTCTTTTTGAGGAATACCTGAGCAAGGTCAACTTGTTATTCTCCTTGTTGGCTGCAAATCTTTCCTAGAGGTATGCATTAGGCTTAACAGGAAAACGGGCTTTAAAAAAATAATAAATGGGATGTAATTATAAAAACTGGGCAGTAACTATAAAAAAATGCACCAAACATGAAATTAGTTTATAAAATATTATTTATGGATTTTTAAAATCTTAAATTTTCATTGTTGCGTGTGCAATGTTTCGTTGGATTTTTACGTAATACAAATTTATATTTAATCTGACTAGAAATTTTGGGATAAAATATTTGGATCCCATCAAAATGTGGGAAATTTTATTGAATTCTGTCTTCAACGGTTGGTTGAAATTATTAATCGTTGTCCTAGCTAGAAAATGGGCTGTACTTTTAACAAACTGTAAATGGGCTGTTGTAAATTCCATTAGAATTCAAAAATGGGTTGTACATTCTTACAAAACGCAAATAGGCTATAAGTTCTCTGCCACACACTTGTGGGCCTACTAAGTAATAGCGTCCCTAAAAAATAAGTTGACGAGTATGCAAGGATTTGTAAAATTATTATAGTCAACACGCGGTTATATCTGTAGTGGCCGTTGGATGTCTATCAAACGGATGTCGTGCTTCTTCTTCAATCTCGTATATTCTTAGCTTCGCCGCCCAAAAATGATTCCTCCCACGACATCCTGGGCGCACTGCGTTTTGGCTGACCTTTGGGCCTACTAAGTTGGAGCGTACCAAGGGCTTTGTCAACTTAGTCAATATAAACGATTCTAGCTTCAGTGACCGTACGATGTCCATCCAACGGCCGTAGTGCTTCTTCAACATCTAGTCTTCTTGGTCCAGCCGCCCAAAGCAGCGCCCGGTCGTGCCGCCTGCTCCTGCCTCCGTGGCGGCTGTCTTTCTTCGGAGGCCTCACGCCCCATACTGCTCCCACCGCTGGCGTGCCATCCCTCCACTCACCCACACCCCCTGTTATTCTGCGGCGACGGCAGCCTCACACCGCAGCCGAACCAGTGAACCCTCGTACTCCTCTCCGTGCGGGCTTCCACTGCTGCGTCTTCCCCGGCTCCGCGTCATCCCCTTCCTAGGCCTCGTCGTCGTCCAACACCCTGGTGCTCTTGGCGCGGGGTGGTCAACGTGGTCAATGACCGACTTGCATCGGAAGAGTACTGTACGTGGAGAGGCTGACAGCTGGGTCCACGACGGCCGCAAGGAAGTGCCTCCTTATTACGCGCAAAATAATTATTCCTCCGCCTGACAGGAGGGACCCACCGGACGGGCAACCTTATTTCGTGAAAAAAATGTTTCCCCCCTGACTGCTGGGACCCACCGGACGGGCCACCCTATTTCGGAAAAAATGTTCCCCCCGCTGTCAGCTCGGACCCACCGGAAGTGCCTCCTTATTACGCACAAAAAAATGAATACCCCCCAGCTAGCTGGGACCCACCTTGGTGCGAGGCTGACTTGTGGGCCTACTAAGTTGACGGGGACGGAGGGCTTTGTCAAATTAGTCAATATGAACGATTCTAGCTCCAGTGACCGTACGATGTCCATCCAATGGCTGTAGTGCTTCTTCAACCTCTGGTCTTGTTGCTCCAGCCGCCCAAAGCAGCGCCGGTCGTGCCGCCTGCTCCTGCCTCCCGTGGCGGGTTTGTCTTTGCCATGAGGCCTCAGCGCCCTACTATTCCCACGGCTGGCCAGGCCTGCGGCGATGGCAACCTCACACCGCGGCGAGCAGGTGAACCCTCATACTTCTCTCCGCATGGGCATCCACTGTCGCGTCTTCACCGGCTCCGTGTCGTCCCCTTCCTAGGCCTTGCCGTTGTCCACCGTCCTGATGCTCTCGGCGCGGCGTGGTCAACATGGTCAAGGAACGACTTCCATCGGACGTGGACTGTATGTGGAGAGGCTAACAGCTGGTTCCACGGCCACAGCAAGGAAGTGCCTCCTTATTACACGGAAAATAATGATTCCTCCACCTGACAACAGGGACCAACCGGACGGGCCACCGTATTTTGTGAAAAAATGTTTCCTCCCTGACTGCTGGGACCCACCAGCTACACCTTCGCACGCAAGGAAGTGCGTATGGGCAAAAAAACGATTCGCCCCCTTACTGCTGGGACCCACCAGCTACATCTTCGCACGCAAGGAAGTGCCTGACAGTCGGGACCCACCTGGTCGAAGCGTACGTAGCGTTGTCATACTGGTCGCGAACGTGTATGTACATACTGGTCGTTGTAGAGGCGTGCACGTGTCGTGAGTAATGCGGTAGCGCCGTAGCATGTACATGTATGTACAGTGACAGTGCAAGAAAGAAAATCTGACCCACGTATGTGTACATACGGGCAGGGTTTCGAACGCCTACTCGCGCATACGTACGGCGAGGGCTCGTGTACATACCTGGGTCGGAACGGAGAAACAACGTCGTCGTCGTGTTCATGGGGAGGCAACATAATGCGTCGTGTTCATGGGGAGCCAACGGAATGCGTCGTGTTCATCGGGAGGCAACGGAACGCGTGGGAGCCAACCGGCTGGGTCGGAGCGGAATGCGTGGTCGTGTTCATCGGGAGGGCTTGGGCCGGAACAGGCGATGGAAGCGAGGCTGGCGTACCGCTGTGGAGGAAACAGACCTCCTACGTTCGGAACGGGTTCCTGTTGATCGGGAGGGGTCTGGCGTACCGCAAAACGGAGGAAACGGACCTCCTTGATGACCCACAAGTATAGGGGATCTATCGTAGTCCTTTTGATAAGTAAGAGTGTCGAACCCAACGAGGAGCAGAAGGAAATGATAAGCGGTTTTTAGTAAGGTTTTCTCTGCAAGCACTGAAATAGTATGTGATAGATAGTTTTGTGATAAGATAAATAGTAACGAGCGAAAACTAAATAAAGCAAATAAAGTGCAGCAAGGTGGCCCAATCCTTTATGTAGCAAAGGATAAGCCTGGACAAATTCTAATAATGAAGAAGGAGCTCCCGAGGACACATTGTGAATTATCGTCAAGCTAGTTTTCATCACGTTCGTAAGATTCGCGTTCGGTACTTTGATAATTTGATATGTGGGTGGACCGGCACTTGGGTGCTGTCCTAACTTGGACAAGCATCACACTTATGATTAACCCCTATTGCAAGCATCCGCAACTACAAAAAGGAGTATTAAGGTAAACCTTACCACATCATTAAACATATGGGTCCATATCAGCCCCTAACGAAGCAACGCATAAACTAGGGTTTAAGCTTTTGTCACTCTAGCAACCCATCATCTACTTATTACTTCCCTATGCCTTCCTCTAGGCCCAAATAATGGTGAAGTGTCATGTAGTCGACGTTCACATAACACCACTAGAGGAAAGACAACATACATCTCATCAAAATATCGAACGAAGACCAAATTCACATGACTACTAATAGCAAGACTTCACCCATGTCCTCAGGAACAAACGTAACTACACACAAAGCATATTCATGTTCATAATCAGAGGAGTAACAATATGCATAAAGGATCTGAACATATGATCTTCCACCAAGTAAACCAACTAGCATCAACTACAAGGAGTAATCAACACTACTAGCAACCCACAGGTACCAATTTGTGGTTTTGATACAAGATTGGATGCAAGAGATGAACTAGGGTTTTGAGAGGAGATGGTGCTGGTGAAGATGTTGATGGAGATTGACCCCCTCTCGATGAGAGGCTCGTTGGTGATGACGTTGGTGATGATTTCCCCCTCTCGGAGGGAAGTGTCCCCGGCAGAACAGCTCCGCCAGAGCCGTAGATTGATTCCGCCAAGGTTCCGCCTCGTGGCGGCGGAGTTTCGTCCCGTAAGCTTGCCCCCGAATTTTTTCAGGGTAAAAGTGATGATATAGCAGAAGATGGACGACGGAGGCCCACCAGGGGGCCCAGGAGATAGGGGTGCGCCCTACAGGGGGGGCGCGCCCTCCTGTCTCCTGGACAGGGTGTGGGCCCCCTGGCCTATTTCTTTCGCTCATAAATTCTTAATAAATCCAAAAAGTTGTTTCGTGGAGTTTCAGGACTTTTGGAGTTGTGCAGAATAGGTTTCCAATGTTTGCTCCTTTTCCAGCCAGAATTCGATTGCTTAGGCATTCCCCCTCTTCATGGTAAACCTTGTAAAATAAGAGAGAATAGCCATAAGTATTGAGATATAATGTGTAATAACAGCCCATAATACAATAAATTTGATATAAAAGCATGATGCAAAATGGACGTATCAACTCCCCCACGCTTAGACCTCGCTTGTCCTCAAGCGGAAGCCGAAATCAAAAAATATGTCCACATATTTAGAGATAGAGGTGTCGATAAAAAAAATACGGACATGAGGGCATCATGATCATTCTAATAACAGCAACATATATAGATTTTGTCATATGATTTCCTATGCTCAAGTAATAAGCAATTCACAATGTCAAGTATGGTTCAAAAACTTCATTGGGAACTAACAAACTATAATCTCAGTCATTGAAGCAATTGCAATTTATCGTAACATCAGAAAGAGTCAATAATAGAGCTTTTCAGCAAGCTCACATACTCAACTATCTCGTAGTCTCCTATAATTGTTAACGCTCACGCAATACTTGTGGTTATAGAGTTTCAGCGGACCTTTGAGAAAGATAGGGGCTTATTGTGTTGCCTCCCAACGTATTCACCTTTAGGTGATGTCAACAATAATAGCCTATGCCAACTTACATCCAATTGGATATATGTATCATGATCTTTCAAACACGAGGAGCTTGCCAAAGCATAAAAATAAAAAGGAAAGGTGAGCACCACCTTGACTCAAGCATAAAGTAAAAACATAAAGTAAAAGATAGGCCCTTCACAGAGGGAAGCAGAGGTTGTCATGCGTGTTTAGGGTTGATGCATAAAGTCTTAGTGCAAAAGAACGTCACTTTATATTGCCCCTTGTATGTGGACCTTTATTATGCAATCTGTCGCTTTTATTACTTCCACAACAAGTTCATACAAAGTTTATTTTCTCTGCACTAATAAGTCGTACATATTTAGAGAGCAATTTTTATTGCTTGCACCGATGATAACTTACTTGAAGGATCTTATTCAATCCATAGGTAGGTATGGTGGACTCTCATGGAATAACTGGGTTTAAGGATATCTGGAAGCACAAGTAGTATCTCTACTTGGTGCAAGGAATTTGGCTAGCATGAGGGGGAAAGGCAAGCTCAACATGTTTGGAAGGTCAATGACAATATACTTTAATTGAGATGTCGGAAAACATAAACCATTACGTTGTCTTCCTTATCCAACGTCAACTCTTTTAGCATGTCATACTTAATGAGTGCTTCACAATTATAAAAAATGTCCAAGATAATATATTTATATGTGAACCCCTCCTTCCTTATCACGTCCTATTAATTGCAACGATGACCAAGGCTACGTTCATCAACTCTCAAAAAATTTTATGCCTCATACTTTCTATGTGTGAAGTTATCACTATCCATAAGATCAATATGAACTCTTTTGTTCTTTCTACTTTCTCAAGATCATAGCAACATAGCAAAGCCCTTGACTCAACACTAATCTTTATTATAGGTAGCACACGGACTCGCTTACATAAAGAGATCACAATGCAAAACTCAAAACTACTTGATATCAAAACTTCAATCTACTAGATCAAGATACTACTAAAAGGATCGGACTAAATAAAGCGGTAAAGATAAGAGTGTGATGGTGATACAATACAGGGGCACCTCCCCCAAGCTTGGCAGTTGCCAAGGGGAGTGCCCATACCCATGTGATTATTTCTTCGGAGGTGGTGAAGTAGGAGTTGTTGCATTTTTCTTCTCTAGCTTGCGTGTGAGGCTAAAATTTTCCTCCCTCGGATCCTCATTCTCGAGCTCAAGTTTCATTATCCTTTTGCATAGTGCTGCTTTACTGTCCTGCAAAAAACGTGGTCGGATAGATTGGACCTTAGGGAGGCTTGACTTATTGAATTCCACATGCATATCACCAGGTTGAGGTAGTGGATCATCCTCTTCATCGGAGCTTGTCTCCTCCTTCCTCTTTGGATCATAGTCTTCTTCTTGCTCTGTGGTCCAGCCATAATGTTCCACATCACCATATACTTTTGGGTTTGCAATATAATCAGCCATGTAGCTCTCCACCTCCGAATCTTGGGACGACATCTTGTTCCAAATCTGCAACAGAACAGCTCGAAACGAAAAAACGAGAGGATATTTGCGTGATACGGTGGTCAAAACCTTCGGAGTATATATAGCAATTTTTACCGACCAAAATACATAACATACAACAAAAGCGGAGTCCGGGGGACACGAGGTGCCCACGAGACAAGGGGCGCGCCCTACGAGGCGCCCTCCTCTCTCTCGTGGGAGCCTCGTGTCCCTTCGGACTACTTCTTTCTTCCTAAAATTCTTAAATAATCCAAAACTGATAAAATTGCCATTAGAGTTGTTTTGGAGTCGGTTTACTTACCGTACCACGTACCTATGCCTTTTTGAGTGCAGGCGTTACGGAAAGTGTCTCTTATGTATTCCTCAGGGGTTATGGTTTCAATAATATTAGTTTCAACATTGATAGGATTACCTGAAATATAATATTTAATTCTTTGACCGTTTACCACCCTCGGATTTGTGCCTTCGAAGTTGTTGATTTTTATAGCACCAGAACGATAGACCTCCTCGATACCGTAGGGACCTTCCCATTCTGAGAGAAGTTTTCCTGCAAAAAATCTAAAACAAGAGTTGAACAATAACACATAATCTCCTACATTAAAATCACGCTTTTGTATCCTCTTATCATGCCAGCGTTTGACTTTTTCTTTTAAAAGCTTGGCATTCTCATATGCTTGGGCTCTCCATTCATCAAGTCAGCTAATATCAAACAACCTCTTCTCACCGGCAAGTTTGAAGTCATAATTGAGCTCTTTAAATTCAAGTTCAATATGCTTTATGTTTTATGTTCAAGTTCAAGAGGTAAATGACATGCTTTTCCATAAACCATCGTAGGGGATCTATCGTAGTCCTTTCGATAAGTAAGACTGTCGAACCCAACGAGGAGCAGAAGGAAATGATAAGCGGTTTTCAGTAAGGTTTTCTCTGCAAGCACTGAAATAGTAGGTGATATATAGTTTTGTGATAAGATAAATAGTAACGAGCGAAAAGTAAATAAAGCAAATAAAGTGCAGCAAGGTGGCCCAATCCTTTATGTAGCAAAGGATAAGCCTGGACAAATTCTAATAATGAAGAAGGATCTCCCAAGGACACATTGGGAATTATCGTCAACCTAGTTTTCATCACGTTCGTAAGATTCGCGTTCGGTACTTTGATAATTTGATATGTGGGTGGACCAGCACTTGGGTGATGTCCTAACTTGGACAAGCATCCCACTTATGATTAACCCCTATTGCAAGCATCCACAACTAAAAAATGAGTATTAAGGTAAACCTAACCACAACATTAAACATATGGGTCCATATCAGCCCCTAACGAAGCAACGCATAAACTAGGGTTTAAGCTTCTGTCACTCTAGCAACCCATCATCTACTTATTTCTTCCCTATGCCTTCCTCTAGGGCCAAATAATGGTGAAGTGTCATGTAGTCGACGTTCACATAACACCACTAGAGGAAAGACAACATACATCTCATCAAAATATCGAACGAAGACCAAATTCACATGACTACTAATAGAAAGACTTCACCCATGTCCTCAGGAACAAACGTAACTACTCACAAAGCATATTCATGTTCATAATCAGAGGAGTAATAATATGCATAAAGGATCTGAACATATGATCTTCCACCAAGTAAACCAGCTAGCATCAACTAGAAGGAGTAATCAACACTACTAGCAACCCACAGGTACCAATTTGTGGTTTTGATACAAGATTGGATGCAAGAGATGAACTAGGGTTTTGAGAGGAGATGGTGATGGTGAAGATGTTGATGGATTGACCCCCTCTCGATGAGAGGATCGTTGGTGATGACGTTGGTGATGATTTTCCCCTCTCGGAGGGAAGTGTCCCCGGCAGAACAGCTCCGCCAAGGTTCCGCCTCCTGGCGGCGGAGTTTCGTCCCGTAAGCTTGCCCCCGATTTTTTCTAGGGTAAAAGTGATGATATAGCAGAAGATGGACGACGGAGGCCCACCGGGGGGCCCAGGAGATAGGGGGCCGCGCCCTACAGGTGGGGCACGCCCTCCTGTCTCCTGGATAGGGTGTGGGCCCCCTGGCCTATTTCTATCGCTCATAAATTCTTAATAAATCCAAAAAGTTGCTTCGTGGAGTTTCAGGACTTTTGGAGTTGTGCAGAATAGGTTCCAACGTTTGCTCCTTTTCCAGCCAGAATTCCAGCTGCCGGCATTCCCCCTCTTCATGGTAAACCTTGTAAAATAAGAGAGAATAGCCATAAGTATTGAGATATAATGTGTAATAACAGCCCATAATACAATAAATATTGATATAAAAGCATGATGCAAAATGGACGTATCACTCCTACGGTCGAAACGGGGGTCCTGTTGATCGGGAGGGGTGTGGCGTACCGCAAAACGGACGAAACAGACCTCCTAAGGTCGAAACGGGGGTCATGTTGATCGGGAGGGGTGTGGCATACCGCCAAAAGCAGATTTAAACGGACCTCCTACGGTCGAAAGCGGAGGTCCTGTTCATCGGGAGGTGTGGCGTACCGCAAAACAGGACTCCACGGGATACTGTTCATCTCCACCATCGACCTCCTCCAGCCTCCACGGGCTACCGTCGACCTCCTCCAGCCTCCACGGGCTCCTGTTCATCCAGCCTCCACCGCGCTACTCCACCGGCTACTGTTCAACCACCCCTCCACCGTCTACTGTTCATCCAGCCCTCCACACCACGGGGTCCTGTTCAACCACCCCTCCACGGGCACCCCTCCACTGTCTACTGTTCATCCAGCCCTCCACACCACGGGGTCCTGTTCGTCCAGAGGCAACGCCACCGCTCGCTCATCCACCCCCCCCAGCATAGCAGTCACTGTTCATCCAATCGATCGGCTTGATTAGCGGCGATGGCGAAGAATCGCTCGATCGGGTTCGATTAACAGCCATCGATCAATCGCCGGGTTCGATAACGCATAACTGCGGTGCAATCGCCGAGTTTAGTTAGAGCCCAACGCCTCGCTCCAGCTTCGATTAGAGCCAACGCCTACGCACACGCAGCGTCGTGTCTGAGAGAAACACGCATCGCTTGGCCCCCGACCTCCCACCGTAACCGGGAACTCCCCGAAATTTTCCTCACCCTCGCTTCTACCATGGTTTTTTCTGTCATGGACGGCCCAAAGAATGTCAGGCAGCTGCGTCCCCGGCCCGCCCAGGACGAAAAGCCCGTTTTCTGTCATGATTTTTTGTCATAGAAGTAGGAGCCCACCATATGATGATACCGGGTTTTGTCACAATTATCGTCATAGAGTGTCATATGTATGACATAAAAAAAATTCGTTCGGCCCAAAATGTCACGGATGTGTCCTTTTTTTGTAGTGATCACCCTTTCCTCTTCAAGGGAAAACCACCGCAGTGCTCAAGAGGTAGCACTACATTGTTGGAGTCTGTGTATAGTATTTGGAGTACATACTGTATGACATCTCCAGTGGGGTATGTTAACACGACTCCCGCTCCTAGCCCTGCCAGCATTTTGGAGCCGTCAAAATGGATAACCCAATTGGAATATGCGCCGTACTCTTTAGGGAGTTAAACCGATCATTCGGCGAAGTCAGCCAAGATGCCAGGATTTGATGGCTCGACGTGGCTTGTATGTTATGTCAAATGGAAGTAGCTCTATGGCCCATTTGGCTATCCGTCCCGTGGCATCGCGGTTGTTTATTATGTCATTGAGCGGGACTTCAGAAGCCAGTGTGATTGAACACTCCTGAAAGTAGTGTCGTAGCTTTCGGGATGCCATGAAGACCGCGTATGCTATATTTTGATAATGGGGGTACCGGGCTTTGCATGGTGTGAGGACAGTAGATGCTTAGTATACTGGTTTCTGAAGTGGGAATTTGTGTCCGTCCTGTTCTCGGTCGATGACGAGCACGGCGCTCACCACCTGATGTGTTGCCGATATGTATAGCAACATGGGCTCTCCAGCGTTTGGTGCGGCCAGGATTGGGTTGCTTGCTAGGAGGTTCTTTATTTCCTCCAGTCCGGCAGTCGCCGTGTCTGTCCATTCAAAGTTATGGGTGCGCCGTAAGAGGCGATAGAGTGGCAGTGCCTTTTCTCCTAATCTGGTGATAAAGCGGCTTAACGCTGCCACGCAACCAGCTAGTTTTTGGACTTGTTTGAGGTCGTTTGGCGTGGCCAACTATGACAAGGCTCGGATTTTGGCTGGGTTTGCTTCTATCCCTCTATTGGAGACGATGAAGCCCAGCTGTTTTCCGGCTGGGACGCCGAAGACACACTTTTCCGGGTTGAGTTTATTGTCATACGCACGGAGGTTGTCGAATGTAAGACGTAAGTCGTCTATTAGTGTTTCGACGTGCCTAGTTTTGATGACTACGCCATTGACATAAGCTTCTACTGTCTTGCCGATCTGATTCTCCAGGCAGGTTTGAATCATATGTTGGTATGTGGCGCCGGTGTTCTTGAGCCCGAAGGGCATGGTGTTGAAGCAGAATGGCTCATATGGGGTAATAAATGTTGTTGCAGCTTGATCGGACTCCTTCATTTTGATTTGATGGTATCCGGAATATGCATCGAGGAAACACAGTGAATCGTGTCCTGCGGTGGCGTCGATAATTTGATCAATGCGCGGGCGGGGGAAGGGATCCTTAGGGCAAGCCTTGTTGAGGTCTTTAAAATCGACACGCAGGCGCCAGGATTTGTCCTTCTTTGGTACCATCAACAAGTTTGCCAGCCAGTCCGGATTTTTGATTTCTCTAATGAATCCGGCTTTGATAAGTTTGGCCAGCTCCTCCCCCATGGCTTGTCGCTTGGGCTCAAAAAAGCACCGCAGTGTTTGCTTGACTGGTTTAAATCCCTTTAATATATTGAGGCTATGTTCGCCCGACTTACGGGATCCCTGGCATATCCGAAGGGTGCCAGGCAAATATGTCCCAGTTTTCGCGCAGGAATTCTCGTAGTGCGGCGTCAACTGTTGGGTTCAATTGTGCTCCTATAGATGTTGTCTCCTTGGGGTCCGTTGGGTGGACCTGGAATTTGACTATTTCTTCTGCTGGTTTGAAGGAGGTGGATTTTGGGCGTTTGTCGAGTATCACATCGTCCCTGTCCATGATACGTCTCCAACGTATCTATAATTTTTGATTGCTCCATGCTACTTTATCTACTGTTTTGGACCATATTAGGCTTTATTTTCCACTTTTATATTATTTTTGGGACTAACCTATTAACCGGAGGCCCAAATTGCACTGTTTTTGCCTTTTTCAAGATTTAGAAGAAATGTAATATCAAACAGAGTCCAAACGGAATGGAACCTTCGGGATCGTGATTTTCCAACGAGCGTGATCCAGGAGACTTGGACCCTACTCCAAGCAGCGCCAGAGGCGGTCACGAGGGTGGAGGGCGCCCCCCTGGGCGCGCCCCCTACCTCATGGGCCCCTCGGAGCTCCACCGACGTACTCCTTCCTCCTATATATACCTATGTATCCCCGAACGATCAAAAGAGGAGCCAAAAACCTAATTCCACCGCCGCAACTTTCTGTATCCACGAGATCCCATGCCGGGGCCTATTCCGGAGCTCCGCCGGAGAGGGCCGTCATCACGGAGGGCTTCTATATCATCATAGCCCCTCCGATGAAGTGTGAGTAGTTTACTTCAGACCTTCGGGTCCATAGTTATTAGCTAGATGGCTTCTTCTCCCTTTTTGGATCTCAATACAATGTTCTCCCCCTCTCTCGTGGAGATCTAATCGATGTAATCTTCTTTTTGCGGTGTGTTTGTCGAGACTGATGAATTGTGGGTTTATGATCCAATATTATCTATGGAAAATATTTGATTCTTCTCTAAATTGTTTTATGTATGATTGAGTTATCTTTGCAAGTCTCTTGAATTATCTTTTTGGTTTGGCCAACTAGATTGGTAGTTCTTGCAATGGGAGAAGTGCTTAGCTTTGGGTTAAATCTTGCGGTGTCCTTACTCAGTGACAGAAAGAGTTGCAGGGCACGTATTGTATTGTTGGCATCGAGGATAACAAGATGGGGTTTTTATCATATTGCATGAATTTATCCCTCTACATCATGTCATCTTGCTTACTGGCGTTACTCTATTTTACTTAATACTCTAGATGCATCTTTGGATAGCGGTCGATGAGTGGAGTAATAGTAGTAGATGCAGAAACGTTTCGATCTACTTGTTTTGGACGTGATGCCTATATACATGATCATTGCCTAGATATACTCATAACTATGCTCAATTCTGTCAATTGCTCAACAGTAATTTGTTCACCCCCCTTAGAATACTTATGCTCTTGAGAGAAGCCACTAGTGAAACCTATGGCCCCCGGGTCTATTCTCATCTTATTAATCTATATCACTTTATTTACTTGCTTTGTTTTACTTTGCCTTTTACTTTTTACTTTGCATCTATCTATCAAAAATACCAAAAATATTATCTCTATCAGATCTCACTCTCGTAAGTGACCGTGAAGGGATTGACAACCCCTAAGCGTTGGTTGCGAGTTGCTATCGTTTTGTGTAGGTACGAGGGACTTGTGCGTGGTCTCCTACTGGATTGATACCTTGGTTCTCAAAAACTAACGGAAATACTTACGCTACTTTACTGCATCATCCCTTCCTCTTCGGGGAAATCCAACGCAGTGCTCAAGAGGTAGCAAGAAGGATTTCTAGCACCATTGCCGGGGGGGGGGGGGGGCTCACGCGAGCAAGTCAACCATACCAAGTACCCATCGCAATCCCAATCTCTCGCATTACATTATTTGCCATTTGCCTCTCGTTTTCCTCTCCCCACTTCACCCTTGCCGTTTTATTTGCCCTCTCTTTCCCAATCTCCTCCTCTCTTTCCCGTTTGCCTTTTCCCTTTGCCTTTACATTTGCTTGTGTGTTGGATTACTTGTTGCCATGGCACAAGATAATACCAAATTGTGTGATTTCTCGAATACCAATAATAATGATTTCCTTAGTACTCCGATTGCTCCTCTTAATAATGATGAGTCTTGTGAAATCAATACTGCTTTGCTGAATCTTGTTATGAAAGATCAATTCGTCGGCCTTCCTAGTGAAGATGCTGCTACTCATCTAAACAATTTTGTTGATTTGTGTGATATGCAAAAGAAGAAAGATACGGATAACAATATTGTCAAATTGAAGTTATTTTCGTTTTCACTTAGAGATCGTGCTAAAGTTTGGTTTTCATCTTTGCCTAAAAATAGTATTGATTCTTGGAACAAGTGCAAAGATGCTTTTATCTCTAAGTATTTTCCTCCCGCTAAGATTATCACTCTTAGGAACGATATCATGAATTTTAAACAACTTGATCATGAGCATGTTCCCCAATCTTGGGAAAGAATGAAATTAATGCTTCGCAATTGCCCTACTCATGGTTTGAATTTATGGATGATAATACAAAATTTTTATGCCGGATTGAATTTTGCTTCTAGAAATCTTTTAGATTCGGCCGCGAGAGGCACTTTTATGGAAATTACGTTAGGGGATGCTACCAAATTGCTTGATAATATTATGGCTAATTATTCTCAATGGCACACCGAAAGATCTTCTAGTAAAAAGGTGCATGCTATAGAGGAAATCAATGTTTTGAGTGAAAAGATGGATGAACTTATAAAGATGTTTGCGCCTAAAAATATTACTCTTTATCCCAATGATATGCCTTTATCTACCTTGCTTGAGAATAATAATGAATCTATGGATGTGAACTTTGTTGGTAGGAATAGTTTTGGAAACAACGCGTATAGAGGGAATTTTAATCCTAGGCCTTATCCTAGTAATCCTTCTAATAATTATGGAAATTCCTACAACAACTCTTATGGAAATTTTAATAAGATGCCCTCTGAATTTGAAAGTAGTGTTAAGAGTTTATGAATTCGCAAAAAAAAATTAATACTTTGCTTGATGAGAAATTGCTTAAAGTTGATGATTTGGCTAGGAACGTTGATAGAATTTCTCTTGAAATTGATTCTTTAAAGCCTAGATCTATTCCTCCTAAGCATGATATCAATGAGTCTCTCAAAGCCATGAGAATTTCCATTGATGAGTGCAAGGAAAGAACCGCTAGGATGCGTGCTTCCAAAGATGCCTTTATTAAAACGTGTTCTTCCAATCCCTATGAAAATCAAGATGAAGATCTAAAAGTTATTGATGTGTCCCCAATTAAATCTTTGTTTTGCAATATGAATCTTGATGAATCTGAAGATTATCTTCCTTTACCTAGAAGGCGTTCTAAGAATTCGGAGTTTCGAGATCTTGATGATGAAATTGATGAAAGTGGGATTGAAATAAATAAAAACCATGATGTTGCTAAACCCACTATTTTGGATCTCAAGGAATTTAATTATGAAAATTGCTATTTGACTAGTTGTATTTCCTTGTTGCAATCCGTGCTAGATTCTCCTCATGCTTATAGTCAAAATAAGGCCTTTACCGAACATATTGTTGATGCTTTGATGCAATCTTTTGAAGAAAAACTTGAGTTGAAAGTTTCTATCCCTAGAAAACTCTATGATGAGTGGGAACCCACTATTAAAATTAAAATTAAATATTTTGAGTTTTATGCTTTGTGTGATTTGGGTGCTAGTGTCTCTACTATCCCCAAAACTTTATGTGATTTGCTAGATTTCCGTGATTTTGATGATTGCTCCCTAAACTTGCATCTTGCGGATTCCACTATTAAAAATCCTATGGGAAGAATTAATGATGTTCTTATTGTTGCCAATAGAAATTATGTGCCCGTAGATTTTATAGTTCTTGACATAGATTGCAATCCTTCATGTCCTATTATTCTTGGTAGACCTTTCCTTAGAACGATTGGTGCAATTATTCATATGAAGGAAGGGAATATGTCGGGGAGGCTGATCGTACCCACGGACACCTATGGGGCCGGCGGAGCAGGCCCCTTGTGGTTCGGAGGGGGGCGGAGATCGCACGAAGAGCGGATCGAGGCGAAGCACACGAGCAGTTTACCCAGCTTTGGAGCTCTCCGAAGAGATAAAACTCCTACTGCTGCTTGTTTGATCTATTGTCTTCTTGCTAGGGAGCAATGCAGGCTACAAAACCTAGCGTGAGTGTCTCTGGTCTCGAGTGGGTCGAATGAACCGAACCAGCCGAAACCCGTCTCACGTTGCACTCGGGCCTCCTTTTATATGCTCAAGGGTCTCCGGCGGTGGCAACATAGATGAGGGTACAAATGTAAAAACAGGAGTTGGTACACCTACTTGAGCGATTATGCAGTACAAAATACCTAACTCTAACGGCAAGGGACAAAAGCAATAAATGCCCGTCGTTGTCGCCCAAACAGTGCAACAGAGACCGTCAGGTGCGCCTCCGCTCGCCACGATGGCGAGCCTTTCAGCGCCGCTTATCGCTGCTCTCCGCTGGCTGCACCGCCGCTCGACACGCGCGCATGGAACGGTCCCATGGCGACACGTCGCTGGGTGAGCTGGAGCGGAGACGGAGAGAAGTTGCATGCCGCGGCAAGCGCCTTGCCGCGGCCGAATCCTTGTCGCGCCCGGAGGCTCGTCGCGCTCCGGGCCTTCCCGGCAAGCTCCTCTTGCCGGGGCCTTGTCTTCTGCGTGCCTGGAGTGGCCTTCCCGACAAGCTCCTCTTGTCGGGGCCTTGTCTTCTCAATCAAATACTTTGTTCTTGAATGGCTCCAAAGGAGCCATGGAGGATCTTAAGCGGTGGCGAGGCAAACCTTGCAGCGAGGTGCTGCAACTGTCTGCGTGCAGTACGGGATACTAGGGTACCCTACTCTAGTACACCGGCAGAGCCCCGGGCCTGGGCGTACCGCAGTGCCGGCGCTTGTCGGGCCAGGCCCAGAATCTGCACGGACTCGCGCGGTCGACCACGCCGCAACTCACCCCGGACCCACCACGATCCCCACTAACGGCACGCACCGGACGTGGCGTCGTCTGCGAAGATCGTGGGCGCGGTCGTGGGGGTTCTTTATTAATATAAGCGGGCGTCCGCCCCCTCCTCCCTTTATAAGCGGAGGAAAGCGAGGCAGGCCGACCACCCCTGCCATTGTTGTCTTGTCAAGAAACCACCGCCGCTCCCCTCTTCTTCTCTGGTGCGAAGAGAGCAGCGCCCCGCCCCCCCTTTCGCCGCAAGCACACTCACCGCCGTCGACCTCCTCTGCCCCCCTCGTCATGGCTCCGAAGGCCGATAAGGAGAAGGGCGTCAAGTAGGCCGAGGCGCAGCGGCTCGCGGCGCTGCGCAAGGAGCGAGCCATCTTCCCCCCGCAGCTCGGTGCACGGGAGCTGCGGGACATCTTCTACCTTTTCTGGTTGACGGAGACTCGTGCGCATCCTCGCACGAGGGTGCTCCCCGCCTCCGCCGCTGATTTGGCCCCAACAGGCTACCCTTTCTTCGCCCTTTTCTTCTATTGCGGTCTTTTCCCGCCGTTTTCCGAGTTCTTTTGCGACATTATGAACACCTTTAGCCTCCGCCTCCTTGATTTCACCCCCAACGCCATCTTGACCATGGCAGTTTCGGCGCATTTGTGCGAAAACTTTGTCGAGTCCACCCGAACGTGGGACTCTTCCGCCATTTCTTTGTTCCCAGCGTCGAGAGAGGAGAGCCACTTGCGGAGGGATAGCACAGGTCTTTAGGATCGGCAAGAAAGAGGCCTACCTAGAGGGAGTTCGGAACAAGTGGGAGGAGTGGAGGGCCAACTGGTGCTGGGTCGTGAGGAGAACCCACAGCCCTTCACCGCCGTCGCCAAACCCCAATAGTCTTGTGGCAGGGATTGGAGTAACTTGGCGCGGAGGATGCGAAGTGAAGATAGCTGTGACCAGATTCTGCGCCTCGGGCTTGCGGGTTGTGATGGAAGCAGTTGGCGCAGACTTCATTCGCCGCCGACGCTTCCCTTGCGTAAAAGGAGGAGGCCTGCTCGGGAGTTCCAGTCTGGCGGACATCATGAGGCTGCGCCGGGCCTGAATTGGAACTTCACCATCATGGAGCTGGACTCGATACTTCTCGAGCTGTTCAAGAACGACCCGACCACCCCGAGTGGTTTAGGTTGCCGCGAAGTCGCCCCTTTGTGCAATAACTTCGGCGCTCGACCGCATCCAGCGCCATGATGCCACTGCAACTCCCACGGAATCGTCCCAACATGGCGAGAGCCCCGGCGAGATCGTGCAGCAATTCTTTGATGACTTAGAAGAAGTGCCGATCCGTGCCGACGAGCGTAAGAGGCTCACCCGCGACACCACCGACCGTGAGATGGCGAGGATCGCCACTGTAGTGGAGGAGGCGGCAGACGCTGCGCCGGAGCCTTCGGGTTCACCGTGGAGGAGGCGGACGCGGCGAAGGCGGCAAGCTCTGCCGAGCGAGGGGAGGTCGCCGGCGAGGACGAGCTTCTCGAGCCCGAGGCCGGGACGAGTGGACCCGCCGAGGGCGCTTCTTCCCCACCGCCAAGCGACTTGCCGCCAGCGGAGCCCCCGGCTCCGCCGAAGAGGCGTCTCCGCAGAGTTGGAGACGAGCCGGGCGACAGACCGCCCACAAGAAGCCAGCAGCTGACGCTCCACCGCGGCAAGCGAGGTTGCTGAGCGCCTCACACCGCAGCGACAACCGGGCGGAATCTTCCCGAGCCACCGCCGACGCCTCCGCTTAAGCGGCCAAGAGAGCCCACTCCTCCGCCTCATCGCACCGGCGGGCCGAGTTTGACTTCTCCAGCGCTCAGCTCCGAGGAGGAAGGCGAAGAGTAAGCTTCTCGAGATTGTGCTTGTATTTCTTCAATTTTTATTGCTTCATCTTGAATCTGATTTGCTTGTTCTGGACTCTTTCCTTTTTCAGACGCTGGCCCGAAGGCGGCGAAGAGGGCCAAGATCCCGGCAGTCGTCGTTGAAGACGATTCTCCTGTGGCGACGGGGACGCGGCCCGAGACTGCCTTGCCGGACCGGGCAACCCTTCCCAGGCAGCCCTCAAAGACAACCCCCTGCAGTAAGTGTGCAGTTTTCTTCTTACTATTAGGTGTGCAGGGTGCTCCTTCTCTGTTGATATCTGATTGTGTGCTTGTGTAGGAGCAGAGCAGCCTCATCGGGAGGGCTCGGAATCCGCATCCGAGAACCTGCCCGCTGCCACTACGCCGCCAAGGGAGAACTCCCTGGCAAGGGAGCTCCCTCCGACAAGGGAGGCCACCCCGGCAAGGGAGGCCACTCCGGCAAGGGAGGCCACCCCGGCAAGGGACGGCGCCAGTGACCCTCCGGCGGTCGAGGCCATAGCTGCGGATCCCGTTGCAGGTAACTCCCTTACACGAAATTTTCCCTTGGGCTTGCTTTCTTTTGTTTCTCTTTTTGAATATCTGCTGATCGCTCTTTCTTCGTCACGCAGACCCGATGGAGGTCGAGGCCGCCGGCGAGGAGGAAGCAGCAGCAACACCGACGAGGCCGCCGTCGAAGAAGAAGAGGTCGTCGTCGTGGAGGAAGAGGTTGCCGTCGACGAGCCTGCTGGCGAGGAGGCCACCGAGGCTGCCGACGCAGAGGCCGGGCGAGGGATCGGGCGATCGTCTTGGCCCCGAGGCTGCAGGAGCGGCAAGCGCTACACCGACAACCGACTCCCGCCGTTGCAGCGGCGTCGAGCTCGAGCCCCGGTCAGTGCCTACCAAGGCGAAGGCGTCTTCATCAAGCTCCCCTGGGAGCCAAGCTCCAGGGCGCCGGTCGAGGGAGAAACCTTCGACGGCGAACTACTCGCCTCCGCTGGGCTGACGCTGGTGGACGCGCCAAGCAGCAGCAGCGGCGAGTCCGAGGAGGAGCAGCTACTGAAGAAGCTGTTGTCGCTCTACCGCACCGTGAGCCAAGTTAGAGACCCGGAAGCCCTTGTCGCGAGGGCGGAGCGGATATGGAGAAGCGCCGAGGAGCTCCGGGCGCCAACAAAGAAGCCCTCCGCGACGTGGCGGAAGCGCTGGGGCAGCTTCGCAGAAGAGCGCACGGCCTTCATCCTTGAGAAGGCCGCAGGTGATGAGGAGCAGCTGGCTGCCGAGAAGCTCGCCCGTGCAGAAAGCGAGCCGGGCGCAGCCGAAGGTCAACCTGGACAGCCACGAGGAAGACCTTGTCGCGCGAGGAGTCGCTTACGGGCGCCAGAAGCGAAGGACGCTGCCGCAGCCGCCGAGGCCGCCAAGGAAGAGCTGAAGGCGAAGGTGGCACAGCTGGAGGCCACCCTCAAGAAGAGCGGCGAAGAGCTTGCCGTGCTCAAGCGTGAGCGCGAGAAGGACGCTTACACCCTTGGCGAGCTGCAGAGCCGTCTCACGACAGGCCAAGGAGCTCGACGCCGCCAAGGATTCCAAGGCGGATCTAGAGCTGAATCGAGCCACTCGACGCAGACGTTGGATGGCGCCCAGAGCGGGAGGTGGGCTTGTTGGAGGCGATCAAGGCCAAGGAGGAGCTGTCTGGCGAATGCTGCCTCCGTCGAGAACACTTTGAGGGAGAGCGTGGAGCCTTTGGACCGAAGGTCTTGTGGACACCGCCGCCGACATCCACAACGAGCTGATGGAGCTGGGGATGGCGGACCTTGCGTGCTCCTCAAGCGAGCATCTCCAACCCAGCGCCAAGCTCAGCTTGTTCTTCAAAGGCGTGGCGGCGGGCCTCCGGCGACTCGGGAAGAGGTCCTCAAGCAACCGGCCGAGGAATCGCGCCCGAGTTTGTGCAGGGCCCTCGAGAAGGTGTTGATGAAGGTGGCCTTCCGCAACCGGGCCTCAACCTTAACGGGCGTCCTCGGATCCTTGTCGTCCGACGCCAACGTGGAGGAGCTCAAAGCCCTTGTCGCACCCATTGTGGACAAGGTGAACAAGATCAAGCGGATCGAAGGCGACCCGCGTAGACTAGGCCGCCAACCTTATCTTTCCCTTTGTCGCTGCTGATCATGTTTAGAACACTTTGTTAGATCAGCGACAAGTTATTTTGTAATATACTCTATCTTAGGCGATCGATCAATGCAACGTTATTTCCTCTACTTGATTCCTTCCTTTGTACGTTTCTGCCTTACGCATTTAGGGGACTTGTCGGTGTGGGCAATTTTGTCATGGCGCTGAGTCTTGAACGTCGGCAACTTCTTTGGCAAGGCCGCCTCCGACAAGCAACCTTGTCGCGACTAGCCGCAGCTCACCGGGTTGTTGAGCGGACTCGAAACAAAGTAAGGGCGCCGACTAGCCGGCGAGTTGGTTCCTCTGCGCAGGTTTTCCATACAAAGTACTATCGCTCGAGGAAGATAACTTAAAAATTTAAAATTGATTGCTCAAACTTTGGCAACTTAGCTTTTCTCTCTTGCTTCCCGATGAGGTGAAGCTTCCTCGAGCGGTGCTCGATCCATAATATTATTTCCTCCTTCCCCTGGTTAACTTGTGCGCGAGGGAGCCTTCCTTTCTTTGAGAAAAGAAAAGAAGAGGAAATAACGTTATGGAGCCTAGCGGCTCGATTCTCGCTTACACGGGTGTGGTCGCTGCACAAAGTGTTAGCCAAAACATGCGATAAATTGATGAAAACATGAACTTGACAAATTGTGCGCAACACATGAGCTTTTATCGATGCATCGGGTTCTGCGCCCTGCTTTGTACGAAGGATTACATGCAACATCGGCAAGAATTGTACAAAAGGTGGTTGCCGGAACGGGTTCCGACAACCACGCCTTATGGGTAAAACTTACGTAGATGCTCAATGTTCCAGGAGTTGCTCACCGGAATGCCATCTTCGGTCTCAAAGGCGGACAAGCGCCGAGCCTAGTGACTCGTTTCACCCGATAAGGGTTTTCCCACTTCAAGGTCAACTTGTTTGAATTCTTGGCGGACTGAACGCATCGAAGAACAAGGTCGCCTTCCTCGAGACTTCGCATTAACCCTGCGGCTATGGTAGCGACGCAGAGCTTGTCGGTAGCAAGCGGCTCGCCGCAATGACTTCGAAGACGATCCTCCTCGAGGAGCAGCGTCATCTTGTCGCAGCTGCTCTTGCTCGAGCTCATCATAAGCGAGCACTCGAGGCGATCCAGACACGAAGTTCCGTGGGGAGAACTGCCTCTGCTCCATAGACTAGAGCAAAGGGTGTCGGCGATGGCTCGATTTGGCGTCGTCTGATCGACCAAAGAACCACCGCAGCTCCTCGATCCAGTTTCTTCCGCACTTGTGCAGCCGTCGAAAGTTCTGGTCTTGAGCCCGCAGCACTTCAAAGATTTGCCCTCTCGCTTGACCGTTGCTTCTCGGGTGAGCAACGAAGCAAAAGCAGACCTTGGCGCCAAGGTCTTGGACGTACTTTGCATGAAGGTGCGACTTCGTGGAATTGTGTGCCGTTGTCGGTGATGATCCGGTTGGGGATTCCAAACGGCAAACAATTGACTGAAAGAACTTGACCGCTGACCGTGCGTCACCTTCCTCATCGCTTCCACTTCCGCCACTTTGTGAACTTGTCGATGGCGGCGTACAAGTACTCAAAGCCCCGACGGCTTCGGGGAAGGGGCCGAGGATGTCGAAGCCCCTGCACCGAAAATGGCCGGGATAAAGGGATCGCCCGGAGAGCTTGAGCTGGCTGGTGTATCTGTTTGGAATGGAACCGCACGCTTCACACTTGGTTACTTGTGCGATCGCATCACGGAGGGCTGTCGGCGGAAGAAACCTTGTCGGAAAGCTTTGCCGGCAAGTGCTCTTGCGCCAATGTGGTGACCACATATGCCTCCATGTATCTCTCGCCAACAGCTTCATCCATCTTCCCCGAATACACTTCAATTTCACACCGTTGAGTCTTCTTACATGCAAGTATCAGTCGACAAACTGGTACATACTTGACTGCCGGGCTACTCTTTCCGCTTCTTCTTGCTCTTGGGAAGTTCTCCGTCTGAAGGAAATGGACAATCTGTTGCGCCCATGCCGGAGCTTGCGGCTCGACAACAAGGACTAAAGGCACATCTGCTGCTGCGGGAACATCAGCTTCCACGGCAGGGCAAGGCTCGCCGGAGTTAGATGCTCCCGACAAGCTTGCCGGAGCAAGACTTGTCGGGAGCGTCTGCTTCAACAAAACAAACCACAGGTCTGCTTGAGCAGATCGCTCCTCAAAGACCGTTGGTGTTGATCTTGGGGACCTTTGCAACGACGGCTTCGGGAAGCTCTGTCGGAAAGTAGTCACCAGAGGCCAACTTCCTCTTCTTGCTTTGTCCAGTTGATGGTGTTATGGTTGGCTGAGTCAGCTTGAGCACGAAAATCCCTGGTTCCACAGGTAACTTAAGCGCCAGCGCACTTTTGACAAAGCCGTCGGCAATATCATCCTGAGCTCTTGGAACATGTTCCATTTGCAGCCGTCAAAGTGCTCTTCCAGCTTCCTCACTTCATCCACGTGAGGCTTCCATCAACGGACTCGTAATCTTTGTTGACTTGGCGGACGACGAGTTGTGAGTCTCCCCGACAATAAGCTTTTTGATCCCAAGGTCCACGGCGATCCTCGAGACCGCAAGCAAACCTTCATACTCTGCGGTATTGTTTGCCGCTTGCTCCTTGGGAAAGTGCATCCGGACGACGTACTTGAGGTGCTCTCCGGTGGGTGCGATAAGCAAGACGCCGCACCGGCGCCTTGCAGCGAGAAGGCACCATCAAAGTACATCAGCCACTCTTTGCCTGCTTCCTTGACGGGAATGCTCGTCTCCGGAATCTCTTCATCTGGTGTTGGCGTCCATTCGGCTATGAATTCTTCCAACGCTCTGCTTTGGATAGTTGATGTGCTTTCAAACTCGAGACCACAACCACTTGATTGGTTGCCGCTATATATAGCAGCAACTTCTCTTGTGGCTTAGGTGCGACAAGTGTTGGAGTGGAGGACATGTATCTCTTCAAGTCCCGCAGCGCAGCCTCCGCTTCGGGAGTCCATTTCATTGGACCTGCCTTTTTCAAAATTTTGAAAAGCGGCGCTGCGTTCAGCAGACCTAGAAATAAACTCCGCCGAGAGCAGCCATGCAACCGCAAGTCTTCGTGACATCCTTGACGCTTTGGTGCTTCAATCTGCTCAATGGCCTTGATCTTGTCGGGATTAGCTTCGATCCCTCACTGAGATGACGAAGAACCCGAGAAGCTTGCCGAAGGAACTCCAAACACGCACTTCTCGGGGTTGAGCTTAAGGTTGATCTTTGCGCAGATTTGCAAAGGTCTCGGCCCAAATCTTGAACCAGAGTTGCTTTGTCCTTGCTTTTGACCACTATGTCATCCATGTAGGCTTCTACATTTACGTGCATTTGCGGCTCAAAAGCGTCATGGACTACCCTTGCAAATGTTGAACCAGCATTCTTCAAACCGAAAGGCATCCGTATGAAACGGTATGTGCCACATGGTGTGATCAATGCGGTCTTCTCCTCATCTTCTTCAGCCATGAAGATCTGATGGTATCCTGAATATGCATCAAGAACGAAAGCAAATCACATCCAGCCGTGGAGTCAACAATCTGGTCAATGCGCGGCAAGGGAAATGGATCTTTGGGACAAGCTTTATTAACATCCGTGAAGTCAATACAAAGTCTCCATTTCCCATTTGCTTTATGCGACTACAAGATTGGCCAACCACGTGGGATGGAGCACTCCTCGACAAGGCCCGCTGCTTCCAGCTTCTTGATCTCTTCGCTATGAACTCTTGGTGCTCCAACGCTTGCTTCGACTTTTTGCTTGACGGGCGCGCATGAGGACAAACGGCCAGCGGTGCTCAATCACTTTCCCGGGAACACGGAGATATCGGACGGTTGCCATGCAAACACGCCGGCATTCGCCCGCCAGGAAAGCAACGAGCGCACCTTCCTATTTAGGGTCGAGAGAGGCACCGATGGTGAAGGTACCACCGTCTTTGTCCTCCTTGGCTGGCACCTTCTTGGTCTTGGCGGAGCCACCATCCTCTTGCACTTGCGGTGGAGCTCGATGGTGCGTCCTCGACGCAGTAGCGCAGCACTCCGAAGAGGTGCGCTTGCCGGAGTGAGCATCAGAGCCCTTGCCGGACTTGGACTCGGTCTTCTTCCCCCCGGGAGCTTCAGCGGCAAGTGTTGGGCAGTTTGTCGCGGCTGCTGCATCCCGGTAGATCTTGTCGGCACAGATAAGGGCATCCTTCTTGTCGCCATGGACAGAGATGACGCTTATCGGCCCGGCATCTTCGATGGGTTGTAAGCGTAGTGAGAGGCTGCCATGAACTTGGCGAGTGTCTTTGGGCGGCCAAGTATCCCATTGTAAGGCAATGGGAAATCGGCAACGCCGAACGTGACCCTCTCGATCTGAAGTTCAGCTCACGCCAAATGTCACCGACAACGTAATCTTCCCTTCGACTTGCTCCTTCCCGGATTGATTCCTTGGAAGGTACCGGTCTCTTCGAGCTCGCCGTCGAGGATTTGAAGCTTCGGAGCACCGCGGAGGAGATCAGATTCAAGCCGGCCCGCCGTCAACTAACATTTTGTGACCTTGAGGTTGCGGATGGTTGGTGAGACCAACATCGGCAAGCACCGACCGCAGCCATGCGGTCGTGGTGGTCCTCAATATCAAAAATGATAGGCGTCTTGGACCACTTCAGAGGCTTGCGTGACTCTACGGATGGCTCCGCTGCATTGACCTCCCGCATCCATTGCTTGAGTTGGCGGTGGGAGGTATGCAGAAGCACCTCCGCCAACGCAGAGAACCTCTGTGGCTTTCAAACTCCTGCTGCGTCGGCGTCGTCCTCCATATCTTCGTCGTCGTCATCATCTTCATCCTTGTCGCGGCCGTGGGGAGGTCGATCTCCTTGCCGCTGCTTGGCTTTGCCGCGGCGTCCTCCTCGGCCGGGACGTTTCTTGTTTGCTCCCCCAGCACCTTCCTGGGCCTTCTCCTTGTCGCGCCGCTCGTACTCAGCTCTCTGCTGTTCGACGAGCTGCTCGACCTTCTTGCAGCTCTGGAGATCATGGCCCTTGGTGCGGTGGATCTTGCAATATCGCTTGCGGAGCTGTCACCTTGTCGGCCGCCACCGACCGGTGGTTGGCATCGGCAACCTCCTTGCCGGAGCCACCAGCCTTGGCGTTCTTGTCGCCACCTCCATTGCCGGACTGCTCGACTGCTAGCACTTCTCTGGCTTTCTTCTTCCTGTTGCCTCGCCGCCGGCCCTTCTTTGCCGGGGCGGTGTCATCACTGTCAGATCCTGCTTCTGCATTCTCTCCAGGGAGTCTAGCGCGTGCACACTTGTCGGCCAAGGCGTACAGCTCACTGACATCCTTGACTTTGCACATCGCCATCTCCTCCCTCATCCCACGGTTCCGCACATTCTGATGAAATGCGCCGATCACCCTTGGCAGGGTGGGCGTCACTGGGATGTTGTAGTGCACACGGCTGAATCTCCGAATGAACTTGCGCAGGATTCTCCTTCCTTCTGGGCGAGCAAGTGAAGGTCACTCTCTTGGCCATGAGGTTTGTGGCCACCTGTGAAGGCGCCAACAAACTGATGGCACAGATCTGTCCAAGAGGATATGGAGCTGTCCGGCAAGTGCATGAGCCAAGATCTGACGTTGGGCTTGAGCACGAGCGGGAAGTAGTTGGCGAGGATCTTGTCGTCCCGTCCCCCCGCAGCCTGCACTGTGATGGTGTAGATGCTAAGGAACTCCGACGGATGCGTCCTGCCATCATACTTCTCCGGCACGTCTGGTTTGAAGTTTTTCTGGCTGGGCCACTGGACTTGCCTCAGCTCACGAGTGAACGCAGGACAACCTACCGCGTACGGCAAGTCGCCTGGCCCCTCTGGCGCGTGCATGTCAACAGAAGGCCCAGCGCGCTTGTCGGACTGACGTCGCGTTTCTCTTCGGCGCTCGATGCGAGTTCGAGCGTCCTCTTGTTGTCGCTCATGAAGAACTTGGCGCTGATCGCGGCGAGCTCGTGGATCCGACGACGCAGCGGGAGTCGCTGTCGAGGTGGATCCGGTGAGTCGGCGACCTTGGCCTTCTTGGCGGAGAGTGCACGATGGTTGCACCTCCGACAGCCTGCCGCCACCGGCTCGTGCCTTGTCGTCTCGCCGCAGCAATGATGGGGTTGGTTGCGCGGGCGTCGCCGTTGGCAAAGCCGATGAGGCTCGATAGTGGCCCTCCACTCGTCGACCTTGTCGGCCGTTGGAGGGTAGTCGAGAGCAGCTGAGCTCTCGCCAGAGCTTCGCTGGAGTAGTGGGTGGCATTGGAGAACGGTGCGAGGAGCGGGACACGCCGGACTTCTAACTACGTTAGAAGGAGCAGCACCTGTCCGGCGACCGTATCTCACTCGTGCCAAGATGTTGGCGCGCATGCTGGTCTTGAGGGTCTCGATCCAGCGAGCGTATGGCGTTGTGAACGCCATGACGTTGTTGGTCCCGCGTCTCTGAGATGGGCGCGAGGGATGCGCGGACGCCGAGGTTTGCGGTGCCTTGTCCTTGGACTTGGCAACGTCGCGAACACCTTCGTCGGCGCCCGTTCCTCCGCCAGCGTCTGCCCCACCACCCGTTTGCTGCGGTGAGGGTGGGTACGACGCGGACGGCTCTGCTGCTGCCGAAGCCTTCTTCTTCGGTGGCATGTTGAGGAAGATGTTGATGACGCTGCTCGTGTGAACGCCGGATCAGATTCACACGGCCTCGACGCCCCCTACCTGGCGCGCCAAAGATGTCGGGGAGGCTGATCGCACTCCACGGACACCTATGGGGCCGGGCGGAGCAGGCCCCTTGTGGTTCGGAGGGCGGAGATCACACAAAGAGCGGATCGAGGCGGGCACACGAAAGAAGCTTTACCCAGCTTCGGAGCTCTCCGGAGAGATAAAACTCCTACTGCTGCTTGTTTGATCTATTGTCTTCTTGCTAGGGAGCAATGCAGGCTACAAAACCTAGCGTGAGTGTCTCTGGTCTCGAGTGGGTCGAATGAACCGAACCAGCCGAACCCCCTCTACGTTGCACTCGGGCCTCCTTTTATATGCTCAAGGGGTCTCCGACAGGAGGCAACATAGATGAGGGTACAAATGTAAAAACAGGAGTTGGTACACCTACTTGAACAAAGGTACAAGACAAAATACCTAACTCCGACGACAAGGGACAAAAGCAATAAATGCCCGTCGTTGTCGCCCAAACAGTGCAACAGAGACCGTCAGGTGCGCCTCCGCTCGCCACGATGGCGAGCCTGTCAGCGCCGCTTATCGCTGCTCTCCGCTGGCTGCACAGCCGCTCGACACGCGCGCATGGAATGGTCCCATGGCGATACGTTGCTGGGTGAGCTGGAGCAGAGACGGAGAGAAGTTGCATGCCGCGGCAAGCGCCTTGCTGCGGCCGAATCCTTGTCGCGCCCGGAGGCTCGTCGCGCTCCGGGCCTTCCCGGCAAGCTCCTCTTGCCGAGGCCTTGTTTTCTGCGTGCCTGGAGTGGCCTTCCCGATAAGCTCCTCTTGTCGGGGCCTTGTCTTCTCAATCTAATACTTTGTTCTTGAATGGCTCCAAAGGAGCCACGGAGGATCTTGGCGGTGACGAGGCAAACCTTGCCGCGGGGTGCTGCAACTGTCCGTGCACGAGTACGGGATACTAGGGTACCCCTACTCTAGTACACCGACAGAATATTAGATTCCAATTCCCCTTAAAGAAGGGTATGGAACACTTCCCTAGAAATAAAATAAAATTACCATATGAATCTATCATGAGAGCTACTTATGGATTTCCTTCCAAAGATGGCAATACCTAGATCTATCTTCGCTTTTATGCCTAGCTAGGGGCGTTAAACGATAGCGCTTGTTGGGAGGCAACCCAGTTTTATTTTGTGTTTTTGTTTTTGCTTCTGTTTAGGAATAAATAATCCATCTAGCCTCTGTTTAGATGTGGTTTTATCTTTTAATTAGTGTTTGTGCCAAGTTGAACCTATTGGATCTTCTTGGATGATAGTTATTTGATCTTGCTGTAGTTTCCAGAATATTTGTGCTCAGTGCCCGAATTGTTAAAAATCACCAGAACATGATAAATTACTGATTCCAATTGCTGCTGATCAATAAACAAATTTTCTAGGTCTTATCATTTTGGTATAATTTTTTGGGTTCTAGAAGTTTGCGTTAGTAACAGATTGCTACAGACTGTTCTGTTTTTCACAGATTCTGTTTTTCGTGTGTTGTTTGCTTATTTTGATGAATCTATGGCTAGTAAATTAGTTTATAAACCATAGAGAAGTTGGAATACAGTAGTTTTAACACCAATATAAATAAATAATGAGTTCATTACAGTACCTTGAAGTAGTCTTTTGTTTTCTTTCTCTAACGGAGCTCACGAGATTTCTATTGAGTTTTGTGTTGTGAAGTTTTCATGTTTTGGGTGAATTCTTTTGATGGATTATGGAACAAGGAGTGGAAAAAGCCTAAGCTTGGGGATGCCCATGGCACCCCCAATATAATCCAAGGACACCAAAAAGTCAAAGCTTGGGGATGCCCCGGAAGGCATCCCCTCTTTTGTCCACTTCCATCTGTAATTTACTTGGAGCTATATTTTTATTCACCAACATGATATGTGTTTTGCTTGGAGCGTCTTGTATTATTTGTGTATTTGCTTGTTAGTTTACCACAATTATACTTGCTGTACACACCTTTTGAGAGATCCATACTTGATTTGGAATTTGTTAGAATACTCTTTGTGCTTCACTTATATCTTTTGAGTTGGATAGCTTTGCTCATAGTGCTTCACTTATATCTTTTGAGCGTGATAATTTTTGCTCTAGTACTTCACTTAGATATTTTAGAACAAGGTGGTGGATTTTTTTTAAAGAAACTATTGATCTCTCATGCTTCACTTAGATTATTTTGAGATACTTTAATAGCATGGTAATTTGCTTAATGTTAATATACTTGGTGTTCAAGATATGTGAAACTTTCTTTTGAGTGCGTTGAATACTAAGAAAAGTTTGATGCTTGATAATTGTTTTGAGATATGAAGATGGTGATATTAGAGTCATGCTAGTTGAGTAGTTGTGAATTTAAAAATACTTGTGTTGAAGTTTGTGATTCCGTAGCATGCACGTATGGTGAACTGTTATGTGATGAACTCGGAGCATGATTTATTTATTGATTGTCTTCCTTATGAGTGGCGGTCAGGGACGAGCGATGGTCTTTTCCTACCAATCTATCCCCCTAACAGCATGCGTGTAATACTTTGCTTTGATAACTTCTAGATTTTTGCAATAAGTATATGAGTTCTTTATGACTAATGTTGAGTCCATGGATTATTCGCACTTTTTCCCATTCTCCCACCATTGCTAGCCTCTCTAATGCCGCGCACTTTTCGCCGGTATCATACACCCACTATATATTTTCCTCAAAACAGCCACCATACCTACCTATTATGGCATTTCCATAGCCATTCCAAGATATATTGTCATGCAACTTTCCACCGTTTCGTTTATTATGACACGCTCCATTATTGTCATATTGCTAGCATGATCATGTAGTTGACATCGTATTTGTGGCAAAGCCACCTTTCATAATTATTTCATACATGTCACTCATGTTTCATTGCATATCCTACACATCACGGAGGCATTCATATAGAGTCATATTTTGTTCTAAGAATCGAGTTGTAATTGTTGAGTTGTAAGAAAATAAAAGTGTGATGATCATCATTATTAGAGCATTGTCCTAGTGAGGAAAGGATGATGGAGACTATGATTCCCCCACAAGTCGGGATGAGACTCTGGACGAAAAATAAAAAAAAATAAAAAAAAGAGGCCATAAAAAAAGAGAAAGGGCCCAAATAAAAAAATATAAAAATATATATAAAATGACAGAAAAAGAGAGAAGGTACAATGTTACTATCCTTTTACCACACTTGTGCTTCAAAGTAGCACCAAGATCTTCATGATAGAGAGTCTCTCATTTTGTCACATTCATATACTAGTGGGAATTTTTCATTATAGAACTTGGCTTGTATATTCCAATGACGGGCTTCCTCAAATGCCCTAGGTCTTCGTGAGCGTTTGAGTTGGATGCACACCCACTTAGTTTCTTTTGTTGAGCTTTCATATACTTATATAGCTCTAGTGCATCCGTTGCATGGCAATCCCTACTCACTCACATTGATATCTATTGATGGGCATCTCCATAGCCCGTTGATACGCCTAGTTGATATGAGACTATCTTCTCCCTTTTTGTCTTCTCCACAATCACCATTCTATTCCACATATAGTGCTATATCCATGGCTCACGCTCATGTATTGCGTGAAGATTGAAAAAGTTTTGAAAATGTTAAAGTATGAAACAATTGCTTGGCTTGTCATCGGGGTTGTGCATGATTTAAATATTTTGTGTGGGGAAAATGGAGCATAGCCAGACTATATGATTTTGTAGGGATAACTTTCTTTGGCCATGTTATTTTCAGAAGACATAATTGCTTAGTTAGTATGCTTAAAGTATCATTATTTTTATGTCAATATGAACTTTTGTCTTGAATCCTTTGGATCTGAATATTCATACTACAATTAAGAGGATTCACATTGAAATTATGCCAAAGTATCACTCCGCATCAAAAATTCTTTTTTTTATCATTTACCTACTCGAGGACGAAAGGTGCATTAAGCTTGGGGATGCCCGATACGTATCCAACGATCTATAATTTTGATTGCTCCATGCTACTTTATCTACTGTTCTCGACCATATTGGGCTTTATTTTCCACTTTTATATTATTTTTGGGACTAACCTATTAACCGGAGGCCCAAATTTTAATTGCTGTTTTTTGCCTTTTTCAGTATTTCGAAGAAACATAATATCAAACGGAGTCCAAACGGAATGAAACCTTCGGGATCGTGATTTTCCAACCGAACGTGATCCAGGAGACTTGGACCCTACTCCAAGCAGCGCCAGAGGCAGTCACGAGGGTGGAGGGTGCGCCTGGCGCGCCCCACCTCGTGGGCCCCTCGAGCTCCAAATGACGCATTCTTCCTCCTATATATACCTACGTATCCCGAGCGATCAAAAGAGGAGCCAAAAACCTAATTCCACCGCCGCAACTTTACAGATCCACGAGATCCCATCTTGGGGCCTGTTAGGAGCTCACGGAGAGGGCCGTCATCACGGAGGGCTTCTACATCATCATAGCCCCTCCGATGAAGTGTGAGTAGTTTACTTTAGACCTTCGGGTCCATAGTTATTAGCTAGATGGCTTCTTCTCACTTTTTGGATCTCAATACAATGTTCTCCCCCTCTCTCGTGGAGATCTATTCGATGTAATCTTCTTTTTGCGGTGTGTTTGTTGAGACCGATGAATTGTGGGTTTATGATCCAGTATTATCTATGGAAAATATTTGATTCTTCTTTGAATTCTTGTATGTATGATTGAGTTATCTTTGCAAGTCTCTTCGAATTATCATTTTGGTTTGGCCAAATAGATTGGTAGTTCTTGCAATGGGAGAAGTTCTTAGCTTTGGGTTCAATCTTGCGGTGTCCTTACTCAAAGGATGTAAAGAGTTGCAAGGCACGTATTGTATTGTTGCCATCGAGGATAACAAGATGGGTTTTTTATCATATTGCATGAATTTATCCCTCTACATCATGTCATCTTGCTTACGGCGTTACTCTGTTTTTACTTAATACTCTAGATGCATGCTGGATAGCAGTCGATGAGTGGAGTAATAGTAGTAGATGCAGAATTGTTTCGATCTACTTGTTTTGGACGTGATGCCTATATACATGATCATTGCCTAGATATACTCATAACTATGCTCAATTCTGTCAATTGCTCAACAGTAATTTGTTCACCCACCGTAGAATACTTATGCTCTTGAGAGAAGCCACTAGTGAAACCTATGGCCCCCGGGTCTATTCTCATCTTATCAATCTATATCACTTTATTTACTTGCTTTGTTTTACTTTGCCTTTTACTTTTTACTTTGCATCTATCTATCAAAAATACCAAAAATATTATCTCTATCAGATCTCACTCTAAGTAAGTGACCGTGAAGGGATTGACAACCCCTAAGCGTTGGTTGCGAGTTGCTATCGTTTTGTGTAGGTACGAGGGACTTGTGCGTGGTCTCCTACTGGATTGATACCTTGGTTCTCAAAAACTGAGGGAAATACTTACGCTACTTTACTACATCATCCCTTCCTCTTCGGGGAAATCCAACGCAGTGCTCAAGAGGTAGTAGTCCACCGTGGAGCGCAAAGGTGCGATTAACTCTTGACGCGAGGGTTTTTGGATAGCGCCTCAAGGGCCAAGGATGCGGTTTTGTTTTCAGTGCGGAGTGCTATGTCCGGATCACTGACGAGAGTAATTATACCGTTTGGTCCGGGCATTTTGAGCTTCTTATACCCGTAATGAGGTATAGCTTGGAAGCGTGTAAAAGCATCCCACCCCAACAGGGCGTGGTATCCGCTGCTGAAAGGTGCCACTTAGAAAGTGATTTATTCAGACCGATAATTCTCCGGCGTACCGAATACCACGTCAAGTGTGATTTTGCCCGCGCACCGTGCCTCCCGGCTGGGAATGATTACGCGGAAGGTTGTGCTACTTTGCTTGATGCAGCTCCTGTCTATTTCCATTTTGTGGAGTGTGTCCTCATAAATGAGATTTAGTCCGCTGCCGCCGTCCATGAGGACCTTAGTAAGTCGAAACCCGTCCACGATAGGACTGAGGACTAATGCGGCTGGCACTCGGACTGTCCTGTACCTCGGTTCGTCACCGGTATTAAATGTTATAGCCGTGTCATTCCAAGGGTTTATTGCAGTGATTTGGCAGACTTCGGCGAGGTCGCGAAGTGCCCTTTTGCGTTTGTTGTTTGAAGCGAATGTCTCGAAGACCGCCAGTACTCTTGTGTCATCGTTTTCCGGGGGGTGTTGTTCTGGAGTATCTTTGATAAGGATGTCGTCGCCGCTCTTGGCTATCTGTCGGAGTATCCAACATGCTCTAAGGCTGTGGGTTGCCACGGTATCTGGTGTCGTGTGTATTTTGCATGGGCCATCGATCCATCCCTCCAGATCGGTGCCGTGCCGCGTAATGGGCTTATGTTTCTTGATTGTTGGACTGGGCGTGCCACGGGGGTGCGCCCTCTTCACTTGTAGGAGGAGTTGAGTTGGGATCGACGGTTCCCAGCGAGCTGCCTGAGTTTTCCAGGCGCTTTCCATCATGCTGTACTTTTGTATGATAGTTGCTAAGTCAGCGACTTTAGTATGCGGCGGTGATTGATAGCCTTAGGGATACCTTCGTCCGCGTAGTTGTTGCAGAACGTTGATATCGTGTCCTCGTCGCGGCAATCTTTTACCTTATCTTTGACAAGGAGGAATCTGGCCCAGAAGTGGTGGACCGTTTCCTGAGACTGATGTTTGATGCTCATGAGAGCGTCTATGTTCGGGTGGGTGGGTGGAATTAAATCCGAACCCTGACCCGGCCGATTACCCGGAGTCTGAAGACCTTCTGGACTCAACAGTCCGGGTTCCGGAGTATCTTCTAATTGTTTAGGACTGCCGTCTGATTCTATGTTCGGAGGGTTGGTCGCCTCCTTTCGCTGGTGGGTATCCGGTTCTTCTGGATCGGCGATCCGGACATAGTCCATCTTCGATATAGAAGAAGACTCGTCGTCCCCGCCTCGACTCATCGCTATCCGTGGGTGACCGGTGGAGTTTTAATCTCTCCTTGATCGGTTTTAGGCCCGATCCGATCGTAATCTGTGGCGATCCCCAAAGCGGCGATGCGATCTAGGAGCTCGTTCAAGGACGAAAAATCTACTAGATCCATCTGCTTGGAGTGTTCGGAGTTGATGCGAAGGGGGTTTTCGATGGCCCGAGAGGTCATCGTCGGCTCAACGGCCGAATAGGCGATCATGGTAAAGCCGCCCAGCCGGAGGGACAAGGCGAGCCATCGAACCTTTCATTGACGTCACAATGGAACTCTCAATGAAAGCACCAATGTCGGTGTCAAAACCGGCGGATCTCGGGTAGGGGGTCCCGAACTATGGGTCTAAGGTCGATGGTTGTAGGAGACGGGGAACATGATGTTTTCCCAGGTTCGGGCCCTCTCTATGGAGGTAATACCCTACTTCCTGCTTGATTGATCTTGATGATTATGAGTGTTACAAGAGTTGATCTACCACGATATCGTAATGGCTAAACCCTAGAAGTCTAGCCTGTATGACTATGGTAATGAGTATATCCTTTCTGGACTACACCCTCCGGTTTACATAGACACCGGAGGGATCTAGGTTTACATAAAGTCGGTTACATAGGAAGGAATCTTCATAGTTGGTTGCCAAGCTTGCCTTCCACGCCAAGGAGAGTCCAATCCGGACACGGGTAGAGTCTTCGGCCTTCATGTCTTCACAGCCCACCAGTCCGGCCCATAGATAACAAGCCAGACGCCCGAGGACCCCTTAGTCCAGGACTCCCTCACCTGTCATTTCAGTTAAAATAGGAGATCACTGTTATCATGGCTTATGTGACATGGGTGCTAGTGTGAGTTATATAAATAAATAAATTATGAAAGACATAGCACCTGCAGAGTTAGAAGACATAGATGTTACTATTAAACTTGCTAATAGAGACACCATATCACCATTTGGGATTATTAGAGATGTTGAAGTCTTGTGTGGGAAAATAAAATACCCTACTAATTTTCTTGTTCTTGGCTCCCCACAAGATGACTTATGTCCCATTATCTTTGGTAGACCTTTCTTGAACACAGTTAATGCTAAGATAGATTGTAAGAAACAAATTGTCAGTGTTAGCTTTTGTGATGAGTCTCATGAGTTTAATTTTTTCAAGTTTAGTAGAAATCTCCATGAAAAAGAATTACCTAATAAGGATAAATTAATTGTTCTTGCGTCTATTGATGTGCCACCTACTGATCCTTTAGAACAATATTTGCTAGACCATGCAAATGATTTACATATGCATGAAAGAAATGAAATAGATAAAAATTTCTTTGAACAACGTCCTCTACTTAAACACAATTTGCCTATTGAAGCTCTAGGAGGTCCTCCTCCACCTAAAGGTGATCCTGTGTTTGAATTAAAACAATTGCTAGACACTTTGGAATATGCTTATCTTGATGAAAAGAAGATATATCCTATTATCATCAGTGCTAACCTTTCAGAACATGAAGAAGAAAGATTATTGAAAGTTCTAAGGAAGCCCCGAGCTGCTATTGGATATACTCTTGATGATTTAAAGGGCATTAGCCCACTCTATGTTAGCAAAAAATTAATATGGAACCTGATGCTAAACCCGTTGTTGATCACCAACGTCGGTTAAATCCGAAGATGAAAGAGGTGCTAAGAACGGAAATATTAAAACTTCTGTAAGCAGGTATAATCTATCCTATAGCTGATAGTAGATGGGTAACTCATGTTCACTGTGTCCCTAAGAAAGGAGGTATAACTGTTGTTCCTATTGATAAGAATGAACTTATTCCACAAAGAATTGATATAGGCTATAGAATGGTAATTGATTTTAGAAAATTAAATAAAGCAACTAGAAAAGATCATTGCCATTTGACTTTTATTGATCAAATGCTTGAAAGATTATCTAAGCACACACATTTTTGCTTCCTTGATGGATATTCTGGCTTTTCACAAATACCTGTTTCTCAACCTGATCAAGAAAAGACCACTTTTACTTGTCCTTTTGGAACCTATGCTTATAGACGTATGCCCTTTGGTTTATGTAATGCACCTGCTACCTTTCAAAGATGTATGACTGCTATATTCTCTGACTTTTGTGAAAAGATTGTTGAGATTTTCATGGATGACTTTTCTGTTTATCTGAAGTCTTTTGATGATTGTTTAAGCAATCTTGAGCGAGTTTTGCAGAGATGTGAACAAACAAATATTGTCTTGAATTGGGAGAAGTGCCACTTTATGGTAAATGAAGGCATTGCCTTGGGTCATAAAATTTCTGAAAGAGGTATTGAAGTGGACAAAGCTAAGGTTGATGCAATTGAGAAAATGCCATGTCCTAAAGATATCAAAGGTATTCGTAGTTTCCTAGGTCATGTTGGTTTCTATATGAGATTTATCAAGGACTTCTCTAAAATTTCTAGGCCTCTCACTAATCTTTTGCAGAAGGGTACTCCTTTTGTTTTTGATGATGATTTTTAGAAGCCTTTTAAACACTCAAGAAAGCCTTAATTTCTGCACCTATTGTTCAACCACCTGATTGGAACTTGCCTTTTGAAATTATGTGTGATGCTAGTGATTATGATGTTGGTACTGTTCTAGGACAAAGAGTTGATAAAAAATTGAATGTTATTCATTATGCTAGTAAACCTTTAGACAGTGCTCAAAGAAATTATGCTACTATTGAAAAAGAATTCTTAGCAATGGTGTTTGCTTGTGATAAATTTAGACCTTATATTGTTGATTCCAAAGTAAATTTTCACACAGACCATGTTGCTATTAAATATCTTATGGAAAAGAAAGATGCTAAACCTAGACTTATTTGTTGGGTTCTTTTGCTACAAGAATTTGATTTACATATCATTGATAGAAAAGGAGCCGAGAACCCCGTAGCTGATAACTTGTCTAGGCTTGAAAATGTGCTTGATGATCCACTACCTATTGATGATAGTTTTCCTGATGAGTAGTTAGCTGCAATAAATGTTTCTCATAGTACTCCTTGGTATGCTGACTATGCTAATTACATTGTTGCTAAATATTTACCACCTAGCTTTACATACCAAAAAAAGAAAAAAATTCTTCTATGATTTAAGACACTACTTTTGGGATGACCCACATCTTTATAAAGAAGGAGTAGATGGTATTATTAGACGTTGTGTACCTGAGCATGAATAGGGACAAATCCTACAGAAATGTCACTCCGAAGCTTATGGAGGGCATCATGCTGGAGATAGAACTGCTCATAAGGTATTGCAGTCTGGATTTCAATGGCCTACTCTCTTCAAGGATGCCCGTAAGTACATCTTATCTTGTGATGAATGCCAAAGAATAGGTAATATCGGTAAGCACCAAGAAATGCCTATGAATTATTCACTTGCTGTTTAACCATTTGATGTTTAGGGATTTGATTACATGGGACCTTTTCCTTCCTCTAATGGGTATACACATATTTTGGTTGCTGTTGATTATGTTACTAAATGGGTAGAAGCTATTCCAACCAGTAGTGCTGATCACAACACCTCTATTAAAATGCTTAAGGAATTTATTTTCCCAAGAGTTGGAGTCCCTAGATATTTAATGACTGATGGTGGTTCACACTTTATTCATGCTGCTTTCCGTAAGATGCTTGCCAAGTATGATGTTAACCATAGAATTGCATCACCCTATCATCCTCACTCTAGTGGTCAAGTTGAACTCAACAATAGAGAAATAAAATTAATTTTGCAAAAGACTGTCAATAGGTCCAGGAAGAATTGGTCTAAGAAATTAGATGATGCACTTTGGGCTTATAGAACAGCATATAAAAATCCTATGGGCATGTCTCCTTATAAATTGGTTTATGGAAAAGCTTGTCATTTGCCTCTTCGCTAGAACATAAAGCATATTGGGCAATTAAAGAACTCAATTATGATTTCAAACTTGCTGGTGAAAAGAGGTTATTTGATATAAGCTCATTAGATGAATGGAGAACCCAAGCTTATGAAAAAGCAAAATTATTCAAAGAAAAAGTTAAAAGATGGCAAGACAAAAGAATCCAAAAGCGTGAGTTTAAAGTCAGAGAATATGTTCTTTTGTACAAATCTTGTTTCAGATTCTTTGCAGGAAAACTCCTCTCAAAATGGGAAGGCCCATATGTCATTGAGGAGGTTTACCGGTCTGGAGCCATCAAAATCATAATTCCGAAGGTACTAACCCGAAGGTTGTAAATGGACAACGAATAAAGCATTATATCTTAGGTAAGCCCATTAATGTTGAAAGTAATATTATCCAAACTTTGACACCGGAAGAACACATAAAAGAGTCCTTCCGGAACACTCCAGAATCGTGAAAATAAGGAGGTACGTGATACGGTAAGTAAACGGACTCCAAAAAATCCGCAAAAATATTTTTTATCAGTTTTGGAATATTTAAGAATTTTGGAAATAAAGGAACTTCCAGGAAGCGTCCCCTGGTGGGCACAAGAGGCGCCCAGGTGGGTTGTGCCCACCTGGGACACCTTCCGTACTCCGTTTTTCTCCCGTATGCTTGTCCCCCAAGATAAAAAATCTATATATACTTCCCGAACATGTTAACCTCCGTATCGCGGAGAAACCCTCTGTTCTCTTTTTCCTTGTTGTTTTCTGTCAGATCCCATCTACCATGGACTCTTCAAGCTCCTCCAAGGACAAGTTCTTCAAGAACGTCATCAACCCATATCTGCGGGAGGTGGTGCAGCACCCTCAAACCATCCAGATGCATGAGGGGGTGTTGTACATCCGCAATGAGCAAGGTCCCAAGGGCACGGGAACTGTGGAGGCCAGGCTTGAAGCCAGGGAGCAGGAAGTCTTCCGGTGCAAGGGGATGGTGGAGGGTGGTCTCAATGCCAATCACCTAATGATCACGGACCTTTCCCGTGATTTCAAGGTGGATGGCAAGCCCATGAAGGACATCATCTTCAACCTCAATGAGCAAATCAACTTTCTCCAAAGCCAGATCTATGATCTTCAAAACCAAGTCTTTGAATATGAGGCGAGGCTTAAAGGTATGAGTTTGGCTGCTAGTTGCAGGACCCATGAGACTCACTCCTCCTCGTATGATGGTGGACCACTGCCGTGGAAATCCGAGGACAAGATCTCTTCTTCATCACCACCACTAACTTCTTCACCACCAAAGGAGAACTGAGTATTGGGTATGGGCACTCCCCTTGGCTTCCGCCAAGCTTGGGGGAGGTGCCCCGGTATCGTATCATCCCACTATCTTTTTGCTTTTACTTATCTCGGTTTGATCTTTTGCTTTAGATGAATAAAAGTTTAGTTCGATCCTTTCCTCTTTGAAAGTTTGCTTAGTGATCTATCCTTGTAATCGTGTGCAAGTTATATAATAAAGTTTAGTTTGAGTTTTTGCTTTCTCTACTTTCATGTTGCAAATAAAGAAAAGAAATAAGAAAGAAAGGAAAAGAGAAAGGAAATAAATCAATAAGATCATATACTAATCCTATGGTAGGTGATGGCACCACATAAGGAAAAGTATAAGTAGGAAATTTTATTAGAGATTAACAAACATAGAATTAGTCAATGATGCAACTCATGAAAGAATTAATAAGGGAAGATAAGATTCACATACAAATATACTATCCTAGATATTGACACGTCTCCAACGTATCTATAATTTTTGATTGCTCCATGCTATATTATCTACTGTTTTGAATGATTATGGGCTTTATTATTCACTTTTATATTACTTTTGGGACTAACCTATTAACCGGAGGCCCAGCCCATATTGTCGCTTTTATTGCTGTTTATTTCGAGGAAAAGGAATATCAAACGGAGTCCAAACGGAATGAAACCTTCGGCGGCGTTATTTTTGGGAAGAATATGATCCTGGAGACTTGAGTTCAAGTCAAGATCCTCGAGGAGGCCAGATAGGGGTGCCCCCCTGGGCGCACCCCATCTCATGGGCCCCTCGAGCACCTCCCGACCGACTTCTTTCGCCTATATAGTCCCACGTGCCCTAAAAACATCCACGGGAAGATAGATCGATTTCTGCCGCGCAAGCCTCTGTAGCCACCAAAACCTCTCGGGAGCCCGTTCCAAGACTCACGCCGAGGGGGATCCCATCACCGTGGCCATCTTCATCATCCTGGCGCTCTCCATGACGAGGAGGGAGTCGTTCACCCTCGGGGCGGAGTGTCTGTACCAGGAGCTATGTGTTTGATCTCTCTCTCTCGTGTTCTTGAGGTGTAACGATCTTGATGTATCGCGAGCTTTGCTATTATAGTTGGATCTTATGATGTTTCTCCCCCTCTACTCTCTTGTGATGAATTGAGTTTCCCCTTTGTAGTTATCTTATCGGATTGAGTCTTCTATGAGAACACTTGATGTATGTCTTGTCGTGCTTATCTGTGGTGACAATGGGATATCATGTGCCACTTGATGTATGTTTTGGTAACCAACTTGCGGGTACCGCCCATGAACCTATGCATAGGGGTTGGCACACGTTCTTGACTCTCCGGTAGAAACTTTGGGGCACTCTTTGAAGTACTTTGTGTTGGTTGGATGAATCTGAGATTGTGTGATGCATATCGTATAATCATGCCCATGGGTACTTGAGGTGACAATGGAGTATCTAGGTGACATTAGGGTTTTGGTTGATTTGTGTCTTAAGGTGTTATTCTAGTACGAACTCTTTAATAGATTGATTCGAAAGAATAACTTTGAGGTGGTTTCGTACCCTACCATAATCTCTACGTTTGTTCTCCGTTATTAGTGGCTTTGGAGTGACTCTTTGTTGCATGTTGAGGGATTGTTTGTAACATCCCAAAATTCTAAATTTTGGAATGTTAGATTAGATAAATAACTATGCTTGTTGTCTGATTGTTTGTTTGATTGATTGAGTGAAATTGAGTGGAATTTGAAACTTTTGAAAGTTGGATGAGAGGGAATAAAATGACTTTCCCAAAACTATCCCCTTTGCCCTTTTTGGATCTCAATGAATTCAATTCCATTCCAAAGTCAAAACCCTAGAGTGAAGATGAAATGACTTCTTCCATTTGAAATGAAAAGGGTTTTGAAAAGAATTGAATTTCATTTGAGAATATTTCAAATTCAAAACTTTATGCAACTCAATGATTTTCATGAGGGAAGATAAAATGACTTCTTCAATTATATGAAATATGAGTTGGAAGTTAAAAAGAATCAAATTGAAAGTCATTTGAAAGTGCCTTGAAACCCCTTTCAAATTTGAGTTTTATTTGAATTTTGGAAAAATGATTTTTATAAACTTTGGGTTTTGCCCTGGAAAAATGTTCAAATGATAGGAATATTCCCCGATCATTTTGATATATATATGTCTTATATAAATATTTATATTTCTCTCTGTTTTATTTTTCAAAAAGAATTAAAATTAAAATTAAAAAGAAAAGAGAAAACCCACAGGCACCGGCCAGCTAACCAGCCCAACCCAGCGGCCCACTGAGCCAAGCCAGCCGCGCCCAAGTACCAGACCGACCGCACCCCCTCGCCTGATTCGCTTGGCTCGGTCGACCGACCGAGACCGCACCCACTGACGGGTGGGCCACCACCGTCGTCAACCTCGCCCACGCACTTCGCCAGCCGCCATGGGATCCCAAAGGATCCGGATCCGATCCTCCCGATTCACCCCCGCCCAAGGTGAGGCCCCGCCTATATAAGCCCCATCCCCGCACCCCATTCCCCCTTGCCCCTCGCCGAACCCTCCTCCCTCCTCACGTGCTCGCCGGACTTGCCGAACGCCCGCCGCCATTTGCCTCGTCGCCGTCGCCTAGCCCTCCCCGAGCTCCACCCACTCCACCAGACCACCCCTCGTCGCCTCAAGACTCACGGGAGCCTCCGCCGACCTTCCCGACCACCGGCGACGCCAACACACTCGCCGCCCAAGCCTCCGCCGCCGACCACCGGTAAGCCGCCGGAGCTCCTCCCCGCCGTCCGATCTCATGTATGCGGCTAGGATTAGAACCCCCCCCCCCCCGAAGGGGTAAGTTCTTTTAATAAAAACCCGGTTCGGCCCGGTTCGTTACGGTTTAATTTTTTTGTTAGGTTTTATTTTAGATCGGCCCGATTCATTTAAACCCTAGGCCCGTTTAGTTATATTACATACAGTCGTTAGTTAGGCCCATTTAGCCGCTTTTTCTTTATTTTCGTTTTTCTGTTTTAACAGAATAGTTTCAGATTTGAAAAATTCATATCTTTTATTCTACTTAATATTTTTAAGTGATTATTTTTTGTTGGTTTGAAAATTTCTTATAGTTTCTGTAGAATATAAAATTAGCTATGTTAAAATTATTTAGAATAGCTTTATTTTAGTTTTAGACAGAATAGTAAATCTGCTATGAAATGAGTTAGGAAATTTATTTTTTAATGATTCTTTTTGTCCCAACTTTATTTTGACATTGCCTAACCGTAGGAATTAATTTGGGTATTTTAGGATTAATAAAAAATTAGTTTCTAGCAGAATCTTGTTAATCCTAATTAATTAACTAGCTACTGTTTTCCTATTATTTTAATTAGCAAATAAATTTATTTTTCACATGGGATTGATTATTCTAGGATAGTTTCTGTCACTTTATAGCATGAACTTTTATTTATAATAAATAAAACTTTTATTTTAATTTTCTTAATAGAATTTGAATTAGGCCTAATAGGAGTTTTAAAATAGCTTTTAAGATGATTCTTTTGCTCCTAGTTGCATGATGGATTCTTTTCTGTTAGGTAACAAAAACCCATGCTTAGGTTATGTTGAGAAAATTTTGTTATATAAAACTATTTTTAGTTGTTGCTTGAAGTAGGAAAACTTTGAGTTGGATTTCTTCGAGTTTTCCTTTGGGTTTTGATTCGTTTGTTTTGGTGTGTTATGTTACTATGCTATTGTGTTAAGTGATCATATGCTATGTGCTTATTATGGTTATAGTTTGCCTCGGTAGAATTTCCGCAGTGCGGAAGCCTGCTACCACGAGTCCCTAGTTTTCGAAGATCGTCAGCAAGGCAAGTTCACTTTGACCATGCTTTCATACCTATGTTTATTGCATTTAGTGGCATCTTTGCAACCACCCCTCAGTAGTGATATTGAATCCTTGTAGTTGAGTAGTATGCATGAGGTAGGAACCCATCACCCTGTTACCAAGCCCGGACGTTATTTGTTTTAATGCTACGCTATAAGTAGACGGGTTTGGTATGAGTGCACGAGAGTGGTGTGAAGAAGGAGGACTCTACGTCAATGACGACAACTCCATGATGGAATCTTCAAGGACTGCACCTTCAAGACCTCAAGACTTCAAGACTCGAGACAAGAATTCAATACACACTCTTTGGGTGAAGGGCGGTTGACGGGCACCTGGAGAAACCAGTGGTTGGCGGGATGCATGGAGAAGCGCCATGACATCTTGCGGAAAGCTTCACCCGGACTCAAAGAGACGGAAGAATACTTCATGCCCTAAGCTTACCGTGCAACCGCAAGTCAATATGGGCTCGCTTGGTTGACCTTAGTTGTGACTCTGGCTGGGACGGTGCTAGCAGATGTAGAACTACGGTAGGATGGGATGAGCACCGGACGGTGGTCGAGGAACTCTTCGAAGACCATGTTTGGTCATCTTGTTCTCAAACACCACGAAGTGCGAGAACGTAAAGAGAGGGACCGAATCTTGCGGGTAAAGTGTACAAACCTCTGCAGAGGGTTAAAAACCTAATCGATTAGCCGTGTCCCCGGTTACGGACAATTTGAGCATCTGGACTTGGATCTATCTCGGAACTCTCAACACTGGACTGATAACTAAATTGTGGGCAACTTATGATTATTCTGAGGTATGAGACATCGGTTGGCGGAACCATGTCATGATAGAAAACTCCATAGTACAGACTTCATTTATTCCTTTGATGTAGGGAAAATAAATCCGTTTTACATAAACAAAACTCGCACACAAAGCCACAAAGCCATACCGCATATAGTATAGTTTATCATCTGTTTTCTCTTATTGTGATCTTGCTTGGTACATTCAATGTAATCGATTTACACGGCTGCAACGTATCATGTTGCAGATATTTCCTCGACGAGTAAGAGTTACGATCTGGTTACGGTCTACACTCAACCTGCCGATGGCGTTGATGGGACTCCACACCCGTTTGATTGTTTCCGCTGAGTATTATGAGGTATATAGCATTTTACGTTATTTATACATGTGATTGCTCTTTGATATATACATTGATGTACTGTGTGTGCCAGCATACTGATCCAGGGATGGCACAGATACACAGAAGCTTGACCGTCTGAGGTCGGGTCGCTACATTGTTATATGATCTATCTATGTTATTATTGTTGAGAAAACTTGCACTAGTGAAAGTATAAACCCTAGGCCTTGTTTCCTACCATTGCAATACCGTTTATGCTCACTTTTATCATTAGTTACCTTGCTTTTTTTATATTTTCAGATTACAAAAACCTTTATCTACTATCCATATTGCACTTGTATCACCATCTTTCGCCGAACTAGTGCACCTATACAATTTACCATTGTATTGGGTGTGTTGGGGACACAAGAGACTCTTTGTTATTTGGTTGCATGGTTGTTTGAGAGAGACCATCTTCATCCTACGCCTCCCACGGGTTGATAAACATTAGGTCATCCACTTGAGGGAAATTTGCTACTGTCCTACAAACCTGTGCACTTGCAGGCCCAACAACGTCTACAAGAATAAGGTTGTGTAGTATACGTTAGATATCTTTTGTGATTGTGAGCCCTCATCAAAATATTATATGCCAAAATTGTTGGCGTTGGACAAGGAAGACAACTTAATGATTTATGTTTGTTTATATTCACATAGAAGTCATATTGTCATAGATCCTTTAACATGTGATGCTTGCTCACTATCTTTGCTAGCCAAAAACTCCGCACTAAGTAGAGATACTAATTGTGCGTCCAAAAACCCTTAAACCCAAATCTCATTTTCAAGTATCCACCATACCTACCTAGCTATTGAGCAAGATCCCTCAAGTAAGTTGTCATCGGTGCAAAAAGGCAATAAAAATTGCTTCTAAAAATGTGAGATCATTTAGTGTAAGGGAAAATTGAGCGTCGTGCGAACTTGGATAACAAAGAATAAAAGCGATAGACCGCATAACAAAGGTTGTCATCTTAAGGGGCAATACAACGTGACGTTCTTTTGCACTAAGGGATTGAGCATACAAAGAAATAAGCGCGTGGCAACCTCTGCTTCCCTCTGCGAAGGTCCTATCTTTTACTTTTATGTATTTACTTTTATGCAAAGAGTCAAAGTCTTTCTCCTATTCCCTTTTATTTCTCTTTTGGCAAGCATCATGTGGTGAGGAAAGATTTAGGCACATATGTCCAGTTGAATATAGATAGCATGAGTTATTATTGTTGACATCACCCTTGAGGTCAATATGTTGGGAGGCAGAACTATAAGCCCCTATATTTCTATGTGTCCAGTTGAAACGTTTTGCTCATGTGTACGCGGTGAGTGTTAGAAATCATAGAAGACTATATGATGGTTGAGTATGTGTACTTGCCTAAAGGCTCTGACACGTGACCCTTCCTGAAAAGATGATGAATTGTAGTTGCAAAGTTGACTGAGAACATAGTTTGTTGGTTTCTAATAGAGTTTTTGCTTTGTACTTTGATGGTGTGATGAACGGTTACTTATTCATGAGAAGTATATGATAAAACTTCTATTACAAAAGTTCTATGTTTAAATTTGTTGTTGTTATAATAATCAACATGATGCTTCTATGTCCGTATTTTGTTTTTATCGACACCTCTCTCTCAAAGCATGCGGACATGTTTTTTGATTTTGGTTTTCGCTTGAGGACAAGCGAGGTCTAAGCTTGTGGGAGTTGATACGTCCATTTTGCATCATGTTTTCTTACTGTTATTTATAATGTTTTTAATCCATAATAATGCTTTTTGGAGTAATTCTAATGCCTTTTCTCTCATAATTTGCAAGGTATACACCAAGAGGGAGAATTCCGGCAACTGGAAATCTGGACCTGGAAAAGCTACGTCAGGCCACCTATTCTGCACAACTACAAACAAGCTGAACCTTCACGGAGATTTTTTATGGAATATTTGAGAATTATTGGAGCAAATAACTGAAGGGAATATGCCCTAAGGCAATAATAAAGTTGTTATTTATTTCCTTATTTCATGATAAATGTTTATTATTCATGCTAGAATTGTATTAACCAGAAACTTCATACATGTGTGAATACATAGACAAAACAATGTGTCCCTAGTATGCCTCTACTTGACTAGCTTGTTCATCAAAGATGGTTATGTTTCCTTGCCATAGACATGTGTTGTCATTTGATGACATCATTAGGAGAATGATGTGATGGACAAGACCCATTCATTAGCTTAGCATTGTGATCATTACAGTTTTATTGCTACTGCTTTCTTCATGACTTATACATGTTCCTCGGACTATGAGATTGTGCAACTCCCGAATATCCGGAGGAACACTTTGTGTGCAATCAAACGTCACAACGTAAATGGGTGATTATAAAGATGCTCTACAGGTGTTTCCAAAGGTGTTTGTTGGGTTGGCATGAATCAAGATTAGGATTTGTCACTCCGTGTATCGGAGAGGTATCTCTGGGCCCTCTCGGTAATGCACATCACTATAAGCCTTGCAAGCAATGTGACTAATGAGTTAGTTGAGGGATGATGCATTACGGAACGAGTAAAGAGACTTGTCGGTAACGAGATTGAACTAGGTATTGAGATACCGACGATCGAATCTCGGGCAAGTAACATACCGATGACAAAGGGAACAACGTATGTTGTTATGCGGTTTGACCGATAAGGATCTTCGTAGAATATGTGGGAGCCAATATGAGCATCCAGGTTCCGCTATTGGTTATTGACCGGAAATGTGTCTCGTTCATGTCTACATAGTTCTCGAACTCGTAGGGTCCGCACGCTTAAAGTTCGGTGACGATTGGTATTATGAGTTTTTGTGTTTTGATGTACTGAAGGTAGTTTGGAGTCCCGGATATGATCACAGACATGACGAGGAGTCTTGAAATGGTCGAGACGTAAAGATCGATATATTGGACGACTATATTCGGACACCGGAAGTGTTCCGGGTGGTTTCAGAGAAAACTGAAGTGCCGGAGGGTTACCGGAACCCCCCCCCCCCCTGGAGGGCCTTATGGGCCTTAGTGGAGAGAGAGAGGGCTGGCCTAGGGCAGGCCGCGCGCCCCTCCCCCTCTTATCCGAATTGGACTAGGAGAGGGGGGCGGCGCCTCCCTTTCCTTCTCCCTCTCCCCCTTCCTTTCCCCCTCCTAGTAGGAGTAGGAAAGAGGGGAGTCCTACTCCTACTAGGAGGAGGACTCCTCCTCCTGGCGCGCCCACAAGGGGCTGGCCGGCCTCCCCCTTGCTCCTTTATATACAGGGTCAGGGTGCACCTCTAGACACACAAGTTGATCTATTGATCTCTCCCAGCCGTGTGCGGTGCCCCCTCCACCATAATCCACCTCGATCATATCGTAGCGGTGCTTAGGCGAAGCCCTGCGTCGGTAGCAACATCATCACTGTCATCACGCCGTCGTGCTGATGGAACTCTCCCGTGAAGCTCTACTGGATCGGAGTTCGCGGGACGTCATCGAGCTGAACGTGTGCTGACTCGGAGGTGTCGTACGTTCGGTACTTGGATCGGTCAGATCGTCAAGACGTACGACTACATCAACCGCGTTGTGCTAACGCTTCCGCTTTCGGTCTACGTGGGTACATGGACACACTCTCCCCTGTCGTTGCTATGCATCACCATGATCCTGCGTGTGCGTAGGATTTTTTTTGAAATTACTACGTTCCCCAACAGTGGCATCCGAACCAAGTTTACGCGTAGATGTTATATGCACGAGTAGAACACAAGTGAGTTGTGGGCGATACAAGTCATACTGCTTACCAGCATGTCATACTTTGGTTCAGTGGTATTGTTGGATGGAGCGGCCCGGACCGACATTACGCCAGACGCTTACGCCGAGACTGGTTCTACCGACGTGCTTTGCACATAGGTGGCTGGCGGGTGTCGGTTTCTCCAACTTTAGTTGAACTGAAGTGTGGCTACGCCCGGTCCTTGAGAAGGTTAAAACAACACTAACTTGACGAACTATCGTTGTGTTTTTGATGCGTAGGTAAGAACGGTTCTTGCTCAGCCCATAGCAGCACGTAAAACTTGCAACAACAAAGTAGAGGACATCTAACTTGTTTTTGCAGGGCATGTTGTGATGTGATATGGTCAAGACATGATGCCATATTTATTGTATGAGATGATCATGTTTTGTAACCGAGTTATCGGCAACTGGCAGGAGCCATATGGTTGTCACTTTATTGTATGCAATGCAATCGCCCTGTAATTGCTTTACTTTATCACTAAGCGGTAGCGATAGTCATAGAAGCAATAGTTGGCGAGACGACAACGATGCTACGATGGAGATCAATGTGTCGTGCCGATGACGATGGTGATCATGACGGTGCTTCGGAGATGGAGATCACAAGCACAAGATGATGATGGCCATATCATATCACTTATATTGATTGCATGTGATGTTTATCTTTTATGCATCTTATTTTGCTTTGATTGACGGTAGCATTATAAGATGATCTCTCACTAAATTTCAAGGTAAAAGTGTTCTCCCTGAGTATGCACCATTGCCAAAGTTCTCGTGCCGAGACACCACGTGATGATCGGGTGTGATAATCTCAACGTTCATCTACAATGGGTGCAAGCCAGTTTTGCACACGCAGAATACTCTGGTTAGAATTGACGAGCCTAGCATATGCAGATATGGCCTCGGAACACTGGAGACCGAAAGGTCGAGCGTGAATCATATAGAAGATATGATCAACATAGTGATGCTCACCGTTGAAAACTACTCCATCTCACGTGATGATCGGACATGGTTTAGTTGATATGGATCACGTCATCACTTAGATGATTAGAGGGATGTCTATCTAAGTGGGAGTTCTTAAGTAATATGATTAACTGAACTTTAATTTATCATGAACTTAGTCCTAGTAGTATTAGCATATCTATGTCGTAGATCAATAGCTCGCGTTTAGCTGCCCTGTTTTATTTTTGATATGTTCCTAGAGAAAACTAAGTTGAAAGATGTTAGTAGCAATGATGCAGATTGGATCCATGATTTGAGGATTATCCTCATTGCTGCACAGAAGAATTATGTCCTTGATGCACCGCTAGGTGACAGACCGATTGCAGGAGCAAATGCAGACGTTGTGAACGTTTGGCAAGCTCGATATGATGACTACTTGATAGTTTAGTGTACCCTGCTACGGCTTAGAATCGGGCTTCAAAGACGTTTTTGAAACGCCATGGAGCATATGAGATGTTCCAAGAGTTGAAATTAGTATTCCAGACTCATGCCCATGTCGAAAGGTATGAGACCTTTGACAAGTACTTTGCCTACAAGATGGAGGAGAATTGCTCAGCTAGTGAGCATGTGCTCGTAATGTCCTGAAGTACTTCAATCACTTGAATCAAGTGGGAGTTAATCTTCCAGATAAGATAGTGATTGACAGAGTTCTCTAGTCACTATCACCAAGTTACTAGAACTTCGTGATGAACTATAATATGCAAGGGATAACGAAAATGATTCCCAAAGCTCTTCGTGATGCTGAAATCAACAAAGGTAGAAATCAAGAAAAGCATCAAGTGTTGATGGTTGACAAGACCACTAGTTTCATGAAAAGAGCAAAGGGAAGAAGGGGAACTTCAAGAAGAACAGCAAGCAAGTTGTTTCTCAAGTGAAGAAACCCAAGTCTGTACCTAAGCCTGAGACTGAGTGCTTCTACTGCAAAGGGACTGGTCACTGGAAGCGGAACTGCCCCAAGTATTTGGCGGATAAGAAGGATGGCAAAGTGAACAAATGTATATTTGATATACATGTTATTGATGTGTACTTTACTAGTGTTTATAGCAACCCCTTAGTATTTGATACTAGTTCAGTTGCTAAGATTAGTAACTCGAAACTGGAGTCGCAGAATGAACAGAGACCAGTTAAGGGTGAAGTGACGATGTGTGTTGGAAGTGGTTCCAAGATTGATATGATCATCATAGAACACTCCCAATACTTTCGGGATTAGTGTTGAACCTAAATAAGTGTTATTTGGTGTTTGCGTTGAGTATGAATATGATTTGATCATGTTTATTGCAATACGGTTATTCATTTAAGTCAAAGAATAATTATTGTTCTGTTTACATGAATAAAACCTTTAATGGTCATACACCCAATGTGAATGGTTTATTGAATCTCGACTGTAGTGATACACATATTCATAATATTGAAGCCAAAAGATGCAAAGTTAATAATGATAGTGCAACTTATTGTGGCATTGTCGTTTAGTTCATATTGGTGTAAAGTGCATGAAGAAACTCCATGCTGATGGGCTTTTGGAATCACTTGATTATGAATCACTTGATGCTTGTGAACCATGCCTCATTGGCAAGATGACTAAAGACTCCGTTCTCCGGAACAATGGAGCGAGCAACTGACTTATTGGAATGAATCAAGATTAGGATTTATAAAGATGCTCTACAGGTGTTTCCGAAGGTGTTTGTTGGGTTGGCATGAATCAACACTACAAAAAAATACACTTCCGTGATGATACGTGTTTGTCATAGTAGGTCGCGTTTTTTGTCATGCATGTACATCCATGACGATTTTATGACAGAATCAAGATAGTCATACCTGTGTTGTCGTAGAAGTGTTCCATGACATTACCAAAATTATCATCACGGAAGTGTCCACTTCCATGACGATAAATCGCGCGTCATAGAAGTGCTTTCGTCAAGGGTGACCGACACGTGGCATCCACCGTAATGGAACGCCGTTAAGCTATCGGGTCGGGTTTTGGATCCGATAACCCGTTAACAGCCCCGACCAATGGGGATTTTCCACGTGTAAAATCATCATTGGCTGGAGGAAACACGTGTGGGCTCATCGTTGGGACAGATGTCATCCACTCATTGGACAGAAGGCGCCTATGATATGTCGACACTTTGCACGGCCCAACAGAGGCCCATTCCTGTGAAAAGGCCGGCCCGTTTGACTTGGTCAAAAGGTGGCGGGCCGGCCCATGGAAAGCCTGTTAACGGCCTGTTCGCATATAGCCCATTTACAGCCCGCTAACCCAAGGCCTGTTACGCCCTATCCGAATTAGGCCCAGTAGCGTCATCTGGGCCATGCAATATGACTCCAGCCCGTTTTCACTTCTGGCCCATGTATGGCCCATGACGTCTTTCGGTCCATATGAGGCCCTATGTAACTCTTGGCCTATTAACGGCCCGTGGTGAAATTGATCCGCAGTGAATAGTGTATCACTTTACACCCATTAACGGCCCATGGTGAAACTGGCCCGTAATGAATAGTGTATCACTTTATACCCATTACGGGCCCGTTATTCAGTTGGGCCGTTTCCTGCCCATGTTATCTTTTGGCCTTCTCAGAGCCCATTTATTCTTGAGCTCATTTCCAGCATTCGTTTAATTACGGCCCGTTACTGTCATTTTCTGCTTGTGGGCCAAATTCAGCCCGTGGTTACAGTCGGCCCGTTTGTGGTCCGTTAATACGTTGGGCCGTTTTCATAGCGTCATCAAATACGGCCTATTAACGATGGCCTGTTATGGTCGGCCCATGAACAGACGATTCCAACTCTAGCCCGTTTACGGCCATAATGCGGCCTGTTATTGGCCCATGTTTGGCCAATCGATCATCTGACCCGTATAAGGCACATTGATGATACAACCCGTAGAAGGCCCATTGTTTCTACGGCCCGTAGAAGGCCCATTGTTTCTCTGACCCATAGAAGGCCTCTTGTTTCTATGGCCCGTAGAAGGCCCATCGCTTCTATGGCCCGTGGGAGGCCCAAAGTGTCACTACGGTAAATATTAGCCCATGGTTATTGTGGCATAGTTTTAAAAAATAGGTTATTGCAGCCACTAGCAAACCGCGGAAAAAGAACTGCACTGACTACAAGCAAACAAATAAACAAGACAACAAGGAAATAAATAATCAATCAACTTATGCTAGGCTATCACGGCTATTACACATATTACATCCACTGGGCATCAAAGTTCGCCACCAGTGCAAATATAGGGAACAAAGCAGCATATCAATACACTGGTTGTCAAAGTTCGCGGTCAAATCAAATAAACGCCGCAAAGAAACAAATCCAGAACTGAAACCACTTCAAGATCTCAAGAAACAATATCTTGGGGACCCATAATGTCGGGCAAGATGCTTAGCAAGCTTATTAACTTTCTCTTGTTTGGTGCTTAAATCTTCCGGTAACTTCTTTGTTGCACGTAAAATATGCATCTGAATTCTGCAGGACTTCCTCAGTCCTTGACTTCTGTCACAAAGACATCTCGATCGATGTCTTTCAACTTGAAGTTGAGACTCAAGAAGACGAACTGATTCAGCAGCGAGTTCAAGAGCTTGTGCCAAAGATTAGTGGCCGATAATCGAACACTACATCAAGACAGACTTTTGGGTTCCCTCACCGGTCGTCAAGATAGTTTTTATCGACTTTCTTGGAGACCAACAGGATGTCTCACTATCTTGAACCTTATCTGCATTACTTCCTTTACCATTGGATAACGCAGCAGTCGTTCTCCAATATTTTGTCCGCATTCTAAAAGAGAAACAAGCAGACACATCACATGTTTACCATGTTGTATATGAAACTCAGTTTGGTAAATGAGTTTAGTAGTAAAGTGGACAGGATAACAACATGAAACAAACATATATCTATGTACCATGGTCACTTTATGGTCTATATCATTCTAGTTTTGTTGCCAAATCAAGATAGAGACATAGTTCAAATAATATTTGTTCAAGACAAAGCTAATAGACAAAATATAAGTGTGGGTAACTATAGAGCAATAACAACACTTGTAATGTGCATGACATGAGAACATAACTGTTTATTCAATTGAAACTGAAATCAACATAGAGCAGGTTACAAAAGCAAACCAGTTAAAGAAACATGTTTAAAACATACTTGTTGCGCCATTGGAGTTTCAATTCCATCCTTCAAATTTGAAAATAGTTGGTATGAGTAAATACAGTAATGCAACAACAAAGGAGTATGAACCATAGCTACAGAACCTGACCTGAGAACAAATCTTCTTCTCCTTTAAGCGTTGAGTTGGGATTCGGAGTGGTGGTCCTCGTGCTTTGGGCACTGCAGTTCCCTTACTAACTGCTCGTGTTTGGGTGCTCTGTGGTGGAGACGGTGCTGTGTCAATTGGAACTGGGTTACTATCTGCCGGGGTTGGGGTTAGAAGGGTGTAGCTGGTTCTCTATCCAACTGGGTAGGGGTACAATCTGCGAGAGTCTGGGTTATGTGTGGTGGATCTGGTCCTTGGGCAAGTACAACCGTGGTTCTACCTACATCAACTGGTAGCACTATCTTTTCTGAAGACCGTGTTGTTACTCCCTTAGATAACGCCATCACGCTCTCCAATTCAAATGGTCGATAAACAAGAAAAGTAATTGAAAGTATAGACATTGTATGATAGACAGTGCAATGGATAGTGGGGAATAAAAGAGGGCATGAAATACTTCATATTTATGTTGTCTAACCAAACAGGATAGCATGACACAATTTCACATATATGATGGCTAACTAAACAGGATAGCATGACACAATTTCACATTATGATGGCTAACTAAAAGATGGAAATACATAGTTCAAAATATGAGACTATGTAAACAGGATGACATGACATAACTATATAATGTGTTTATTAAATAGGTTGGCATGCCATAATTCACATACATTCACGGATAGAATGCCATAATTCAAAATATGATGACTGTAAACACTAAACAGGATGAGATGATATAACTATATGATGTCTTTATTAAATGGGTTGCCATGCCATAATTCAGATAGATCATGTGTATGTACTATGTAAACATGATGGCATGATATAATTCAAATATACGATTTATATTTTAAGCAAGTAAGAAGATGGCAATCCATATATGATGTAAAAACTAAGCAATGCAAGACAACATGCATGACATGGGTAATATAACCCTGCCAAGTTTGAGAATAGACCTCAGGGGGGAAATAGGACTGGTCATCAGTCTCTGAATCCTCCTCTGAGGAGCTCTCTGTAACCAGCAAGATGTCTGCTTCAGCAGGTAGCATTGTCTGCTCTGAATACCTTATTTTCACTCCAGATACTTCCATCACCGCTTTAAATGGCTGATACACAGGAAGAGTAGTTGAATATACAAACGTTGTCCACAAATAGAACATGTAATACAAAAAAATGATAGCATGATATAATTCACATACATGATGATTGGCTAAACAGCATGGCATTGCATAATTCACATATATAATGCCTTTGCAACAAGATAGCATTGTATAATTCACATATATAATGTCTTGCAACAAGATGGCAATGCATAATTCACATATATGGTAATTAGATACTGAACAGGTGGCATTCACACAAAGCATGTCTAAACTAATCAAATGACATAGCAATGCGAGACACCATACATACGATATGAGCAACATAACCCTGCCAAGTTAGAGCATACACCTCGGGGAATAGGGACTGGTCATCTCGTCTCTAATCCTCCTCCGAGGAGCTATCCATAACCAGCGAGATATGCGCTTCGTCAGATAGCATAGTCTGCTCTGAAGACCTTGTTTTCTCTCCATAATTTGCCATCACTGTGTCAAATGGCTGATGCACAGGAAGAGCATTTGAATGTTCTACCATTGTTGACAAATGTTATATGTAACGCATATAAAGTATGTCCTGATATAATTTACATATAAGATGACTCGCTAAGCAGGATGGCATTGCAAAATTCACATATATGATGCCTGGCTTAACAAGATGGCGTTGCATAATTCACATAAACGATGAATAAACTAAACAGATGGCATTCACACAAAGGATGTCTAAACTAAGCGAGATGACATATTTGATGTATAAAGTAAGCAATGCAAGACACCATATGCATGATATAACCAACATCAGCATGCCAAGTTAGAGCGAAGACCTCAGGGGGTAAATAGGAGTTGTCTTCTCCTTCTGAATCCCCCTCAAAACAGATATCTTCCTCTCGATTACTATCTGAAATGCGTGGAGGGGGGTTGCCTTTGCGCCTACCATGGAGCGACGTCTGCATGAAATTTTATAGCCACGCATGGCTTGTCTCTTATGCTCTACATGTTCAGTTCCATTGTTTACAATAACTGTCATGCATAGGAATAAAACATAGTGAGATTATGTAAGGAGTGCATGCAGAAATCCAGAGTGATGGTAGAAACACGTGGATAGACCCAAAACCAATAATAGCAAAGTGTATAATGGCTTGCTTAAAAAATACAGATAGTGGCTTCTTTACTGTTTGTTTCCCACCCAACATGAAACTCATAGTAGACACCGGAGATTAACCAGATAGTAGATAGATACTATTGATAGCGGCCCCAATATGTACCGCACAACCATTTAAAAACTCAAGTTTGACCATTAGTTTGGAGCCGACTCAGAGTCTAATCGGTGAACGGGACGATAAAGTAGCATGTAATATTAAGCGATGCATAACGTGGCGGAACCACGAAGAGTGCGACCTCTCTTGCGGACTCGTGTAGTCCTCGAGGTCATCTGCTTTCGGTTGATGATGGTAATGCAGTTTTCATGGCTGCCGGTACGGGAAGAAAGATCTCGAGGCGGCAAAGACAGTCTGGAGGCCGGATCCCTGCTGTGTTGGACCCTTCGTCGTTGGAGCAGCTGAAATGGGTGGACAACGGCGCAACAGGAGCGGGACAAACCATGCAAGGTTTTCTTTGACAACTATCTGTAAGAGAAGTAATTCTGTAAGTGCTCGTTTGAATTGCAGGATTCCAACAATGCAGGGATAGGAAATAGACAGGAATAGGATTGGAATGCACATGCAAAACAGAGAATTTAAAAACACAGGATTTCTGCCAATCTGGATGTTTGATTCACAACAATTGGAAGATCACAGGATGCAAAGAAGCATGGTGAGATTAAGTCAAACCACAAGAAAATGTACGGTTATAATGTTATTATGCTACTATCTCTTAGTATTCTGCTTCATGAATAGGAATTTGAAAAGGAGGACACGTGAAAATTAATTCCTACAGTTTTTTTTCTTTCAAGGAGACACTAAAGGAACAAATTAGTGTGCTCAGTGGACAATATATATAACATGTAGAGTAAAAAAGAGATGCAACAAGTGTACAACCTCTTTGGCGAAGCCATGTCGATCTCAGCGTGATTGGGTTGGCCGGTGAGGATGCTCCGGCTGACTTTGCTGTCGGAGGAGGGGAAGAAGATCTTAGGCGTCTAGAGATGGAGCCCGAGGTACTGCTCCGTCGTGATGGAGGGTTTCGTCGTTGGAGCAGCTCCGGTGAGTTGTACGACGCCGAGGCTGAAGCAGGACAAGAGAGACAACGAACAACGTTAACCTGAGTGGAATTCTAATAGCATCTCCAACACATGACGTAAAATACATAACCACAAAGCGCTAGATGTAAAATACATCAGCCGCTCATCCCTGAACTTAATTGTCGAAACTGAACTTAACTATCGAAACTGAACTTTGCTGTCGAAACTGAATTTTGCTGTCGAAACTAAATTTTGCTGTCGAAACTGAACGCACTAGCAAGGTGAGGCTACACGTCGGTTGACTGACTTTTTCATCTCTGGTCAGTCGATTTTGCAGCCGTTGGATACGAAATAGGGCCTGCGGTTCATCTTCAACCTCCACCTCGAGCCGCCACCACCATCGCCAAACAGCAAATTTCACGACCGTGGCGGTGCGCCGCCCCGTCCACCCCGAAAACACTCCCCACCGACGGTCCGCCGCCGCCACGGCCATCCCTCTAGGCCCCCACATGTCGAGCTTTTTCTCCGGCGATCCCCACGCCAACGCCCCGCCACCACGGGCGACCACCGCCCCCATCCTGAACCCTAAGATAGATAGTGGGGTACCTCTCCAGCGAGCCCCCTTCCCCGCTGCGGCTGGTTCTTCCTTCACCCCGGCGAGCCCTCAAAATCGATCGACCCAAAAGTCGATTCACCGATCAAGTGTAGATAAATCGAGCAGCGTCGCAAGAAAGAGCAAGAGCGAGAGCAGCAGCGTGAGCAAGAGCAATAGCAAGAGCGCATCAGCAGGGACCGAGAGCAAGAGCAGAGCAAAGGCGAAGCGAGAGCTAAAGCAGCAGCAGCTCCTACTGATGTGGACGTCGCCGCCAAGGGAGCGACGCCGTGGAGGAAGTGGTCGGCGACGCCACCGTGGATGGAGCCGCGCCGTGTCGGCTCGGGACCGAGCGCCGGCAGCACCGTGAGATGGAATCAAGAAGAAAATGCAGCGATTAGTGTACAACCTCTTTGGTGGTGCCGATTAGGCCGCAGCTTCATCCGAGGAAATGGTGATGATGATGCTCTTCCGGTGGTGCAGGTGAAGACGGCGGTGTGGGAATGGAGGTGGCGCGAAAGACGAGGGGAACATCGGGGTAGCTCCTTGGAGGTGGAGAACTGGGTGGCTAAACCGGTGGGACGATGAGATCGACGACGGATCCTCATCCAGTACGGTGGATGAGGGACGTCGAGGTGTTGCTGTGGACGACGTCGTCGGGGAAGAGGCTCCGGCTGGGTGGCGGACGGAGCAGGGTGTGGGGTTTCCTCGCGGGTTTTGGCGGCCTCGGTTTATGAATGGGGGGTGGATGGGATGGTAGTGGGGAACCATGGCTTAGAGACGCGCTTGTTCCAAAATGTGGGGTAAGTTATGAAAGTACCCCCACCGATTTGAGGCGGTTCTTTCGGTTCAGGGGTACCACGGGCATTTCGCGTGTCGGGATTTCACAGGAGTTGGGAGTTTTCGCACGCGTTGTAATTTCGGATAGCAAGGCGCGGGTTGAGATGGAGGGAGTTGTCGGAGCACAACGAGACAAAAGATATATCTTAAATATTTCGGGCTAACAAGGTGCGGGTTGAAATTTCCGGACAAGCCTAACGTGTACTGTACCAAATCAATGCGCACTACAAATGTCATTCAAAACTTTGAAGTCATGTTATGTTCAATTAAAATATTCCGCCACGTGTATAATGCATGCAACCTACTACTCAAATGAACGTTTTAGTGCATTCCAAACGTATATACTACCGCTTCAATATGAACTAAATTTGAATTCGTTTCTCTATTTGAATAAGATCAACAGTAATGATTGTTGTGAAGTCAAAGCATTTGAATTCGTTTCTCTGTTTTAATTATTGTCAAGTTAAACCATCATTTGTGTATTATCTTCACAGCACACCACATGATTAGTTAGTCTCGAGTTACATATGAACTATGTGTACTATATGAACTCGAACTAGATTTTTTGAATCCACTTTATTTTGATTTCAAATCACATTACATTTCTAGCTCTAGCTAGATCTTCATAATCTAAACCATGTCTCATATGTATAATGTGTTTATCACATTATGTATGGTGCCCGCCCCTCGCCTACAAGTATTTAGATGTGAGTTGCAAACACCACACATTACCACAAATTCAAATAAAATGTGAGAATGTTCGATATATAGTATTGTTTAGATTGTTCGATATTTAGTTGTAAGCTGCAAACGCCACACATTATCACAAATTCAAATAAAATGTGAGATTGTTTGATGTATAGTATGGTTTAGATTGTTCGGCATTTAGTTGTGAGTTGCAAATGCCATGCATTATCACATTATGGTATAACATCTGCACAACACGTGTATCACCGCTATATTCATGCATGCAATGTTTAAAACACTATGATCTCCTGTTCAAATATATGAATCCGCTTTCATATCAAATTATGATCTTTGTTAGTCTCTTACACCCACACAATCCTCTAACCTTCGTAGCTACCACTAACTTTCTCTCGTGCATGCACACGCCCTCCTCGCCCTCCCCCTCCCTCGGCATTCTATCCACCAGGCACATTCATTTTTTTTCTTTAGGTCGTTCTCCCAGAGTCTCCACAACTCCTTTCCGACACACACCGATCGATAAACCTCTCCAGCGATGCCTGCCTACAACATACACACACACCTTCAATCTCCTCCTTTATGTGTCCTTGCCTCGTGTCTCTCATACGGTCAGACACATGTGTAAACTCTCGCCCCTCTTTTCACCGATCTCACAACAGCACACTCCTCCCCCTATCTAGCTAGTAGTTGGGCCTCTCGCACCACCTCCTAGCTCCATTCTCTCTGTCTATTCGTCTCGCTGGGCCTTATTTGCCTCTAACAAATGGACGTACACCGACCGGTCTCTCGCTATACATATAGCTAGCTAGGTCCTTATAACTCGTTTTTACCCACACGGCGATCGATCTACCTCATTAGTTGTGTCTCTCCCTTCCTCCGACAAACAACAATTGATCTACCGGTCTAGTTAGGTTTGCTTACCAAACACATGGTTCCCCTTCATCATCCATGGATGCGTCCCGACAGATCTATCACGCACAGGCACACAGAGAAACACATCCCCACTCATATTGATAACATTGCAGTTCCACCCTCAGTTTGTCTAGTAGGCCTCTCCCACCATCTCCGAGAAGCAACTCCATCACCCATCCAGCACTCTACCCATCTCCCTCCCTCTCCCTCCCTCTCTCTCTCTGTCCCATCATATTTCCCGTCCTTCAGTTATGTATGGATGTCGACCGATCTCCCTCAAGACATAGCTGGGTCTCTCCTTCTCATCACATATACGAGTCATTCTACCTCTATAGTTAGGCCTCCCTACCCCTCCCCAACCTCCCCCCCCACACACACACCGATACATCGAGCGCTCTAGTCATGTCTCCCTGCCACACACATACTTGACATGTGACCTCTAACGTTCTGATAGGCCAGTCGCCCTATATCTTTGACTTGCACACACACACAATTTCGATGGCTCTCTTCATCGATCTCGCACCCACCCACTTGATCCTCTCTTCGACTCTATCGATAGCTATGACCCCTCCCTCTCTTCTCGTGGATTGCCCGACCCTCTATGTATGATATGGATAGGCCTCCATTTCACACACATTGCATGCAAAATTTTGTTTGAGATGTCATCGACACATATTCCCACAAATAATTCACGAATTCAACCCCCCACCCCCACCCCCACCCCAAAACAAAAAACACTCACGAACGCGGTTTGTATCTCACACACACACACACGTAGGTGGGGGGCGTGCAGGAAGAGAAGAGGTGCATGAACGCCGCACGTACTCCCGTCTCTTTCCCAACCACACCCGCGCGGGTACACGGTGGAGCTCAATTCTGTACAAAAAAGGCAGCCCACGTGGTAATTTGGCACGTGTACTGGTTGTCCACTTGGTGGAGGGAGGATCGTCTACCACGGGTGAACAAACAAATTGCGACTTGACGTGTTATGTTAAAAAAAGGGGCAAACCATGTGGGGCCTACCTTAGAGGCAAGACTTTTAATGTGTCCCGTCAACTCGCAGAACGAGGAGAAGCTTGCTTACACTAGTAGAACAAGGGTCAAATGTGAAGCACAATAGTGCCGGTTTGAATTTCAGCCGGCACTAATGTGTACATTAGTGCCGGTTCGTGGCGGCGATCAATAGCACCGGTTCGTGGTGAACCTTTAGTACCGGTTCATGCCACGAACCAGTACTAAAGAGGCTATGTCAGCCTGTGGTCGCTATGGCCCCACCATCACCATTTAGTGCGGTTCGCACCACGAACCGGTACTAATGAGGTTATGGCAAGCTGTTTTAGTCCCACCTCGCTCCCCTAACAAGCCTTTTACCACCTTAAATGTGTTATTTCTCAAACTATCACAAGCACTTGGTCTTCATTGAACTCTATGTGTAGAATTTGTGGCCGCAATATGAGTCTTCATCGGTTTATAAATTGTTGATGACTCATATTGACAATTCAGATTATACACACAAAGATCATTGATGATCAAAGTATTTTGATGTTATAAGATCATATTGACAATTTAGATCAGAAGAAATATAAGATCATGATCTAAATGCTCTTATATTTTTATGCTAAGTATGCACCATTCAAAGCGACGGCATCAACTTTCAACCGTTTATGCCTTCATTTGTTATTTTTCATGCATTTAATGATTTGTTTTGAGAACTAAATGACCTGCAAATTGAAAAGCACTACAAATGAACTCTGAAAAAGTTGAAACTTGGCATGGTATCATCATTCCACCCACATATCATGTTCAAAAAAGTAGAGAGGGTTAAGGCAAAAACTGGAGGCACTTTGTTTACAAACTGGACAATCTCTTTCGAATTATTCGGGTTTATGACGAAATTAAACTCATTTGTTACAAAGGCATTTCATTTTTTTAACTTATTACAACTCCAGTCTTTTTGTGCATTAAGTATGCACCATTCAACTGCTAGGCGGGAGGAGCTCTTAAGTACCGGTTCCAACTGCTAGGCGGGAGGAGCTCTTTAGTACCGGTTCCAATCAAGCTAGGCGGGAGGAGTCTTTAGTAACGGTTCGTGGCGAACCTTTAGCACCGGTTCGTGCCACGAACTGATACTAATGAGGTTGTGTCAGGTAAGGCTAGGGCCCCACGAGCACCTTTAGTACCGGTTCATGGATGAACTACAGTTTCTTAGTAAGCTATTTTTTAGTCCAACCTCGCGAAGAGAGAGGAACTAGGAGCGGTTTATAAGCCCTGAGTGCAGAGACGATGAAGAAGAGGCTCAATGCTCACGTTGCCTAGCTTCAAGCCTTCAGGAATATAGTAGACTGCACGGAGCTATGCGCAAAGGCGCTTACACTATTCAAAGGCTTGAAGCAAATTAACGAGCATTGCACCTTTTTTTATTTTAATAACTTATTACAACTCCGGACTTCTTCTCGTTATGGCAAAAACTAATTGCACGTCGGCATTTCTTTTTTAAAACTTTGGTTATAACTCCGCACTTTGACCATCAAGTTTTGCGTAAAAGAAAAAATAGCGTAAAAGAAAAATAGCAGAAAAGAAGAAAAACTATAGCTGAAAAGAAAAAAACTATATAAAAAAACTACTCAGAAATAAATAGAAGAAAATAAATATAGCAGAAAAGAAAAAACTACTCAGAAATAAATAGAAGAAAAAATAAAGCAGAAAAGAAAAAAAATATTTCCTATTTTTCAATCGTTTACAAAATGACCGTGAAATTGAAAATCACTACAAAATGAACTCTGAAAATGTTGAATTTTGGCATACTAGATTAAAAACTACTCACAAATAAATAGAAGAAAATAAATATAATGTAAAAGAAAAACTATACAAAAAACTACGCAGAAATAAATAGAAGAAAATAAAGCGTAAAAGAAAAAACTATAAAAAATTGGGGCGCTGCCCTCAGGCTGCTAGGTCATGAAGGCAGCATTACAGGCCTTAAAGGGCCAGCAGACTCACTGTGGCAGCGCAGAATTTAGGCCCACAAGCCTGCTATATAGAGGAGTTCAAAGAGGTAGCCGCGGCTGGGTTTATAAACCTGTGCGGCTGCCCTTCGGCCAGCGAGGTGGGACTAAACTTTGGGTGGCAGCGAGGTTTTAGTATCGGTTGGTGGCTCCAACTGCATTAAAGACCACCCTTTAGTACCGGTTGGAGCCACCAACCGTACTAAAGGCCTGCTCTTCCCGCCTCTTGGCTCGGTTAAAGTTGGCCTTTAGTACCGTTGGTGGCTCCAACCGTACTAAAGGCCTCTCTATATATACAACACTTACGAAAATTTCAGTTACATCTCCCCACTTCTTCGTCTCCAACCTCTCGCGACGCCGCTGCTCGAGTCCGTCGTCATGCCGCCGGCCGCCACGCCTGCCGCCGTCAGCCTGCCGCCCGTCGTCGCCCGCCATCCGTCATCGGCGCGCTGTGGTCCGCCCAGATGTACTCTCGCTCACAGACCATACACCAAGGCACCGTCCCCAGACGCTGCCGCCGCTTCAGACGCCTGCCCCGCTCATATCGCACGTGGGGCGGCGACGCACGAGGTCACAAGACTGCAGTGTACGTATGCGTACACAGACACACACATATATACACACATACACACACATACACACACACACATACACGCACACATTTTTTTACTTATTTTGTGTTTTCTGTTTTTTAGAAAATTTAATTAGATATTAATTAGCTAGGTATGTGAGATTTGAACTAGTTGAATAATTAATATAACTAGTTTATTTTTAGTAAGAAAATTGTCGAACTAGTTTATTTAGGTATTTGAGATTTGAACTAGTTAAATAATTAATATAACTAGTTTATTTTTAGTAAGAAAATTGTCGTATCTGAGATTTGATGATCTAATTAAAATATTATTTGTTAATGAGTTTTTCTGTTTATTTAATGTTTTTATATATTTTGAGTTTATATAAATGTTAGATTAATGTCGAATGTTATGAATATAGTTAGATATATATTTGAATTGGCTAGATATTAATTAATGTTAGATAGTAATAAGTGTTTAATGTTTCACCTATATGAACATATAGGAAATGTCATCTGACGACTTAAAAGATTTTATTATGTGCGAACACTTTGGTGAAGACCAGCGGCCTGTGCGATAGAAATTTCCTTGTTGATGGTAGGCGCTTCAAAGATCAAGCTGAATGAGACATTCGAAGTGGATACAGTAAGTCACAACGGCAATTATTATTTGAATGCAAAACTTATGCTTCATTTGCTTCAACTTATAATTTTAAAGCATGACTTATGCTTCATTTGCTTCAACTTATAATTTTAAATTTTCACTATTCTACTAGCGCATCCCCTGCCATCCAAGAATTTTTGTCTTGGATAAGATAGGTTTTAGTGCTATAGATGATATGCAGGTAAAGAGAGTTTACTTGAAGACGGAGCATGGGTATACTTTCAACGTCAAATTATATAATGGAGACACATACACCCATTTTGAATGCAAAACTTGGCAAGCACTATGCAAGGCTTATGCATTTGAGCCTGATATGGTTATCACCTTTGATATTCGTCCCTAAGATGATATTGAAGGTAATATAGACATCTGGGTCGATGTGCAAACGCCTCCAGCTTCTACCATTATGTGAGTTTTTTCAACCATGCATGCATATTTTTATGTCTTTGATACAGTTTATTCAAAAATAGTTGACAACTAATTTGTATTGTCACTTATTTCGGTTCAACCAAACATGTCCAAGGCTTGGTAGACATGACCTACTACTACCCCGGGGCTCAACTAAACTGCGAGGAGATAAGTCATTATGTTTCATGGCTTGAGGATCTTAATACTGTCAAGACAAATTTTTTTCCTGAACTTAGAAATGTTAGTACTCAAAACGTGCGACCAATGGTGATTGTATTGAACTCCGGTCACATCTATAATCGAAAGATGGTAAGATTTTAACTATTTGTCCTTAATTAGTGCATCTTTTGCATACATTATTTTTGAAGCTAAACTTTCATTGCTTAGTATATTAATTACTATACGATGTTCTTCAACAGGGACTTCCGCTGACAGTTGTACCTCAGTGGATCAAGACAAAAGGTTGCATGTCAATGGTTAGCTTACGACCAAGATTTCCTACATTGCACATGAGTGCATTCAGGTTTTCTGAAAGCGAAGAATGCTTAATAGTGAAAGATTGGAGCAAAATTGTTAACGATCGCAGAGAAGTACTAGGGGCAGCAAGGAGAAGCGCAACCCAAGATTAGGAGACAGATTCATCTCGCATGCTCCAAAGATGATGAATCAGGAGAGCTAGACATGTTCTATGCTATTCTACCTGAGAGGGAGCAGCATGAGTAGCTAGTTCATGCTCTTAATTAGTACTTGTCATCTCTCATGCATGTCCGTATTGTCCTGAACTTCGATGTTGGTGATGATTATGTTGAACTCGATGATATCTTTGCTTCTGTTACAAAGTGAATGTTTCTTCTTTAAGCTAGCCAGTGTTGGTGATGATTAGATAGCTAGCGGTAATGACTATGATGATTAAATAGTGGTAATTAATGACGACTACGATGATTTTTAGCACGCTAAAGTTTATTTATTTATTAATATGCGATGATGATGATGATGATGATGACGACTACAACTCATTATAACGTAAAACAATCCTAAATTAAATTGATAACACAAATTTAATTGAAAAATAAAAAATAAAACAAAAAGCCACAAACATTTAGTACCGGTTGGTGTTACCAACCGGTAGTAAAGGGCTCCCGGCCCCCGGAGCTGGCTCGTGCCACGTGGTTTCCCTTTAGCACCGGTTCGTGCTGAACCGGTACTAAAGGGGGGGGGCCTTTAGTGCCCACACTTTAGTGCCGGTTACGGAACCGGCACTAAAGGGCCTTACGAACCGGTGCTATTGCCCAGTTCTGCACTAGTGTTAGTACGCCGTCTCCCCCGCCCACGGGCGCGGTGGCTCGCAGGATGAGGTGAAGCTTGCTCCGCCTTACGCCCGCTCCCTCGCCCATGCGCGTGGTGGCTCGTAGGACGAGGAGAAAAATTTACTACTCCCTCCGTTTACTCCTCGTCCCTACTACCTTGGTTATAGAGATTATATCATACTTTTTGGAATATATATGTCCTTTAGTAGATTTCAATATGAACTACTAGTACATACTCCAAACACTGATGTATATAGACGTATTTTAGAGTGTAGATTCACTCATTTTTCTCTGTATGTAGCACTCTCCCTCCCTCGACCCTCACCCACGTGGTGGACGTGCAGCAATTCATTCGGTCTCATATAGCCAGAACGATATATACTGCACTACCATTATTGCTCGACTTCCCGAAGAGGCGAAGAGCCAATCGCAATATTTTGGAGATGCCAAGCACAAGGTTATAGGAGAACGAGTAGTAGGTGCCGCGTCATTTATAAATAAAGTTTTTTTTCTTCAGTGGCACGTACGCAATATGATAGGTTCATATGGAGAGAAAAGGAAACCGCTCCACTATATAAATAGTCGACGGGCCAGCCTACCACGGTTGCTTCTTTGGGGTTGCTCTCTTCACACTCTCTCGCACAAAAGACTGTGGGCCACATCTCTAACATCCTGGCGGATCACGCCCGCTGGGGAAGGGGTGGATACTTAGTGTAGATGCGGTGGCCGCCACCGACGGGCGAAACCCATCGCTGCACGTCCCGATCAGGGTCCGTGCTGCTCTCTCACAAAGCCGGTGAGGTTGCCTTCGTCCCTTGCTCACCGCCGCGACGTGGGCGGTTGCCGCCTCCGCCGCCCTCCTCAAGGTTGAGCTACGTCCCTCGTGTACAACTCCCTTTACAGCCGGCTTGCACCATCGCTTCCAAATTGCCCACATCACTCCCTCGTGGATATTTCTCTACTTCTTTGCCCCGCACATACCTCTACCGGCTTCTACGTACAGTATTTGTGATGAGTTTATGTCTCATCAACTAGTCCCGATAATCTTATTCTAATCACGCTTCTTCAATTTCTTTGCCATGTGGATGCTCATCTCGATTTTGGTGAAACTGCACAAAATGATCCGATGGTCAAAAGGTTGCAAACTTCATTTATTAGGAAGCTTCGAACGCTACAAAGAAATTGAAGGCTGGTTAGGGTTCACGGTTCAAGGGCTAGGGACTGCATGGATCGTTTTTTTCTTTAGCTGCCTCTGTTCCAAAATAAGTGTCAACTTTAGTAGTATAGTACAACTTTGTACAAAAGTTTGCACAAAGTTGAGACACTTATTTTGGAACGGAGGGAGTACATATTTGCTATGATCTGTCAATCATTGAGATGCAATAGCATGCATGTTAGTCTCCTTTGTATTTGATGAAATGTTGCAATGGGCAATCTTGGACGTAGATACATGTAATGTCGCTGCAAGCTTCATAGCATTGTACAAATTTATCTCGCTGATAAATTACAGTATGTACTATACTAGTACTTCCTCCGTTCCTAAATAGAAGTCTTTGTAGAGATTTCACCATGAACCACATGCGGATGTATATAGATGCATTTTATGTGTAGATTCATTCATTTTGTTCCGTATGTAGTTCACCTTGTGGAATCTCTACAAAGACTTATCTACTAGTAATAGCTAGCCCCCACTACTAGGAATTCTCTATCCTCTCCTTGAGCCACATCATCAAAATTGATGTAGCCATTAGATGAAGTAAATCAGTCCATAATAGCCGTCTGATGTAGACGTTGAGAGGCACCGCACTAAGCCACATGCAAGCATGCAGAAATACCGTGGCACATGCATGTGAGTGGGTTTTAAATCACATCAACATGTCTGCATGCAAGCATGCACCGGTAGCATGCATGTAAGTGAGCTTTTAAGTCCCATTAACATGTCAAAATGAAAAAGATAATCCCATTATGCAAGAGGAGTTGGCTGATCTTTTTTTCCTTACGTGGGATGATCTAAATGATGATGGGAGTTTATTTAGTTTAGCTACCACATTTGTCATGCGGTTATAGAGTTTTTTAGTTCTATGAAATCGATAATTTTGCAGAGAGATATACCGTTGTTCCACAGCAACGCTACCGGGACTCATCTAGTAATATTTAGGAACGGAGGGAGTACTATGTAAAGAGTTAGGTGTCGCATGGTGATAGTGTGAGGTGGGCCATGTAATCACCGAGCCTGCGTGTTTTCACCGCTCTTGCACTCCTCCATTGTAAGAATGGAGAAAATTGTAATCTAGTATGCCGAAGCGTGGGACATCCAGCAGTCCTACCACCTCAAGAATAAAGACCAATGAGCCGTCAAATCACATAGACCCAAAGAAGAAGTTGGACGGACGAAGCAACCATCACTCTTGCGCCAGTGAGAGGTCGCGTTCGCTCTGCCCGGGCATGAATGCGGCACCGATTCTTTGGAGCGGCGCTGACCGTTTCGGGCGGGAAGCGCGCGCGGGCGATGGAGGGGCTTTGGGTGGGCTAGGCTGGTCAGGAGCGGGCGTGGCAGATGTCCGCATGTCCCTACCGGACACGCCCGGAAATGAGAGGATGCACCGACTCTCGTGGCTAAAATCGTACACTACACACCATCTCTCTGTAGGAGTAGGTCGATATGTCACACTCTCTAACACACACATGTTGTTAAACACACACACGCACACGCACGCACCTTGGTCCCGTTGCACCTTCTAACGTGACTTATTACACCTAGACGGAGGGATTAGTAAGTATACGAGATATGGTGGCACACTGACTTAAGTCGAATACAAGTGCCCAAAATTTGTGTGCATGTTATAATAAGGATTCACTTAAAATAGTACGTGAACGAACAGAGGGATCAATTGGACAGTGGTCCCGAGTAGTAGCGAGATGTGTGAGGTAAGATACACTACTGGCGCTTTTAATTTTTCTTATTAATTTGTTTGTTTAACCCTCCGAATGGTGGGACCCAACGTACTACGTGGAGAGAGGTAAGGTGACTAAGGCTGCATTATTTCTGCACCACTGTGGATAGTCTTACCACCAAAGCCACATGACACGATTATGATTGAAATCCCAATGACTCCCACACACACAAAAAAACACAGCATGCTTGTCACACAAATGCAGGAATGTATAAAAGGTTATTTTCCTCTCGTTGAACATAACGGGAGGGTTGTGTAGCTGGTTAGCCTGTTCGCTCATCAAACTTGAGGTCTCTGGTTCGATATCTACACTTGAGCATAATCCTTGCCAGGAGGATTCTTTGACTGGTCAAAATGTTTTCTAGGGTTTGCACGCTTCACACTCTCTCTCCAGTATATATATACATGCTGGAGCCTCAGCGCTTGTAGTTGCTCTCTTCACACTCTCTCGCCCTCTCCCGCTGGAGCCTCGGCGCTTGTAGTTGCTCTCTTCACACGCTCTCGCCCTCTCCAGATCTAAACAAGGCTTTGTTAGCCTCTCTCTCTCCCCCTCACTGCTGCTCAAAGAGCCGGCAGGATCCGTCCACCGGGAAGGGAAGGAGGCTTAACATTGTCACCGTCGGTGAGGGAGGGAATCCACTACTGGCCTTGATTGTTCACTTTCCACCCAACAAGCGGCGCGGAGGGCCTCCGACCCTTCTTCTTCGCCGCCGTCCCGTCGCCCACCGAACCACGCCCCAAGAACCTTAAGGTATAATTTACTTACTCCACATGCATTGCTCTAGCCACATGTATACCATGAATCTAGGACGTGGTTCAAAGAGGAAAGGAGTGCGGGAAAGTAGTGGGTACTCCCTCCGTTCCTAAATATAAGTCTTCGTAGAGATTTTACTAGGACTACATACGGAGCAAAATGAATGAATTTACACTCTAAAATGCATCTATATACATCTCTATGTGGTTCATAGTGGAATCTTTACAAAGACTTATATTTAGGAACGGAGGAAGTATATAGCATGAATCTAGGACGTGGTTCAAAGAGGAAATGAAGGGGGGAAGTTTTATAGCATGAATCTAGGGCGTGGTTCAAAGAGGAAAGGAATGTGGGAAAGTAGTGGGGAAAGTTGTATCGCATAAATCTAGGACGTGGTTCAAAGAGGAAAGGAAGGGGCGAAAATACTAGTTCAAAAAGGAAAGGAAGGGACAAGGTCAGTAGAGTTTGAGCAAGACTAGATTTGCTGCGCTCACATAGGGAAAGGTGTCTAAAGATAACAAAACCGGGACCAACACAAATATGCTCCTTGGTTGTTTGTTCTTTGTTGCAACAGATGTGCATGACCACAAGACATCGGTAGATGCACATGGTGCTGGTGCGTCCACCGTCCCGCAACTCATTAGCTATTGTTAATCTACGGCCCTGTTTGGTTAAAAACTCCCTAGTCCCTACCGCTTGGTTCCGTGGACTAAACATGGACTAGAGGTTATTAAATGACATGCTAAAAGACCATGTTACCCCTAGTAATGAACTAATAGAAACAAGGTGCGATGCGTGGCAGGGGCAACTGTTAGAAAAAGTCCCAAAAAGACTCCCTCTGGGTCTTCTTTCTTTAGTCCCAAGTGCCCACTTTTAGTCCCTAAAAGTCCCTCCTGTTTGGTTTAGATGGGACTGACACGGAGGTTTTTTAGTCGCTACACCAAAATGTCCCCGTAAACAAACACCCTCTAATAATGCCGCTGGAAAATTGATGAAATGCCAAAGTTAAAAGCAAATTACATGTTTAACGAATTTCATTGTTAATATAATCTCTATGTTAATATTAATCAATGCCCCCGTTTGAGAAATGTTACTGTCTTGCTTTCTTTCCCATTTAGATAATGTAGATGCTTCTTTTTGTTGGCTTCTGTGTCATCCATCGTTATTGACCACTAATTGTTTCCTTTGCACCTTTGTGTAAGCAGGGTTATCTACTTCACCTCATTGCCATTGTGACCTTTTGTTGCACTGCACAAAACACTTTTGTTTTAAGAGTGTTTTGTGCAGTTCAACCAAAATGTCACACCGACAACGTTGCTTGATTGCTTGATCTTAGTGGAACTACACAAGAGGAGATCTTACTTCCTATCCGTTAAGGAGAATTTGGTTCAGATCTTCTTCTTGTGAGTTGTTTGAATTCCGCATCATGAGAGGTCATTACTAGCCTTCTTTCACATGATTCTGCAGTGTGCTTTCATATGTTGTGCTACTTGTAATGATAATGTTGCTTGATTTTAGTGAACTACACAAATGGAGACAAGACTTCCAATCAGATGTGCAATCGTAATATCCCATTGAGGTAAGATAAGGATATTTCACAACCGCTGGCCTCAGATTTTGCCACTTTCATCAGAAAATTAAGTTTAGTACTATACTTGTGCTCCCTAATTGACATGTCAAATCTTACATTGAAGGCGAAGCTTGTCTGTTATTGAACCAAGTGATGAAGGGGAAGAACAAGCGGAAGAAAAACAAAAATCAACTCCCGGTGTTGTAGTGAAGTACTGGAACTGTGATGACACAAGTAATGATATAGTTTTGCATCTTAATTTATTGCTATGGCTGGAATGAGCAATTGTTTTGCCACTGATTTGATAAACCTTAGGTCATCCACTTGAGGGAAATTTTCTACTGTCCTACAAACCTGTGCACTTGCAGGCCCAACAACGTCTACAAGAAGAAGGTTGTGTAGTAGACATCACGCCCTTTGCTGTCAGCAGCGTCGATCAATTTTTTCTTTATTCTTTAGTTGTGAAGTAAATATTGCCTCTGACATGTGAGTCACTGAGATGCATAATCATCGATTGTTTTGAATGTTTTCTATGAATTGCCAGGCCTGTGTGTTTGATTGCAACGTACAGAAACGCTAAAGAGCTGCTCAAACTCTTTGTACTCCTTCTGTTCCTTTTACTTCACACATTGTGAAAGTGCATACTTTTTGTATAAGATTGGTCAAAGTAGAGATACTTTGACCGCAGACATAAAACTTGTATGCAGACTAGAAAGGACCGGAGGGAGTACATGTGAAACTGCTGCAAACGAGGTGATCACCCTGGGAATAATGCTAGTACGTATTGTTTTGCATGTTCATCCAATGCCAGTGATATAGGAATTCAAACTAATCGAAATAAATTCATTAATACACGGTCGGATTTCATATAAGCATGCCGGATTTCATTACATTTCATACATTCTTCAACTAAAAAGGGGTGAGCTGGAGGCATAATTAATTAACCGGTTACCCACTGTGTCCCCGAACAGAAAGCTTAAGGATTTAACTGCAGTGTAAGTTGCATAATCGACATGTGGCCTGTTGGGCCCACGTGTCGACCAGCAATCGCACCAGCAGCTAAGTAGAAGCAGCGTTCTTCTCCAACAGTAGCTCTCCGACTCCACGCCGCCGCCAAGAAGCTAACCGCCGTCAATGGTCAACCCGCCTATTTGGCTTCAACCGAGGGTAGCAGCGGTGGCCTTACTTGGACCCGAGCGGCGACCTACCGTGTTCTACTCTTCCTTGTTTTCTATGTGGCGCGGCCTCGCTGGCGGGAGGGGCTCTCGAGCCGGGCGATGTCCTCTGTCTGCGTTGCCGGGCGGCGCCTCAGGAGTGGTGGAAATCCTCCCCACGTTGTCGGTAGGGTGGGCCTCGGCTGAGCGGCGATGTCCTCTGCCTCGCCGACGCCAATGAGCGAGGACTCGTCGGAGCCGGCATCGTCCTTCGCCTCGCCCTCGGTCTCGCCAAACAACGCCTCGCCGCTTCATCGCCCTCTTTCCTAGCCTCTTTGTAGGTGGCCGCAGCCTCCGCCAACCGCATGCGGTACCGCCAGCGCTCGAGGCGGCCCTTCCGGGCGGAGCAGTATGAGTCGAGCAGCGCCTCCGCCCGCCCGCTCCGTGGCGCTCTGCTCCTCCGCTGCAGTGCTCTGGAGGAGATGGTGGTTGTAGGCGGCGTCGGCCTGCGCCTCCGGAATCGCTCCTCACGCATCTTCCTCACCTGTCCATATATTGGGCACGGGCCTCGCCGATGGTCATGGTGCAATGCACCGTGAGGATGGCGCAGAGGAGAGGGTTGGCGCGATCGCCGACTACCATGTTCTCCATTGGGACGTCATCGTCCTCCGGCTGCCTGTCGGCAACCCAGTCGGCAACAATGGCTACCATCTCCTTGTGGTCCGTCGTCCGCCCGTCCCGAAGAGCGCTGGAGCACGAGGAAGCCATGGTGGGCAGTGGTGGTGTGGACAGGAGAAAGGGAACGTATGCGGATGACTGTGGCTATGGCCGGCGCAGCAGTTTATATAGCAATGGTGGGCGGGCAGAGGGACGGACGTGTGGCGCCGGAGTAGCCGCCTTGGCAACCATGTATCATTAATGTGGGCGGCAGATGGACGGACGGACGGCACTTGTGTCGTTTGAGGGCGGAGCAATCGCCTGCACCGGGAAGCGGGCAGCGCCGCCATCGCTTTGAAGGCGTAAAGTGCGCGGGCGAGGAGAGGACTTTACTTGGAGAGGATGACAATGGGGACCCACCATGTCCATAGACTCACGTTCGCTCGTGCCTCCTTGTTATATATATATATATATATATATATATATATATATATATATATATATATAACTATAATTTATTTTGCTTCCTCCTGGTTTCGACATCATGGTCCCACACCATTGTCAACCTCCTAGAGTAGTCAATAAACCAGAGAATTGCACAAGAAGCGGCCGGCAAACCGGGACCAAGCAGCTCGAGCAGATTTGTGCAGTAGTTTTTGATGTTTAGCCCAGATATTAATTTTTCTCCTCCGAACAACAACGAAAACATCTTTGTAGGTATTAACTTGGCGGGATGTGGCCCGTCTAGCCCGAGCGATATCCAAATTTCAGATATTAATTCTTTTCAAGTTGAAAATGTCTAGCCCAAATTTATACTTTTTTAGGAATACCCACGCAAGGTCAAGTTGTTATTCTCCGCTTGTTGGCTGCAAATCTTTCCTAGGAGGGATGCATTAGGCTTAACAAGAAAATGGGCTTTAAGAAATAATAAATGGGATGTAATTGTAAAAAGCTGGCAAGAATTATAAAAAATGCACCAAACACGTGATTACTTTATAAATTATTATTTTTGGATATTGAAAATTTTAATTTCATTAATTGTTGCGAGCGCAATGTTTCGTTGGATTTTTACGTAATATAAATTTATATTGAAATTGTATTTAATCTGACTAGAAATTTCGGGATAAAAATATTTCGGATCCCATCAAAATGTGGGAAATTTTATTGAATTCTGTTTTGAACGGTTGGTTGAAATGGGCTATAATTTTAACAAACTGTAAATGGGTTGTAGTAAATTCCATTAGAATTCCAAAATGGGCTACACATTCTTACAAATCTCAAATGGGCTATAAGTTCTCTACCACACTTACGGCCTTACTAAGTTGTGCGTCCCCTAAAAAAACAGAGTTGACGCGTATGCAAGGCTTTGTCAACTTATAGTCAACACACGGTTCTAGCAGCAGTGGTCGTTGGATGTCCATCCAACGGATGTCGTGCTTCTTCTTCAATCTCGGATATTCTAGCTTCACCCGCCCAAAAAATGATTCCTCCCCCTGACATCTGAGGCGCACCGTTTCGGAAGCTGACCTGTGGGCCTACTAAGTTGACATACCAAGGGATTTGTCAACTTAGTCAATATAAACGATTCTAGCTGCAGTGATCATACGATGTCCATCCAACGGCCGTCAGGCTTCTTCAACCTCTGGTCTTCTTGCTCCGGCCGCCCAAAAGCAGCTGGTCGTGTAGCCTGCTCCTGCCTCCCGTGGCCGGCTATGCTGCCGCGGAGGCCTCACCGCCCCCTACTACTCCCACCGCTGGCCAGGCCATTCCTCCACTCACCCACACCCCCTGTTATTCTGCGGTGACGGCAGCATAGCCGAACAAGTGAACCCTCGTACTCCTCTCCGCATGTGCATCCACTGCCGTGTCTTCCTCGGCTCCGCGTCGTCCCCTTCCTAGGCCTCGTCGTCATCCACCGCCCTGGTGCTCTCGACGCGACGTGGTCAACGTGGTCAAGGAATGGCTTCCATCGGACGTGGACTGTACGTGGAGAGGCTGACAGCTGGGTCCACGGACATGGCAAGGAAGTGCCTCCTTATTACGCGGAAAATAATGATTACTCCACCTAACAGCTGGGACCCACCGGACGGGCCACTGTATTTCACGGAAAAAACGTTTCCCCCTGACTGCTGGGACCCACCAGTTTCATCTTCGCACGCAAGGAAGTGCGTCCGGGCAAAAAAATGATTCGCCCCCCTGACTGCTGGGACCCACCAGCTACACCTTCGCACGCAAGGAAGTGCGTCCGGGCACAAAAAATGATTCGCCTCCCACGATCGCTGGGGACCCACCGGCTACATCTTCAAAAACGATTCGCTTCTCGATCGCTGGGACCCACCAGCTACATCTTCGCACGCAAGGAAGTGCTCGATACCGGGACCCACCTGGTCGAAGGGTACGTAGCGTTGTCATTCTGGTCACGAACGTGTACGTACATATTGGTCGTTGTAGAGGCGCGCACGTAGCATGTACACGTACATACAGCTGCCAGGGTGCAAGAAAGAAAATACGGCCACGTATGTGTACATACGGGCGGGGTCTCGAACGCCTACTCGCGCATACATACGGCCAGGGCTCGTGTACATGGCTGGGTCAGAACGAGAAACAGCGTCGTCGTCGTGTTCATGGGGAGGCAATGGAGTGTGTCATGTTCATGGGGAGGCAACGGAATGTGTCGTGTTCATCGGGAGGCAACGGAACGCGTGGGAGCCAACCGGCTTGGACGGAACAGGCGATGGAAACGAGGCCTGGTGTACCGCACAACGGAGGAAACGGACCTCCTATGTTCGGAACGGGGTCCTGTTGATCGGGAGGGGTGTGGCGCGATCAAGAACGGAGGAAACGGACCTCCCTACGGTCAAACGGGGGTCCCGTTGATCGGGAGGTGTGGCGTCTGGCAAAAAGCAGGCATTTAAACGGACCTCCCTACGGTCAAACGGGGTCCTGTTGATCAGAGGGTGTGGCGATCAAGCAAAACGGACGAAACAGACCTCCCTACGGTGAAAACGGGGTCATGTTCATTGGGAGGTGTGGCGTACATCGCAAAACGGGACTCCACGGATACCGTTCATCTCCACCGTCGACCTCCTCCATCCTCCACGGCCATGTCGACCTCCTCCAGCCTCCACGGGCTCCTGTTCATCCAGCCTCCACCGCCGCTACTCCACCGCCACTGTTCAACCACCCCTCCACCGTCTACTGTTCATCCAGCCCTCCACACCACGGGGTCCTGTTCAACCACCCCTCCATGGGCACCCCTCCACCATCTACTGTTCATCCAGCCCTCCACACCACGGGGTCCTGTTCATCCAGAGGAAAACGCCACCGCCATCGCTCATCCAACCCCCGCAACGCCAATCGCTCATCCCAGGTAGCATCGATCCGCTTGATTAGCAGCAGAGCGGCGAATCGCCGATCGGGTTCGCTAACAGCCATCAATCGATCGCCGCCGGGTTCAAGAACGCTGAGTTCGCAGGCAATCGCCGGATTCAGCGAGCCCAACGCCTCGCCGGGTTCGATTAGAGCTAACGCCCTACGCACACCTGCAGCAGCGTACGTGTACGAGAGAAACACGCATCGCTTGGCCCCCGACCTCCCATCGTAACCGGGAACTCCCCGAAATTTTCCTCGCCCTTGCTTCTACCACGGTTTTTCCGTCATGGACGGCACAAAGAATGTCATGCAGCTGCGTCTCCGGCCCGCCAGGACGAAAAGCCCATTTTCTGTCATGATTTTTTGTCATAGAAGTAGGAGCCCACCACGTCTATGATGATACCGGGTTTTGTCACAATTATCGTCATAGAAGTGTCATATGTATGACAGAAAAAAATTCGTTCGGCCCAAAATGTCACGGATGTGTCTTTTTTTTGTAGTGCAAGATTAGGATTTGTCACTCCGTGTATCGGAGAGGTATCTCTAGGCCCTCTCGGTAATGCACATCACTATAAGCCTTGCAAGCAATGTGACTAATGATTTAGTTGCGGGATGATGCATTACGAAACGAGTAAAGAGACTTGGCAGTAACGAGATTGAACTAGGTATTGAGATACCGACGATCGAATCTCGGGCAAGTAACATACCGATGACAAAGGGAACAACGTATGTTGTTATGCAGTTTGACCGATAAAGATCTTCGTAGAATATGTGGGAGCCAATATGAGCATCCAGGTTCCGCTATTGGTTATTGACCGGAAACGTGTCTTGGTCATGTCTACATAGTTCTCGAACCCGTAGGGTCCGCACGCTTAAAGTTAGGTGACGATCGGTATTATGAGTTTTTGTGTTTTGATGTACTGAAGGTAGTTCGGAGTCCCGGATATGATCACGAACATGACGAGGAGTCTTGAAATGGTCGAGACGTAAAGATCGATATATTGGACGACTATATTCGGACACCGGTAGTGTTCCGGGTGGTTTCGAAGAAAACCGGAGTGCCGGAGGGTTACCGGAACCCCCCCCCCCCCCCAGAGAAATAATGGGCCTTATGGGCCTTAGTGGAGAGAGAGAGAGGGCTGGCCTAGGGCAGGCCGCGCGCCCCTCCCCCTCTGGTCCAAATTGGACTAGGAGAGGGGGGCGGCGCCCCCCTTTCCTTCTCCCTCTCCCCCTTCCTTTCCCCCTCCTAGTAGGAGTAGGAAAGAGGGGAGTCCTACTCCTGGCGCGCCCACAAGGGGCCGACCGGCCTCCCCCTTGCTCCTTTATATACGGGGGCAGGGGGTCACCTTTAGATACACAAGTTGATCTGTTGATCTCTCCCAGCCGTGTGTGGTGCCCCCCACCACCATAATCCACCTCGATCATATCGTAGCGGTGCTTAGGCGAAGCCCTGCGTCGGTAGCAACATCATCACCGTCATCACGTCGTCGTGCTGACGGAACTCACCCATGAAGCTTTGCTGGATCGGAGTTCGCGGGACGTCATCGAGCTGAACGTGTGCTGAACTCGGAGGTGCCTTATGTTCGGTACTTGGATAGGTCGGATCGTGAAGACGTACGACTACATTGATACATCTCCAATGTATCTTTAATTTTTTATTGTTCCATGCTATATTATATTCTGTTTTGGATGTTTATTGGGCTTTATTATACACTTTTATATTATTTTTGGGACTAACCTATTAACCGGAGGCCCAGCCCAGATTGCTGTTTTTTTGCCTATTTCAGTGTTTCGAAGGAAAGGAATATCAAACGGAGTCCAAACGGAATCAAACCTTCGGGAAAGTGATTTTCGGAACGAACGTGATCCAGAGGACTTGGAGTCTATGCAAAGAAACGAACGAGGAAGGCACGAGGTAGGGGCGCGCCCTCCACCCTCGTGGGGCCCATGTTGCTCCACCGACGTACGTCTTCCTCCTATATATACCTACGTACCCCCAAACCATCAGGGGGCACCATGAAAACCTAATTCCACCGCCGCAACCTTCTGTACCCGTGAGATCCCATCTTGGGGCCTTTTTCGGCGCTCCGCCTGAGGGGGCATTGATCACGGAGGGCTTCTACATCAACACTGTCGGTGTCAAAACCGGCGGATCTCGGGTAGGGGGTCCCGAACTGTGCGTCTAGGCGGATGGTAACAGGAGACAAGGGACATGATGTTCTTACCCAGGTTCGGGCCCTCTCGATGGAGGTAATACCCTACTCCTGCTTGATTAATATTGATGATATGGGTAGTACAAGAGTGGATCTACCACGAGATCAAGGAGGCTAAACCCTAGAAGCTAGCCTATGGTATGATTGTTGTTCGCCCCACGGACTAAAACCCTCCGGTTTATATAGACACCGGATAGGTTAGGGTTACACAGTAGTCGGTTACAATGGTAGGAGATCTACATATCCAGATCGCCAAGCTTGCCTTCCACGCCAAGGAAAGTCCCATCCCGGACACGGGACGAAGTCTTCAATCTTGTATCTTCATAGTCCAGAGTCCGCCAACGGTAAGAGTTCGGCTATCCGGACACCCCTAATCCGGGACTCCTCAAGAGTCTCGAACCAGGCTTCAATGACGATGAGTCCGGTCGTTGATTATCTTCGCATTGCGAGGTGGGTTCTTCTCCAATTCCATATACTTGTCGAATAGTGTCCGCTTCGATAAATGATGCGCCTCGGCTTCTACGCCCAATAATGGCCATCTTCCACGTGTTTGAATGAATGCGAACAGCCAGGGTATTTTTACAATTAGCCCCCTAGCCACGCAAATGAGCCGCCTATAAAAGGGCAAGGATCTAGATCTTAGTCACACCATCCCCCCTTTGCAAGCTTTCATCAGAGCGCCCCTGACCAAAGCCCATTCCATCATGGACAACAACGCTGCTCCTCTTCTCGCGCCCCAGCCTCAGCCAGAAATTGGGAGAGATGCTCAGTCTCGCATAGCGAGCTAGTTATACTCAAGCCAAGGGATTTCTTCCCCCGGCCTTCATGGTTCCGGTTCGAGCCGGACTTGCCACCTACAAGGGCGGAAAGCAAGCGGAGAGCGTCCCCGATCCCTCTAAAGGAGAGCGGGTATGCTTCATCTCTTATCTAGTAAGAAGCCTCGGATTTCCCATCCATCCGTTTCTTCGGGGGCTCTTCGAGTTCTACGGCCTCCAATTGCACCACCTTACTCCTGCCTCCATCCTGCACATCGCGGGCTTTGTGGCCCTTTGCAAACTATTCCTGGGCGTCGAGGCTCATTTCGGGCTGTGGAAGAGAATATTCTGCCTAGTACCCCGTTCTCATGAGGGGTCAATATATCAAGTGGGCAGAGCCGAGCTATGGCGCATCGCCGGGACCGGATACCTATCTGGAACCCCAAAGAAGGCGCCCGAAGACTGGCCTTCGGAATAGTTTTACATGGAGGATGTCCCGCTGCCGGACCCTGTTCGGATTGTATCCGGAACCCCAAAGAAGGCGCCCGAAGACTGGCCTTCGGAATGGTTTTACATGGAGGACGTCCCGCTGCCAGATCCTGTTCGGATCGGCCTCCCAGAGTTCAGCAATGCTCCTCTGAAGAAGCGCCTAAGCCGGGCGCCTCGAGCCCCCGGAGAGAAGATGACCGGATGTCCGTTATTTGATGAGCCGAATAAGGTTATCGGGTTTCATGCCGGATTGACCATGACAGAGTCATGGCAATCTGCATTATGAGGGGAGTGCAGCCGCTCAATACAGGGCCACCCCATGTGGGACTTCAACGGGAGGACGATGCCACCCGCCAGAACGCAAAGGGCCGTGGATCGGTCACCGAATCAGCGAAAATCTTGTTCCGCCATGTATAAAGGGAGGAGGAGGATTTCCTCCGTGTCAACCCATCAAGGAGTTTTCTTCAATAATCGTCGAAGCTAGGTAAGCAAACATCTTTGTGACCTGTCGATCCATGTTCCCATGGTTAAATATCTCATTTCGTGGTTTTCAAGAGAACTGCGCGGATCGTGGAGAAGATACACAGCCCGCTTCTCACAACCCGAGGACCCGGAACGGTCCTCGATCCGACCTCGAAGAGGATCCGGATATAAAGGTGGAGTTGATCAACGGGTATTCCACCAACTTAGCATCGACATGCGTTGGTCGCCATTACGGCCGATTACCCCGGAATACTTCCAATTTCACAAGTAAATGAGACCGAGATCCCAAAACCCCGATAACGACCCATCCATGCTTATTTTTATCACCAGATACCAATGGTGCTTCGCAGGGGGTACCTTCGAGGCAGAAGTCGAACTCGCGGCCGCCAACAAAGGGCAAAGGCGGCCCTCAAGAGTTAAAAAGAAGTGCGGTCCGGATCGAAACTCCGCCGCAACGGTATGGCATGTCACCATACTCCCGTGATTGATTCCTGGAAGGCGATTAACGCCGATACCCTTTTCAGAAAAAGAGCGCCACGGATCGAGTCCGGAGAGGTTGCCGATCGAACCTTCACCGGACAAGCTTCAAAGCCGGGTCCGGAAGCTGAGGCGAGCACGAGACATGCGTCGGATGCTCCTCCGATAGAGGATGCCGACAGGTTCTCCGCCACCAACTCCGAGGTGGAGAGCGCCTTGAACCACAGGGGCCGCCAGACAGTTCTTCGTGACGCGTGTTTCTCCCAAGAGGCCTTGAATGCCTTTGATTCGGGAGATGCGCACTGCGTCCGCTCAAGATGGTCTAGCCAGAGCCACGGAGCAAGTATGTGAAGGACATACGGGTAAGGAAATTTGACAGCTTATATATGCCAAGAGCCCCGAGACTTAAAATAGTTAGAATAACTGATTTAAGGATCATTTGTTATGCGGTGATCTTACGTAAAAGAATAACCGACTGTCTCAGGAGCTTGAAGAGTGCAGGGCCCATCTTGAGGCTGCACTAGCCGCTACGGGGGAAGCCACAGAGACCCCCTCTGGTAATATACGCTTCAGAAGATAAATAATTTATGAAGTGCGGCGGGTGTGTAAAGCTGACAAAAACATTGCAGATGGCGCCGGACTAGATCCGGACAAGCAACAGCTTCACGCCAGCTTAAAGGTCAAGTAGAGCGTGCTTACGAGGGTGCGGTAGGAGAAGAATAACCTCCAAGACGCCAACACCAAGCTGGGTGAGGAATCAAGGACGTTCGTGCTCAGCTTATCTCGACCAGTAAAGGAGAATCGGCGGCTTGCCGCGGCATTTTCAAGAGTGCTTGAGCGAACTTTGAAAGAGTTCGCGAGGAAGGCGACTAACATAAACATGTATGTAGGTTTGCTCACAGTGTCGCCCCGAGGAGGAGATGCCCAATTCTTCGGGTGATCTTCTTCCCGAATCGCATCACCGCATCGAACGAGTCCGCAGTGATGAAAAGCATCGGCCGTGCCTTGTGGCTATCTATCTCCCTGCTCAAGGCATTGGGGAGCTGGCAGAGTGGCTTCAAGGAGCACGGCGGCGCTCCGGCTCTGGAAGATATCGGCTCGTCAAAGGCGCCAGGAGGCTCGGCCATGGTGAAGACGCTGCACACGGTTGTCGACCCAAACCACATGGCCGAGGTCGGACCTGTGGGGCCGGATGGGATGGAGATCCCTGTAAGCTTAGTGTATGCCAAGTAGAATTGGCCGCCAAGTATTCCCAAAGAAGATTGTAAATTAGATAGCCCGTTAGATGGCATTGAGGAGGAATACAATGAGTCGAGTTAACTATGTAAAAATATGACATGAAAGAATGTCTTCTAGCCGGATTGTAGATCGCTTGTCATAGCGGACCTTTTTAACCCGACCTCCGGACCCAATAGTCCGGAGTATGTCCGAATACCGTCGTGGTTATATAAGAACCGTGGTATGCATGGAGACAAGGCGTAGGGGTCATTGTTGTCAGACGTATAAGTGCCCAACTAGTTATGTTATATTACATGGGTAGTAAGAAACATCTTCTAGGGAGAATAGTTCCGTTAAGGGTTCCTTTCGCTAGGATGCATGCCCTAAAGTGCATGTCAAAGCTGCTTATGAAAGCAGAAAATCATCTGGGGGCAGATGAGTAAATAGTTAAAAATCATCTTTCAATTCACCGACCGAATATTCCCTTAAGAACGCTAGCTTTCGGCTTCACCCAGTCTGAGGTACACATCCGGCTGACCCGGCAGTAACAACCACATAGGTGCTCCCTTTACCACCTAGTCGAACAATCGGGAATGTAGGGGTAAGCACAGGAGCCAGGCAACCCAGCTTGGCCAAAACTTAAGTCATATCGATGCATATAATGGTGAATAAAAGGTACATGCGGAAGTTTAACACATGTGCCGGGCATGAAGCTCAGATAAATAAGCTTCGTTAAAGAAGCCCCTGTGTATAATGAGCGCGGACAGCGCGTCAAGTGTGTGCGGAAAAAGCGCAAACGAGCCTCTAGAGGCTACAAGAGGAAGAAGGAGGAAGGAGAGAAATAAAAGACAGCAAAAAGCAAAAATAAAGAATGCGGACGGAGGAAGGAGACGAACTTGAAGTCCAGCACTTAGGCGTAGAATCTTCATAGACGGACTGCGTTCCATGGGTTTGGCTCTAGTCGGTTATCCGATGCCTTTCACAGACGGTATGCTTCTCCGGTCAGGACCTGGTCGATGATGAAGGGACCTTCCCATTTGGGCTTGAGTTTGTCCTTTTTCTTGTCCGACAGGCGTAGAACTAGTGCGCCAATGTTATAAGCTTTGGCCCGCATTTCCTCGCTTTGATATCTTCGAGCTCATTGTTGATAGAATGCGGAACGAGCTTTTGCCACGCCGCGCTCCTCCTCTAATGCGCCCAAACTGTCCGCCGATTGAGCTCGGCTTCTCTTTCTTCATACATGCGTCACGCGAGGTGAGTCATGTATTATGTCGCAGGCAAGATCGCCTCTGCGCCGTACACCATGAAGAAAGGTGTAAATCCGTAGTACGATTCGGGCGTGGTCCGCAGCTCCCCAGTACGGAGTCGAGCTCCTCAACCCAAAGGTGTGTTAGGTTCCTTGAGGGACCGCACTAGTCTGGGTTTAATGCCGCCATGATTAGACCATTCGCCTGCTCGACTTGGCCGTTGGCTTGATGGTGATAGACCGAGGCGTAATCGAGCTTGATGCCCATGTTTTTGCACCATGATTTGACCTCATCGGCCGTGAAGTAGGTGCCATTATCAGTGATGATACTGTGGGGACACCGTAACGGTGCACTACCCCTGATATGAAGTCTATCACTGGTCCGGATTCGGCCGTTTTAACAGGCTTGGCCTCTATCCATTTGGTGAATTTATCCACCATGACCAATAGGTATTTTTGCTTGTGGGTTCCTCCCTTGAGGGGTCCAACCATGTCAAGCCCTGCATCGCGAACGGCCAGGTGATGGGTATAGTTTTAAGGGTGGTGGATGGCATGTGGCTTTGGTTAGCAAAAAGCTGGCAACCGACGCATCGTTGGACTAAGTCCTGCGCATCTGCCTGGGCCGTCGGCCAATAAAATCCTGCACGGAAGGCCTTGCCTACAAGGGCCCGGGCTGCGGCATGGTGCCCACCCAGTCCGGCATGAATTTCAGCCAGGAGGTTTCGCCCTTCCTCTTCGGAGATATACCTTTGAAGGACTCCGGTAGTGCTTTTCTTATAAAGCTATCCCTCATGGACTTTATAGGCTTTAGAGCGTCGTACTATGCAGCAAGCCTCATTTTGGTCTTCGGGGAGTTCCTGCCTAGTTAGGTAGGCTAGGAATGGTACCGTCCATGGGGCGATAACCACCATTATTTCGTGAGCAGAGGGTGTTATCTCGGGGGCGGAGCCTCCTGTTGTGTCAGAGTGTTCGCGTCAGGCGGCGCGGTTGGGTCCGAATTGTTATTGCCGGACTCCCCTTCCCATAGTACGGATGGCTTGAACAGCCGTTCCAAAAAGATATTGGGTGGGACGGCATCGCGTTTTGCACCGATGCGTGCGCTAATATATCCGCTACCGGTGTTATCCCGGCTATATGATGAAATTCGAGCCCTTCAACCGCCCCGACATTTTAGGACCGCATTGCGGTATGCTGCCATTTTCGGATCTTTGGCGCCAAAGTCTCCGCTTTTGAGATATTGCGAGGTTTGAATCCTCGCGCACCTCTAGGCATTGAATGCCCATGGAGACTGCCATCCGGAGGCCGTGCGTATGGGCCTTGTATTCGCCGCGTTGTTGGAGTCCGTATACATTATCTCAAGGACGTATTGGACTGTGTCCTCGGTTGGGGACGCCAGACGACGCCAAATTTCGTGCCAGCCAACATTTTGGAGCCGTCAAAGTGCATGATCCAATTGGAGTATGCGCCATACTCTTTAGGGAGTTCGGCTTCAGTCCATTCGGCCACGAAGTCGGCCAAAACCTGCGACTTAATAGCTCGACATGGCTTATAAGTTATGTCGAATGGAAGGAGCTCTATGGCCCATTTAGCAATCCGGCCCGTCGCGTCATGTTGTTTATAATGTCGTTAAGAGGTACTTCGGAGGCTACCATTATCGAACACTCTTGAAACTAGTGTCACAGCTTCCAGATGCCATGAACACCGTGATATGCTATCTTTTGATAGTGTGGGTACCGGACTTGCATGGAGTTAGGACAAGGGACACATAATAAACCGGTTTTGAACAAGGAACCGGTGTCCGTCTGCTTTCTCGCTCGAAACGAGCACCGCGCTGACAACTTGATGTGTTGCGGCGATATATAATAGCATTGGTTCGCCCACGTTGGGCGCGGCCAGGACCAGATTTGTTGCCAAAATGGCCTTTATTTCTTTGAGTCCGGCCGTGGCGGTAAAGAGGTAATGCCTTTTCTCCTAAACGGGAGATAAAGCGGCTTAGAGCCGCTACACATCCCGTCAATTTTTGTATTTGTTTGAGGTCTTTTGGAATATCCAATTGTGACAGAGCTCGAATCTTGGCTGGGTTTGCTTCAATTCCTCTACCGGACACAATGAAGCCTAGGAGCTTTCCGACTGGAACACCGAAGACGCATTTTTCCGGATTGAGCTTGATGTCATATTTTCGAAGATTGTCGAATGTGAGCCTCAAGTCGTCTACTAGAGTTTCGACGTGCTTGGTTTTGACGAACACGTCATCTACATATGCTTCCACCGTTTTGCCGATCTGGTTTGCCATACATGTCTGAATCATGCGCTGATATGTTGCGCCGGCGTTTTTGAGCCCAAAGGGCATTGTGTTGAAGCAGAACGGGCCGTATGGAGTGATGAATGTTGTTACAGCTTGGTTCTGCTCCGCCATCTTGATTTGGTGGTAGCCGTAGTACGCCGAGGAAGCACAATGAGTCGTGTCCTGCTGTAGCGCCAATGATTTGATCAATTCGAGGAGGGGAAGGGATCCTTTGGGCAAGCCTTATTAAGGTCTTTGAAATCAACACATAGGCGCCAGGATTTATCCTTCTTTGGTACCATCACCAGGTTCGCTAGCCAGTCCGGATGTTTTATATCTCTGATGAATCCGGCCTCCAGAAGTTTGGCTAGCTCCTCTCCTATGGCCTGTCTCTTGGTTTCGGAAAAGCGCCGAAGAGCCTGTTTGACTGGCTTGAATCCTTTTAGGATGATTAGGCTGTGCTCGGCCAGCTGACGTGGGATTCCTGGCATGTTTGAAGGGTGCCAGGCAAAGATGTCCCAGTTTTCTTGTAGAAATTTCGAAAGTGCGCGCCTACATCGTGGTTTAATTGTGTCCCGATGGAGGCCGTCTTTGCGGTGGTCCGCTGGGTGGACTTGGAATTTGACTATTTCATCCGCTGGTTTAAAAGAGGTGGACTTGGATCTTTTATCAAGTATCACATCGCCCCTGTTCACCGTGGAGCGCATCGCGGTGAGTTCCTCGGCCGCTAGGGCTTTGGATAGTGCCTCGAGGGCTACCGCGGCTGTCTTATTTTCGCGCCGGAGTGCTATGTTCAGATCACTAGCGAGAGTGATGATTCCGTTGGGACCGGCATTTTAAGCTTCATGTACCCATAATGGGGTATAGCTTGAAAAATTGTGAATGCCTCTTGTCCTAATAAAGCATGATATCCGCTGTTGAACGTGGGCCACTTGAAATGTGACCTCCTCGACCTGTAATTGTCCGGCGAAATAACACTACGCCCAGCGTGATTTTTCCTGCAGGCAGCATGCTTCCCACCGGGATTATTCCTCTAAAGGTTGTGCTGCTTCGCTCAATGCGGTTCCAGCCTATTTCCATTTTTCAAGGGTTTCGTCATAGATGAGGTTTAGTCCGCTGCCACCATCCATGAGTACCTTAGTAAGGCGAAAAGTCGCCTACTATCGGGCCGAGGACTAATGCGGCCGGTGCCCGGCAGTTCGAATTTAGGTTCGCCACCGGCATTGAAGGTAATAGCCGTGTCACCCATGGATTTATTGTTGCTACTTGGTAGACTTCGAAGGTTATGGAGTTGTCGCTTTTCGCATGTTATTTGATGCGAAAGTCTCAAGACTGTTAACACCGTGCATCGGGTGTTGCTGGGCTGGGATTCTCAAGCTAGAAGCTCTTCGCCACTTTTGGCCACCTGCCGTAGTATCCAACATGCTCAAGGCTATGAGTTGGAGTGGCGCCCTTTGTGCTATGAATTTTGCAGGTCCGCTTAGCCAACCCTCCAAAGACGGTTCCGCACTTTTAGGGGTTTTGGTTTTTGGTATTTAACCTGTGTGCTTGATAATGATGCACCCTTTTGTTCCGGACTAGGGATGTATTCGGGCCGGATTATCCCAAAATTTACTTTCGGTTTTCCAGCGCTCTCCATCTCACAAGATTTTTGTACTATGGTCACCAAGTCAGCAAAGCGGGTAATTTCGCGACGACTTATGGCGTTTAGGATTCCCTTGTCCGCAATTATTGCAAAATTGGGATTACGCCCTCCTCTCGGCAGTCCTTTATCCTGTTCATAACTGTGGAGGAATCGCCCAAGAATGATGTATCGCTTCAGCAGTGCTCTTGCCAAATTCGAGAGAGATCGCCAATGTTTGGGTGGGCGGGTGGCACTAAATCCGGAACCCCGTCCAATTTAGGACTCAAGGGCCGAGAAGTTTCCGAACTCGGAAATTTGGATTTTTGAGTGCTATCCAATGAGTCCGGCCCGCCGCCTGACTTTAGGTTCAGGGCTTGATCGACATCCGTCCTTCCGCAGGAATCCGGCATGGAGGATCGAATCGGACGTAGCTAGTCCTTAAGGTAGAAGAAGAATCACCGCATTGCTCTTCTATCACAGCAACATGATGGGTAGCCTGGGGAGAGTTGATCTCTCTCCGATCGGTTTTAGGCCCGATCCGGTCGTAATCTGTGGCGACTCCTGTATGCGATGCGCATCCAAGAGCTCGTTTATGGAGGAGAGATCGATCGGATCTAACCGCCGCAAGTTCCAACTAACATGGAGATTGGTTTCGATGACTCGAGAGGTCATCGCGCAGGGTGGCCGGACCGGCGGTCATAAGAAAACCACCTAGTCAAGAGTTCGCCAGCGCCAAGGCTCCTTTGGCGATAGTATCGCCTTTTAAAGACGAGATGAGGCATCCTACCGATGGCGGCGGCATAGAGGAACTCTCAATGAAAGCACCAATGTCGGTGTCAAACCGGCAGATCTCGGTAGGGGGTCCCGAATCATGCCTAGGCGGATGGTAACAGGAGACAAGGGACACGATGTTTTTACCTGTGTTCGGGCCCTCTCGATGGAGGTAATACCCTACTCCTGCTTGATTGATATTGATGATATGGGTAGTACAAGAGTGGATCTACCACGAGATCAAGGAGGCTAAACCCTAGAAGCTAGCCTATGGTATGATTGTTGTTCGTCCTACGGACTAAAACCCTCCGGTTTATATAGACACCGGATAGGTTAGGGTTACACAGAGTCGGTTACAATGGTAGGAGATCTACATATCCGTATCGCCAAGCCTACCTTCCACGCCAAGGAAAGTCCCATCCGGACACGGGACGAAGTCTTCAATCTTGTATCTTCATAGTCCAGGAGTCCGGCCAACGGTAAGAGTTCGGCTATCCGGACACCCCCTAATCCGGGACTCCCTCAAACACCATAGCCCCTCCGATGATGTGTGAGTAGTTTACCTCAGACCTTCGGGTCCATAGTTATTAGCTAGATGGCTAGCTCTCTCTCTTTGGATCTCAATACCATGTTCTCCTCGATCTTCTTGGAGATCTATTCGATGTAATCTTCTTTTGCGGTGTGTTTGTCGAGATCCGATGAATTGTGGGTTTATGATAAAGTTTATCTACGAACAATATTTGAATCTCCTCTGAATTATTTTATGTATGATTGGTTATCTTTGCAAGTCTCTTAGAATTATCAGTTTGGTTTGGCCTACTAGATTGATCTTTCTTGCAATGGGAGAAGTGCTTAGCTTTGGGTTCAATCTTATGTGTCCTTTCCCAAAGGATGTTAGGGCAGCAAGGCACATATTGTATTGTTGCCATCGAGGATAAAAAAGAAGGGGTTTATATAATATTGCATGAGTTTATCCCTCTACATCATGTCATCTTACTTAAAGCATTACTCTGTTCTTATGAACTTAATACTCTAGATGCATGCTGGATAGCGGTCGATGTGTGGAGTAATAGTAGTAGATGGAGAATCGTTTCGGTCTACTTGTCGCGAACGTGATGCCTATATACATGATCATACCTAGATATTCCCATAACTATGCTCAATTCTATCAATTGATCGACAGTAATTCGTTTACCCACCGGAATACTTATGCTCTTGAGAGAAGCCACTAGTGAAACCCATGGCCCCCGGGTCTATTTTCCATCATATTAATCTTCCAACACTTAGTTATTTCCGTTTCTGTTTATTCTACTTTGCATCTTTATTTGCTCTCTATTATCAAAATACCAAAAATATTATCTTATCATATCTATCAGATCTCACTCTCGTAAGTGACCGTGAAGGGGTTTACAACCCCTTTATCGTGTTGGTTGCGAGGTTCTTGTTTGTTTGTCTAGGTGCGTGGGCCTCGCGCATGGTCTCCTACTGGATTGATACCTTGGTTCTCAAAAACCGAGGGAAATACTTACGCTACTTTACTGCATCACCCTTTCCTCTTCAAGAGAAAACCAACGCAGTGCTCAAGAGGTAGCATACATCAACCGCGTTGTGCTAACGCTTTCGCTTTCGGTCTACGAGGGTACATGGACACACTCTCCCTTCTCGTTTCTATGCATCACCATGATCCTATGTGTGCGTAGGATTTTTTTTTGAAATTACTACGTTCCCCAACAATAACTACCAGATGGGGCCCACTGATGTCGCTTGAAGCTACGTCGGTATTTCCCCAAAGAGGAAGGGATGATGCAGCATAGCGGCGGTAGGTATTTCCCTCAAATATGAAACCAAGGTAATCGAACCAGTAGGAGAACCAAGCAACACAACATAAACAGCCCCTGCACACAAATAACAACACCTCGCAACCCGACGTGTTAAAGGGGTCGTCAATCCCTTTTAGGGGTACGACGCCAGAAATTGCGTGATGATGGGAGAAAGTTGTAATAGATTGAATAAATAGATCACAAATAAAATAAAGTGCAGCAAAGTATTTTTGTATTTTTGGTTTAATAGATCTGAATAAAAAGTGCAAATAAAATAGATCGCAAATCAAATATATGAGAAAGAGGACCCGTGGGTCGTAGGTTTCACTAGTGGCTTCTCTCGAGAAAAATAGCAAACAGTGGGTAAACAAATAACTGTTGGGCAATTGATAGAACCTCAATAATTATGATGATATCCAGGCAATGATCATTACATAGGCATCACATCCAAGATTAGTAGACCGACTCCTGCATGCATCTACTACTATTACTCCACACATCGACCGCTATCCAGCATGCATCTAGTGTATTAAGTTCATGGAAAAACAGAGTAATGCATTAAGAACGATGACATGATGTAGACACGATCTATCTATGTAGAGATAGACCCCATCGTTTTATTTTTAGTAGCAACGATACATACGTGTCGTTTACCTTTCTGTCACTGGGATCAAGCACCGTAAGATCGAACCCACTACCGGGCACCTCTTCCTATTGCAAGATAAATAGATCAAGTTGGCCAAACAAAACCCAAATATCAGAGAAGAAATATGAGGCTATAAGAGATCATGCATATACGAGATCAATGAAACTCAAATAACTTTCATGGATATAAAAAGATATGATTGATCATAAACTCAAAGTTCATCCGATCCCAAAAAACACACCGCAAAAAGAGTTACATCATATGGATCTCCAAGAGACCATTGTATTGAGAATTCAGCGAGAGAGAGGAAGCCATCTAGCTACTAACTACGGGCCCGAAGGTCTACAAAGAACTACTCACGCATTATCGGAGAGGCACCAATGGAGGTGGTGAACCCCATCCGAGATGGTGTCTAGATTGGATCTGGTGGTTCTGGACTCTGCGGCGGCTGGATGAATATTTTGTCGACTGCCCTAGGGTTCTGGGATTATTGGGGTATTTATAGAGCAAAGAGGCGGTCCGGGGGACACCCGAGGTGGGCACAACCCACCAGGGCATGCCTGGGCCTCCTGGCGCGCCCTGGTGGGTTGTTCCCTCCTCGGGACTCCCCCTTGGTGCAACCAGGGCCAAATATCTTCCTTCTCGTCCATAAAAAATCTCCGTGAAGTTTCGTGGCATTTGGACTCCGTGTGATATTGATTTCCTGCGATGTAAAAAACACGCAGAAAACAGCAACTGGCACTTGGCACTATGTCAGTAGGTTAGTACCAAAAATGATATAAAATGACTATAAAATGATTATAAAACATCCAAGATTGGTAATAAAACAGCATGGAACAATAAAAAAAATTATAGATACGTTGTAGACGTCTCAGCATCCCCAAGCTTAACTCCTGCTCGTCCTCGAGTAGGTAAGTGATAAAAACAGAATTTTTGATGTGGAGTGTTGTTTATCATGCCATATCATATTCTTTTATTTGTAGCATGGACATTTGGACTTTTATGTGATTCAAAGCAATAGTCTAGTTTTGACATAATAATTTAGATACTCAACCATATCAACAAGCAACCATGTTTTTCAAAATATCAACTCTAAAATAAGTTATCCCTAGCCCATCATGCTCAAACATTGATCCATTCATGAAACACACTCAAATATTAGCTACACCCAATACTTAAGTACGATCATATTGCCTCTTAGTTGGTGCTTTTGTAAGAGAAGATGGAGACTCAAATTCAAAAATAAAAATTGCATAAAGTAAAAGAAAGGCCCTTCGTAGAGGGAAGTAGGGATTTGTAGAGGTGCCAGAGCTCAAAGAGAAAAATTAGAGATAAAAACATTTTGGGAGGTGTATCCATCCCACCAACGAAAACGAGAGTTCCAAACACTTTCCATGCTAGATATGCCATAGGCGGTTCCCAAACAAAAATAAAGTTTATTCCTTTTCCCACCATTCTTTCACTTTTCATGGCTAGCTGTATCCACGGTTGCCCTCCATACCAACACTTTCCAAGGAATTTATTATTTGACAACATAAAGTAAATTCATTTTTGCATTTCGGGACTGTGCATCCCTAAAACCTTTGCCTTACTCTCGTGCAATGACAAGTGAATAAACACTCATCGTGAGAATAACACATCCAGATGGAAAATATTAGCTACTCAGAATCGCTTTCATGAAAGCGAAACAAACACACAAAGGAGAAGTTTATTTTGAAAATTAGAGATGGCACATGCAAATTTGCTTAAAATGTCAAAAGAATACCGTATATAGTGGACTCATGTGGCAAAGCTGGTTTAAAGGATTTTGGATGCACAAGTAGAGATCATACTTAGTGCAAAATGAAGGCTAGCAAAAAGATTGAGAAGCGACCAACCAAGAAACGAATAATCTCATAAGCAAGCATTAAGCATAATTAACACCGAATAATGCACCACAAGTAGGATATAATTTCATTGCATGACTATTGACTTTCGTGCATGCATAGGGAATCACAAACCTTAACACCAACATTCTTACTAAAGCATAATTACTCATCAACATAACTCACATATCACATCATCATATCTCAAAACTATTACTAAGAATCAAGTTTATTTTTTCCAATGACCTTCATGATTTTTTTTACTTATAATTCTTGGATATCTATCACTTTGGGACTAATTTTCATGTGTTGCTTTTCATAAGCTCAAACAAATATAAGTGAAGATCATGAGCATAATTGTTTTTTCTCTCAAAATAATTTAAGTGAAGCAAGAGAGAATTTCTTGAAAATTTTACTAACTCTCAAATAAATCTAAGTGAAGCAAGAGAGCATTTCTTCAAAAATACTAAGCACACCGTGCTAAAAAAGATATAAGTGAAGCACTAGAGCAAGTCCTAGCTCATAAAAGATTTAAGTGAAGCATAAAGAGCAATTCTAACAAGTCATGAAATAATTTTGGCTCTCTCAAATAGCTGTGTCCAGCGAGGATTGATGACTTAAAATACAAAATAAAACAAGAAAGACTCATATCATACAAGGCGCTCCTAGCAAAACACATATCATGTGACGAATAAAAATATAGCTTCGAGTAAAACACCGATAGTTGTTAGAAGAAAGAGGGGATGCCACTCAGGGTCATCCCCAAGCTTAGTTGGTTGCTCATTCATGGATAATAGCTTGGGATGCCGGGGCATCCCCAAGCTTAGGCTCTTCTATCCTTCTTTCATCCATCATAACATGTGACGCCCCCGATTCAATCGTACACTAATCATACACGCAAACGTGTACGATCAAGATCAGGGACTCACGGGAAGATATCACAACACAACTCTAAAAAAAATAAGTCATACAAGCATCATAATACAAGCCGTGGACCTCGAGGGCTCGAATACAAGTGCTCGATCATAGACGAGTCAATGGAAGCAACAATATCTGAAAGTACGTATATAAGTTAAACAAGTTTGCCTTAAGAAGGCTAGCACAAACCGGGATACAGATCGAAGAGGCGCAGGCCTCCCGCTCGGGATCCTCCTAACTACTCCTGGTCGCCGTCTGCCTGCACGTAGTAGTAGTAGGCACCTCCGTGTAGTAGTCGCCATCGACGGTGGCGTCGCTCCGGGCTCCATCGTGCAGTCGCAGCAATCGAGTAAAGATAGGGGGAAAAAGGGGAACAAGGCAACCGTGAGTACTCATCCAAAGTACTGCAAGCAAGGTGCTACACTACATATGCATGGATATATGTGTAAAGGGCCATATCGATTGGACTGAATCGCAGAATGCCGTAATAAGAGGGGATAGCTAATCCCTGTCAAGACTATGCTTCAGCAGCCTCCGCCTTTGCAAAGCATGTAGCGTAGAGTAGATCAAGTCCTCCAAGTAGCATCACATAGCAATAATCCTACCCGCGATCCCTCCTCGTAACCCCGAGAGAGAGCGACCACCGGGTTGTATCCGCACTTGGAAGGGTGTGTTTTATTAAGTATCCGGTTCTAGTTGTCATAAGGTCAAGGTACAACTCCAAGTCATCCTGTTATCAAGATCACGGCTATTCGAATAGATTAACTTCCTGCAGGGGTGCACCACATAACCCAACACGCTTGATCCCATTTGGCCGAACACACTTTTCTGGGTCATGCCCGGCCGCGGAAGATCAACACGTCGCAACCCCACCTAGGCATAACAGAGAGGTCAGCACGCCGGTCTAAATCTAAGCGCACAGGGGTCTGGGCTCATCGCCCTTAGCACACCTGCATGTTGCATGGGCGGCCGAAAGCACACCTAGCCTAGTGGCGTGCCCAGCCCAATCCGGCCAAGGCCCGCCCGTCAACGCCAAGAAATGCTTCGGCCGATACCACGACGCCGAGTGCCCATAACTGCTCCTCAGTAGTTGGTTAGTGCGTATAGACCAAATGGCCGACTCGGATCAAATACCAAGATCTCGTTAAGCGTGTTAAGTATCCATGAACGCTGACCAGGCGTGCCCACCTCTCTCCTAGGTGGTCTCAACCTGCCCTGCCGCCTCCGCCACAAAGTAACAATGGGGCCGTCAGAACTCAGGCCCACCTCTACCGGGATGGAGCCACCCGCCCTTTCAAATTTCATCTCCGAACAAAGATCACTGTAATGTAATAGTGTAAAGTATATAGTATATGCCCGTGATCACCTCCCAAGTGATCACAGCCCAAAGAGTATAGCATGGCATTGACAAGAGTGTAGGGTCACTGATGGAACACTAGCATCCTATACTAAGCAAGAGGATAGCGGTAAAGGTAACAACAAGAGTAGCAAGGACAAAGCTATGCAGCAAGATAGGATTAATCGAAAGCGATAACATGCTACACTACTCTAATGCAAGCAGATAGAGAAGAATAGGCGATATCCGTGATCAAGGGGGGCTTGCCTGGTTGCTCGCAAGAGAGAGGGGTCGCCAACACCGTAGTCGTACTGGGTAGCAGCGGCGTCGGTCTCGGTGTCTAGCGGAAGAAGAGGGGGAAGAAACAATAAATACATAGCAAGCAAGTGCATAACAGGACAACAAGCAGAGCTAGACGTGTTCTAACGCAGTATGAGTTGATACCGGTGAAGGGGGGAAACATCCGGGAAGCATCCCCGGTGTTCCGTGTTTTTGGGCAGATGAACCGGAGGTGAAATGTTGCAGGTTCACTATGCTAGGGACGCGTGGCGGATGAATGGGCTGCGTATCCGGATTTGTCTCGTCGTTCTGAGCAACTTTCATGTAGAAAGTTTTTCCATCTGAGCTACGGTTTATTTTATATTAATTCTTAAAGTTTTAAATCATTTTTAGGATTAATTTAAATATTTTAATTCAGCATTATCTAGAACAGTGTCTGCTGACGTCATCACGACGTCAGCATGACGTCAGCAGTCAACAGAGGTGTTGACCGTCAACTCGACGGTGGGTCCTGCTCGTCATCGATCGCTTAATTAGCAGGTTTAACTAAACAGAGTTAATTAGGTTAGTTAGTGATTAGAATAATTTAATTATGATTAATTAACTTAATTAATTAATTAATTATCTAATTAATATTTTATTTATTTTTATTAGTTACTTAATTATTTTAATTCTTTAACTCTTTTTTTTAATGTTCTTGGGCGTGGGGCCCCAAGGTCGAGTTTGTGGGAGCCCTAACGGGCATGTGTCTCGGGCGTGGCGCCCGTCAGGCGGACAGGAGCGACGGCGCAGCCACGGGCGGGCGCCCGGGGCGGCCAGAGGTCGTCGGGCGCGGGCCAGGTGAGCGGGGGAGGCGCGGCCGGTCGGGGTGAGGTGAAGCGGAGCGGGGAGCTGCGAGTGGCGGGGACGCATATGGGTCGGCAGCAAAGCAGAGCATCACACGGGGCGAGGGAAGCATCGCACGGGGCGAGGGAAAGAGAGGAGGGGCGCGGCTCACAGCGGGTTAGCAGGGACGGGGCAGCGTGTGTCGTGGAGGAGGACGGGGACGTCGTCGGCGTGGAGGACGGCGAGGAGGCGACGAGGTCGCCGAGGTGGAGTCATTCCGGGCGGCGACAGCGGGGCCTTCGGGCAGGCGATGCGCGAGGGAGAAGGAGGGGCGAGGAGGAGGTCCTGTGACGGGGCGGGGCGGCATCGGGGACGGGTGGCGACGTCGCGGCGCGAGGCGCGGTCGTCGGGGAGGCGCGAGGCGTGGTCGTCGGGGTGGTCTCGTCCTCTCGATCCCGATCCAATCGGGGGGGAGAGGGGGGAGATATTTCGGGGGGAGTGGGGGTAGTGGGCTCTCGGGGTAGGGGGGTGGGGGTTATACTGAGGGCACCGGGTGGGCAGCACAGACGGTGGTGGCTGGGCAGTTTGGCCCAGTTGGCTAGGGGGTCTCCCTCATTTGTTTTTTTTTGTTTTTTTTCTTTATCTTTTGATTTTTATTCCTTTTCTGTTTTTTCTCATTTTAAATATATAGGCCTTATATAAAAACATGGTTTCTATATGACAAATAGATAGGGAATATTTTCAACACATCGAACATTTTAGTTCTGACTTTTGAAAACTTTAATTGTTTTAACCTTAATTCAAATTTTGAATTTGAATCCGCTTCGAACTAACGCGAGATTATCAGCAGTAACCGAGGTGACGTGTCATCATTAACGCGGGATTACTGTAGCCTAATTATCCGGGCGTCACATAAGATAACCCAAAACTTGAAAACTTCAATCACACAAAACTCAACAAAACCTTCGTGAGATCCGTTAGTATAAGAAAGCAAACCACTACTATAAGTGCTGTATCAAACCAATTCATATTTTTTTTATTATATCTACTGTATTCCAACTTTTCTATGGAAAAACCTCATCAAAGAAAACCATAGAGCCATCAAAATAAGCACACAATACAAACAAAACAGAATATGTCAAAACAGAACAGTCTGTAGCAATCTGATTATTTCGAAAACTTCTGGAACTCCAAAAATTCTGAAAAACTAGGACGACCTGGGTAATTTGTATATTAATCTTCTACAAAAAGAATCAGGGCAAAATCTCTTTCTGATGAAAAATGAGAATTGTTTTTGTGAGCGCAAAGTTTCTGTTTTTTTTTTCAGCAAGATCAAACAACTATCACCCAAGAAGATCCTATTGGTTCTACTTGGCACAAACACTAACTAAAACAAAAAAACACAATCATAACAGTAGCATAATTGTGCAAACACTCAAGAACAGAAAGCAAAAGGCAAAAATAATTTTTATTCATTGGGTTGCCTCCCAACAAGCGCTATAGTTTTACGCCCTTAGCTAGGCATAAGGCAAGGATCTAAGTTTTGTCATCTTTGATTCGAGATCCATAAGATTCTCTCATGATTGATTCATAAGGTGGCCCAATTTTTGTTCTACGAAAGTGTTCCATACCCTTCCTCAAGGAAATTGGAATTTAATATTGCCTTCTTTCATATCAATCACGACACCGATAGTGCGTAAAAACGGTCTACCAAGAATAATTGGACAAGACGGATTGCAATCAATATCAAGAACAATAAAATCTATGGGCACATAATTCCTATTTGCAAGAATAATAACATCATTAATTCTTCCCATAGGCTTTTTAATAGTAGAATCCGCCAAGTGCAAATTCAAAGAACATTCTTCAATATTAGTAAGACCAAGCACATCACATAAAGATTTCAGAATTGTAGAAACACTAGCACCCAAGTCACACAAAGCAAAACACTCATGATTTTTAATCTTGACTTTGATAGTAGGTTCCCATTAATCATGCAATTTTCTAGGAATTGATACTTCTAATTCCAACTTTTCTTCCAAAGCTTTCATCATAGCATCAACAATATGTTTAGTAAAAGCTTTATTTTGTTCATAAGCATGGGGTGAATTTAGCATGGATTGCAACAAAGAAATACAATCAATCAAAGAGCAACTATCATAATTAAAGTCTTTGTAATCCAAAAGAGTGGGTGCATCACTAGCTAAAGTTTTGACCTCTCCAAACCCACTTTCATCAATTTTCTCAACAAGATTTTCACCCTCCGAAATATTGGGACGCCTTCTACCTAAAGGTGGCTCTTCTCCAGCCCCTTTTTCATCAATCTTAGCTTTACTAAACAAGGAATCAATAGAATAAACACCAATCATTTTAAGATCTTCATCACTTTTATGAAAGAAATTGCTAGAAAATGGTTCTTCTAAAAATTCTCTTTGGCCTCTAAGCATAGCGGTTATTTTCTTACTTTCATCCATAGAAACATAAAGAGCTTTAATTGATTCATCAACTTTAGGCACAAAAAATTTCAACTTGAGATTGTCCACATCAAGAGCAATTCTATCAACACTTCTAGACAAATCATCAATCTTATTCAACTTTTCTTCTATAGAAGTGTTGAAAAAATTTTGCGTGTTGATAAATTCTTTAGTATTATTATCAAGATCAGAGGTGTTCCTATTATTATTATAAGATTGATTTCCATAGGAATTACCATAATTATTAGAGGAATTACTAGGAAAAGGCCTAGGATTAAAATTACCTCTATAAGCATTATTGTTGAAATTATTTCGAGAGATAAAATTCACATCTATGGCATCACTATTTTGCTCAATCAAAGTAGACAAAGGCATAGCATTAAAATCAATAGGAGCACTTTTACTAGCAAGCAATTTCATAAGAGCATCAACTTTATCACTCAAAGAAGAAATTTCTTCAACTGAATTAACCTTTTTACTAGCAGGAGCTCTTTCGGTATGCCATTGTGAATAATTTGCCATGATATTATCAAGCAATTTGGTGGCTTCACCCAAAGTAATTTCCATAAGAGTTCCACCCACTGCGGACTCTAAAAGATTATGAGAAACAAAATTCAACCCCGCATAAAAATTTTGTATGATCATCCAAAGATTTAACCCATAAGTTGGGCAATTCCTTAGCATCATTTTCATCCTTTCCCAAGATTGTGAAACATGTTCATGTTCAAGTTGCTTGAAATTCATGATCTGGGTTCTAAGGGAAATATTTTTTGCCAGAGGAAAATACTTAGTGATAAAAGCATCTTTGCACTTATTCCAAGAATCGATACTATTGCGAGGCAAAGAAGAGAACCAAATTTTTGCAGAATCACGCAAAGAAAACAAAAATAATTTCATCTTCACCACATCATTGTCGACATCTTTTTTCTTTTGTGTATCGCATAATTCCACGAAGGTATTAAGATGGGACGCGACATCCTCATTAGGAGTACAGGAAAATTGATCTTTCATAACAAGATTCAGCAAAGCAGTATTAATATCACAAGACTCCGCACTAGTGGCGGGAGGAGCAAGCGGAGTGCCAATAAAATCATTGTTGTTGGTATTTGAGAAATCACATAACTTGGTGTTCTCTTGAGTCATGATGACCACACAACAAGATTGCACTCAAAAACAGATCCGGCAAGAAAATGGCGAACGGAAAAAGAGAGGCGAATAAAATGGCAAACTTTTGTGAAGTGGGGGAGAGGAAAACGAGAGGCAAATGGCAAATAATGTAAATTGCGAGGAGATGAGATTTGTGATTAGGAACCTGGTATATGTTGAAGATCCTCCCCTGCAACGGCGCCAGAAATTCCTTTTGATGTCACTTGAAGCTATGTCGGTATTTCCCCAAAGAGGAAGGGATAATGCAGCACAAGGCGGTAGGTATTTCCCTCAGATATGAAACAAAGGTTATCGAATCAGTAGGAGAACCAAGCAACACAACGTAAAAAGCCCCTGCACACAAATAACAACACCTCGCAACCCGACATGTTAAAGGGGTTGTTAATCCCTTTCGGGGTACGACGCCAGAAATTGCGTGATGACGGGAGAAAGTTGTAATAGATTGAATAAATAGATCGCAAATAAAATAAAGTGCAGCAAAGTATTTTTGTATTTTTGGTTTAATAGATCTGAATAAAAAGTGCAAATAAAATAGATCGCAAAGCAAATATATGAGAAAGAAGACCCGGGGGCGGTAGGTTTCACTAGTGGCTTCTCTCGAGAAAAATAGCAAACGGTGGGTAAAAAATATTGTTGGGCAATTGATAGAACCTCATATAATTATGATGATATCCAGGCAATGATCATTACATAGGCATCACATCCAAGATTAGTAGACCGACTCCTGCCTGCATCTACTACTATTACTCCACACATCGATCGCTATCCAACATGCTTCTAGTGTATTAAGTTCATGGAAAAACGGAGTAATGCAATAAGAATGATGACATGATTTAGACAAGATCTATCTATCTAGAGATAGACCCCATCATTTTATCCTTAGTAGCAACGATACATACGTGTCATTTCCCTTTCTGTCACTGAGATCAAGCACCATAAGATCGAACCCTCTACCGGGCACCTCTTCCCATTGCAACATAAATAGATCAAGTTTGCCAAACAAAACCCAAATATCGGAGAAGAAATACGAGGGTATAAGAGATCATGCATATAAGAGATCAAATAAACTCAAATAACTTTCATGGATATAAAAAGATATGACTGATCATAAACTCAAAGTTCATCAGATCCCAACAAACACACCGCAAAGGGAGTTACATCATATGGATCTCCAAGAGACCATTGTATTGAGAATTCAGCGAGAGAGAGGAAGCCATCTAGCTACTAACTACGGACCCGAAGGTCTGCAAAGAACTACTCACGCATCATCAGAAAGGCACAAATGGAGGTCGTGAACCCCATCCGAGATGGTGTCTAGATTAGATCTGGTGGTTTTGGACTCTGCGGCAGCTGGATGAATGTTTCGTTGACTCCCATAGGGATCTGGGATTTTTGGGGTATTTATAGAGCAAAGAGGCGGTCCGGGGGGCACCCGAGGTGGGCACAACCCACCGGGGCGCGCATGGGCCTCCTGGTGTGCCCTGGTGGGTCGTCCCCTCCTCGGGACTCCCCCCAGGTGCAACCAGGGCCCAATATCTTCCTTCTGGTCCATTAAAAATCTCCGGCATTTGGACTCCGTCTGATATTGATTTCCTGCGATGTAAAAAACATGCAGAAGCAACAAGTGGCACTTGGCACTATGTCAATAGGTTAGTACCAAAAAATGATGTAAAATGACTCTAAAATGATTATAAAACATCCAAGATTGATAATAAAACATCATGGGACAATCAAAAATTATAGATACGTTGGAGACGTATCACCCACCAGGTGGGCACAACCCACCTCGGCGCGCCAGGGAGCCCAGGCGCGCCCTGGTGGGTTGTGCTCACCCAGGCCCACCTTCAGTGCCCATCTTCTGGTATATAAGACATTTGGACCTATAAAAAATAAGGGGAGGACTTTCGGGACGGAGCGCCGCCGTCTCGAGGCGGAACTTGGGCAGGAGCACTTTTGCCCTCCGGCAGAGCGATTTCGCCGGGGGAACTTGGAGGGGGAAATCATCGTCATCATCATCACCAACAACTCTCCCATCTTGGGGGGAGCAATCTCCATCAACATCTTCAACAACACCATCTCATCTCAAACTCTAGTTCATCTTTTGTGTTCAATCTTGGTATCAGAACTATAGATTGGTGCTTGTGGGTGACTAGTAGTGTTGATTACATCTTGTAGTTGATTACTATATGGTTTATTTGGTGGAAGATTATATGTTCAGATCCATTATGCTATTTAATACCCCTCTGATCTTGAGCATGTTTATCATTTGTGAGTAATTACTTTTGTTCTTGAGGTCATGGGAGAAATCATTTTGCAAGTAATCATGTGAATTTGATATGTGTTCGATATTTTGATAGTATGTATGTTGTTATTCCCTTAGTGGTGTCATGTGAACGTCGACTACATGAAACTTCACCATATTTGGGCCTAAGGGAATGCATTGTGAAGTAGCAGTTAGATGATGGGTTGCGAGAGTGACAGAAGCTTAAACCCTAGTTTATACGCTATTCCGTAAGGGACCAATTGGATCCAAAAGTTTAATGTTATGGTTAGAATTTATTCTTAATATTTTCTCGTAGTTGCGGATGCTTGCGGGAGAGTTAATCATAAGTAGGAGGTTTGTTCAAGTAAGAACAACACCTAAGCACCGGTCCATTCACATATCAAATTATCAAAGTAGCGAGAACGAATTAAACCAACATGATGAAAGTGACTAGATAAAATTCCCGTGTACCCTCAAGAACATTTGCTTATCATAAGAGATCGTTTTGGCCTGTCCTTTGCCTCAAAAGGATTGGGCTACCTTGCTGCACTTTTTTCACTACTATCGTTACTTGCTCGTTACGAATTATCTTGCTATCAAACTACTCCGCTACTTACAATTTCAGCACTTGCAGACATTACCTAACTGAAAACTACTTGTCATTTCCTTCTGCTCCTCGTTGGGTTCGACACTCTTACTTACTGAAAAGAGCTACAATTGATCCCTATACTTGTGGGTCATCATTGCTGCACAGAAGAATTATGTCCTTGATGCACAACTAGGTGACAGACCTATTGCAGGAGCAGATGCAGACATTATGAACGTTTGACAAGCTCGGTATGATGACTACTTGATAGCTTAATGCACCATGCTTTACGGCTTAGAACCGGGACTTCAAAAACTTTTTGAACACCACGGAGCATATAAGATGTTCCAAGAGTTGAAATTGGTATTTCAGACTCATACCCATGTCAAGAGGTTTGAGACCTCTGACAAGTACTTTTCCTACAAGATGGAGGAGAATAGCTCAACCAGTGAGCATGTGCTCAGAATGTCTGCGTACTACAATCGCTTGAATCAAGTGGGAGTTAATCTTCCAGATAAAATAGCGATTGACAGATTTCTCTAGTCACTATCACCAAGTTACTGGAACTTCGTGATAAACTATAATATGCAAGGGATGACGAAAACGATTCCCGAGCTCTTCCGATGCTGAAATTGGCGAAGGTAGAAATCAAGAAAGAGCATCAAGTGTTGATGGTTATCAAGAAAAAGGGCAAAGTAAAAGAAAGGGAACTTCAAGAAGAATGACAAGCAAGTTGCCACTCCCGTGAAGAAGCCCAAAGCTAGACCTAAGCCTGAAACTGAGTGCTTCTACTGCAAAGGGAATGGTCACTGGAAGCGGAACTACCCCAAATACTTGGCGGATAAGAAGGATGGCGAAGTGAACAAAGGTATATTTGATATACATGTTATTGGTGTGTACTTTACTAGTGTTCATAGTAACCCTAGGGTATTTGATACCGTTTCAGTTGCTAAGGTTAGTAACTCAAAACAGGAGTTGCAAAATGAACAAAGAGTAGATAAGGGCGAGGTGACGATTTGTGTTGTAAGTGATTCCAAGGTTGATAAGATCACCATCGCACACTCCCTCTACCTTCGGGATTAGTGTTGGACCTAAATAAATGTTATTTGGTGTTTGCGTTGAACATGAATATGATTGGATCATGTTTATTGTGATACGGTTATTCATTTAAGTCAGAGAATAATTGTTGTTCTGTTTACATGAATAAAACCTTCTATGGTCATACACTCAATGTAAATGGTTTACTGAATCTCGATTGTAGTGATACACATATTCATAATATTGATGCCAAAAGATGCAAAGTTGATAATGATAGTGCAACATATTTGTGGCACTGTCATTTAGGTCATATTGGTGTAAAGCGCATGAAGAAACTTCATGCGGATAGACTTTTGGAATCACTTGATTATGAATCATTTGATACTTACGAACCATGCCTCATGGGCAAGATGACTAAAACTCCGTTCTCCCGAACAATGGAGCGAGCCAATGACTTACTGAAAATAATACATACCAATGTACGCGGTCCGATGAGTGTTGAGGCTCGCGGCAGGTATCGTTATTTTCTAACCTTCACAGATGATTTAAGCAGATATGGGTATATCTACTTAATGAAACACAAGTCTAAAACATTTGAAAAGTTCAAAGAATTTCAGAGTGAAGTGGAGAATCATCGTAACAAGAAAATAAAGTTTCTATGATCTGATCGCGGATGCAAATATTTGAGTTACGAGTTTGGCCTTCATTTAAAACCATGTGAAATAGTTTCACAACTCACGCCACCTAGAAACACCACAGCATAATGGTGTGTCCGAACGTCGTAACCGTACTTTATTAGATATGGTGCAATCTATGATGTCTCTTATCGATTTACCACTATCATTTTGGGGTTATGCATTAGAGACAGCTGCATTTACATTAAATAGGGCACTATCTAAATCCGTTGAGACGACATCGTATGAACTGTGGTTTGGCAAGAAACCTAAGCTATCGTTTCTTAAAGTTTGGGGTTGCGATGCTTATGTGAAAAAGCTTCAGCCTGATAAGCTCGAACCCAAATCAGAGAAATGTGTCTTCATCGGATACCCAAAAAAAAACTGTTGGGTACACCTTCTATCACAGATCCGAAGGCAAGATCTTGGTTGCTAAGAATGGATCCTTTCTAGAGAAGGAGTTTCTCTCGAAAGAAGTGAGTGGGAGGAAAGTAGAACTTGATGAGGTAATTGTACCTTCCCTCGAATTGGAAAGTAGCTCATCACAGAAAACCGTTCTCGTGATGCCTGCACCAACTAGTGAGGAAGCTAATCATAATGATCATCAAACTTCGGATCAAGTTACTACCAAACTTTGTAGGTCAACCAGAGCACATTCCGCACCAGAGTGGTATGGTAATCCTGTTCTAGAAGTCATGTTACTAGACCATGACGAACCTACGAACTATGAGGAAGCGATGATGAGCCCAGATTCCGAACAATGGCTTGAGGCCATGAAATCTGAGATAGGATCCATGTATGAGAACAAAGTATGGACTTTGGTTGACTTTCCTGATGATCGGCAAGCCATTGAGAATAAATGGATCTTCAAGAAGAAGATCGACGCGTTGTAATGTTATCGCTCTACAAAGCTCGACTTGTTGCGAAAGGTTTTCGACAAGTTCAAGGAGTTGACTACAATGAGACCTTCTCACCGTAGCGATGCTTAAGTCTTTCCGAATCATGTTAGCAATTGCCGCATTTTATGATTATGAAATTTGGCAAATGGATGTTAAAACTACATTCCTTAATGGATTTCTTAAAGAAGAGTTGTATATGATGCAACCAAAAGTTTTTGTCGATCCTAAAAGTGCTAACAAAGTGTGCAAGCTCCAGCGATCCATCTATGGACTGGTGCAAGCATCTAGAAGTTGGAATATACGCTTTGATGAGGTGATCAAAGCATATGGTTTTATACAGAATTATGGTGAAGCCTGTATTTACAAGAAAGTGAGTGGGAGCACTACAGCCTTTCTAATAAGTATATGTGAATGCCATATTGTTGATCGGAAATGATGTAGAATTTTCTAGAAAGCATAAAGGAGTGTTTGAAAGGTGTTTTTCAAGAAAGACCTCGGTGAAGCTACTTACATATTGGGCATCAAGATTTATAAAGATAGATCAAGATGTTTGATAAGGCTTTCAATGAGTACATACCTTGATAAGATTTTGAAGGAGTTCAAAATGGATCAGTCAAAGAAGGAGTTCTTGCCTGAGTTGTAAGGTATGAAGTTGAGTAAGACTCAAAACCTAACCACGACAGAAGATAGAGAGATAATGAAAGTCATTCCCTATGCCTCAGCCATAGGTTCTATAAAGTATGCCATGTTGTATAATAGACCTATTGTGTACCTTGCCATGAGTTTGGCAAAGGGAGTACAATAGTGATCTAGGAGTAGATCACTGGACAACGGTCAAAATTATCCTTAGAGGACTAAGGAAATATTTCTTGGTTATGGAGGTGATAAAGAGTTCATCGTAAAGTGTTATGTCGATGCAAGCTTTTACACCGATCCGGATGACTCTAAGTCTCAATCTGGATACATATTGAAAGTGGGAGCAATTAGCTAGAGTAGCTCCATGCAGAGTATTGTAGACATAGAATATTTGCAAAATTCATAAGGCTCTAAATGTGGAAGGCCCGTTGACTAAACTTCTCTCACAAGCAAAACATGATCACACCTTAGTACTCTTTGGGTGTTAAACACATAGCGATGTGAACTAGATTATTGACTCTAGTAAACCCTTTGGGTGTTGGTCACATGACAATGTGAACTATTGGTGTTAAATCACATGATGATGTGAACTGGATTATTGACTCTAGTGCAAGTGGGAGACTGAAGGAAATATGCCCTAGAGGCAATAATAAAGTTGTTATTTATATTTCCTTATATCATGATAAATGTTTATTATTAATGCTAGAATTGTATTAACCGGAAACTTAGTACATGTGTGAATACATAGACAAAACAGAGTGTCCCTAGTATGCCTCTACTAGACTAGCTCGTTAATCAAAGATGGTTAAGTTTCCTGGCCATGGACATGTGTTGTCATTTGATGAACGGGATCACATCATTAGAGAATGATGTGATGGACAAGACCCATCCATTAGCTTAGCATTATGATCGTATAGTTTTATTGCTATTGCTTTCTTCATGACTTATACATATTCCTCTGACTATGAGATTATGCAACTCTCGAATACTGAAGGAACACTTTGTGTGCTATAAAATGTCACAAACGTAACTGGGTGATTATAAAGATGCTCTACAGGTGTCTCTGAAGGTGTTTGTTGAGTTGTCATAGATCAAGATTAGAATTTTTCACTCCGTGTATCTGAGAGGTATCTCTGGGCCCTCTCGGTGATGCACATCACTATAAGCCTTCCAGGCAATATGACTAATGAGTTAGTTGCGGGATGATGCATTATGGAACGAGTAAAGAGACTTGTCGGTAACGAGATTGAACTAGGTATGATGATACCGACGATCGAATCTCGGGCAAGTAACATATCGATGAGAAAGGGAATAACGTATGTTGTTATGCGGTTTGACCGATAAAGATCTTCGTAGAATATGTAGGAGCCAATATGGGCATCCAGGTTCCGCTATTGGTTATTGACTGGAGATGTGTCTCGATCATGTTTACATAGTTCTCGAACCCGTAGGGTCCGCACACTTAACGTTCAATGACGATTTGTATTATGAGTTATGTGTTTTGGTGACCGAAGTTTGTTCGGAGTCCCGGATGAGATCACGGAAATGACAAGGAGTCTTGAAATGGTCGAGAGGTAAAGATTGATATATTGGAAGGTCATATACGGACACTGAAATGGTTCCGAAGAAGATCGGGGATTTTTTGGAGTACTGGGAGGTTATCGGAACCCCCTGGGAAAGTTAATGGGCCTATTGGGCCATAGTGGAGGAGAGGAGGCAGGCCACGGGAGGTGGCGCCTACGCCTTGCCCAATCCGACTGGACAAGGAGCGGGCGCGACCCCCTCTTTCCTTCTCCCTCTCCCTCCTTTCCCCTTTCTCCCTCTCCGTTGGAAGGAAACGGGGGGGGGGGGGGGGGAATCCTACTAGGAACGGAGTCCTAGTAGGACTCCCCCCTCTTGGCGCGCCCCCCTTGGGTCGGCCTCCTCCTCCCCCCTCCTTTATATATGTGGGCAGGGGGGCACCTGATACGTCTCCAACGTATATATAATTTTTGATTGCTCCATGCTATTATATATTCTGTTTTAGATGTTTAATGGGCTTATTTATACACTTATATATTATTTTTGGGACTAACCTATTAACCCAAGGCCCAGTGCAAATTGCTATTTTTTTTGCCTATTTCAGTGTTTCGTATAAAAGGAATATCAAACGGAGTCCAAACGGAATGAAACCTTCGGGAGCATGATTTTTGGAACAAACGTGATCCAAAGGACTTGGAATGGATGTCAAGCAATCAACAAGGAGGCCACGAGGCAGGGGCGCGCCTCACCCTCGTGGGCCCCTCGTGGCTCCACCGACCTACTTCTTCCTCCTATATATACCTACGTACCCCGAAACCATCGAGGAGCACCACAAAAACCTAATTCCACCGCCGCAACCTTCTGTACCCGTGAGATCCCATCTTGGGGCCTTTTCTGGCGCTCTGCCGGAGGGGGCATCGATCACGGAGGGCTTCTACATCAACACCATAGCCTCTCCGATGATGTGTGAGTAGTTTACCACAGACCTTCGGGTCCATAGTTATTAGCTAGATGGCTTCTTCTCTCTCTTTGGATCTCAATACAAAGTTCTCCTCGATCTTCTTGGAGATCTATTTGATGTAACTCTTTTTGTGGTGTGTTTGTCGAGATCCCATGAATTGTGGGTTTATGATCAAGATTATCTATGAACAATATTTGAATCTTCTCTGAATTATTTATGTATGATTGGTTATCTTTGCAAGTCACTTCAAATTATCAGTTTGGTTTGGCCTACTAGATTGATCTTTCTTGCAATGGGAGAAGTGCTTGATGTCTACTACACAACCTTCTTCTTGCAGACGTTGTTGGGCCTGCAAGTGCACAGGTTTGTAGGACAGTAGAAAATTTTCCTCAAGTGGATGACCTAAGGTTTATCAATCCGTGGGAGGCGTAGGATGAAGATGGTCTCTCTCAAACAACCCTCCAACCAAATAACAAAGAGTCTCTTGTGTCCCCAACACACCCAATACAACGGTAAATTGTATAGGTGCACTAGTTCGGAGAAGAGATGGTGATACAAGTGAAATATGGATGGTACATATAGGTATTTGTAATCTGAAAATATAAAAACAGCAAGGTAACTAATGATAAAAATGAGCATAAACGGTATTGCAATGATAGGAAACAAGGCCTAGGGTTCATACTTTCACTAGTGCAAGTTCTCTCAACAATAATAACATAGATAGATCATATGACAAGCCCTCAACATGCAACAAAGAGTCACTCCATAGCCACTAATAGCGGAGAACAAACATAGAGATTATGGTAGGGTACGAAACCACCTCAAAGTTATTCTTTCGGATCGATCTATTAAAGAGTTCGTACTAGAATAACACCTTAAGACACAAATCAACCAAAACCCTAATGTCACCTAGATACTCCATTGTCACCTCAAGTATCCGTGGGCATGATTATACGATATGCATCACACAATCTCAGATTCATCCAACCAACACAAAGTACTTCAAAGAGTGCCCCAAAGTTTCTACCGGAGAGTCAAGAACGTGCGCCAACCCCTATGCATAGGTTCATGGGCGGAACCCGCAAGTTGGTCACCAAAACATACATCAAGTGGCACGTGATATCCCATTGTCACCACGGATAAACACGGCAAGACATACATCAAGTGTTCTCAAATAAAGACTCAATCCGATAAGATAACTTCAAAGGGGAAACTCAATTTATCACAAGAGAGTAGAGGGGGAGAAACATCATAAGATCCAACTATAATAGCAAAGCTCGCGATACATCAAGATCGTGCCATAAAGGGAACACGAGAGAGAACACGAGAGAGAGAGAGAGAGAGAGATCAAACACATAGCTACTAGTACATACCCTCAGCCCCGAGGGTGAACTACTCCCTCCTCAACATTGCTAGCGCCGGATGATGAAGATGGCCACGGTGATGGGTTCCTCCCTCGGTGAGTGCCGAACGGGCTCCCGAGAGGTTTTTGGTGGCTACAGAGGCTTGCGGTGACGGAACTCCCGATCTATCTTCTCCGTGGATGTTTTTAGGGTACGTGGGACTATATAGGCGAAAGAAGTCAGTAGGGGGAGCCTCGAGGGGCCCATGAGTCAGGGGGGCGCGCCCCCCCTATCTCCTGGCCTCCTCGAGGATCTTCTGACTTGAACTCCAAGTCTCCAGGATGATATTCTTCCCAAAAATAACGCTGCCGAAGGTTTCATTCCGTTTGGACTCCGTTTGATATTCCTTTTCCTCGAAATACTGAAACATGCAATAAAACATCAATATGGGTTGGGCCTCCGGTTAATAGGTTAGTCCCAAAAATAATATAAAAGTGTATAATAAAGCCCATTATTGCCCAAAACAATAGATAATATAGCATGGAGCAATCAAAAAATATAGATACGTTGGAGACGTATCAAGCATCCCCAAGCTTAATTCCTGCTCGTCCTCGAGTAGGTAAATGATAAAAAAGATAATTTTTGATGTGGAATGCTAGTTGGCATAATTTCAATTTAATTCTTCTTAATTGTGGGATGAATATTCAGATCCGAAAGATTCAAGACAAAAGTTTATATTGACATAGAAATAATAATACTTCAAGCATACTAACAAAGCAATCATGTCTTCTCAAAATAACATGGCCAAAGAAAGTTATCCCTACAAAATCATATAGTCTGGCTATGCTCTATCTTCACCACACAAAGTATTTAAATCATGCACAACCCCGATGACAAGCCAAGAAATTGTTTCATACTTTTGTCATTCTCAAACTTTTTCAATCTTCACGCAATACATGAGCGTGAGCCATGGACATAGCACTATAGGTGGAATAGAATGGTGGTTGTGGAGAAGACAAAAAGGAGAAGATAGTCTCACATCAACTAGGCGTATCAACGGGCTACGGAGATGCCCATCAATAGATATCAATGTGAGTGAGTAGGGATTGCCATGCAATGGATGCACTAGAGCTATAAGTATATGAAAGCTCAACAAAAGAAACTAAGTGGGTGTGAATCCAACTCGCTTGCTCATGAAGACCTAGGGCATTTTGAAGAAGCCCATCATTGGAATATACAAGCCAAGTTCCATAATGAAAGATTCCCACTAGTATATGAAAGTGACAACATGAGAGACTCTCTATCATGAAGATCATAGTGCTACTTTGAAGCACAAGTGTGGTAAGAGGATAGTAGAATTGTCCCTTCTCTCTTTTTCTCTCATTTTTTTTATTTGGGCCTTTTCTCTTTTTTTATGGCCTCTTTTTTTTCTTTTTTTTTATTTTTCATCTGGAGTCTCATCCCGACTTGTGGGGGAATCATAGTCTCCATCATCCTTGTTGGGTTCTACGGTAGGGTGCGTGGACTGCAAATTAAAATTTTCCTACGCGCAGAACATCCAGGAACATGCTATGGGAGATGGACCACAGTTCGTTACCACTAGACGTGTAGTGCCGTGCAGCGGAAGAAGAGTTGGGGCAGCGTGTCCACGTGGATCGTCTCCTCCTCGTTTGATCTCCCTCGAACAGCCGGTCGTCCGATCCCACGTACAAGTTCGCCGGAGCGGCGCAAGTGCACCGCCTCTAACGGTATCCGCGCGTGCAGGAGGAACACCGTGCGGCGGACTGCTAGGTCCGATCACACAGTCGGCGGCGAGTGGAGGTGGCTATTCGCAACACATGCAAACCCTAGTCGCAGCACCGAAGCGATCAACCTCCTGAGGCCGAAGCGATCAACCTCCTGAGGCCGAAGCGATCTGCCTCCTGAGGCCAAAGCGATCAACCGGTAGAATGCGATTCTATGCATAACTTTGTTTTGCAGGTTTGATGTGAATAGTATGGCTCCTGAGGCCTTAGCCTTTTTCTTGGACCAACTCTTCTTGAACTTAGCCGATTTCTGCACCATCAACACTTGATGCGTGCCTTTCTTAATATCCTGCTCTGCCACCTTGAGCATCCCATGCAATTCAGTGAGCTTCTTATCCATGCCATGCATATGATAGTTCGAGATTTAACGTCCCATAGCTGGGCGGAAGAGAACCCAGAACAGCATCGATGAGTCAGCTCATCCAAGAGCGGGAAGCCCAAACGATCCAAAGCTTGCACATATCCGATCATCTTGATCACATGTGGGCTCGATGGATCACCTTCCTTCAGCTTGCAATCCATCAAGGATCGCCAGACGTTGAACCTTTCGGTCCTAGCTCGTGTTCGAAACATGCTCTTGAGACTCTCGATCATATCGTAAGCCTCAACATTTTCGAAATGCTGTTGCAAATCGGGCTCCATACAAGCCAAAGATCGACGGTGATCTCCGTTGATTCATCAACGAAGTTTCAGTAGGCATTCTTAGCTGTGGCATTAGCATTATCGGCAGGTTCCTCCGAAGTGGATCCTCTAGAACATGTTCCTTTTTATCGTGCTTGAGAACAATTCTCAGATTTTTATACCAGGTGGTAAAGTTTGTTCCATTCAGTTTATCCTTTTCCAGAATTGATTTCAATGCAAAGTTGGGTTGAGCAAGTGGTGCCATTGATCTACAACAGAAAATATGCAATCACTAAGCAATGTGTTTATGTAGAGTAATTCTAGCCTAAACAGAAATACTCCCATCAAGTCAAGATCCCTCCGCAAACTCTCGGTGATTCAAGATCCGACTAGCACATGCGACTAGTGAGCTTTAGCATCACTGCTAGCCAACATACCTATCCGTAAGCAACTCCTTGCTAATCGTATCTCTATCGACTTCGCCGGTCGAAGGTATCTCATACCCGGCTCCCAACCTTCTTTGCCACAAGGCCCAAAACCGTTTTGATAGCCTTGTCAAGTTAACCTGATGCAGTGCATGTCCGTGTCCGACACGAACCCTTCAGTTCAAGGACATCTAGCAGCACCACAATTTTATGAGCCCACTACTAGACGTACTTGACGTGCGAAGGTGCAACATCGGGGATGGCAATTATCTTGATATTCATGAGGGATCATTCTATCATTCTAACATGCATAGAAACAAAGAAGCATAACAATCACAAATAAACATATATTGTGAAATAGTATGGCTCCTTTCATGGACGTTCTTCTGGGCCGGCTCCGACTCCGATGACCATCTAGGAACTCCATCTTGTTTGTCACGCCGGTACGCCAAGCCACCAACCTGATCTCTATTATCCAACTACTACAGCTAGTAATGAATTTACATCGAGTCACAAGTCGACACGCAGGTCGTTATACAATATAATGACAGCACTTTGGCTCTGCCGGTGACAAACATGACACGCAGGCCACGTATAAATTACACACATGCATCACATACACATGAGCCATACTATTCACATCAAACCTGCAAAACAAAGTTATGCATAGAATCGCATTCTACCGGTTTGTGTGTCGGGTACGAAATACACAGTGCTACCGATGGCGGATGACCGACCGGTAGGGGTAGATCGTGTCACGACCTCATCGATCCCGATTGACAGAAAACATAGCCTCAACGAACCCCATATGTGCAGTTGATCATATCAACCGTGCACATAGCCGATCTCTTCAAGGACAACAGATCTCATCTGCCGCCCCCACATATCTAATATGCATACGATCTGAATCCAAATCCTATAGCAGAGGCTCTGATACCACTGTTGGGTTCTACGGTAGGGTGCGTGGACTGCAAATTAAAATTTTCCTACGCGCAGAACATCCAGGAACATGCTAGGGAGATGGATCACAGTTCGTTACCACTAGACGCCAGCGTCGCCGTGCAGCGAAGAAGAGTTGGGGCAGCGTGTCCGCGTGGATCGCCTCCTCCTCGCTCGATCTCCCTCGAACAGCCGGTTGTCCGATCCCACGTACAAGTTCACGGAGCGGTGCAAGTGCACCGCCTCTAACGGTATCCGCGTGCAGGAGGAACACCGTGCGGCGGACTGCTAGGTCCGATCACACAGTCGGCGGCGAGTGGAGGTGGCTATTCGCAACACATGCAAACCCTAGTCGCAGCGCCGAAGCGATCAACCTCCTGAGGCCGAAGCGATCAACCTCCTGAGGCCGAAGCGATCTGCCTCCTGAGGCCGAAGCGATCAACCTCCTGAGGCCGAAGCGATCTGCCTCCTGAGGCCGAAGCGTTCTCCCTCCTCTGAGTGTGCCGCACCTCCACTTTATATAGGCGTCCGTCGCGAGCTCAACACTTGGGCCTCGCACGGACCCTAAAGCCCAAAGTCTACTCGGTCACGTTCCTAGTCCAGTTCGGATCACATCCGACCAGTGTCCTACGAACCGACCTCGTAGGTTCCTTCCCTTAAGCGCGCGACCCCTTAGGTTCAAGTCAGCTTGGTCATAGTTTGGATCACCTCCGACCTGGACGGTTGGTAGCGGCCTCTATCAAGGCGTGCCGACCACCAAGCAGACTATGAAGCTGGTTAGGCGAACCTGTACATCACACTTCTGTTCCTTTTGCCACACGATATATGTTGTCGGGCTCAAGGCGAGACTGTCATCCTTGTGCTAACCCGACCTCTTTCTCGTTCCAGTGATACCGACCACTATCCGGATTATCTCATAATCCTTGTCGCATCGCCATGCTTATTCTGGTCGGATCACACGAGGGGCCCAGAGTACATCTCTCCTGATCGGAGGGGCAAATCCCATCTTGCTCGACCATGTCTCGCGGCATGGGACTGGACAAACCCGAAACCTACCTTTGTAACTACCCAGTCATGGAGTAGCGTTTGGTAGGCCCAAAGCAAGTCTGTCACCATCTCGAATACATGCGTCAACTTAGGTCTTAGGACATAGAACGTATGTTGTACTAGAGACTCACAGATGACATATCGCTGCGTCTCATAGTTGGGTCTGTCCGACTCGGACCTTATCTTGACTCGGATCCGACTACGTCGAATCCGATCAGACCTTTCCAAGTCCATATTATCCGGTTAGCATCCAATGCTCCATGGCTAGTGAGACCAAGCCATCGACCGTGTCATATGCTAGTCTAGTCAGCTGCGCGTCCACACAGCCCTTTCGACTAGGGACCTGTTAGGACAGTCATCATACAATGCATAGTCCCACAAACAAGTCACGTACTTGCTGATACACGTCATTGATAATGTCCAAGGACTATCTTTATTCATAAACACATAGGAAATATCATCATACATGATTGCCTCTAGGGCATATCTCCAACAATCCTTTCTTCACTTGGGACAATGCTCTAAAAATGATGATCATCACACTTTTATTTACTTATAACTCAAGAATTACAACTCGATACTTAGAACAAAATATGACTCTATATGAATGCCTCCGTGATGTAAAGGATATGCAATGAATCAAGATTGACATGTATGAAAGAATTATGAATGGTGGCTTTGCCACAAATACGATATCAACTACATGATCATGCTAGCAATATGACAATGATGGAGCGAGTCATAATAAACGGAACGGTGGAAAGTTGCATGGCAATATATCTCGGAATGGCTATGGAAATGCCATAATAGGTGGGTATGGTGGATGTTTTGAGGAAGGTATATGGTGGGTGTATGATACCAGCGAAAGGTGCGCGGTATTAGAGAGGCTAGCAATGGTCGAAGGGTGAAGAGTGCGTATAATCCATGGACTCAACATTAGTCATAAAGAACTCATATACTTATTGCAAAAATCTACAAGTTATCAAAGCAAAGTATTACGCGCATGCTCCTAGGGGGATAGATTGGTAGGAAAAGACCATCGCCATTCCCCGACCGCCACTCATAAGGAAGACAATCAATAAATAAATCATGCTCCGACTTCATCACATAACGGTTCACCATACGTGCATGCTACGGGAATCACAAACTTTAACACAAGTATCTCTCAAATTCACAACTACTCAACTAGCATGACTCTAATATCACTACTTCCATATCTCAAAACAATCATTAAGCATCAAACTTCTCTCAGTATTCAACACACTCATAAGAAAGTTTTTACTATTTTTGAATACCTAGCATATTAAGATTATTTAAGCAAATTACCATGCTATTTAATACTCTCATAATAATATAAGTGAAGCATGAGAGTTCATCTATTTCTTCAAAATAAAACCACCACCGTGCTCTAAAAGATATAAGTGAAGTACTAGAGCAAATGACAAACTACTCCGAAAGATATAAGTGAAGATCAATGAGTAGTCGGATAATTATGCAACTATATGAAGAATCTCTCTCATTAAAGAATTTCAGATCTTGGTATTTTATTCAAACAGCAAGCAAAGATAAATAAAATGACATTGCAAGGATAGCACAACTCATGTGAAGAAGCAAAAACTTAGGTTCAACCGATACTAACCGATAGTTGTTGGAGAAAGGTGGGATGCCTACCGGGGCATCCCCAAGCTTAGATGCTTGAGACTTCTAGAAATATTATCTTGGGGTGCCTTTGGCATCCCCAAGCTTGAAATTTTATGTCTCCTTAATTCCTCTCATATCATGGTTTCTCTTCTTTTTATCAAAAGCTTCATTCACAACAAACTCAACAAGAACTCGTGAGATAGGTTAGTATAAACCAATGCAAAACCTTATCATTTTCTACTGTAACAAATCACTAACATTATTATTCAACATTGTATACTAAATTGCTATGCATATTTAATACTCCTATCCTTAAATAGAATCATTAAACAAGCAAACATATGCAAACAATGCAAACATAACAGCAATCTGCCAAAACAGTACAGTCTGTAAAGAATGCAAGAGCATCAATACTTCCCTGACTCCAAAAATCATGAACTAAAATTTCCACTGTAATAAATTTATCAGATCTCAATATTCAAAAATATTCAACATTATACCACTCTCTGACTTTTCTAGGGAATTTTTGCAACAGCGGTAAACTTTCTGTTTTCAAACAGCAACATGTATACTAGCAAAATAAGCATGGCAAAGGCTATCCTTGACATTTTTATTGGAACTAAAGATGCAAAAGATTATTCCAAATAACAGCAAGAAAAAACTAACAAGAGAAAATGACACTCCAAGCAAAACACATATCATGTGGTGAATAAAACTATAGCTCCAAGTGAAGTTACCGATGAATGAAGACGAAAGAGGGGATGCCTTCCGGGGCATCCCCAAGCTTAGACGCTTGAGTCTTACTTGAATATTACCTTAGGGTTCCTTTGGCATCCCCAAGCTTAGGCTCTTGCCACTCCTTATTCCATAGTCCATCGAATCTTTACCCAAAACTTGAAAACTTCAACCACACAAAACTTAACAGAAAACTCGTGAGCTCCGTTAGTGAAAGAAAGCAAAACCACCACATAAGGTACTGTAATGAACTCATTCTTTATTTATATTGGTGTTAAACCTACTTTATTCCAACTTCTCTATGGTTTGTAAACTATTTTACTAGCCATAGAGTCATCAAAATAAGCAAACAACACAATGAAAACAGAATCTGTCAAAAACAGAACAGTCTGTAGTAATCTGTAACTAACGCAAACTTCTGGAACTTCAAAAATTATAAAATAAATTGGTGGACCTGAGGAATTTGTCTAGTAATCATCTGCAAAAAGAAACAACTAAACATCACTCTCCAGTAAAACGTTGAAGCTAATCTCGTGAGCGCTAAAGTTTCTGTTTTTGACAGCATGATCATAAAGACTTCAGCCAAGTCTTCCCAAAGGTTCTACTTGGCACAGACACTAATAAAAACATAAAACCACATCCAAACAGAAGCTATATGGATTATTTATTACTAAACAGAACCAAAAGAAAGAAACTAAAATAAAATTGGGTTGCCTCCCAACAAGCGCTATCGTTTAACGCCTAGCGGGCATGATGATTTCAATGATGCTCACATAAGAGATAAGAATTGAAACATAAAGAGAGCATCACGAAGAATATGACTAGCACATTTAAGTCTAACCCACTTCCTATGCATAGGGATTTTGTGAGCAAACAACTTATGGGAACAATAATCAACTTGCATAGGAAGGTAAAACAAGCATAGCTTCAAAATTTTAAGCACATAGAGAGGAAACTTGATATTATTGCAATTCCTACAAGCATATATTCCTCCCTCATAATAATTTTCAGTAGCATCATGAATTAATTCAACTATATAACCAGCACCTACAACATTCTTTTCATGGTCTACAAGCATAGAAAATTTACTACTCTCCACATAAGCAAAATTCTTCTCACTCGGAATTGCGGGAGTATCATAAGAGACTTGAACTAAAAATTGTTTCCACATTAAAAGAGTAATGTTCAGAAAAAGGGTAATCATAATGATAACAAGATTTGTAAATATAATCATCACTACTTTTTATAGCATAAGTTTCATCACAATAATCATCATAGATAGGAGGCATGCTTTCATCATAGTAATTTTGCTCATCAAAGCTTGGGGGACAAAAAATATCATCTTCATCAAACATAGCTTCCCCAAGCTTGTGGCTTTGGATATCATTAGCATCATGGATATTCAAGGAATTCATACTAACAACATTGCAATCATGCTCATCATTCAAAGATTTAGTACCAAGCATTTTAAAGCATTCTTCTTCTAGCACTTGAGCACAATTTTCCTTTCCATCATACTCACGAAAGATATTAAAAAGACGAAGTGTATGAGACAAACTTAACTCCATTTTTTGTAGTTTTCTTTTATAAATTAAACTAGTGATAAAACTAGAAACAAAAATATTCAATTGCAAGATCTAAAGATATACCTTCAAGCACTAACCTCCCCGGCAACGGCGCCAGAAAAGAGCTTGATGTCTACTACACAACCTTCTTCTTGTAGACGTTGTTGGTCCTGCAAGTGCACAGGTTTGTAGGACAGTAGCAATTTCCCTCAAGTGGATGACCTAAGGTTTATCAATCCGTGGGAGGAGTAGGATGAAGATGGTCTCTCTCAAACAACCCTGCAACCAAATAACAAAGAGTCTCTTGTGTCCCCAACACACCCAATACAAAGGTAAATTGTATAGGTGCACTAGTTCGGCGAAGAGATGGTGATACAAGTGCAATATGGATGGTACATATAGGTATTTGTAATCTGAAAATATAAAAACAGCAAGGTAACTAATGATAAAAGTGAGCGTAAACGGTGTTGCAATGATAGGAAACAAGGCCTAGGGTTCATACTTTCACTAGTGCAAGTTCTCTCAACAATAATAACATAGATAGATCATATAACAAGCCCTCAACATGCAACAAAGAGTCACTCCAAAGCCACTAATAGCGGAGAACAAACGTAGAGATTATGGTAGGGTACGAAACCACCTCAAAGTTATTCTTTCGGATCGATCTATTAAAGAGTTCGTACTAGAATAACACCTTAAGACACAAATCAACCAAAATCCTAATGTCACCCAGATACTCCATTGTCACCTCAAGTATCCGTGGGCATGATTATACGATATGCATCACACAATCTCAGATTCATCCAACCAACACAAAGTACTTCAAAGAGTGCCCGAAAGTTTCTACCGGAGAGTCAAGAACGTGTGCCAACCCCTATGCATAGGTTCATGGGCGGAACCCGCAAGTTGGTCACCAAAACATACATCAAGTGGAACGTGATATCCCATTGTCACCACGGATAAACACGGCAAGACATACATCAAGTGTTCTCAAATAAAGACTCAATCCGATAAGATAACTTCAAAGGGGAAACTCAATTCATCACAAGATAGTAGAGGGGGAGAAACATCATAAGATCCAACTATAATAGCAAAGCTCGCGATACATCAAGATCGTGCCATAAAGGGAACACGAGAGAGAACACGAGAGAGAGAGAGATCAAACACATAGCTACTGGTACATACCCTCAGCCCCGAGGGTGAACTACTCCCTCCTCGTCATGGATAGCGCCGGGATGATGAAGATGGCCACCGGTGATGGGTTCCCCCTCCGGCAGGGTGCCAGAACAGGCTCCCGAGAGGTTTTTGGTGGCTACAGAGGCTTACGGCGACGGAACTCACGATCTATCTTCTCCGTGGATGTTTTTAGGGTACGTGTGACTATATAGGCGAAAGAAGTCGGTCGGGGGAGCCTCGAGGGGCCCACGAGACAGGGGCGCGCCCAGTAGGGGGGGTGCGCCCCCTATCTCCTGGCCTCCTCGAGGATCTTCTGACTTGAACTCCAAGTCTCCAGGATGATATTCTTCCCAAAAATAACGCTGCCGAAGGTTTCATTCCGTTTGGACTCCGTTTGATATTCCTTTTATTCGAAATAATGAAACAGCAATAAAACAAAGAATATGGGTTGGGCCTCCGGTTAATAGGTTAGTCCAAAAAATAATATAAAAGTGTATAATAAAGCCCAATATTGCCCAAAACAGTAGATAATATAGCATGGAGCAATCAAAAATCATAGATACGTTGCAGACGTATCAGTGCTTAGCTTTGGGTTCAATCATGCGGTGCTCGATCCCAGTGACAGTAGGGGAAACGACACCTATTGTATTGTTTCCATCGAGGATAAAAAGATGGGGTTTATATCATATTGCTTGAGTTTATCCCTCTACATCATGTCATCTTGCTTAATGCGTTACTCTGTTCTTATGAACTTAATACTCTAGATGCATGCTGGATAGCGGTCGATGTGTGGAGTAATAGTAGTAGATGCAGGCAGGAGTCGGTCTACTTGTTACGGACGTGATGCCTACATACATGATCATGCCTAGATATTCTCATAATTATGCACTTTACTATCAATTGCTCGACAGTAATTTGTTCACCCATCGTAATACTTATGCTATCTTGAGAGAAGCCACTAGTGAAACCTATGGCCTCCGGGTCTATTCTCCATCATATAAGTTTACAATCTATTTTACTTTGCAATCTTTACTTTCAATCTTTATCATAAAAATACCAAAAATATTATCTTATCATCTCTATCAGATCTCACTTTTGCAAGTGGCCGTGAAGGGATTGACAACCCCTTTATCGCGTTGGTTGCAAGGTTCTTATTTGTTTGTGTAGGTACAAGGGACTTGCATGTGGCTTCCTACTGGATTGATACCTTGGTTCTCAAAAACTGAGGGAAATACTTACGCTACTTTGCCACATCACCCTTTCCTCTTCAAGGGAAAACCAACGCATGCTCAAGATGTAGCAAGAAGGATTTCTGGCGCCGTTGCCGGGGAATCTACACACAAGTCAAGACATACCAAGTACCCATCACAAACTCTTATCACTCGCATTACATTATTTGCCATTTGCCTCTCGTTTTCCTCTCCCCCACTTCACCCTTATTGTTTTATTCGCCCTCTTTTTCCGTTTGCCTCTTTTTCGCTTGCTTCTTGTTTGCTTGTGTGTTGGATTGCTTTCTTGTCACGATGGCTCAAGATAATACTAAATTATGTGACTTTGCCAATACCAACAACAATGATTTTCTTAGCACTCCGATTGCTCCTCTTACCGATGCTGAATCTTGTGAAATTAATGCTGCTAGTGAAGATGCGGCTACCCATCTAAATAGCTTTGTTGATTTGTGTGACATGCAAAAGAAGAAAGATGTGGACAATGATATTGTTAAATTGAAGCTATTTCCTTTTTCGCTTAGGGATCGTGCTAAAACTTGGTTTTCGTCTTTGCCTAAAAATAGTATAGATTCTTGGAATAAGTGCAAAGATGCTTTTATCTCTAAATATTTTCCTCCCGCTAAGATCATCTCTCTTAGAAACGATATTATGAATTTTAAGCAACTTGATCATGAACAGGTTGCACAAGCTTGGGAGAGAATGAAATTAATGATACGTAATTTCCCTACACATGGTTTGAATTTATGGATGATTATACAAAATTTTATGCCGGATTGAATTTTGCTTCTAGAAATCTTTTAGATTCGGCCGCGGGAGGCACTTTTATGGAAATCACTTTAGGAGAAGCTACTAAACTCCTAGATAATATTATGGTTAATTATTCTCAATGGCACACTGAAAGATCTACTAGTAAAAAGGTGCATGCAATTGAAGAGATTAATGTTTTGAGTGGAAAGATGGATGAACTTATGAAATTGTTTGCTAATAAGAGTATTTCTTATGATCCCGATGATATGCCTTTGTCTACCTTGATTGAGAATAATAATGAATCTATGGATGTGAATTTTTTTGGTAGGAACAATTTTGGTAATAACGCTTATAGAGGAAACTTTAATCCTAGGCTGTATCCTAGTAATTCCTCTAATAATTATGGTAATTCCTACTATAACTCTTATGGAAATTTTAATAAGATGCCCTCTGATTTTGAGACTAGTGTTAAAGAATTTATGATTTCCCAAAAGAATTTCAATGCTTTGCTTGAAGAAAAATTGCCTAAGATTGATGAGTTGGCTAGGAACGTTGATAGAATTTCTCTTGATGTTGATTCTTCGAAACTTAGATCCATTACTCCTAAGCATGATATCAATGATTCTCTCAAAGCCATGATAATTTCCATTGATGAGTGCAAAGAAATAACCACTAGGATGCGTGCTAGGAGAGATTGCTTTGTGAAAGTGTGTTCTTCAAGTTTTCATGATAATAAGGATGAAGATCTAAAAGTTATTGATGTGTCTCCTATTAAATCTTTGTTTTGCAATATGAATCTTGATAATAATGGGACTAGAGATGAGTCAACTTTACTTAAAAGGCGTCCCAATGATTCAGAGTTTTTAGATCTTGATGCAAAATTTGATAAAAGTGGGATTGAAGAGGTCAAAACTTTAGATAGCAATGAACCCACTATTTTGGATTTCAAGGAATTTAATTATGATAATTGTTCTTTAATAAATTGTATTTCCTTGTTGCAATCCGTGCTAAATTCTCCGCATGCTTATACTCAAAATAAGGCTTTTACTAAACATATCGTTCATGCTTTAATGCAATCTTATGAAGAAATGCTCGAATTGGAAGTTTCTATCCCTAGAAAACTTTATGATGAGTGGGAACCTACTATTAAAATTAAAATTATGGATCATTAATGCTATGCTTTGTGTGATTTGGGTGCTAGTGTTTCCACGATTCCTAAAACTTTGTGTGATTTGTTGGGTTTCCGTGAATTTGATTATTGTTCTTTAAACTTGCACCTTGCGGATTCCACCATTAAGAAACCTATGGGAAAAATTAATGATGTTCTTATTGTTGCAAATAGGAATTATGTGCCCATAGATTTCATTGTCCTTGATATAGATTGCAATCCTTCATTTCCTATTATTCTTGGTAGACCTTTCCTTAGAACGATTGGTGCAATTATTGATATGAAGGAAGGGAATATTAGACTCCAATGTCCGTTAAGGAAAGGCATGGAACACTTTCCTAGAAATAAAATTAAATTACCTTATAAATCTATCATGAGAGCCACTTATGGATTGCATGCCAAAGATGGCAATACGTAGATCTATCCTTGCCTTTATGCCTAGCTAGGGGCGTTAAACGATAGCGCTTGTTGGGAGGCAACCCAATTTTATTTTATTTTATTGCTTTTTGTTTTTGTTTAGTAATAAATCTTTGATCTAGCCTCTGGTTAGATGTGGTTTTATGTTTTAATTAGTGTTTGTGCCAAGTTAAACCTATAGGATCTTCTTGGATGATAGTTATTTGATCTTGCTGAAAATTCCAGAAACTTTATGTTCATGAAAAAAACTGTTAAAAATCACCAAAACGTGATAAAATACTGATTCCAATTGCAGTAGATCAATAAAAAATTATAGGACGTCCTATTTTTGTAGATTTTTCTGAGTTACAGAAGTTTGCGTTTGATACAGATTACTACACTGTTCTGTTTTTGATAGATTCTATTTTTCGTGTGTTGTTTGCTTATTTTGATGTATCTATGGCTAGTAATGGAGCTTATGAACCATAGAGAAGTTGGAATAAAGTAGGTTTAACACCAATATAAATAAAGAATGAGTTCATTGCAGTACCTTGAAGTGGTGTTTTGTTTTCTTTCGCTAACGGAGCTCACGAGATTTTCTGTTAAGTTTTGTGTTGTAAAGTTTTCAGGTTTTGGGTAAGGATTTGATGGATTGTGGAACAAGGAGTGGCAAGATCCTAAGCTTGGGGATGCCCAAGGCACCCCAACGTAAAATCCAAGGACACCAAAAGCCTTTGCTTGGGGATGCCCCGGAGGCATCCCTTTTTTGTCTTCGTCCATTGGTAACTTTACTTGGAGCTATATTTTTATTCACCACATGATATGTGTTTTGCTTGAAGTGTCTTGTATGATTTGAGTCTTTGCTTTTTAATTTACCACAATCATCCTTGTTGTACACACCTTTTGGGAGAGACACACATTATTCGGAATTTATTAGAATACTCTTTATGCCTCACTTATATCTTTTGAGTTAAACAATTTTGCTCTAGTACTTCACTTATATCTTTTAGAGCATGGCGGTGGTTCTATTTTATAGAAATAATTAATCTCTCATGCTTCACTTATATTATTTTGAGAGTCCTTTAGAACAGCATGGTAATTTGCTTTGGTTATAAAATTAGTCCTAATATGATAGGCAACCAAGATAAAAACTTTAAAGTGCGTTGAATACTAAGAGAAGTTTGATACTTGATGATTGTTTTGAGATATGGAGATAGTGATATTAAAGTTGTGCTAGTTGAGTAGTTGTGAATTTGAGAAATACTTGTGTTGAAGTTTGCAAGTCCCATAACATGCACGTATGGTGAACGTTGTGTAACAAATTTGAAACATGAGGTGTTCTTTGATTGCCATCCTTATGAGTGGCAGTCGGGGACGAGCGATGGTCTTTTCCTACCAATCTATCCCCCTAGGAGCATGCGCGTAGTGCTTGGTTTTGATGACTTGTAGATTTTTGCAATAAGTATGTGAGTTCTTTATGATTAATGTTGAGTCCATGGATTATACGCTCTCTCAACCTCCCACCATTGCTAGCCTCTTCGGTACCGTGCATTGCCCTTTCTCACCTTGAGAGTTGGTGCAAACTTCGCTGGTGCATCCAAACCCCATGATACGATACGCTCTATCACACATAAACCTCCTTATATCTTCCTCAAAACAGCCACCATACCTACCTATTATGGCATTTCCATAGCCATTCCGAGATATATTGCCATGCAACTTTCCACCGTTCCGTTTATTATGACACGCTTCATCATTGTCATATTGCCTTGCATGATCATGTAGTTGACATCGTATTTGTGGCAAAGCCACCATGCATATTATTTCATACATGTCACTCTTGATTCATTGCGCATCCCGGTACACCACCGGAGGCATTCATATAGAGTCATACTTTTGTTCTAGTATCGAGTTGTAATCATTGAGTTGTAAATAAATAGAGGTGTGATGATCATTATTAATAGAGCATTGTCCCAAAAAAAGAGAAAGTCCAAATAAAAAAAGGAAGGCCCAAAAAAAGGGACAATGCTACTATCCTTTTTCCACACTTGTGCTTCAAAGTAGCACCATGATCTTTATGATAGAGAGTCTCTTGTTTTGTCACTTTCGTATACTAGTGGGAATTTTTCATTATAGAACTTGGCTTGTATATTCCAACAATGGGCTTCCTCAAGTGCCCTAGGTCTTCGTGAGCAAGCAAGTTGGATGCACACCCACTTAGTTTATTTTGTTGATCTTTCATACATTTATAACTCTAGTGCATCCGTTGCATGGCAATCCCTACTCCTTCCATTGACGTCAATTGATGGGCATCTCCCTAGCCCATTCATTAGCCGCGTCAATGAGAGACTTTCTCCTTTTTTGTCTTCTCCACACAACCCCCATCATTATATTCTATTCCACCCATAGTGCTATGTCCATGGCTCACGCTCATGTATTGTGTGAAAGTTGAAAAACAGCTTGAGATTACTAAAGTATGAAACAATTGCTTGGCTTGTCATCGGGGTTGTGCAAGATGAGAGCATTCTTGTGTGACGAAAATGAAGCATGGCCAAACTATATGATTTTGTAGGGATGAGCTTTCTTTGGCTATGTTATATTGAGAAGACATAATTGCTTGATTAGTATGCTTGAAGTATTATTATTTTTATGTCAACATTAAACTTTTATCTTGAATCTTTCGGATCTGAACATTCATGCCACAATAAATAAAATTACATTGAAGAATGTGCTAAGTAGCATTCCACATCAAAAAATCTGTTTTTATCATTTACCTACTCGAGGACGAGCAGGAATTAAGCTTGGGGATGCTTGATACGTCTCAGATGTATCTATAATTTTTGATTGCTCCATGCTATTATATATTCTGTTTTGGATGTTTAATGGGCTTATTTATACACTTTTATATTATTTTTGGGACTAACCTATTAACCCAAGGCCCAGTGCAAATTGTTTTTATTTTTTGCCTATTTCAGTGTTTCGCAGAAAAGGAATATCAAACGGAGTCCAAACAGAATGAAACCTTTGGGAGCGTGATTTTTGGAACAAACGTGATCCAGAGGACTTGGAGTGGATGTCAAGCAATCAATAAGGAGGCCACGAGGCAGGGGGCGCGCCTACCCCCCCCCCCCCCCTGGGCGCACCCTCCACCCTCGTGGGCCCCTCGTGGCTCCACCGACCTACTTCTTCCTCCTATATATACCTACGTACCCCTTAACCATCGAGGAGCACCACGAAAACCTAATTCCACCGCCGCAACCTTCTATACCCATGAGATCATCTTGGGGCCTTTTCAAGCACTCTGCCAGAGGGGGCATCGATCACGGAGGGCTTCTACATCAACACCATAGCCTCTCCGATGATGTGTGAGTAGTTTACCACAAACCTTCGGGTCCATAGTTATTAGCTAAATGGCTTCTTCTCTCTCTTTGGATCTCAATACAAAGTTCTCCTCGATCTTCTTGGAGATCTATTTGATGTAACTCTTTTTGCGGTGTGTTTGTCGAGATCCGATGAATTGTGGGTTTATGATCAAGATTATCTATGAACAATATTCTAATCTTCTCTGAATTATTTTATGTATGATTGGTTATCTTTGCAAGTCTCTTCGAATTATCAGTTTGGTTTGGCCTACTAGATTGATCTTTCTTGCAATGGGAGAAGTGCTTAGCTTTGGGTTCAATCATGCGGTGCTCGATCCCAAAGTGATGAGGGGAAACGACACGTATTGTATTGTTGCCATCGAGGATAAAAAGATGGGGTTTATATCATATTGCTTGAGTTTATCCTCTACATCATGTCATCTTGCTTAATGTGTTACTCTGTTCTTATGAACTTAATACTCTAGATGCATGCTTTGGATAGCGGTCGATGTGTGGAGTAATAGTAGTAGATGCAAAGGTGAGTCGGTCTACTTGTTACGGACGTGATGCCTATATAAATGATCATGCCTAGATATTCTCATAATTATGCACTTTTCTATCAATTGCTCGACAGTAATTTGTTCACCCACCGAATACTTATGCTATCTTGAGAGAAGCCACTAGTGAAACTTATGGCCCCCGGGTCTATTCTCCATCATATAAGTTTACAATCTATTTTACTTTGCAATCTTTATCATAAAAATACCAAAAAATATTATCTTATCATCTCTATCAGATCTTACTTTTGCAAGTGGCCGTGAAGGGATTGACAACCCCTTTATCGTGTTGGTTGCAAGGTTTTTATTTGTTTGTGTAGGTACAAGGGACTTGCGTGTGGCCTCCTACTAAATTGATACCTTGGTTCTCAAAAACTGAGGGAAATACTTACGCTACTTTGCTGCATCACCCTTTCCTCTTCAAGGGAAAACCAACGCATGCTTAAGAGGTAGCAGCACCCCAAAGACATAACAGTTGTTTCTTAGCCATGTGCGGTGCCCCCCTCCACAATTTACCACCTCGGTCATATTGTCGTAGTGCTTAGGCGAAGCCCTCGCGGATCACATCACCAACACCGTCGCTACGCCGTCGTGCTGACGGAACTCTCCCTCGACCCTCTACTGGATCAAGAGCTCGAGGGACGTCATCGAGTTGAACGTGTGCTGAACACGGAGGTGCCGTACGTTCGGTACTTGGATCGGTTGGATCATGAAGAAGTTCGACTACATCAACCACGTTAATATAATGCTTCCGCTTTCAGTCTACGAGGGTACGTGGACACACTCTCCCCTCTCATTGCTATACATCTCCTAGATAGATCTTGCGTGTGCGTAGGAATTTTTTTGAATTACTACGTTCCCCAACACCATGGCCTTCGATCCAAGTCCTCCATGGATGTCTTGCACCCAAGCTCTAAGATGGAGGCCCTCGCGAATGGTGCGGATCTTGCGACGACGTCGAGGGACAAGGGCGAGGACTAAGGGGGCGATCTCAGCCACGGACCTGCCCTTGATCCAATGGTCGAACCAGAATCTGCAGGTGTCGCCGGACCCAAGGTCCCAGGTCGTAGACGCTTTGGAGATGGCTGTCACATCTGGGTCATGAGGTATGTGTAAGTGGTTCCAGGGCTGTGAGGGGTCGGTGCATTGTAGCCATAGCCACCGCGCACGAAGGGCGATGCCGGTTCTTTGGATGTCCTTGATGCCTAATCCGCCAAGGGAAATTGGCCGCCAAACTCGCTGCCAGTTAACACGGCACTGGCCTCTATTGGCTTCGGTGCCTCTCGCCCAAAGGAATCCGCCGATGATCCGGTTGACTTTCTTGAGGATGGATTGGTTGAGGGCGAAGGCAGTGAGGAAGTGCGTGGAATAGCACTGAGTACGTGACGGACGAGAGCAAGGCGGTAACCGTTGGATAGCATGGAAGCACGCCAAGTGGATAGCTTGCGGCCGAGCTTGTCGACAATCGGGAGCATGCTAGTCGTGGAGGCCTTGCGGGCAGAGAGGGCAACCCGAGGTATGTTATGGGGAATTGGGCTATCGAGCACTGCATCTCGGATGTGATCGTCGCAATGTGGTTGTCGTTGCACCGGATCAAGGTGGCAGAACACTTGGCGAAGTTTGTATGGAGCCCAGATGTCTTGTCGAATATGTGTAGGATGGCTTGCACGGTGGTGATCTCGTAGATATCTGGGTGACTGACAGAAGATGACAACATCGTTCGCGTATAGCGATATACTCGAGGCTGCTTGCCGAGTGGTAAGGCGTCAGAGAAGGCCTAGATCCACCGCACGGAGTAGCATTGTGTTGAGCACGTCGATGACTAGAGTGAAGAGCATTGGAGAGACCGGGTCGCCTTGTCGAAGGCCATGCGCATGGTCGATCCGTGGTCTCGAATGTCCATCGATGAGAACCCGCGTGGAAGCTGTTGAAAGGAGTATTGAGATCCACTCACGCCATCGGGGTCCGAAGCCAAGGTGTTGCAACATCTGTAAGAGGAATGACCAGGAGATGCTGTCAAAGGCTCGTGCAATATCAAGCTTGAGGAGCATGCGTGGCGTCTTAAGGTTGTGAAGGAGACGCGCAGTTTGTCGCACCAAGAGGAAGTTATCGTGGATGCAACGACCCGCAATGAACGCGCTCTGATTGGTGGACACCATGGGGGGAGAGCACCTTCGCGACGAGCTTAGAGAAGAGGTGAATGAGGCTGATGGGCCGGTAGTCGAAGAGCGTATGTGCATCCTCTCGCTTGTGGAGCAAGGTGAGGAGGGCTTCATTGAGCTTGTGGAAGCCCCTCCCATTCATGGTATAGAGCTTCTCGAATGCCTCACATAAGTCGTTCTTGATCGTGTCCCAACATGCAACGAGGAATTCAGAAGGTGAATCCGTCGGGGCCGGGCGCTTTGCAGGAGGTAAGCTCTTAATTACATTCCAAATCTCGTCCTCGGAGAATGGTGACTCAAGCTCGTGTAAGTCAAACTGTGGAACACGCAAAGTGTGGAGATCAAGCGTGATGTCCCGCTCCATGGCACTTCCAAGCACATCAGAGAAGTGGTTGTATGCAGCTTCGGCCATGGCCTCATGCCCAGTTACCACGTGATCACCCACTCGGATGGATGTCATGCGATTGCGCTGCTTCCGGTGCAAGGCATGTACTTTGTAGTAGGAGATGGCGGCATCATCACTGCACAACCAAGAAAGGCGGGTCCGCTGTCTCACGATGGATCGCTCTAGGGAGGCAAGGTCGAGGTAGGAGGCCTTAAGTCTTCGCCGGAGCCAGGTCTCGGATTGCGATAAAGGGCGCATGTCCTGGGCGATGTCGAGGCGGGCAATGAGTTCACGCGCAACCTTGAGTTGCAGAGATACATTGCCGATGGTTTTCATACTCCAGCATTGGAGGTGGCTGGTCGTCGCCTTTAGGCGGGCCACCATGCGCCTGAAAGGGTCAGGGTGAGGCGACACAGAGCTCCAAGCCTCCGCAACCACGGGTTGGAATCCTTCCAACTTCGGCCAGAATCTCTCCAAGTGGAATCTTCGTGCACCTGAGGGGTTTGCGACGCAGTCAACGACAAGCGGGCAATGGTCGGACACCGCAGAGGAAAGGCAATGCAGGAGACAGTTAGGGTGCGCAATTTCCCACCCCGATGTACAGAGTACACGGTCATTGTGAACGAGAGTCGGGCTGTCGCGCTCGTTGGACCACGTGTAGCGGCGGCCATCCATGTAGAGATCTCGGAGCCTTCGCAACTACAGGCCGCTCTTTCAGAAATGAGAACTTCCGCAGACTTAGCTTTGCTTGATTAGATGTTGTTTTACATGCACCCCGTTGCTAAACTTTTCTGCTCGGTTAATAGATGAGGTGGCAACTAGGCAGCACTACGCCTACTACATACAGGAGTCAAGGGAATTAAAGTGAAACTTCTAGGGTTGCATACGCTGCATCACTCCAGCTCAAATTTACAGGTTCAACTACGCTTGACAATGCACATCACAAAATAGACACTTGGTGAGACAGATGATCAAATTAACCTAGACTTTTGAGTTTGCATAATATACACTTTGGCCATAGATACATCGCTTGTGCCCCGCTGGCTCATCTCTATTGGACTATGGAAGTAGAGTAGACAAATAAAGAGACAACTGATAGAGTATGAATGGTTACTTGATTAGCTCTCATTTGCAACGTGGTGAAGACACCTTCCAAAAGGGTACACTTTTTTCCCGATGAACACAACAACTTCATTGTGGTATTGTAACATCCCAAATTTTCAATTTGGAATGTTATACATAGATCATATTGCATATCATATTTTTGTGCATTTGTTGGCTCGATCCTAGAAATTCTACGCAACTCAAGGACCCACGGAGAGAGTCAGATTTCGTTATTTTCATATTTGAGTTTTCTCAAATTTTGAAAATAGGATCATTTGATTTTATTTATTTTATCTTCAATTATTTCTACTATCAAAATATGAGAGAGGGAATTAAATGACTTTCCCAAAATAAAGAAATAATGAAGATTTAATAAAAAAATCAAATAAGATTTTATTTTGGAGTTTTTCGCCTTTTTATTTGAATTTAGGAAAAATGCGCGTTTTTCAAAATTGCATTTAGGCCCCAAATAAATGTTCACCTAGTCCGGCTTGATTTTAGAAGCCGGAGAAAATTTATTTCATGATTTTTGGAGTCCGTTTAGTATTTCTTTTTATTTTTCTTCTGCGTGGAATTATTAAAAAAACGTGCAACCGACCTACGGTTCCTCCGCCGGGACTCCGAGGTGGCTTTTATAAGCAGGCCCACCAGGGCCCTAGCCCGAGCCGCCCGACCTCAGCCGCCGCCACATACTTCGCCGACTTCGACCCGCCGGACCCCGCCGCCGACTCGCCGGATCCCGCCGCCGAGGTTCGCCGCGCCTCGACTTCCATGCCTTCGGTTTAAAAAAAACCGAACGGTTTTCGTCGGTTTATTTTTTCTAGATCGGTTTTTTTTTCCGGTTCGGTTCGTTAACGAACGTTCGTTCGTTCGTTCGTTTTAACGAATGTGTTCGTCAGATTAGTTTAGTTAACGAACGTTCGTTCGTTAACCCGTTCGTCGTTTTTCTTTTTCTCAGATTTAATCCGCGATTTTTCTGATCGCGATTTCTGATCCGATTTTCGTTTTAGTATAACTTTTCGCTCGTTTATCGGAATCAGGCGATTCAAGCGCCTAGAGTTTCATCTCGAAACCCTCTTTCCGAATAACCAATTTAAACAAGTTTTTGCTACTGTAAAATTTGATCTAGATCCAGATTAGTAAAACGAAGTTGTTTTCTTTCGCCGTTTGACTTCCGTTGCTTCGTTTGATTTGGTTCTTTTTGCAAACCGAAGTTCTTAAGTTGAACTATCTGGTTATATCTTTTATTTGAGTTTTACCTGTGCATTAGATGAGTACTTATTGTATGCTTCTTTGTTTGTCTGCGATAGAATACCCGGAGTGCGCCAAGTTACTTCGAAGTCTCTAGGTTTCATGGATCATCGCTAAGGCAAGTAACACTTTGACCATATCTTTTCTCATACCCAGTTTTTATGCATTAGATCAATCCTCAAACCCTGCATTGATTAGGATCTAATTAAATTGTGGAATGGGAAGTAGTTGAGGTAGTACCTATTACCTGTTTTATTATCAAACCCTTGGGAGTTACTTCTACGTTTGCTTGTATTGACATGCTATGCTAGTAGACGTGGATTGGGTGAGTGTATCCATGACAGATGTGAGATTGTTAATTAATGGTTTACTTAAGGTGGCAACTTAAACACACATCTGGGTGGATTGAGGTACCTGGTTTCCAGGATTTGCCTGCTTTTTCTTCGGACCGCCACCCAGGCTCAAAGGGATCATGAGATTATTCATGCTAGAAACTTCCGTGTGCAGCCACATGCTATTATGGGCTCTAGCATAGTTGACTAAGTTGTGCGAACTCTTACGGGGTTGTAGGTTGGTACAGTGTACCCATACGTAAGGTGCTAGCGCTTCTGAAAGACTATGTCTCGGTCATCCGTTTCTCAAACACCATGTAGTGCGAGAAATCAAACGGAGGAGATCGAGTCATGTGGGGAAAAGTGGCAAACCTCTGCAGAGTGTATAAACTAATCATGATTAGTCGTGTCCCCGGTTATGGACATCTTGAGTATCTAGTACTTGGATATCATGTGAATCTCAACATGTTACTCTAAATTAATATTATTGGGTTTTTAATGAGTACTTTTAATTGGAATTGAGAATGCTGTCAACCATTCTCAATGTTTAACAACCACCATGATAGTTAAATAAATTTATTCCTTTGCAGTAGGGAAAAATTGGCTTTACGCAAAAACTGTAACCATAGAGCTTTCCACCAGCCAAATATGCATGTAGTATAGCTTATTCCATTATTTTTCTCTATGTGTTACATTGCCAGCATATTCCATGTGCTGACCCGTTTTCGGGCTGCGACGTTTGATGTTGCAGACTTATCAAACGGCGAGTAAGGTGCTTAGGTCGTGGTTCTATACTCAGTGATGTCGTTGGAGTTGATGGACTCGCTTATTCTTCCAAGCCTTCCGCTGTTATCGTATTTGGATGGCCTTAAGCCATATTTATTTTATTAAGTTCTCTCTTGAGACATTCGATTGTAATAAGTGTGTGATTGCTACTCTGTTATAAATCCTCCGAGTACTATGTGGTGTCAGCATTATCGATCCGAGGATGACACTGAGCACGAGATCGGATCGCTTTAGGTTTGGTCGCTACATGTAGATGGTATCGAGCACACACGACCGTAGGACACGACCACTAAGCTAAAGCCCTAGATCACTACTCTTTCTTCTCATTTCTGACTCCTCATCTTTTCTATTCTTTAGGATGGCAGATGCAAGGAACAAGTTCACACAACCATCTGAAGACTCACCTTTTGGATATCACTTGAAGGAAGTCACTAGATACTTGAACATAGGAATACCAAGTTTCACCGGGACCTTCAACACCATTTTACCCGAAGAGGAGCGCTGGATGATTCAAGTCTACATTCCAGGAAGGACATTTGCACCAGTCACGGAGCCCATAGAATTTTCCTTTGATGCACCAACATGGAGCTTGGGAAAGAGCATGACAGCTCACATCGCCATGGGCCGAATTGGAGAAGTTTACCACAATGATCTCAAGAATACTATCTACCAGATTTGTGGGTGCCGAGATGAGCAATGGGAGATGATCAACACCAGGAGGGATAGATCAATCGCAGCTTACATCCAGGAATTAAACCAACACATCCGACACCAGGAGAACCAGATGTGCGCAGATATGGAGGATCTGCAGAAGGCTATGACCAAGATCAAGGAGCTAGAAGAAGAACTCAAGGCCACACGTGAAGACTACATGGAAGAGATCGTCGCTCTAGTGAGACAGAACGGCGACCTAAAGGAGAAGCTTGGAGTATTCATGGGAGGTTCAACACCCAAAAGAGAAGGGGGCGAATCCACTTGCCCGGATATTTATATCATCATCGCATTTACACCGACTCGGATCCCGACGACAAATGATGATGACTTTGTTGATGAAGTCGGAGCGAATATTATGGAATCTTCATCGGAGCAGTTTTTCTAGTTGACCACCATAATAGTAGTAGTATTTCCCCCATTTTAAATTAGTTTTAGTCCAAGCACTTTGTAACGATAGTTAGACCGTTGTATATCTTTGTTGAATTGATTGGAGTGATATTGTGTGCTTTTGTCTCATGTGCATATGGGTAGTGTTTTCTCACTAGACCTCATTCTATTCTTAACTCTCGTCTTTTCTATAAACCCTCAGATGCCTCTCGAGACGCGAATTCCGGATTTGTTTTCCCGCCAGAGATCACTCAGTTGATTCAAGAGCGTAATGCCTTGATTCAAACATTGGTACAGTAACCAAGGCAACAACAACAACAACAACAACAACCCACCACCACCACCACCACCGCTGACCATCCGACTCGTTTCTTAAGGCTGAATCACCGGTGTTTTCCAAAGTAGCACCGAGCCGATAGTAGCAGATGATTGGCTCCGTAAGATAGGGAGGGAGTTGACCACTGCAGGATGTACAGATGGAGAAAAGGTGAAGTTTGCCGCACATCAGCTCGAAGGACCCGCAGCAGCATGGTGGGAGAATTTTACAGCCACTTACCCTGTAGACACTGTCACATGGGATCAGTTTCAGCAAGCTTTCCGTACTGCCCATGTTTCAGCAGGAGCTATGGCCATGAAGAAGCGTGAGTTTCGCAGCTTACGCCAAGGAGGACGGACAGTTGGCCAGTATGTGGATGATTTCAGTAAGTTAGCACGTTATGCCCCAGATGACGTTGCTACGGATGTAGCTAAGCAGGAGAAGTTCCTAGAAGGACTGAATGATGAGCTGAGCATGCAGTTGATGGTAGCCACTTTCAATAACTACCAGGAGTTAGTAGATCGTGCTCTTATGATTGAAGGAAGCAGCAGCAGATTGACAATCGTAAGAGGAAGTATGGACAGGGAAGTACAATTCGGAGCTCAGCAAGCTACGCTTTACCCGAAGACAGAGGGCAATTTCAGCATACTCATGGAGGAGGTAGCTCGCACAATCATAATGGCACAAAGAATGGAAACGGGAATGGAGGAAGCAATGGACAAAACCGCACCAACCCGTCAACACCAACCAAGGTAGACCTGAGCCATATCACTTGTTTTAAGTGCCGTAAGATTGGGCATTATGCAAATGAATGTCCAGAAGCTCAAAATGGTAACGGCAATGGGAGCTCAGGAAAGAAGCCGAACCCTTTCAACAGGGGACAGGTGAACCACGTTACCGTGGAGGAGGTTGAAGCTCAGCCACATGCAGTAATGGGTAAGTTTTTGGTTAAGACATTTACTGCAGTTGTTCTTTTGATACTGGTGCATCGCATTCATACATATCAAGGGGATTTGTGGATAAGTATAAATTACCAACCCAAGCCCTTAGGTCACCCATGCTAGTAACCTCACCCGAGCAGAATACATGGCTAGTATATGGTGTGATCGACTACCATTAAGGATTGGACACTATGTTTTTCCCTCGGACCTAATAGTTCGGAATCGCAAGGATTGGATGTGATATTAGGCATGGATTGGTTATCAAAGTACGTAGGAACATTGATTGCGCCAGTAAGACAATTTTGCTTACGACACCAGAAGGAAGGAGAATCAAGTATGTATCACGGCATGAGCCGAGGAGAGCACATGTAAATTCCCTTTCAGGAGTTGTGCAGGAGGAAGTACCAGTGGTAAGGGATTTCCCTGATGTATTTCCAGAAGAGTTGCCAGGCATGCCACCAGATAGAGATATTGAGTTTTTGATTGAGCTTTTGCCAGGCACTGGGCCGATATCCAAGAGACCGTATAGGATGCCAGCCCAAGATTTGGAGGAAATCAAGAAGCAGATTAAGGAGTTACTGGATAAAGGCTTTATTCGCCCAAGTTCTTCGCCTTGGGGATCGCTGTACTTCTAGTGGAAAAGAAGGATGGATCATTAAGAATGGTTGTTGATTATCGTGGATTGAATGAAGTAACAATCAAGAACAAGTACCCACTACCGATGATCAATGATTTGTTTGACCAATTGCAAGGAGCTAAGGTGTTTTCCAAGATCGATTTGCGATCAGGGTACCATCAGTTGAAGATTCGAGAGCAGGATATACCTAAAACGGCTTTTACCACCAGGTACGGGTTGTATGAGTATACCGTTATGTCCTTTGGTCTGACTAACGCACCTGCCTATTTCATGAACATGATGAACAAAGTGTTTATGGAGTTTTTGGATAAGTTAAATGCGTGGTGTACATTGATGATATTTTGGTTTACTCGAAGAATGAAGAAGAACATAAGGAACATTTGCGATTGGTACTCGAGAAGCTCAGAGAACATCAGTTATATGCCAAGTTCAGCAAGTGTGAGTTTTGGTTGAAGGAAGTTGGATTTCTCGGACATGTTATATCCGGAGAAGGTGTAGCAGTGGACCCCTGCCACCGTGACCAATTGGGAAGCGCCAACTACAGTTGGGGAGATCCGGAGTTTCCTTGGACTCGCAGGATACTACCGGAGATTCATTGAGAATTTCTCAAAGATTGCGAAGCCTATGCGATGTAATTGTTGAAGAAGGATACCAAGTTCATATGGACCGAGGAGTGTGAGGCCAGTTTCCAGGAGTTGAAGAAACGTTTGGTTACCTCACCAGTGTTAATTCTGCCAGATCAGGTAAAGGATTACGAAGTTTATTGCGACGCTTCACGTCGAGGACTTGGAGCAAGGTTTATGCAGGAGGGAAGAGTTGTTTCAGATGCTTCACGACGGCTTAAGTCTCATGAGTTAAATTATGCTACTCATGATTTGGAGTTAGCAAAGTAGTGCATGCATTGAAAACTTGGAGACATTTTCTTATTGGGAACCATTGTGAGGTGTATACGGATCACAAGAGTTTGAAGTACATCTTCACGCAGAAGGAGTTAAATCTCGGGCAGAGGAGATGGTTCGAGCTTATTAAAGATTACGATATGAGATTGCATTATCACCCGGAAAGGCTAACATTGTAGCGTATACGTTGAGCCGCAAGAGTCATGTCAATACACTAATGACGGGAGAAATACCAAAGGAGTTAGCCGAGGATCTTCGTGAACTATGTTTGGAAATAGTTCCGAGAGGCTATGTAGCAGCATTGGAGATTCAGTCAACTTTGATGGATAGAATCAGAGAAGCTCAGAAGACTGACAAAGAGATTGCCTCTATAAAGGAGAAAATGAGCGAAGGAAAAGCTAAGGGATTTCGTGAGGATGAGCACGATACCCTATGGTTTGAAGACCGTGTTTATGTGCCCAATGACCCGGAGATCAGGAAGTTGATTCTACAAGAGGCACATGATTCACCATATTCGATTCACCCAGAAATACCAAGATGTATTTGGATTTGAAGAATACTTTCGGTGGACCGGAATGAAGAAGGACATAGCGTAATATGTAGCAGTTTGTGATGTGTGTCGAGGGTGAAGGCGTAACATCGTGGTTGCCAGGATTGTTACAAAGCCATTGCCTATACCCGAATGGAAGTGGGATAAACTAGGCATGGATTTTATCACGGATTACCCAGACCCGTTCGGCTATGACTCAATTTGGGTCGTAGTCGATCGTTTGATGAAGGTAGCTCATTTCATTCCAAAGTAAAGACTACCTACAAAGCAGGCCAAATTGGCTAAGATATACATGACCAGGATTGTATGCTTGCATGGAGTTCCGAGGAGTATCGTGTCGATAGAGGAACCCAATTCACCTCAAAGTTCTGGAAGCAGCTGTAACGAAACTTTGGGAACCAGGTTGGAGTTTAGCATGCCTTTCCATCCATGAGCAGATGGACAAACCGAGAGAGTCAATCAGATTTTGGAGGATATGCTTAGAGCTTATGCCTTGGATTATGGATCTAGCTGGGACGATAACTTGCCATATGCAGAGTTCTCTTACAACAACAGGTATCAATCCAGTTTGAAGATGGCCCCTTTCGAAGCCTTGTACTAAAGGAGGTGCAGAACCCCGTTGTTGTGGGATGAAGTTGGAGACCACCAGTTGTTTGGACCGGATTTGATTAAGGAGTCTGAACGGAAAGTAAAGTTAATTCACGATAGGCTCAAGGTAGCCCAGTCAAGACAGAAGAGCTATGCAGATTCAAAACGCAAGGAGGCAGAATACGAAGTCGGAGACATAGTTTATCTTCGAGTATCCCCACTTCGAGGAGTTAAGCGTTTTGGAGTTAGAGGAAAGTTAGCGCCACGTTTTGTGGGACCATACAAAGTTTTGGAGCGCATGGGAGAAGTCGCCTACAAGTTAGAATTACCCGAGGGATTGTCAGGTGTTCATGATGTATTCCATGTTTCTCAGTTGAAGAAGTGTCACGCAGAGATGGCTGATATACCCCTAAGAGATACAAAGTACACCGAAGCGATTCAGCTTGAATGATGATTTGACCTATGAGGAGAAACCTGTTAAGATTCTCGAATATGCCGGTCGAGTCACCCGCAAAGAAGGTTATCAAGTTACGCAAAGTTCAGTGGAGCCACCACACCGAGGAAGAAGCCACACGGGAGCGAGAGGAAGATCTGCTCAAGGCCCACCCTCACCTATTTGCTAGCCAACCCGAATCTCGAGGGCGAGATTCATCTTAAGGGGGGTAGGTTTGTAGCATCCCAAATTTTCAATTTGGAATGTTATACATAGATCATATTGCATATCATATTTTTGTGCATTTGTTGGCTCAATCCTAGAAATTCTACGCAACTCAAGGACCCACGGAGAGAGTTGGGGATTTCGTTATTTTCATATTTGAGTTTTCTCAAATTTTGAAAATAGGATCATTTGATTTTATTTATTTTATCTTCAATTATTTCTACAAATAAAATGACTTTCCCAAAATAAAGAAATAATGAAGATTTAATAAAAAAAATCAAATAAGATTTTATTTTGGAGTTTTTCGCCTTTTTATTTGAATTTAGGAAAAATGCGCGTTTTTCAAAATTGCATTTAGGCCCCAAATAAATGTTCACCTAGTCCGGCTTGATTTTAGAAGCCGGGGAAAATTTATTTCGGGATTTTTGGAGTCCGTTTAGTATTTCTTTTTATTTTTTCTTCTGCGCGGAATTATTTAAAGAAACGAGCAACCGACCTACGGCCGTGTCCGCCCGGGACTCCGGCCCGAGGTGGCTTTATAAGCCGGCCCACCCGGGGGGAACCCTAGCCCGAGCCACCCCGAGCCCCAGCCGTCGCCATGCGCCCACGCCTTGGACCCGCCGACTTCGCCGGACCAGCCGCCGCCGAGGTTCGTCGCGCCTCGACTTCCGTGCCTTCGGTTTTTTTTGAAAAAAAACCGAACGGTTTTCGTCGGTTTATTTTTTCTAGATCGTTTTTTTTTCGGTTCGGTTAGGTAACGAACGTTCGTTCGTTCGTTCGTTTTAACGAACGCGTTCGTCAGATTAATTCGTTCGTTAACCCGTTCGTCGTTTTTCTTTTTCTCGGATTTAATCCGCGATTTTTCTGATCGCGATTTCTGATCCGATTTTCGTTTTAGTATAACTTTTCGCTCGTTTATCGGAATCAGGCGATTCAAGCGCCTAGACTTTCGTCTCGAAACCCTCTTTCCGAATAACCAACTTAAACAAGTTTTTGCTACTGTAAAATTTGACCTAGTCCCAGATTAGTAAAACGAAGCTGTTTTCTTTCGCCGTTTGACTTCCGTTGCTTCGTTTGATTTGGTTCTTTTTGCAAACCAGAGTTCTTAAGTTGAACTATCTGGTTAGATCTTTTATTTGAGTTTTACCTGTGCATTAGATGAGTACTTATTGTATGCTTGTTTGTTTGTCTGCGATAGAATACCCGGAGTGCGCCGCCTGTTACTTCGAGTCTCTAGGTTTCGCAGATCATCAGCAAGGCAAGTAACACTTGGACCATATCTTTTCTCATACCCAGTTTTTATGCATTAGATCAATCCTCAAACCCTGCATTGATTAGGATCTAATTAAATTGTGGGATGGGAAGTAGTTGAGGTAGTACCTATTACCTGTTTTATCATCAAACCCTTGGGAGTTACTTCTATGTTTGCTTATATTGCCATGCTATGCTAGTAGACGTGGATTGGGTGAGTGTATCCATGACAGATGAGAGAATGCTAATTAATCGTTTACTTAAGGTGGCAACTTAAACACACATCTGGGTGGATTGAGGTACCTGGTTTCCAGGATTTGCCTGTTTTTCTTCGGACCGCCACCCGGGCTCAAAGGGATCATGAGATTATTCATGCTAGAAACTTCCGTGTGCAGCCACATGCTATTATGGGCTCTAGCATAGTTGACTAAGTTGTGCGAACTCTTACGGGTAGGCTAGCAGATGTAGGGGTTGTAGGTTGGTACGGTCTACCCATACGTAAGGTGCTAGCACTTCTGAAAGACTATGTCTCGGTCATCCGTTTCTCAAACACCATGTAGTGCGAGAAATCAAGCGGAGGAGATCGAGTCATGTGGAGAAAAGTGCGCAAACCTCTGCAGAGTGTATAAACAAATCATGATTAGCCGTGTCCCCGGTTATGGACATCTTGAGTATCTAGTACTTGGATATCATGTGAATCTCAACATGTTACTCTAAATTAATATTATTGGGTTTTTAATGAGTACTTTTAATTGGGATTGAGAATGTTGTCAACCATTCTCAATGTTTAACAACCACCATGATAGTTAAATAAATTTATTCCTTTGCAGTAGGGAAAAATTGGCTTTACGCAAAACTGTAACCATAGAGCTTTCCACCAGCCAAATATGCATGTAGTATAGCTTATTCCATTATTTTTCTCTATGTGTTACATTGCCAGCATATTCCATGTGCTGACCCGTTTTCGGGCTGCGACGTTTGATGTTGCAGACTTTTCAGACGGCGAGTAAGGTGCTTAGGTCGTGGTTCTATACTCAGTGATGCCGTTGGAGTTGATGGACTCGCTTATTCTTCCAAGCCTTTCGCTGTTATCGTATTTAGATGGCCTTAAGCCATATTTATTTTATTAAGTTCTCTCTTGAGACATTCGATTGTAATAAATGTGTGATTGCTACTCTGTTATAAATCCTTCGAGTACTGTGTGGTGTCAGCATTACTGATCCAGGGATGACACTGAGCACAGAGATCGGACTGTTTGAGGTCTGGTCGCTACAGGTATGTAGAATATTCTCATGATTTGGGCTTTGAGTGATTATCCTTTGTGATATGGGATGAATCGCAGGGATCCCCCCATCTTTATGAACTGGAGGTGGATTCAAGGATGAACACAAGGATAAATAAGGGAGAACCACACCAAAGGACAATAATCAGAAGGCGACACACATCACATATCCAGGGGTCAATACAAGAGGTGCAATTGAATCCACAACATTCAAAGGGAGATAAATAACAAAGAAAGATAGTTCATCAAGATATGGAGGTCTTAATATTCCAAGAGGAATATTCACCACAAGGGTGGCCTTCTACTCAAGTGGAGTTGTCTCCATTGAGGAAGGTCTTGATCTCTATGGGGAGCTTCACCATCATAGAGGAATCCCACTAGGAGAGGTAAGGAGGAACTAAGCTCTCGATCCAATCTTTAATTATGCTTAGTCCTAATCCTAGAGAGGAGGAGGGGTGAACTGCATATGGTCTCCCACGAAGGGGTAAGCGGGGGAGGGAAAGGTACATATATCGATGCCCTGGATGCTCGAGGTGATTTAGCCATGAGGCTCAGGCCGCTGGGTCAAGCGTGACTCGACTTGGCGTGGTCAATCGATGGAGGTGTCACTCCCGGGCTCAGACTGTCTGGATGACGGGGCCAGAGGCTCCGGTAACGGACAGTGGCTCGGTGAAGGCTCGGGGCCTAGAGTATCCAGGAATGTCTCTTGGGTTCTCAATTTGGACCTTGGTCATAGCCTCCAGCTTCTTGGCTAGAGCACTTCCTTGCCTTCTTCGCGGTGCACTTCATATGCTTCCTTGCTTTTCTCACATATGATGTATACACTCTCTTGTGCGTGACCTCCTTTGTTGTATGTATGACATTCGGCTCAAACCTAAAAGTGCAGATGATAGGAGTGTCACTCGACATGCATAAAGAGAAGAATCAACTTTGTATTTATGATATGGGTATCACTCTACATGGGGGCATTCACCTTCGTATTATTCGCAGGATGCCCCACATCACTTTGCAAGCTAAAATTGATAATGATGCCATGGTGGTGGTGTCTCGTATTGTGTCCTATGCAAGTAGAAGGTGATTTGTGGTATTGTCACGCCCAAGATGTGACCCTATCCTAAAGGAACTCGAAGGTCCCACCGAGGATAGAAGCGCATCTTGAAGACGCTTTTGCAAGGTGGATATAATTACATCAACATTACATAATAGATGGGGATACATACAAGGCATACAAATGCTGCAAGAATACATCAATACATCATACATAAGCTCAACATCCGACTACGGATGAAACATAAACAGAAACTCAAACGACATCCACCCTGCTAGCCCAGGCTGCCGACCTGGAACCTATCCCCTGATCGAAGAAGAAGCAGAAGAAGAACTCCAAAAACAAGCAAACATCGCTCTCGCGTCATGACCATCGCAACAACCTGTACCTACAACTGGTGGTGTAGTAATCTGTGAGCCACGAGGACTCAGCAATCCCATTACCATGGGTATCAAGACTAGCAAAGCTAAATGGGAAAGTAAGGGGTAAAGTGGTGAGGTTGCAGCAACGACTAAGCATGTATGGTGGCTAAACATATGCAAATAAGAGCGAGGTGAGAAGCAAAGCAAGCGGTCGTCAACTAGTAATGATCAAGAAGTGATCCTAAACTCCTACTTACGTCAAACATAACCCAAGAAACCGTGTTCTCCTCTCGATCAACCCCGAAAAGAGACACTCACGGTTACGCACACGGTTGGTGTATTTTAGAAGAGTTTACTTCAAGTTTACTACAACCGGACATTAACAAATTCCCATCTGCCACATAACCGCGGGCATGGCTTTCGAAAGTTCAAACCCTGCAGGGGTGTCCCAACTTAGCCCATGATAAGCTCTCGTGATCAACAAAGGATATTCCTTCTCCCGGGAAGACCCGATCAGTCTCGGAATCCCGGTTTACAAGACATTTCAACAATGGTAAAACAAGACCAGCAAAGCCGCCCGATGCGCCAACAATCCCGATAGGAGCTGCACATATCTCGTTCTCAGGGCAACACCGAATAAGTCAAGCTACGAGTAAAACCAGACCTCGAGTTTCCCCGAGGGGGCCCCGCAGTCGCTTTGTTCGAGCCAGCACTTAGAGAAGCACGGCCCGGGGCTAAAATAAAGATGACCCTCGAGAGCGGCTCCCAAGGGAAAAGTAGGTGGTGGTGAGGCAAATGGTAAAACCAAGGTTGGGCCTTGCTGGAGGAGTTTTATTCAAAGCGAACTGTCAAGGGGGTCCCATAAATCACCCAACCGCGTTAGGGACGCAAAATCTGGGAACATAATACTGATATGACGGAAACTAGGGCGGCAAGAGTGGAACAAAACACCAGGCATAAGGCCAATCCTTCCACCCTTTACCAAGTATATAGATGCATTAATAATATAAGAGATATTGTGATATCCCAACATAAATATAATCCAACATGGAGCAATCTTCATCTTCACCTGCAACTAGCAACGCTATAAGAGGGGGCTGAGCATAAGCGGTAACATAGCCAAACAACGGTTTGCTAGGAAGGGTGACAAAGGTTAGAGGTTCATGGCAATTTGGGAGGCTTGATAAGCAAGTGGTAGGTAACGCAGCATAGCGATAGAACGAAGCAACTAGCATAGCAATGATAGTAGTGAGATCCAAGGTGACGGTCATCTTGCCTGAAATCCCGCAAGAAAGAAGAACGAGTCCATGAAGAAGATGAAGCCACGGACGAACCAAGCGTAGACGAACGAATCCTCACGATCGCAACGAAACGGGAACTATCGAGAAGAAGCACACAATAAGGTAAACACACCACACATGAACAAGGCATGATGCTCAACCAAGTATGATGCATGGCAAGGCTACATGAAGCTACTCATGGCAAGAGATGATGCATACAAGAGCAACACATCAAAGCAAGTTTAAATGAGGCCGGATTCAACATAGAACAATTCCGGTAAGTCCTCATATGCAAATTTCGAAATTGGTCCACATCTGAATAAACCTTATGTTCAAGTTGTTAAACAGCAAGTTAAGATGCACCAAGATGATCTACACGAGATTCTAGTCAAGTTACATATAAAGTTCATTAGATTAGGAGCTACGGCCTAGAAGATATGAGCAAAACAAGTTAAACATGGCATCGATGCAAAATGCATACAAACATCAAGCAAACACCTCAAAACAAGGAAGAAACATGATAATATTAAACTACATGCAAAATCAAGCAAGTTTCATATAGAGCACACTCAAAACAAGGAAGAAACATGATAATATTAAACTACATGCAAAATCAAGCAAGTTTCATATAGAGCACACTCAAAACGGAGCAACGGTTCAACACATACACACCATACAAGTATAAAGGACAAGCTGTCCAAAACAGCAACTAGGCATATTTCAAGCACCACAACAACATGCTACAGCACCTCAACATGATAACAAAAGACATGGACATGAAGTATAGGTAAAGCAGTACAAAACATGAACACTGAGCTATCTCCAGAAACTAGTAGAACGTGCTCAAAAGGACATGGCAATATTGTAAATAATAACAGGTTCACAGACTTGGCAGAATTACTGGACATGGCAGAAATAACCTCAGGTTGCAATGTTTAGAGCTATCAAACAACATGCTACAGGAACTTATCATGGCAAACAAAGGGATGGAGTGACCTACTAATTGCATAGAACAAAAGTCCCTTAATGACCATGAGCCAAAAAGGATCCGAAGATATGATGGCACCCATGTAAACATAGCAAGTTTCGTTAACAGTTTCAGACTTAGAAGAAAAACAGAGCATGGCAGGATCAACAATAAGTAGACATGTTGGTGAGCTTGAATCACTCACCACAGAGCAATACATGGTATGGTAAGGTAACGAATAGCAAGATGGCATAAGTATGAAGCTAATAAAGGCAATACCATAGTCATAGGGTGCATGGATCACTAGGAAAACACATGGCAAAACTGAACATAATGTTAACAGGCTGACAGTAACATCATTTAGCAACTTTGGAGTAAGATTGCAACAAGATACAGCAGGCTATAGATGCAAACAGGGGCATGAATGGATATAGCATAACACTTATAACAAAACATCCTTAGTGCACATCTCCAGATTATGCATGGAATGACTTGTAGAAGCAGGTTTACATAGCAACAAAATATAACAGACTCAGACTTGGCAGAAATCACTAAGTCACAGAAATCAGCAACAGCATGGAGGCTACTTTGCATGTTTGTGCTATTCACCACATAGATCATAAAAATACAAGACAAACACCTCTGTAAATATAGCATGGCATAGTTCAAAACACATGTAGATCTCATGCTCATAGGATGCACACATCAAGTGCAACAAAAATGACAAATCATCAAGTTCTGATAACAGGCAGCAGATAAACATCATATAGCACTCTTGCAACGATGATTAGGGCATCAATATGATCTCAAACAAGCATGGCACAATTGAACAAAATAAAAAGCATCTCATGATGAACAATTTGATATATAGCACGCACAAAACGGAGCCGTATGCAACAAGTTATGGCATGTCAAACATGGCACCAGAATGCAGAAACTTAAGGGACTTGGCAGTTTTCAAAAAAAAACGGAGTGGGCAGTGGATAGCTATACTATGCCTGGGGTGAGGGATAAGGCATCTCACCATGGGCTCGGCCCAGGTTGGAGAGGAGGCGGGCCGGCGGGGAGCTGGGCCAGCTGGGCCTGGATCTGGGCCGGACGGGGAGGCGCGGATCGGGCTCCTCCCGATCTCAAGACGACGGCGGCGCGCTGCGCCGATCCGGGCGAGGGGCGGCGGCCGAGGCACGGCCGGACGGGCGGGCGCTACGACGAGGCGGAGGCGGGACGAGGTCGCCTGGCGGAGAGGCGAGACGCTGGGAAGGCGGCGACTGGGCGCTTAGCGAACATCGGCGGCGGCGGCACGCGCCCGGCGGTGGAGGAACGAGGCGACGGGTCGACGGGCTCGAGCGGGAGGCGCGGAGCCTTTGGCTGCGGACGCCGAGGCGGGCGGCGGCTGGCCGGGCGAGGTCCGGCGACGGCTGGCCGGGCGAGGTCCGGCGACGGCGGCGGGCTGGATCCGGGCGGCGGCGGCGGATTCGGGTTCGCGGCCTGCTGAGGGCTTCTGCCGTGGGCGGTGGGGGAAACAACAAGGGACAGTGGCGACGCTGCCAGAGGCTGAGGGCGGCGGCGGAGGTGACGTGGCGGGCGTTGATTGGTCGGAGTGATGTGGCGGCGGCGGTGGACATGTCTGGCGCGACGCGGGGAGGAGTTTGCTAGGGTTTTGGACCCGAAAATGGAGGGCGAGGGGCGTTTATATAGGTAGAGGGAGTTAGGAGAGTCCAAATGAGAAGCGGTTTTCGCCCACACGATCGTGATCGAATGACCGAGAGCATGGAGGAGGTTTGGATGGGTTATTGGGCCACTTTAGAGGGGTGTTGGGCTGCACACAAAAGAGGCCTTTGCGATTACCCGGTTAACCGTTGGAGCGGCAAACGACCTCCGAATGGCACGAAACTTGACAGGCGGTCTACCGGTGGTGTACCAAGGCCGCTTGGCAAATCATGGTCCATTCCGAGAATGTTTAACACCCGCACATGAAAAGAGGTAAAAGGGGGCGCCGGGGAACATAGGAGTGCCGGATTGCAAAACGAACAACGGGGAAAAAGCTCGGATGCATGAGACGAACACGTATGCAATGCAATGCACATGATGACATGGAAAAATGCAACACGCAAGCAAATGACATGGCAATGACGATGAATAACTGGCGGACACCTGGCGCATCGAATCCGGGGCGTTACAGGTATGCAGGGGCGGGGCCATGCATATTGTGGACCATCCGATTGTCTCACAATTTGGAAACTGGTTTGCTCTCTGCATGTGTTTAACCCTTAATTACCTTATATGGGGTCCATGAATGGCATTTTTCACAAGTTTTGGCAGCTCCACTCGTCCAACCTCGCGTGCTTTTTCTTTTGACTCTCAGCTTTGAATCTATTATATTCTATTGAACCAAAAGTCCAATTTATGTTTCATTTGCATATTCATATTTCTTGCGATGAGGACTTTGAAAGAAGACTACTTTCAAATATGTTTTGATAATTTTTATCTTTTAGCAATTTCAACTATTAAAACTTGATTAAAATGAATGATAAATTCAACAAGTTTCAAATACTGAAACTTAAACCATGCACCCTAAATCCTAAACCCTAAACCCTAAACCTGAAGTTCTAAGCCCCAAGTCTTAAACCCTAAAACCCTAAAAAATTGGATCTTGGTAAAAAGAATGGTGAAACTTGATATTACGACTATCAAGTTTTATTACCATCTATTCTTCACTTGTAATTGTAGCTTGAGAGTTTTGGAACTACTTGCAAATTGAGTGGGGAGATGGACACAATATCAGCCCACACATTAATGACGTTGGGAAGAGGTTTGGTCATCCTTTTTTTCTTTGAGGTGGTATCTTCTATAACATGGAGTATCTGGATTTTGCGCAACGGGAGAAATTTTAGAGGGGTCATGCCTACTTTTGCCTCATGGCGTTGTAATTTTGTAAATGATATTTCTCTTTGCACTCATTGGGTTAAGGATTGCTAGATTCAAAGCTTTCCTTAGGTTTTGGATGTCCTTTTCTGGGTAGGTCTTCTTAGCTTTTCTCTTTCTTTGGTTCCTTTTGGGACTGTTTAGACCCTATTTTGTATATATTTTCTATGTTTGAAATAAAGAACTGTTGGGCTTTTGCTCCATGGTAAATAGTAAAAAAAGTTGAAACTGGGTGAATTTTTTAAAACTTATCAAAACGTATTCAGAAGTGATCTTCTTTTAGATACGAATAAATCAGACTTTTGGTTCAAAAGATATAATAGATTCAAGTTTAAAAGTCAAAAGAAAAAGCATGAGAGGTGAGTTGGGTTGAGTTGATAGAAGTTGTGAAAAGCTCCCATGCATTGACCCCATGTGCAACAATTAAGAATTAATTGCATAGATGATTTAATGAATCAGGAAGCAATCGTGTAGCCATTAAGGTGTGTGCTCCCACACCTAGGCACCTTTGCAAATTTCCACTATGCAAATACCTAGTTCCCGATACAAAAAATCTTGTTCTAAGATAGAGGGCAAATGGGCCTAGCTTGTTAATAAATTAATAAACCCAACTTATGACTACAAGCAAAGAACAATGGTAGAGTTACTAGATTACACTAAGAACTCACAAAAAGATGGAAAAGCAACACCCATATTCTATAGCAAATGATTAGAACAAACACAAGATAACATATAGTGTGTCCCATGGCTTAATATCTCGACCTCCAACAACCACATATCAAAGGGTGATGTCGGGTCAAGCCCCAAGCATCACCAGAGTCCTCCAGAATTGGCTTCATAAACACTCTTCCAATAAGGAAACATGAGCACGAGAAACCCCAAAGATAAAGTCAATGTGCATGAGCACTCCAAATCACACGAGTAGAGCAGCGTTGTTGGATAGGGCCGATGAAGTGGAGCACACCAAACAAGGAAGCCACAAGAAATAACGGAGCCTGCAAAGAGGAAACATGGGCCAAAAACTAGTTGTGCGCGCGAACCTAGTTAAGAAAGGGCACGATAACCACTAGCTCCCCCCCACCAAGGAGGCGAGCGAGGAAGGGGCATTGTGGCAACTATGGTTGGGGACCTAGTTAGGCTGATTTGCTTCAATAATGCGTTGGCGTTTGCTCAAGGAGGTCAGTCGAGCGAATTATCATTCCCCTAGCCAGGTGGGAATGAACACGCGTTTTCATTCGCTCAAAACACTCATAGCGAACACTTCAGAATTGTCATGCGAAAAACAGATAAACTTGTCATATGCTGTTATATAAGGTTCTGCCATGTTATAAAGTAAAAATGTCATGTTTTTTTCCGCAAAAATGTCATGCTGCAGCAAAGTAATTGCCATGCGTATTGACCCATTTGCCATGATTGCAACATAGAGAATTGTCAGCCTAAAAAGAAAATGGTGAAAATTGCCATGCTCATGATTTGTCGTGCCTGATGAAGCTATGTACCTAGGGTAGGGTCACAGACCTGTCCAAGGTACCCTCCCCAAGGACATCTCTAGAAGAAATCACCTTTCAATCGACGCAGAAGTGTTCCACTCGACAGACTCGAAGACACTCGACCATGAAGCCAACCACTCGACAGCCAGGAGATTTAAAGTCACTCCGCATGCTAACGGTCGGTCATTAAGTAGCTTTTATGGTCATCATAGCACTTTATTTGTGGCGTTACCAGTAACGCCCGACCTTAATGTACCTTAAACCCTGCATAACTGAGGGCCGGAGGGTGCAGCGAACTCTATATAAGCCACCCCCCCCCCCTCCTTAGTGTAAAGGGTTGGCACCCCTGTAATTCATACACGCATAATCCAGTCGACCGCCTCCGGGCTCCGAGACGTAGGGCTATTACTTCCTCCGAGAAGGGCCTGAACTCGTAAAACTCGTGCGTATACAACTACTCCATAGATAGGATCTTGCCTCTCCATACCTACCCCCCATTCTACTGTCAGACTTAGAACCACGACAGTTGCCGCCCACCGTGGGGCTAGTGTCTTAGCGACTTGTTGGAGAAGTTGCAGTTTTTTCGATCCCCTTCATCATGGTTTCAGGCGGAGGTTTGGCTGAGGGCCGCGAGATCTGTTTCGACGTGCTCGTGTTCGTCGCCGACGACTCCGCTTGGCTTCAGGAGGCACCACTCGACGTCGACGCGCTCCCCGTTCGCGGGGCAACGCACTTTCGCGCATGCGTTCATGGCATCCTCTTGCGGCAGCCGTCGACCCAGTATCGGTTGGATCCTGTGGTGTCCTCCCTCCCTGTTGCCCGCCGGCGCAAGCGTTCCGGTCGGTCTAGGCTTCAGCGGTGGGTGAGGCACGCGGTGGCTCGCCAGTCGGCCACCCCCCAAGTCGCGGCGATCGAGCCCGACGAATCTCTCTACTACTGTTCGACCACGACCGCTCCGGCAGAGATCGCATCCGAAAAGCGACAACAGTGATCCAGCGGCGGAGGTCCTGATGGTCGATGGACCATGCAGTCCTCCCGGCTTCCCCCGTACCGACGGGGGCGGCGGCGGAGGCGATCCGTTGCATGCCCATGAAGAGTATCTCCCCGAGCCCCTCACTTCGCTGCAGAGGGAAGAACTTCGCCGCCGGAACATGGATGCGCTGCACACTCCTATCGTTGGAGAAACCCCCGAGGCTCGTGCCTTAGAAGACGCACGCTTGGCCAACTTGGCTGAGCGCACTCGACTGGAGAATCTCCAGCAGTACTCGATGAACGAGCGCGACAACGGGTCTCAGGATCCAGTCAACGTCAGCTTTTTCAGTCACCAACTCAGGTATATCGAACTTTGATTCAAAATTTAGCAGCTGCGGCCCGTATAGCAGAGTCGATTCAGCCTTCCTAGTCCGAGGCTGGCAGAGGCTTGTTGCAGATCAGAGCATTACTCCGGGCAGCAGGAGACCAGAATTCAGTCAGATCACGATCGCGGAATAGGATCCATAGCAAATCCATTGTTGCGAGATAGCTTCAATCGGCTCACATTAAGATCGCCCCAAAGGCGTGAGGGCATGGAGACCGGTGAGATCAAGATAGGAACCATGAGCGGTATGATCACCAACTCGATCGCAATGATCGGCGTCGAGTGCCCACCCTCCCCAAGGAGTGGGTCATACGATGCCTCGACAATGAGGATGACAGACGCCCTCACGGTCTTTGGCGAAGGATTCCATCAACCCCGAAGAACCGAGCTTTGATGCGAGATCCATTCTCGTCCAGGGTTTGGTCGACAAGAACAGAGCTCACCGAGGAGGTCATGACAGAGATGTACCCACCAGCAGCAGAGTTCACGTCTCAGGACCAGAGTGCTTCAGCAGAGCCATCAGGGCCGCAGTGATTCCTCCCAACTTCAGGTTGGCGACTGGAGTCAGTAAGTTCACTGGTGAGTCCAAACCTGATACTTGGCTTGAGGACTACCGAGTGGCTGTGTTGGCGGCGGCAATGACAAAGTGGCCATGAAACACCTACCTTTTATGTTGGAGGGCTCGGCCAGAGCGTGGCTGAACCAGTTAGTGCCCAGCAGCATTTACACTTGGGAAGATCTTTCCCGAGTGTTTGTCAGAACATTTGAAGGGACTTGCAAGCGACCAGCAGGGTTGACAGAATTGCAATCTTGCATACAGAAGACAAATGAAACTTTGAGGGATTACATCCAGAGATGGATCACGTTGCATCACACAGTGGAGAACGTATCGGATCACCAGGCAGTCTATGCCTTCAAGGAAGGCGTTAAATCTGAAGAACTGAATCTAAAATTGATTGAACCGGAGACATGTCTACGAGTCGAATGATGGAGATTGCCACCAAGTATGCTAATGGTGAAGAAGAGGATCGGCTCCGGAGTGGCAAGCACAAGTCAGTCGCTCATGAAACCGGAGGAAATTCCAGTCGGAAGCAGAAGCGGAAGGCCGAGCCAGCTGCTCCTGGAGAAGCCTTGGCCGTGACTCAAGGAAAGTTTAAGGGGAAGCCCAAAGGACCTTGGAACCCTAAGAAGGTGAAAGACCAAGACGGAAATGATGTGTTGGATTTGCCATGCCACATTCACACAAAGAAAGATGAAGAGGGTAAACTCATTTACCCGAAACATACCACTCGACAGTGTCGGCTCTTGATCCAGCAATTCCAGGGAAAACAGCCCAAAGATAAGGAAAAGGAGTCGGACAAAGTTGAGGACAAGGAAGGTAGTGATGATGGATACCCCCAGGTCAATTCCACCCTGATGATTTTTGCTGATGTTGAAAGCAAAAATCGATTGAAAGTTATCAACCGAGAGGTGAATATGGTCGCTCCGGCGACACCCCGTTATTTGAAATGGTCTCAGACTGCCATCACATTCGACCGGTCGACCACCCGACGCATAGCCACCCCTGGGAGGCAAGCTTTGGTGGTCGACCCAGTCGTCGAAGGCACTCGACTAACAAAAGTTTTGATGGATGGTGGCAGTGGCCTGAACATACTGTATGTAGAGATGTTGAAAGGGATGGGCATTCCGATGTCCAGACTTAGTACCAGCAACATGAGCTTCCATGGAGTCATTCCTGGAAAGAAGGCTGAGTCACTCGGCCAAATTGCTCTTGATGTGGTTTTTGGTGATTCCAAGAATTTTCGTAAAGAAAAGTTGACGTTTGAGGTCGTGGATTTCCAGAGTGCTTATCACGTTATTCTGGGAAGGCCAGTGTATGCACGTTTCATGGCTCGACCATGTTATGTATACCTTAAGCTGAAGATGCCAGGCCCCAAAGGTGTGATCACTGTCACCGGCAATCGGAAGAAAGCGGAAGAGTGTTTCCAGAAAGGCTCAAAGATCGCCGATGCTCAGATGGCAGTGGTAGAGCTGCAGGAATACCAGAAAACTGCAGACCCGAGTGATTTGTTGCGAGCCAAGAAGCCCGCTACGGAATCAGCGTTTCAGTCGTCCGGTGAGACAAAGCTAATTCACATTCACCCGACCGACCCCAATGCTGCTCCGACTCATATCTCCACAACACTCGACTCCAAATAGGAAGAAGCGCTCATCCAGTTCCTCCGTGAGAACTGGGACATCTTCGCATGGAAGCCTTCTGACATGCCGGGTGTTCCCAGGGGGCTGGCTGAGCACCGTCTATGAGTCGACCCAAAAGTTAAACCTGTCAAAGAAAATCTTCGACGGTCCGCCGTCCAGAAGAGAAGTACCATTGGCGAGGAAGTGGCTCGACTCCTTGCAGTGGAGTTTATCCGAGAAATTTACCACTCCGAGTGGCTCGCCAATGTTGTCATGGTCCCCAAGAAGGACAAGTCACTCCGCATGTGCATTGACTTCAAACATATCAATCGGGCCTGCCCGAAAGATCATTTTCCTCTCCCCCGCATCGACCCAATAGTCGACTCGACTGCGGGATGTGAGCGCCTGTCTTTTCTAGACGCCTATTCCGGTTACCATCAGATCCATCTGTATGGACCCGACGAGATCAAAACATCTTTCATCACTCCATTCAGGTGCTTCTGCTATGTCACCATGCCATTCGGCCTCAAGAATGCCGGAGCCACATTCATGAGGATGATTCAGAAGTGTTTGCTCACTCAAATCAGTCGGAATGTGGAAGCATACATGGATGATATTGTGGTCAAGTCACGTAGGGGTTCCGACCTGCTGACTGACCTTGCTGAGACATTTGCCAACCTTAGGAGGTATGATATCAAGCTTAATCCATCAAAGTGCACATTTGGAGTTCCTGGCGGAAAGTTACTCGGTTTTCTCGTATCCGAACGAGGAATCGACACCAATCCAGAAAAAGTTGGTACTATACTCCGAATGAAACGTCATGTGCGTGTGCACGATGTCCAGAAGCTTACTGGTTGCTTGGCCGCTTTAAGTCGATTCATCTCTCGACTCAGTGAAAAGGCATTGCCTCTCTATCGATTGATGAAGAAGTCAGACAAGTTCTAGTGGACTCCTGAAGCTGATGCAGCGTTTGCAGAGTTAAAAACTCTGCTCTCCACCCAGCCGGTGCCCCAATCAGCAAAGAGCCTTTGCTGCTTTACATTGCAGCCACGGGACAAGTTGTCAGTACAATACTTACGGTCGAGCGGGAAGAAGAAGGAAAAGCCTTTAAAGTTCAGCGCCCAGTATATTATGTTTCTGAAGTTTTGACCCCATCAAAGCAAAGATACCCTCATTATCAGAAGCTTGTATATGGGATTTATATGACCACGAAGAAGGTTGCTCATTACTTCTCGACCATTCCATTGCGATCGTCGTGACGCTCCATTGTCGAGATTCTCGCACAACAGAGATGCAATCGGTCGAGTGGCAAAATGGGCGATTGAACTCCTTCCCTAGATATCAATTTTGAGGCAAATAAAGCCATCAAGTCCCAAGCAATAGCAGATTTAAATCCGAGTGGATTGAACAGAATCGCCGACTCAAGTTCACTTTCGAACCTTTGGACCATGTTCTTTGATGGTTCCAAGATGCTGAATGGTTCTGGTGCTGGGGTAGTATTAGTTTTCCCCCGAGGAGATAAGCTCAGATATGTTCTCCAAATTCACTTTGACTCCTCCAACAACGAAGAAGAATACGAAGCACTTTTATATGGGTTGCGTATGGCCATTTCACTCGGCATCCATCGCCTCATGGTCTATGGCGACTCAGATTTGGTGGTTAATCAAGTGATGAAGGAGTGGGACGTCAGAAGTCCGGCCATGACTGGTTACTGCAATGCAGTGAGAAAACTAGAGAAGAAATTCGAGGGGTTAGAGCTTCATCATATACCCCGACTGAAAAATCAAGCATATGATGATTTGGCAAAAATAGGTTACAAGAGAGAAGCCATTCCCAGCAATGTGTTTTTGGAACACATTCACACACCATCAGTTCAAGAGGATCCTTTCACCGAAGAAGCTCCGCAACCAAAAAGTGCCACAGATCCGACGGAAGTTGAAGTTCCAGCAGTGGTCGACCTAATCATGGAAGTTTTGGTCATCACTCCCGACTGGACAGTGCCGTACATCGTGTATATCCTAAGGAAAGAGCTCCCAGAGAATGAAAAAGAGGCTCGATAGATCGTCCGTCGATCCAAGGCCTTTACTGTGATAAAGGGACAGTTTTTTAGGGAAAGCGTGACTGGAGTCAGTCAGAAATGTATAACACCAGAAGAAGGTCAGATAATTCTTGACGATATCCACTCGGGGACCTGAGGTCACCATGCGTCCTCTCGGACCATTGTGGCTAAAGCATACCGAGCGGGGTTTTTCTTGGCCAAGAGCAAATGAAATGGCGAAAGAGATAGTCGACAAGTGTGAAGGATGTCATTCTATTCCAATATGTCACACAAACCAGCCTCAGCCTTGAAGACCATTCCACTCGTCGGCCCTTTCGCTGTTTGGGGATTGGATATGGTTGGACCAAGAGAACTGGCAGGAGCGGCTTCTCTCTCGTGCTGGTGGCAGTCGACAAGTTTACTAAATGGATTGAAGCTAAGCCTATCAAGAATCTCGTTGCTTGCACTCGCTATCGCTTCATCAGAGAGTAGATATTCATATAAGTAGTCCCGCATAGAATCATCACAGAAAATGGTTCAAACTTCAATTACGACAAAATCAAAGCCTTTTGCGCCTCTCAAGGCACACGAGTCGACTATGCTTCAGTCGCTCACCCCCAGTCGAATGGACAAGCGGAAAGAGCAAACAGTCTAATTCTCGAAGGACTGAAACCCCGACTGATGCGCGATCTCAAGCATGCAGCAGGCGCATGGGTAGACGAACTTCCGTCAGTTCTTTGGGGATTGAGGACTACCCCTAATCGGTCAACTGGACGAACTCCATTCTTTCTGGCCTATGGAGCTGAAGCAGTTCTGCCGAGTGACTTGCTTCACAATGCACCCCGAGGCGAGCTCTACTCTGAAGATGAAGCAGAACAAGCCCGGCAGGATGCAGTCGACCTCCTAGAAGAGGAAAGAGAGATGGCCCTGATCCGCTCGACTATTTATCAGCAAGACTTGCGTCGATTCCATGCTAGAAATGTGAAGAGTCGAGCCTTCCAAGAAGGAGACTTGGTCCTCCGAGTGGATCAACAGAAACCGCACAAGCTCGCTCCCACTTGGGAAGGCCCCTTCATCGTCACCAGAGTTCTCCACAATGGAGTGTACCATCCTTACAACGTCGATCGCCAGATTGATGAGCCTCGAGCTTGGAATGCGGAGCTGCTCCGCCCCTTTTATACTTAAGTACTCACTCGGATGAGATGTAATAAGAAATACCTCCGTAGTATATTTATCAAAGACAAGAGTATTATAATTTTCCCAGTGATTGTTGTTGCTTTTGTTTACGTGAGAAACCCCCCAGTGGGTAGCTTAGCTGCGAATCCGTTTCGCCTAAGTTTGTAAAAAAAATTCCTACCGAGTGACGAGCAAGCCTCTCACTCGGAGGCTTAGCTGCGAATCCGTTTCGCCTAAGTATTTAAAAAATCCTACCGAGTGGTGAGCCAGCCTCCCACTCGGGGGCTTAGCTGCAGTCCAAGTACTCGCCTAAGTATTTAAAAAATCCTACCGAGTGGTGAGCCAGCCTCCCACTCGGGGGCTTAGCTGCAGTCCAAGTACTCGCCTAAGTATTTAAAAAATCCTACCGAGTGGTGAGCCAGCCTCCCACTCGGGGGCTTAGCTGTAGTCCAAGTACTCGCCTAAGCATTTAAAATAACCTACCGAGTGGTGAGCCAGACTCACACTCGGGGGCTTAGCTGCAGTCCAAGTACCCGCCTAAGTTTGAGAAATCCTACCGAGTGGTGAGCCAGCCTCCCACTCGGGGGCTTAGCTGCAGTCCGTACTCCCCTAAGTTTGAGAAATCCTACCGAGTGGTGAGCCAGCCTCCCACTCGGGGGCTTAGCTGCAGTCCAAGTACTCGCCTAAGTTTGAGAAATCCTACCGAGTGATGAGCCAGCCTCCCACTCGGGGGCTTAGCTGATCTGTGCTACCTAAGTTTGAGAAATCCCACCGAGTGAAGAGCAATCCTCTCACTCGGGGCTTAGCTGCAGTCCAAGTACTCGCCTAAGTTTGAGAAATCCTCACCGAGTGAAGAGCAATCCTCTCGCTCGGGCTTAGCTGCAGTCCAAGTACTCGCCTAAGTTTGAGAAATCCTACCGAGTGAAGAGCAATCCTCTCACTGGGGGGCTTAGCTGCAGTCCAAGAACTCGCCTAAGTTTGAGAAATCCTACCGAGTGAAGAGCAATCCTCTCGCTCGGGGGCTTAGCTGCAGTCCAAGTACTCTCCTAAGTTTGAGAAATCCTACCGAGTGAAGAGCAATCCTCTCACTCGGGGGCTTAGGTGCAGTCCAAGTACTCGCCTAAGTTTGAGAAATCCTACCGAGTGAAGAGCAATCCTCTCACTCAGGGGCTTAGCTGCAGTCCAGTACTCGCCTAAGTTTAACAAATCCTACCGAGTGACGAGCAATCCTCTCACTCGTAGGCTTAGCTGCAGTCCAGTACTCGCCTAAGTTCGAAAAACATACCGATCCGCAAGGACGACGAGGTGCAGGTCACCTGCTACCTTCTCCTTCGGAGTTGCGCCACAAGTACAACATGCACTCCATTCCGATCCGCAAGGACGACGAGGTGCAGGTCGACTGCTACCTTCTCCTTCGGAGCTACGCCACAAGTACAACGTGCGCTCCATCCCGATCCGCAAGGACGACGAGGTGCAGGTCGACTGCTACCTTCTCCTTCGGAGCTACGCCACAAGTACAATGTGCGCTCCATCCAGATCCGCAAGGACGACGAGGTGCAGGTCGACTGCTACCTTCTCCTTCTGAGCTACGCCACAAGTACAATGTGCGCTCCATCCCGATCCGCAAGGACGACGAGGTGCAGGTCGACTGCCACCTTCTCCTTCGGAGCTACAAGTACAGCATACGTACTCCATCCCTTCCTGCAAGAACAATGATGCGCAGGACGACTGAATCTTCCACCTCAGAGCTGCATCTCAAATACAAAGAATATTCCGAGTGAAGAGCACAGTCCAATCGAAGGCAAATGCAAGCATATTCAGAAGTAAAACCAGTTCAGGTAAATCTTAAAGGTTCCAAACCGCAGATCAAAGTATTCGGGCTCTCAGCCCGAAGGAGTTTAGCGGTTACAAAATCCACTCGGCATTCCGAGGCAAATTTAAGGTGAGGCATGAAAGTTTGTTCACTCCGCGGGAGGAGGGCTGGCAGGCTCGACGAACTCGTCCAGGTCGACACCATCGGCGATCCGAGTGGCAGCAGCAATGAAAGTCTCCATAAAGGATCGGAAATCGTGCTTCTTGGTGTTGGCGACCTTGATTGCTGCCAGCTTATCTTCTCGCGCCTCCTTATAGTGGACATGAACCAAAGACAGAGCCACATCAGCACCGCACCGAGCAGAAGACTTCTTCCACTCCTGCACTCGACCAGGGATCTCGTTAAGTCGAGTCATCAGGGACTCGAGGTTGTTCTGGAGCGTTGCCCCTGGCCAAAGTACTGTGTCGATCCGCGACGTGGCGACTTTCAGTCGAGCCAAGTAGCCAACAACACCGTCGATGCGGGATTCCAGTCGGAGCAGGTTCATAGCAGTTTCGTCCTTCACGGGGGAGTTGATAGGTTCCAAATTTGGTTCGATTCTCCCAGTCTCCTCCTCGAAGTCTCGGCAAAGCTCTGCATGCGCAGTCCAAAGATGAGTCAATATTCGTATACCGAGTCGACAAAGATGAACCAGTCGGAACGGGACATGTACCTTCAAGCTTGATGAATAACTTCTTGGCGAGGCTCCTCGGATAGCTTTCCAAATCGTCCCTCCTGCGAGAAAGGCTTTCCATCTTCTCGCGAGTTAACCTTGTCCTTCTTCAAGCGGGTTACCTCCTTGTTGGCTTCATCCAGGCAGATTTCATCTTCGCGTTCTCCTCCTCCAGCTTGCCGATCAAGCCAGCTTCGCTCAGCCAGCAGTTTGGTTCGTCGGCCTTCTTTTGTGCAAGCCGGATCGTGATCCTTCTTTAACAGAGCCTGGTTCAGTTTTTACGAAAAGAAATAACGCTTCGATTCGAAAGGACAGAATGAAATCCGAGTCTAAGACAAGACAGTCGACAAAGCTTCCTTACCATTGGCGTCATCTTTGGCCTTCTGCAGCTCTGACTTGGCCAACTCCAGGTCAAGGTTGAGTTGAATCTGCTGCTTTTCCAAGTCGGCAAAGCGAGCCCCAAGGTCACAAGATTTCTGCAATCAGAGAGGATGGATTATTTTACAGAGAAAAAAGACAAAGACAATAAATAATAAGACTACGGTCGACTGCCCGCAGTCCACCATAGTCTCGGGGACTACACCCAGTTGGTGCACTTAGCGTGCCCCCACTGGTTCAGTAAACACTCGACGAGACCTTTTCAACGCGAGTAAAAAAAAGAAAGACAGCAACAAACAAGTTCTTCAGACCATAGTTGACTGCCAGCAGTCGACCACGGTCTCGGGGACTACACCCAGTGGGTGCACTTAGCGTGCCCCCACTGGTTTGGTTTATACTCGGCATGGCCAGACCAGACCGAGTGAAGGAATTAAAATGTCAAGACTACAGTCGACTGCCCGTAGTCCACCGTAGTCTCGGGGGCTACACCCACTGGGTGCACTCAGCGTGCCCCCACTAGTCCAAAACTTCAATAACAAAATTCAGCTCAAAGCATGGATTGGCACAGTGAAAAGCCGAAACACCCAGTGGGTGTGCAGATGCAAAGATCCTTGGAAAGAGAGTTTTCAGGTAGCATATCCTAACAGAGCAAGTCAAGAAAACCAGTTGAGCTAACCTGAACATTGCTTTGGAGAGCCGAGCTGGCATCATAGGCGGCTTGACTGACATCCCGCACCATCTTCATCTTCTCCATCATAATACCCGCTTGGCGTATGGCTTCCTTGGCAGCATTCACTTCGTCCTCTGGGACGTGATGAGTAGCAAAAACTGAAGGTGGATCGGCAGGAGCTTGAGCAGTCGATGAAGAAGGCAGAACACCCGACGGTGGTGCGGCGAAGGTAACAGAAGCCCGATTGGCATCACCAGCTTCCTGAACAACTGGTTCAGCTATCGGCGTCGATTGTGGCACCTTGTCTGCAGGGGTTTTCCTATTTTTCCTCGTCAAAGGCCTCTCGGGCTCTTCATCGTCATCGTCAGGGAGGTCAATAATGTTGGGAGCTGTTCAAAGATTGGTCACCAAAACTGCATCACCCAATGGTATATATTACAGTTGAGTCGACCAAATAAAGACAAAACGACAGAAATCGTACCCAGATTGGAGGTGACAGCATCCTCCATTGCCTCATCCTCATCCCTGTAAGCTGAAGTCCCGGAAGTAGCAGCGCTGCCAGTTCCAAAGTCTATCCGTCAAATCAAGGGAAAAATAAACAGCATAGAGCGTCGAGTGAATACAAAGGAGACACTCACGCAGGTTTAATGGGATGTCAATCTTAATCTTGACAACGCCGTCGAGGCCTTGGCACTACAACTTTGGGCTGCTTTGGCGCTTTTTCAGTCGGAGCCGGTGAGGACGTCCGAGGGCGCTTTGAAGACGGGCGGTTTGAGCGATCGCTTTTCACGGCCTTCGGCCGGTCTTGGTCCAGCTTGGATCGCCTCTCCCTGCGAGGAGGTGACTCGGCCTCTTCTTCGTCGCTTGAGTCATCACTTTCCTCGATCTCCTCTCCGTCAGAATGCCAGTCACCACTGTCGTCGCCGCTCGCCTCCCCTTCCGGGTCTTGCTCTTGCTCCCCGTTGGGCATTGAGTACATTTCGATGAGAGCCTGGCAAAAAAAACAAGCAGAACAAAAGTCAATCGATGGAGCATAAATAGCTGCATGGTTAAAATTACAGTCGGAAATTCAGAGTCGAACCTTGTCCGGTACGTGGGATTGGTCGAGTGGAGGAATTCTCCTGGCTCCCCTAGGGTTGTCTCTGTTCCCAGTGATGCTCGTCAGCCATCCTTCCAGCGTGGCATCCTCGACCTCCTCCGGGTGGATCCGAGTGGTATCGTCAGTGCCCGAATACATCCACATCGGATGGTCTCGAGCTTGAAGTGGTTGGATGCGTCACCGAAGGAAGACCTCCAAGAGGTCCATACCAGTCACCCCGTCACGGATAAGCTGGACAACGCGTTCGACCAGTATCATAACCTGCGCCTTCTCTTCCGGGATCACCTTCAAAGAGGAGGGCTTCCTCACTCGGTCCATAGAAAAAGGAGGGAGTCCAATGATCGCCTCAAGGCCACCGGTCTTTGCAAAGAAAACCAAGTCGACTGCCATCCACGGACTGAGTCGGGAAGGATCATGGCTGGAAAAGAAATTTTCCCTCTCATCTGAACCCCAAGACCCCCACACATCTAAATCACTTGTGTTCTCTCGTCACTCGGATTGGCCTTTTTTACCGTCTGGGAGCGACAGGTGAAAATGTGCTTGAAAAGACCCCAATGAGGCCGACAACCCAAGAAATTCTCGCACAAAGACACGAAAGCAGCGAGATACACGACTGTGTTGGGTGTGAAAGTGGTGGAGTTGTGCCCCAAAGAAATTCAGAAATCCCCGAAAGAAAGGGTGAGGGGGCAAGGAAAACCCACGGTCGACATGGGTGGCCAGGAGAACGCACTCACCCTCCTGAGGCTGCGGCTCGGACTCCTTCCCCGGAAGCCATGCGGATCCGTGGGGGATCAGTCCTCCACTTTCCAGGTCGTCGAGATCTTCTTGACGAATCGTTGAGCGAATCCAGTCGCCCTGAATCCAGCCCGGCGGCAGGCCGGCCCTCGATGAAGTTCCGCCCCGACTGGTCGCCTTCCCCTTCGCCTTTGCCGTCGCTTTCTTCGCCCACTCCAGGGCCGCCGTCTTCTCTTTCACCATCGTCGCCGGCGAGACGCGCACGGGGCAGCAGCACTGGGACGGAAGCGAGCGCGGCGGATAAGTCTGAGGAAGAGATGAGGAAATGGGAACGCACTGTTCAAAAAACCCCGTCCGGCGCCTTATATGAGGTTACTTCCGAGTGGCTGACTTGTAGGCCAGGGCGATCCTGTCAAATCCCGCAACAGTCGCGCGCGCGATACGTGGCGAAAAATGTGGCGCGGAGATCGAGGCGTCCCTGCCTTATCCCATCCGATTAATGCGGCCTCCTCCGCCCCGCGCTTCGAAATTGAATCCCTGAAATCCATGACTGCAGAACAACTTGTCAGACGGAAGATCTCCTCCGCTCTGTCACTCGGAACTCTTCAAGTAAAGAAACTCACTCGACGGATACAAAGAATGGATCAAGGCGACTGAAAAAGAAGTTGGTATCATCACCTAGGTTCATTGATCCAGAGCAAGATATACTCATAGCACGGAAATGGGTCGGAAGTGTGTTCAACTCCTTCCCCACTCAAACCTCGATCCATTCGGGGGCTAATGATGAAGCTATGTACCTAGGGTAGGGTCACAGACCTGTCCAAGGTACCCTCCCCAAGGACATATCTAGAAGAAATGACCTTTCAATCGACGCAGAAGTGTTCCACTCGACAGACTCGAAGACACTCGACCATGAAGCCAACCACTCGACCATGAAGCCAACCACTCGACAGCCAGGAGATCTAAAGTCACTCCGCATGCTAACGGTCGGTCATTAAGTAGCTTTTATGGTCATCATAGCACTTTATTTGTGGCGTTACCAGTAACGCCCGACCTTTAATGTACCTTAAACCCTGCATAACTAAGGGCCGGAGGGGTCTGGCGAACTCTATATAAGCCACCCCCCTCCTCAGTGTAAAGGGTTCACACCCCTGTAATTCATACACGCATAATCCAGTCGACCGCCTCCGGGCTCCGAGACGTAGGGCTATTACTTCCTCCGAGAAGGGCCTGAACTCGTAAACTCGTGCGTATACAACTACTCCATAGCTAGGATCTTGCCTCTCCATACCTACCCCCCATTCTACTGTCAGACTTAGAACCACGACAGTGCCGGTTGAAGAGAATTGCTATGCTAGATCAACGGAAAAGGGTAAAAAAATACATGCTCTAAAAACTGAAATTATCATCCCAAAATGTGTTTGCTCGAGATTGTGTTTACTCATATTGTTATCCTGAGTGAATCATTTAGGCCTTGTTTGTTCAGCTTTGATTTGATTCAAATCACCTAGGGATTCACTTTAGTGGCAAAGCCGATTCACATTTATATAAGATCATGTTTGTTTCAGCTTTGATTGTATTCGACTCACCTGTAGATTCGCTTTAGCAGTAAAGTTGATTCGTAGACAACTTCGTCACCGAAGTACACTTTGAGGTGCTTCAACAAATTGCACTAAAAATGACCCAAATCCAGATTCAGCTTCAATGGCAAAGCTGATTTGAAATAGCTGTTTTTTTAGATTCTAAATTCAGTTTCATTGGCAATGGTAAAGCTGATTCGAAATAACTGTTTGTTTCAGATTTCAGATTCAGCTTCACTGACAAAGCTGAATCTGGTTCTGAAGCTCAAACAAACATGGCCTTAGTGTCGTTAGCTCGTAGTTCGCTCAGGGGGATACATAGAACAAACACTTTAGGATTCATGCATGAGATCTGCCGTGTCTGAGGGCGTTCACTCGAAAAAATGCTAAAACCCCGACATCGGGTTATTAGCATTTAGGAAAATTTAAATTTAGACAGTGAGCATCATCTCCTCCTCCTCCTCCTCCTCCGTGAAGTAACCAACCTGTTATGAAGAATATCAGGTGCTACGATGCTACCATTCTTCAAAAGCACATATATGTTTTAAAAGAAATTAAGAAAATATGAGTGTTCACAAGACATGTCTATGCGAATTGTAAAAAATTCAAGTCAACATTTCAAACACACAGACACAAAAAAAGACAAATTCAGCATGAATAGTGTCAAAAAGCCAAAATGATAGTACTATTCACTTGTGTGTGTTTTGACCGATGGTTCTCAGATCCATGGTAGATGGAACACCTAAAAGCATTAAAAAAGGGACCAGACCGGCGGTCGGACCGGAAAAACCGGAACCGACGATCCCATTAGGTTTTAAGCATAGTGGATCGGTTGAGCAATCGAACCGAAAAAACCGGTCGAACAGGTCGGTTTTTCTAAAAACCTGCGAACCAGGCGGTTCACAGAAAACGTTTCCTAGAAACCTCTCAATCGACCCGTTTTCGCACGAATAGGCTGAGGGTAGAATCAAAAAGGAAGAATCCCCACCCTGGTAGGGTTCCGCCAAATTGGGAGCATTTCTCTCGATTTTGTGCATAGACAAACCCCGTCGAGCGTAGCCGTGCCCTTCCGACGCCACCGTTGCAGGGCGCCGTGGTGCGGCGACGCCGCCTCCCCCTCATTGCTCCGCATGGCAGCAGCAGGCCACCAACCCGAGCCGCCACTCCTGTGTCCTGCCGTCCCGAGCCATCTCTGTTGACGATCGAGAGAGGGACACCGCTGCTTAGTCGGCCTGATCTGTCAATCTCAATCTCGCTCCGCTCCAGTCAAATCGACTAGTCTTCGCTCCAGCTTGCCTCCCTCCGTTCCAGTCCGGACTAGGAGCAACCGGGCAGGAGGACCAGGATGCCTGACGGTCATCTCCGATCAAACATTTGTTTATCTATTGACTGATGCATTTATTGATAATATATGTTATTGTATTTTACTTAAAAAGCCGATAATCGAACAGGTGAACCGGCGGTCCCACCGGTAAAAACCCTGAATCGACGGCCTTATATTATCGGTTCGGTTCGAAAGTGCTGATATTCTCCCCCATCCTGTGAAGTGTGAGGGGAAATCGTAACCCTAAAGCCCAACACTGACATGGCGCCTCGCGCCGCCCGCTGTCGAGCGAGCCGGCGGCGGCCTGCTGACCTCCCTGCCGCCGCCCCTGCTCGACAAAGCATCCTCACTCGCCTCGATCTCCGTGGACGCCGTCCGCACCTCCGCGCTCTCTCGCGCTGGCGCCGCCGTTGGGTGGACCTCCCTGCCTCTCCCTCGGCCTCATCGGCAAGGGTGGCATACCCGCGGTGGCCGTCGACAGCGTTCTCCTTCGCTACCCGGCAACATCTCGAATTTCTCCATCCGCTCCCTCGACACGCACTCCGCCCGCCGCGTCGACGGCAGCTCATCGCCCTCTGCAACCCAAGGCGTCAGGTCCATCGACCTCCAGGCCCCATACCAAGACTTCGCCCTTCACTCTTCTGTGTTCTTATGCACGAGTCTCGTGTGCCTGAAGCTGCAGTTGTGCTCCATACCTCCTCTCCCCGTGGAATTCACTGGCTTCCCCGTGCTGGAGCAGCTCAAACTCATGACCGTCAGATTCCCTCAGAATGGGCAGATCCAACTGGAGGCAATTATCAACGCGTCGCCCTTGCTTGATACCCTGACTCTTTCCTATGTTGATACACTCAACGATGCCTTCCCCGGTTGGGTGATTCGGGGGGTCAATCTCAGGAGACTAACTATCGTTTCCAAAGACAATGATGGCTGGCAAGTCGCCGAGCTACCAAATCTCCACGAAGCCACCATCAATTTGGAATACTGTGATAACTTTAGTGATTTCGGAGGACTTCTTGCTGGGCTTGCTCAAGCTCGGAAGCTCACTCTAAAGAAGTGCTACTCACCGGTACTTTTCTTTCTACCTCTTATATCGATTGCCAGTAATTGCTGTCACTCGAAATAGATAACTTATCGAGCTGATAGATACTAGGCAATAGGGGGTATAATCTGTAAATCTGGGTCCTGGGTTTGTGCCTCGTAAGTTGTTTCACACATCGAAGGGGGCAGGGGTCCTGTGGAGTTGGGATGAATCTGGCTTATGTGCAACTGTGTTCCCCTTCCTATTCATTTATTCAAGAACTGTGCACTTATTCATAAGATAATACTTTAATGTTATGTACGAAATGCCTTTTCTGGGAATCATTTGTAACCGTTTCAAATGTTTACTTTGGTCCACACAAAAATAAATGTAAAAAATAACGGAAACACTAATGCCCACACGTGTGGGCGTTTGCATCTCGCCCACACGCGTGGATCCGTGTCCGTTTGTGGGTGCACGAATCTTGGCATGTTTGTGGTGCCATGTAGGACTGGGCTGGTGTGTGGGCATTCACCCGGTCGCCCACATGTCCGTTTCAACACAGGGAGGGGCCGGTGTGTGGGCGTTTAGCAGTTCGCCCACACGTCTATTTTCACTCACACACGAGGGCTGGTGTGTGGGCATTTGCCATCTTGCCCACACGCCCTTCTCCTCTCCCACACCCAAAGCTGCCAGTTGCCATGTGTTTTGCAGTGTATATGGCAACTACCCTAGTGTGCTTGTAAGCAGATGGCAACTCTTTTTTTTTACCCGAACATGTTAGTTGCCATGTGTTTTGCAGGGTACACGGGGCAACTGCCCTAGTGTACTTGTAAGCAGATGGCAACTCTCTCTTTACCCGAAACATGTTATTTTGCCATGTCTCTTTGTAGCGCTACACAACAACGGCCTAGTGTTAGTAGGTGGCAACTCCTAAGGTTTTCAAATTATGGCAACTGTAGTAAAGCAGACCATACATGGCAACTGCCTAGTGTTGGTAGGTGGCAACCCCTAAAGTTTTCAAATCATGGCAACTATAGTAAATCAGACCATACATGGCAACAACTGCAGTTGTCCAAAATGGCATCTGGCACTTGACCTGAGATGGCAACTGCAGTTGAGCAACCATGGCAACTATTTGTCCGACATGGCAACTGTAGTTCAGCGACATGGCAACTGCAGTTAAACGGACATTGAAGAGGGTCCGGACCATGGCAACTGCGGGGACACGTGGTGACTGTCACGTGGACGTGCGGGACCGTGAGGTAGGTGGCTGAGAGAGGTCGTGTGGGCGTTATCCTTTTTGCCCACACTGTAATTGTTTTGCCCACACGTAGGCGTGTGGGCTGTTCCTCTTAGACACCACACAAAACGTGTGGGCAGACCCCTTAACGCCCACACTTGTGGCAGTTATAGTCGTCCAAAAATCTCTACTATCTAAAAGAAACGTAGTGTTCCGTTTCCCCTCTTACGTTCCCCGCTTCGTCCAGCCTCTCGTACGACCCCCTCACCCCTCGATTTTCTTTCCCCCGTCCCAGTCCCACCTCTCGTACGACCCACTCGATTTTCTTTCCCCCGTCACGGTTTTCTCCCTCTGGCCTGCTCCTCACGCCGGCGTCCCGCGCCACCGCTGCCGACCTCTAGCCGTCGTCCAGTAACCTCTCCCGCGCGCCCTATCTCTCTTCTTCTCCCTTCTCCCTTCCTTTTCTCTCTCTCTCAAATCTTGTCTCTCTATGTTTCAGAAACAACAGCACCATGGATCTCGATGTGGAGCTCCACTGCGGCCCGATCTGACTTGGGAGCGACCAGATCCGTGTGTCTCCGCCTCGCTCCACGCGCCTCCATGGTCCGCCGTCTTCCCGAGCGCCGGCGCCGCACTCAGCCGCCGCCGTCCCATGCCATGGTGTTAGGACCCGTAGAGTATTTTGGGGATTTATCTAAGAATTTGTATAAGAATTTGGACAGATCTCGTATGGAGAGGGAACGCTAGGGTTCTTGTATACTCGCCATGACGGCGATAAGGAGAATTCATCAGAAAAGCATATTCGATCCAGCCACAACCCGGCTAGTTATAGGGGAGGGTTTTAACCCGAACGGGAAGAACAGTAACTCTCTGTTTACTACTGTTACAACGGTAATAACGCTCAACGGTCGAGATAAGCCTATCGCCACGGATTGATCCCAGCCGTTAGATAACTGAATCGTTACTAGTAGCTTACTGAACTATGACAGGTATATATCAGGGCCTGACATTGCTCCCCTCTTGAAACCGAACGTGTCCTCACGTTGTTCGTTCTGCTGCCCTCCAAGCTTGAGTGGTCTCCTTGAAGAACTTCGGAAAAGCATATTTGATGAAATCCGCATCCTCCCATGTTGCTTCTTCTGGAGATAAATTTTGCCACTGAATGAACCACTGAACCACTGGAATGTTGTGTCTAGGCACTTGCCTAACTTGCAGAACTTCACCGCCCAAAGATAGTGCCATCTTCATTGACCATTGGGAGGTAAGGGCTGGGAATTGATTTTGGTCCAATATGCTTCTTGAGTTGGCTCACATGGAAAACTGGATGTATTTTAACTTCCTCAGAGAACTGCAACTTGTAAGCATATTTACCAATTTTCTGACTGATCATGAACGGTCCATAGAACTTGTTTTGTAGTTTTAGAGCTCCCCTGAACCCAAAAGCAGCTAACCTGTATGGTGCCATTTTTAGATATACCAGGTCTCCCACTTCAAATGTTCTTTCCACTCTTTTCATATCAGCATAGTGCTTCATTCTATGTTGTGCCTTGTGCAAATTTTCCTTTATCTGCCTCAACATGTGTTGCTTAGAAGAGAGGAACTCTTGAGCTTCTGTGTCCTCTGGACTAGGAATTGCTAGCTCACTAATTAGAGGAGGAGGAAATCCATAGAGAGCTAAAGGGGGACATTTTCAAGGCAGTGTGATAGGTGGAATTGTACCAGTATTCTGCCAGGGGCACCCAAGACATCCATTTCTTTGGTTCATTTGTAGTCATGCACCTGAGATATGTTTCTAAACACTGATTGACTCTTTCTGTTTGCCCATCAGTTTGTGGGTGATATGTTGTGCTATACCTCAATTCCACTTTCAAGGCCCTGAAAGATATCTCTCCATAGTTTACTTGTGAATATTCTGTCCCTGTCTGAGATGATTAACTTAGGAGGCCCATGCAATCTAATGATCTGGTCCACAAATGCTTGAGCCACAGTTAAAACAGAATAGGGGTGTGTCAGTGGAATGAAATGAGCATATTTTTTAAACCTATCTACCACCACCATTATGACTTCCTTTCCCTGGGAATTGGGCAAACCTTCAATGAAGTCCATGGTAACATGCTGCCAAGCCATGTCAGCCACAGGCAGGGGATCCAATAGACCAGGCTGCAGGCAGTGTTCATGCTTTGCTCTCTGACAGATAGGGCAGGCAGCAGTGAATTTTTCTACTTCTTGTTTGAGGCCAGGCCAATAAAATATATTCTTAATCCTCTGGTATGTGGCTCTCACTCCTGAGTGTCCTCCCACAGGTGAACTATGTAATGCTTGAATCAACTTAGTTCTCAAGGCAGCATTATTTCCAACCAGTATTTTTCCCTTGTATCTTATAATTCCAGCATGGATGGTGTACTCAGAATCAGCAGATGGTTGTTTGAGCAGCAATTGTTCCATTAACTGTTGTGACACTGGATCATTTTGGTAGCTGGAAATGAGGTCTTCTGCCCAGACAGGAGTGACAGCAGACATAGCCAAACAGCTTGGGAGTAATCTTGACAGCATCTGCAACTCTATTTTCACTTCCCTTCTTGTACTGAATTTTGAAGTTAAATTCCAGAAGCTTCATCATTAATTTGTGTTGTACTCCTTCTGTAATCTTCTGATCAGTAATAAACTTTAGTGATTGCTGATCTGTTTTAATGATTAACTCATTTCCAAGTAGATAGTGCCTCCACTTCTTAAGTGCTTCCAAGATAGCAAGAGCTTCTTTTTCATAGGTTGACAGTGCTGCATTCCTGGGACAAAGAGAAGAGCTATAGTATGCAATTGGCCTACCTTGCTGCATGAGAACTGCTCCTATTCCTTTCCCTGAAGCATCTGTCTCCAGTACAAATGGGAGAGAAAAGTTTGGTAATGCCAGTACAGGGGCTGTGGTTAGTGCTTTTTGCAGTTGTGCAAATGCTTGATCATGTTCATGTTTCCACAAGAACTGCCCTTTCTTGAGAAGATCATGTAGTGGTCTGCAAATCATGCCATACCCTTTGATAAACCTTCTATAATATCCAGCTAGGCCCAAGAAACTTCTCAATTTAGTAACAGAATCTGGTGTTGGCCACTCAGCAATAGCTAGTATCTTCTTAGGATCAGTTGCTACTCCTTTCTCAGATATAATATGTCCCAAATACTCCACTTGTTGCACAGCAAAAACACACTTGGACATTTTTGCAAACAGTTGGTGCTCTTTCAGTAACTGCAGTACTATTTGTAAATGTTCTTTGTGTTCTTGGAGATTTTTGCTGTAAATTAATATATCATCAAAGAAGACAAGCACAAATTTCCTGAGATATGGACCAAATATACTATTCATCAGTGCTTGAAATGTTCCAGGAGCATTTGACAACCCAAAAGGCATCACTAAATATTCAAAGTGCCCCAAATAAGTCCTGAATGCAGTTTTCTTTATATCTTCAGGATGCATTCTTATTTGGTGATACCCTGATCTTAGGTCAATTTTTGAGAAGTATTTTGCTCCATGCAATTCATCCAGCAAATCCTCAATAACTGGTATTGGAAACTTGTTCTTCACTGTGATAGAATTTAGTTTCCTGAAGTCTGTGCACAACCTCATGGAACTGTCTTTCTTCTTGACCAACAGAACTGGAGCTGCATATGGGCTTTTGACTGTGCCTTATGAGGTGTGCAGCTAGCAACTTTCTGATTTGGTCTTCCATTTCTTGTTTCTGGTGTTGAGGAACTCTATATGGTCTCACATGAGGAGGAGTTGCACCAGGGACTAATGGAATAGTATGGTCCAGAGCTCTTTTGGGTGGTAATTCTTTAGGTTCCTCAAACAGATCAGCATACTGCAGGAGCAACTTTTGTATTTGGGGAGGTGTTGGTGTTCCTTCAGGTGCTTCCATTATTATATTATGCACTTGTAACAAAAACCCTTCCACTCCTTTGTCCAACAACTTGTTCATTTTCTCAGCTGGCACTTCTTTTATATTGTCAGAGCTGTGGAAAACTGCAGTAGTTACAGTTTGTTTTCCCTCTTTGGTAAAACTGAATTGTTTCTTAGGTATATTGAATGAAACAGGACTGACTGCAGTCATCCAATCATAACCTAGGATAACATCATGACTTGGCAGTGATAACACTCTGAAGTTGTGAGTCAACTTTAGCTTTGCCATTTGGAATTCACAGTTTGGAACTACTGCTGTGGATAGTAATTTTCCTCCTCCTGCCACTGCTATTGTTCTTCCTTTGACAGGTAACAACTGACAGTTTGCTTTCACAGCAAAATCCTGGTTAATGAAAGAAGATGTACTACCAGAATCAAGTAAAGCTACTGCTCTCTTGCCATTTATGTAGATTATAGCAGTAGGGGTTGGAACTGCTAGTTGATGTCCAATTGCATGAGTAGAAATAAACATTGCCTGTTCTCCTTCTTCTGTATTCTCTTGCCGTTCTTGTTGGTGTATTTCTTCCTTGATCTATTACAATCTGTTCTGGATTGTCCTGTTGCAGCAAGTGAATGTTAGGAATCAACTTGCATTTGTGTCCATGCATCCATTTGTCTCCACACCTCCAGCACTCCCCTACTTTTCTGATTTTGTGTGTGTTGACAGCTGTTGTTTCAGCTTGTCTGACAGAAACTTGTTGTTGTGGTTCCAGAGCATTGAGCTTGGCCTGCATTGTTCCACTGGATTTCTGGTAGAAGTTGTTGTAGGTGGTGCCCTGTTTCTTAGCTACTGCTGCTACATGTGGATGATTTGGTTCTATGTCCTTGGCCATGCAGTAAGCATCTGTTAATGTTTGTGGCTTGAAAGGTCTCAGCTGGAATTTAATTCCTTCTCTTAGTCCATTGACATAGCATCTGACAAACCAGAGCTCTCCTAATTCAGGGTTTTCCTCTTGCACATCAGCCATCAAATCCTCAAAGATTTTTGTGTATTCAGTGACAGTGTGATGTAACTGTTTGACTGAATTAAATTTTTCTGTCAAGTCATAAGACCCTTTGTCAGAAAATCTCTTAATCACTTCAGCTCCAAACTGTTGCCAAGTAAGTTGTTTCTTCAGCAGACCAGACCTCCTGAGCCACACATCTGCTTCATCTACTATATACATTTGAGCTAGTGACACTTTGTATTCCTCTGGAGCTCTAGCCATTTGAAAGTATTTGTTACATTGTCTTATCCATCCTACCGGATCTGTCCCAGCAAACTTAGGAAAATCCAGCCTAGGGCCCTTAGTCACTGATTTCATAAACTGAGCCTGCATATCCTGTTCATAGGTTCTGTAATAACCTTGCCATAATTGCATGTCTCTGTTTGGTTGGAAATACTGATTAAATGCAGGTGTGTTTGCCTTGTCTCTAGCAGTAACTGGAGTTCCAATTGCACTGGCATTATCAGTTCTTCCCTGTTGAACAAAACCAGGAGGAACTGCATTTCTGTTTGTCCTGATGGGTGGCAAGTTTTGTAACTGAAGCAGTGTAGGAGATCGAACCACAGGTGCAGAACTGGAAGGGTTGTCTTGTTGGTGCTCTGTAGGGGAGGATTTAACCAGCGTTTGCAAAACATTACTGATGGCAGATAGCTGCTTGCTCAAGTCCAGAACCACTTTCTCAACCGTACCTACTGTTGCTGAAATCTGCCCCTGTTTCGCTCCAATAACCTGAACTTCCTCTTGCAATTTGGACACCTGGTTCTGCATCTGGATGTTATCTTGTTGCAGAGCGCCGAAATCATCGCGCATGGAGAGGACCTCTTGAAGATCCGCGTCATCGATTGCCTTAGCGCGCCCCATCTCCTGATCTAAGGCGAGAGGTAGGAATTTTACCACTGGATACACCAGCAACCCGAATCTCACCTCAGATCCTGCCGCCGCCGCGATCCACGCCTCCTTGACACACGGATCGGAGCTGGAACGCGGGATTTTACCGATCGAGCGATGTGCTCAACCAACCGCTCCCGCTCGGCCGATCTGTGCCTGAATAATCACCGCCGCCAGCGCCTCCCGACCGCGCCCCGCCACCAATTTCAAGAATTCCTCTTCACACACCGACGAAGAGAAGAGGGTGGGACAAGGGTGGGGTTTATCACTGTAGAAATTTTTTGCCGAAGAATCGAAGGCTCTGAATACCAATTTGTTAGGACCCGTAGAGTATTTTGGGGATTTATCTAAGAATTTGTATAAGAATTTGGACAGATCTCGTATGGAGAGGGAACGCTAGGGTTCCTGTATACTAGCCATGACGGCGATAAGGAGAATTCATCAGAAAAGCATATTCGATCCAGCCACAACCCGGCTAGTTATAGGGGAGGGTTTTAACCCGAACGGGAAGAACAGTAACTCTCTGTTTACTACTGTTACAACGGTAATAACGCTCAACGGTCGAGATAAGCCTATCGCCACGGATTGATCCCAGCCGTTAGATAACTGAATCGTTACTAGTAGCTTACTGAACTACGACAGGTCTATATCGTGGCTCGACACATGGTCGCCTCCTCCGTAACGACGTGCCATGGAACGCTGCTGGGAGGCAGTCCTAGGGGCGGAGTCGGTCGAGAGACGATGGTGGAGAAGAGGCCCAGCGTGGGAGATAGCGATGTGTGCGAGGACAATGCAAGGGTAGAGCGAGGCGGTGCTACGGTTGGTGGCGGTCGAAATCTGAGCCGAGGGAACTCGTGAGGAAGTCGGTCTCGTGGGAAATCGGATCTTGAGGCAGAGCTCCTGTGCAAAATAAAAGGAAGATTTGGGCATTTTGATTTTCTTTTGCATGTAAAGGAAAGGGAATGCCGAAGAGTGGAGAAGCAAAGCTCGCAAACAATCGAACCTACCGGTCTTCTTCCCCGCGCAAATGCTACTTGGCTGCAGCCATCTCAGATATGGAGAGTCGAGCGCTGCGTGACCGCTGTTTGTGCACATGGACCGATCGACGAGAAGAATGGAATCAGAAGTTTGCATCCGGGATTGAGTGTAGTGTGGCGACGGGTGAGCTTATGATGCGTCATTTGGATAACAAACACGAATGAGATGAGACGTGCACTTGCTGTACCAAATAGATTGCCCGATGTTTGATTGGGATGCAGTGCAAGGCTACAAGGGTGAAGGGACACAAACAATCTGCTGAACCGTTGACTTGGTAAAGGTTACAGAAACCAATTGACTGTCATAAGTCATAACCGAGTAAGATCTCTGAATGCAAATCTCGAGTAGTCATGTACTTCTGATTTCTATTAGAAACCAATTGATGGTCATCTCGCCCTAAGCATTTTCAGTCGCGGAATTTATTTATGTGATATTTCACCAGTTCCTAAGTACCATGGCAGATTTAACTTTCAGATTCTCCATTTTAGGCAATTGTTGGAAGTCCACAGTCCTATTTCTCCAAAAGGTGTAGTATCAACACTTAGCGCGCGCGCACACACAAATTTATTGACATGGAATGTTCTGCTTTTTGATATATGAAAATTTACTTTCAACCAATATAATCATTGAAATATCATGTCACTAAAGGTGGGACATATCTTCTCGGTTGAGTGTCGGTTTACATAGAGTAATAGATAAGTATGAAAATAGGATTTACCATTGTACCAAAGTGAGAGTTGTGCGGAGGCGAAAGTGTCGTACCTCTTCTGGAGGGACGCCGTACGTGTTTATAGAGCAGGGGCGCACCTCCCTGATAGCGCATACAAGTTCGTTACAGGAGATTACAACTTGGAGAGAAAGTTAGGTAGAGATAGAGATAGAGTTTACATGAGATAAGATATCTTCTACCTAATATCTAAACCTCCTAACAACATACCACGCAGCCTCCTGTAACACGCAGCTCTTGTACGTTATGGATGTTTAACACCTCCCTTAATCACAACTTCATCAAGTTGAGATTATGCTTGAAGTCCTCAAAGCTGCGTATAGGCAAGGCCTTTGTAAAGCCGTCTGCAACTTGATCCTTTGAATGTATGAACCGAATATCTAAGAGCTTGTTAGCAACTCTTTCTCTGACAGAGTGAAAATCTATTTCAATATGCTTTGTTCTTGCATGAAAGACTGGATTTGCTGAAAGATAAGTGGCCCCCAAATTATCACACCACAGACAAGGAGCTTGAGTACTTTTCACACCAAGTTCCTTAAGCATAGACTGTACCCATATAATTTCTGCTGTGGCATTAGCCAGTGCCTTGTACTCTGCCTCTGTATTGGACCTGGAAACCGTGGCTTGTTTTCTGGCACACCATGATATAAGATTGGGTCCAAAGAATACTGCAAAGCCACCAGTTGAGCGTCTGTCATCCAGACTACCTGCCCAGTCTGAATCAGAAAAGGCACTAACAAGGATGGAAGATGACCTGCCAAAGTTAAGACCAATGCTCAAGGTATTCTTCACATATCTAACTATGCGTTTTGCAGCAGTTAAATGAACTGAGGTTGGTGCATGAAGGAATTGACATACTTTGTTGACAGCAAAAGAAATACCAGGTCATGTGAGTGTCAGGTACTGGAGTGCACCTACTAGACTTCTGTATTTGGTGCTGTCCTCAGGGCTCAATAGTGTTCCTTCTGTGAGAGACAACTTCTCTGTACTAGACAGAGGAGTAGATGTGGGCTTACAGCCTTGCAGGCCAACCTTTCTTACCAAATCGGTTGCATACTTTTCTTGGGAGAGATGAAGTCCATCCTTGTGCCTTTTTACCTCAATCCCTAGAAAATAATGCAAATCTCCAAGATCCTTAAGAGCAAATTCAGCACTTAAATCCTTCAAAAGTCCTGCTATTGCCTTATCAGAAGAGCTTGTGACAATAATATCATCAACATATATGAGAACAAATATGGATGTGTTGAACTTATTGTAAATAAACAATGAGGTGTCAGACTTTGAAGGAATGAAGCCAATTGTTTGCATCTTTCTGCTAAGACGGGAATACCATGCCCTTGGAGCTTGCTTCAGTCCATACAGTGCTTTATCAAGCCTGCATACATGAGAGGGTGCATGTTTGTTTTCAAACCCAGGTGGTTGTTTCATGTATACCTCCTCTTCCAGAACACCATGAAGAAACGCGTTCTGTACGTCTAGTTGTCTGAGACTCCATCCCCTGGAAACAACAATAGACAAAATAAGACGGATGGTAGCAGCTTTTACAACTGGACTAAAGGTGTCCTCATAGTCTATACCATACCGCTGTTTGAAACCTTTTGCAACTAGTCTGGCCTTGTAACGATCAATTGTTTCATCAGATTTTCTTTTGATCCTCAAGACCCACTTGCAAATAATTAGGTTTTTACCTTGTTGTGGAGGAACCAAGTGCCATGTTTTGTTTTTCTGTAATGCCACATATTCTTCATGCATTGCCTTCCTCCACTTTTCATCACCAAGGGCCTCCTCAAGTGTATGAGGCTCACCTGGTTCACCTGTAGAACAAACCATGCCATACTTGGTTATGTGTTTATAATTAACAGGTGCAATTACCCCTTTTTGTAGTCTTGTACGCCTTGTCTCAGTTTGTGGCGCAGAAGATCCTGTGAGCTGACCAGGAGACAGAGCTGCGCCCGATCCCGAGGCGGATTCGCCCGCGCCAGCAGCTGCAGTAGATTCCAGCGTTGGCTGGACGCAGCGCGGATCTTCTGTGGCATGCGGCTGTTGCTCAGAGGATGCATGCGCCACAGAAGATCCTGGCCGATCGGGCGTCGTGGGACCGCTGGGGTCCACACCGTGGCACGCGCCTGTCGCACGAACGGCGCCGCGCCGCTTGTACACCACCGGTTGGGGAGGAAAGCGCGTGCGGTCCGGGCCAGCTGCAGCGCCGTCTGGGCCACCCGCAGGTTGCCGCGTGTCCGCTGGAGAGGCGCCTTCAGGTGCGCCTGCCACGCCTAGTCTGAGGAGTCCGGCTGCATAGATCCCGTGGTGGATCGCCTGCCCTGCTCCAGAGCGGATCCCAAGGAGGATATGCCCCCTTCTCCACGACACATGTGATATGGCGCTGTTGAACTGATTTCTTCATTATTTTCCGAGCTGTTTTCGTCGCTGTGGTTTCCTGTAGCAGTACAAGGCTCATGCATATGGTCAGGAGGGTTAGTCAACATATGATCAGTACAGTTATTAGTTCCCCCTTGATCATGACCAACAAGATGAGGTGTCAACAGAAGAATTTCTTGGCGAAGCATAGCACCGGCGTTGGGATGGAGGTCAGCAAAGGGAAATTTTGTCTCATCGAATACGACGTCACGAGATATGTAGACGCGTCCTGTGGAAACATCAAGGCATTTTACCCCCTTATGCTGAGCACTATACCCAAGAAACACACATTGTGTTGAGCGAAACATGAGTTTGCGTTTATTATATGGACGCAAATTAGGCCAACATGCACAACCAAAGACACGCAGAGAAGAATAGTCTGGTTTAGTGTGGAGAAGTCTTTCGATGGGAGTGTCATTGTTGATGACACGACTAGGAAGCATGTTTATAATGTGTACGGCAGTGAGAAAGGCTTCATCCCAGAACTTCAGTGGCATGGAGGCACCAGCTAACAAGGCAAGGCCAACTTCAACGATGTGCCTATGCTTGCGTTCAACAGAGCCGTTTTGTTGGTGAGCATGAGGACAAGACACGTGATGAGAGATGCCAAGGTCTTGGAAGGAGTTTAATTTTTCGTATTCCCCTCCCCAATCTGATTGGACAGCAAGAATTTTTCTATCAAACTTTCTTTCAACAAGTGCTTGAAAGTTTTGAAAGACTTGAAACACGTCGGATCTTTTCTTAAGAAGATAGATCCAAGAAAACTTGTTGTAATCATCAATAAAGCTTACGTAGTATTTGTGTCTACCAACAGAGCTAGGGGCTGGACCCCATACATCAGAAAAGATTAGTTGCAATGGTTGAGTAGAAACACTAGTGGAGATAGGATAAGGTAATTGATGACTTTTTGCTTTTTGGCAAGAATTACAAATAGTCTCAACATTGCGCTCACCAACAAACGGGAGCTTATTTTTTTTAAGTAAACGTTCAACTAAAGAAAATGAAGCATGTCCTAGACGATCGTGCCATCGTGTGCACGAAAGCTTGATAGCACCACAAGCTTGTTTATTGAGTCTTCTAAGCTCCGGAATCAACGGATAAAGACCTTGAACGCATCTACCTCGATAGAGGGTTTTCTTCGTGGCCAGATCCTTAATCAAAAAGAAGAAAGGATGAAACTCAGTATAGACATGATTGTCAAGAGTAATTCTATGAACAGATAGAAGATTTTTGTCGGCACTAGGGACATGCAAAAAATTTCTAAGATGAATTTTACGATGCGGGGTAGTAATAACTGAATGACCAATGTGACGTATCCTCATACCTGCACCGCTAGCGGTGTGAATCTGGTCTTTGCCATGGTATTTCTCCCTGAGAGTCACCTTCTCGAGTTCGCCAGTAAGATGGTTTGTGGCGCCACTGTCGAGATACCAGTTGGTATCTACACCGTATGAGCCATCAGCACCAAAGAAGAACCTTTTCATCATCTTCAGACGAGGCTTCATCTTCATCGAACCGATACCAGCAGTCCTTTGCTGTGTGGCCTGGTTTGCCACAAATCTGGCACCGTACAACATCAAGGCGAGACCTGCTGGACCCGCCACGGCGGCCCCGATTGTTGGTGGAGACAGGGCGCCCGCTGCGAGAATTAGCGCCACCGTTGCTGCTGCCACCTCCTTGCTTGCCTTTGGAGCGAGGAGGACCACGGTGACGAGAGTAGCCGCCGCGCCCACGCGCCGCGACGTTGTAGAGGACTTGAAACCGCCCGATCCTTGGTACTGCGCAACCCTTTGATCGAAATTTCTTAACATGGAGAAGAGTTCATCAAGGGATACCGGAGTGATGCGCGCGTCAAGGGCAGAGACGAGGGGTTGATAGTCCATGTCGAGGCCGTGGAGGATGTAGGACACGAGCTCATCATCCCGAGCGGCTTCGGCGGCGGCGAAGTTCGTCAGCGAGGCCACGATCGCGCGAAGTAGGTGGTGACGGTCTTGTTGCCCTTCTGGGCGTTCACCAGGGAGGTTCTGATGTTGTTGACGCGGCTGAGAGACTGCGAGGAGAACATGCCTGACAGTGCCGCCCAGAGCTCGTGCGACGTGGTGATCGCGGTCACCTGCTGAAAGGACCACGATGTCGCCTAGAGGGGGGGTGAATAGGCGTTTTAAAATCTTTTACGGATTTGGCTATATCCAAATGCGGAAATAAACTAAGCAGATACTTTTCAAGCACAAATCCTAAATATACTAGGCTCACTAAGTGCACCAACAACTTAGCATAAACAAGATGAGAACAACGAGGATATGAGTAAGCACAAGTAAGTCACACAAACTTACTCAAAGGTATATCACGAGGTATGGAAATGAATAATACACACAACCAAAAGTAAGCAATACAAGCTTACACAAATTGTATCACAATATATGAATTGAATGATACAAGCAAACTCAAGTAAGTTACACAAACTTACTTGAGCAATATCACAATATATGGAAGTTTATAAAACAAGTTAGCAATTCACACTAATCACAATGTATATCAATAGTAGCAAGTATGAATTATGGAATATGAAGTGTAGGCCTAAATAATCTCTAAAAGGAAATGGCCAACACAATATAATCAACCACCACAATATAATGAGGACAACAAAATATAGTGAATGCACGGTCAAATGACCTAAGTAAACCACAAGTAAGGAGTTAGGGTTAGGGATAACCAAAGTCACGGAGACGAGGATGTATCCCGATGTTCACTTCCTTGGAGGGAAGCTAGTCACCGTTAGAGAGGTGGATGTTACCACGAAGGCACACCAACGCCACGAAGGCTCACCCTATTCTCCTTGATATATCACCACGAAGGCGATTCTCAACCACTAGTGGTAGACCTTGAGGCGGCCTCCAAACCTTCACAAACTTTCCGGGGGACAAATCACAAGTTGATTCCTCACCGGAGCACTCCTACCGCCTAGGAGTCTCCAACCTCCAAGAGTAACAAGAACAAAGGGGAAATGCTCAAGACTTGCTCAAATCACGAATTCCTTTGGTCAAGAGAGGGAGAGGGAGTGGATCTATCACTTGATTGGAAAATCTCTCAAGAACTCTCACGAATCTCTCCGGGATCTAAGATTTGGTGTAGGAGAAGTGAGAGGGAGCCTTTTTGTGTTCTAGGGTTCATATGAATGTGTTGCTCAACCTTCTCCGGGGTGGAAGAAGGTTATATATAGTGGTAGTGCAAATATGGCCGTTGGAGTGTAAGTGGCTGTCGGGCGGACATCCGGCACTGGGCCGGACATCCGGCCGCTGTGAAGTGTGCACACATGTACGCAGAAAACAGGTTACAGGGCCCGAACATCTGGCTGAAGCCCGGACATCTGGCCAAACTTGGGGCCCCGGACATCTGGCCCAAGTTGCCGGACATCCGGAGGACACAACCAGCATTTCAACACGGTTCTGGACATCTACGGCCGGATTTCCGGGCCAAGTCCCGGATATCCGGCCAACACAAAAACTGCAGGTGCCCCAAAAGTAAAACATCCATAACTTTCTCATCCGGACTCCGATTTTGATGATCTTGGGCTCGTTTTGAAGCTATGAAAAAGCTCCAGGTCCTCACATAGATAACCACCCAAGATAAACCAAAATGGAGGATGCAAAGCATGCAAAGGTTAGATCATATATTTTGGGGAACCTAGTTGGCTATGGATTTATTTGGTATATAGGATATGAGTGGAATTATGTTGGATAGGAGTGAAATATGCCTATGTCGGAATATGATGTGAGGAAGTAAAAATAGAAGATGTTGACTTGAGAAAATCTAGCACTAACCCCTTTGATCCCCTCTTAATAGTGCGGGATCCCTATAACTCAAGAAACATAAAAGAGCTATACTACATAGCTATCGAGAACCATTCTTGAGTGTATATTTTTCTTTGGTGGTCATCTCTCCACAACACTAACGCCAAAGGAACTAATACCTTTGACTCAAGCCTTTAACTTGAGCTTGATGTTTATGTTTCTTCTTGGCTCAAGTTGAAGGCAAGACATTGGTGAAGTCTTCAAGTAGCTCCCACATATGGGAGGCCTTGCTTTGTATTCATCTTCACTTGCCCATCATGTGATCATCCACAAGCTTCAAGCATGTAATCCCTCGGGATGGTTATCTTGAACTTGCCCTTATCAACCATGATCACCAACACTTGATGTTATCCTCTCATAGACACTTGAAATCTCTCTCTCTCGATGCGAGCCCATGAGAATCACCTAACCCTTGAAAACATAGACAACACATAGTATGGGTTAGTACACGAGTGCAATTGATAATTTCTTATCATACCACAAGATCTTATGTGGTCCATCATTTGCGCCGTGTGTTGACCATTTATAGTTCAATCTCCGATCTTCAACTTGGTCAACCGATATCTCTACTCCATGTTTAATCTTGACGTCATGAAGGATATATTGAATTCTTCACTTGAATAGCTTGCTCAATCATGTCTCAACACATGAGTCCATTATGATCATATCTTTGAGCCACTCCTAGAATTCATCATTCGAATCATCCTTTTTAAGATCTTGATCCATTATGGCTCAGACCATAGCTCTAAGCATGGCAACCCTTAAGATACTCTAATGAACTCCGTTTTGATCATCTCGATGTACTTGTTGCTTCAAAGGAGTTTTCTTCCATTATTCTTCAATCATTTTCCAATGGGACTAATCTTCAAATGTATATCTCAATGCAAACATTAGTCCATAAGGATTGTCATTAATTAATTACCAAAACCACACATGGGGACTACATGTACTTTCACCTGCACAAGCACCTCCTTGGTGAGGTTGTTCAGCAAGTATCCAAGCACCTGCTGATCCTCGCGCACCCAGATGGGATGGAGAGGATTTGGCTCGGTGGATTCCTTCCCTTCCTTGTCCTTGGTGGAGAGGATCCTGGCCGGCTCCGGTGTAGCGCCGTCGACATAGCCGAAGACGCCCGCGCCTCTGAGCTGCGGCGTGACTTGCGTGCGCCAGAGGATGTAATTGGTGCGGGATAGCTTCTCTGTAACCTGGCCGCTGAGACCAAGCTGGGAAGCACCGGAGGAGGACGCCATGATAGCACTGGTGGGGATTTGATCTAGACGATGTGGAAGAGAATGGCTCTGATTACCATGTGCGGAGGCGAAAGCGTCGTACCTCTTCTGGAGGGACGCCGTACGTGTTTATAGAGCAGGGGCGCACCTCCCTGATAGCGCATATTACAACTTGGAGAGAAAGTTAGGTAGAGATAGAGATAGAGTTTACATGAGATAAGATATCTTCTACCTAATATCTAAACCTCCTAACAACATACCACACAGCCTCCTGTAACACGCAGCTCCTGTACGTTATGGATGTTTAACAAGAGTGTGCTACAATTTTTTGTCCCTTTTACCTATAATGTTTTAAAATTAGGAATTATTTATGATTTTACTATGGTTGGATTCACATGAGTGCACAACAACGTGAAAGAGTCATTTTTAGTTTTTCTCTTTTTACAACAGAGCCATATTTAGTGGTGGCTTGATTCTGTTTGTACTATTTCATATGGAGAAAGAAGAACAAGAAGGAAAGGAAGAACAGAAGAGATGTATACTGCTAAAAAAATGGATAATGTTGCATCATGCGTCTGAGGATCCTAAAAGTACACTTATATATATGCCCCCACCACATGTACGAGGGAGTATTTTACAAGGTTACCATTACCCGAGGGATATGGACAGGTCGAGTTTGGTTGAAGGAAGAAGAAAATAAGAGTGATTTAGAAGGGAAATAATGTTGTTTCATATGCATGGGGACTTTAAAGATATTGATACTTTACTCATAAGATTAGTCAAGGTTTACGGAGTCCATGCAAGAAAAAGGACTATGTTGGTTTCATTATTAATTTAACCCTAAATATTTAGACCCGTTGCAACGCACGGGCAATTTCCTAGTAAACTTTATATAACATCAGGCAACAGAAGTTGAATATGTAAATCTGGGTACTGGGTGGTGTTTACACTTGTTAGGGTTAGGGAGCCTGTAGAGTTGGGATTAATCTGGCTTATGTGTGACTGTTTCCCAGTGTTTCTAGAACTGTGCACTTACATTCAGAACATACTGTAACGTTATGTACGAAATGCCTTTTCCAGCAAGCATTTGTAATAGTTTAAAATGCTTTCTCTGCTCCGCACGACGAGATGAGTAAAAATAAACTCTCTATTGTGTTGGTGTTCGTGTTAAGTGGCGATCCGAATAATATTCTAATCAAATAGTGACGTTCGGATTATCAAGGCACTGTAGCGTTTCTAACATTTGTAGCCTGCTCATTTTCCGTAGGGGTGTGAATTCTTTTGTTCTAAACAGAGATACTCAGTGCTTCTAATGTGTTCAAAATGTTCTTGCAATTTTAGCATTACGAGCAATGTAAATTATATCAATGGTGGAATAGTTATCATTTGCATTTGCATTAAGTTTTGTATCTTAACATTTGTTTTGTACAGTTCACAGAGGATCATATCCTGGAAACACTTGCATGCACCTTTGACAACTTAAAGAGTTTAACCCTCTGGACTCACTTTGAGGAAATGCCTATCATTTTGTCAACCTTTTGCATGTTGAGAAATGCTCCTAACCTTGAAGAACTTGATATAATGGTACAAACTAAACACACTGCCTTGTATGTTTATCCTACATATGTTGTTTTGGAGGTTGGCATGCTACTCGTGTGATTTATACGTTTGGTTTATTTTTCAAGATTGATGTTTTTTCGGATGAGGAAAATGAAGCAAATGGGGAGTTTCAGAATGCAGAATGGACCGACGGCATGTGTCCCAACCTTCAAGTTGTGCGATTGACGGGTGTTCTCTGTTCGTCAAATGAAATGTGTTTTATACAGCTTCTTTTATCTAAAGCTACAGTTCTTCGCATTATGTCTATTAATCTTGGTTACGGAAGCTTAAAGTCTAGTGAGGATGCACTGCGTGAACTGATAACATATAGAAGAGCTTCACCCCATGCTCAAATCTTCTTCGACGGTAAAGAGCCTTAAACTTCAGCTATTAAATGCACGTACCATGTATTATCATTGGATAATCTGTGGAGTACTGGCATCGGTGTATTTTTATACACCTGTATTTATTTTACAGGTGTATAATACCGGCCACACTTGATTTTCAACTGGAAAGAGAAACGACCGATGGAGGTCTGTATATTTTACAGGGGTATGGCGCTGTGAAAGGCCAATCCAATCAGGGCCTAAATTCATATTTCAGTTAGCCATTGTGGCACTTTACATTAGATGCTACTTCCTCCGATCCAAAATAAGTGTCATGGTTTTAGTTCAATTTTTTACTAGAACAACGGCACTTATTTTGTATCGGAGGGAGTACTACCCTTTTCTATACCTGAGAGGATGGTATTGATACCTCTGTTTTCGAGTCGCTCGACTAGTCGTCGACTAGTCAACGGAGTCGCAGTTCTAGGGCCGACTCAGCCTCTCGACTCGACTCCTGGGATGAATCGAGCGATTCGCGCGACTAGTCTCAACTAGTCACGACTAGTCGCTGTTTCTGGGTCGAGCGACTCACTTATTTTGGGCCCCACCTGCCGTCAGAGGTCTCTGCTACTGCTTGTTCCTCGCTGCATCATCACTGTGGCTGCTTCTGGGGTTTGGAGATGACGATCCCAACGTCCCCCAGTACTCCGGCAAGCATCCCTTCATGCGCCGCTTCCACCGTTGCTTTCCCTTGACGGATCTACTCTGCTGTTGAGGCATAAGGGATGCTGCGGTGAGGGAGAATCAGAGAAGGCTAAGGTCATGAGGAGAAGGGAGGTGTTTTATGGTTGTGTGCAGAATGTGTGTGGCGGCTGTGGTGAGGGAGGAGGGAGTGTGGATGGTGGATTAGGTCACAGGAGGAGTATATAGCTACTAGATGGGCTTTTGTGCCACAGGGAAGTGCATAACTAGTGGCCCATGTGGCCCATCTCTCAGTCTTTCCTGTTTTCTTTGGGCTTTTGCTCCCCTCCCCTGGCTGCTGCTGCTGCTGTTGTGCACTTGTGCTCCTCCCCTGGCTGCTGCTGCTTAACTCACATCGACTCGTCGCAATGTCGACTCGTCGACCGTGAGTCTAGACTAGTCACGACTAGTCTAGAGTCGCCCCCCCGGAGCGACCCGTCGACTCATCGACTCGAAAACCTTGATTGATACTTAGGAGGGAGGGAGAGATTACAAGATCAGGGTAATGAGGATAGTAGTGTGAGGATTGTGGTTGAAAGTTGAAGGGATATGAACAAGGGAAAATACATGTTACTTGTAGTGATTTCTGGATAATCTGTCCAAGGTTTTCTTTGCAGATCATGCCCCCCTTTTTTTCTTTACAAGAGAACTGGAATTGTTAATGACATGAGACCACAGTGGACTAGATGTCTCTGTGCCTCTCTTTTATGCTGGGGTGATGTTTTTGTGCCTTGACATGCATTTCGAATACAAGACACATGGATAGACAGTGAAAGCATTGTTCTGAAGTCATGTGGATTTATTGCATACAAAAAATAAGAAAACTTGGTAGTGAGCCAACATCTGGTTGGCTGGAGTTCAGATTGGGAAGCTTCATGCTTCATGCTTCACAGAATGTGTTACTCACAGTTGTTTATTCTACATTGTTATTATTATTGTTTCTAATATAGTTTGTGGTTTTGCAGTGATGCTTTGCATTCGACATCATATGCTTTACATCTTGTAATTATTTGGATGAGGCCACAAAGTGACCGTTTGCTCTCCTTTTGCAGGCAAATAGGGTGCATTTCTGGGCATGTGCAGACGACATTCATGTTGCTTGCCTGCGTAAGATGTTGTCATTTTCATCTCCACCATTCGGGTCACTTGAACAGAACAGAAATATCGGGTCACGTTCAGTTACCAGCATTTCGTTCGCAGGGAGGTAGCTCATGTTCCTTGTAAATGTAGCTAATGTTTGTATGAAAGGGAAGGCACAAATGAAATGACGAGCGGCAGGTGCACCAACCGTGGCTTCAGGGAATTGAACAATCCCCAGCATGAGCTGATCCATGGAGGTTGGCTATCATGTCTCATCGGCACCATAGCGACTTTGCGAGTGGCAATTAATTGACAGAGTACGTGTGCTAGACTAGCACTAGTCAGTGTTGACCTACGCTCAGCTGAACTGTTGATTCGTAGATAAGCGTACACGTACAGAGTAAGCCGCCTATCTATCATTGGTCTCGAATCGTGCGTGCCATACGCGTAGAGGGTAGTTGGCGGGGGATTGACATTTGGCCAGCCACACGACAAACTGCACTAACATGTCCAAATACGATGAAATTTGACATACTCAAACATTTTCCATGCAAAAATATTGAGTTTTTCTTTTAACTTTTTAGTTTTTTTTTTGAATTTACTCTTCACCAGCAGATGAGCATGGGCTCAGATTTGTATATTCGTTTTTTCCCTTGTTACTCTTGTGTGCACCTTAGAGCAACCCTAGAAGATCCCTTAAAATATTGTACCGCATCGGTTCATAGGATACTGCAAAATGTATGACTTTTGATCCTTCAAAATCTTTCATGTCAGATGTGAAGCCCATTTGTCAGTAGTTAAATTTACAACGAGGTCTTTAAAAAACAAAATCTAAACTAAGTCCTCGACGCTCTTGCCCTACTACTTGCGCTCGTGGTCGACCCTTGCTCGCACCCGCGGTCGAGCTCTTCTGTCGCGCCCTCTCCCTACTGACCCTGATCGCGCCTTCTCCGTAGCCCCTGCTAGTGCCCGTGGTCGAGCCTCTGCTCGCGCCCAAGGCCGAAATCTTGCTGCTCGCGCCGTGGGTAAGCTCTTGCTGTCGCGCCCTCGCCCAACTGCTCTTGCTCGTGCCCTAGCCCCTGCTAGCGCCAGTGGCCGAGCCTTTGCCCGTGCCCGAGGTTGAAATCCTGCTGCTCGCGTTCGCACCCGCGGACCAAGGCCGAAATCATGCCCGCGCCCTTGGCAGGGTGGACGCAACTGAGGCCCTGCTCGTGCCGATGGTGGGGCGGCTACTCGCGCCCGACGCCACTTCTCTTTTATTTGGCCGGAATCGAGCTCGGGAGATGGCGATGCCGGTTGCAACGGGAGCGGTTAGTGCTGAAATTCCTCCCGCAATTCGCACTTCTCTTTTATTTGGCCAGAATCAAGCTCAGGAGATGGCGGCGCCGGTTGCAACAGGAGCGGTTGGTGCTGAAATTCCTCCCGCCAATTCGCGCGAAGGATAGAGTGAACGACAAAAGGAAGGGGGGAAACCAGAAATATAGAGGAAACAGGCCAATATTTATAGCTCGGCCGGGCCGATATACGGTACATATTCGAAATGTCTTTTTGTCCCGTTACTGTATATCGACGGTTATTTTCGGGACGGGCGGATTTGCGGCATCTGCTAGAGTTGCTACGGTGTGCATCCAGCAACCCGTAACCTTCTCCATCCTCTGGTAGATCCACTGCCCTTGTGCCATCCCCCCCCCCCCCCCCCCACACACACACACACAAGCGAACCCCTTGTTGGAAGTAGCGAGCCGCGTCATCCTCCTCACGAGTGACGCCAGGGCTGTCCACGGTGTCCACGTGTCGAGCTCGGCCATTTTCGAACCCGAGCGGCACTCAAAACGAAAAAGCCTCTTGCTCGCACATACAAACCCTAGTCCTCACCTAGGTAGGTGACACCGCGACTAGCCGTGTCAGTCCCAGTCTCCAGCGAGGGCTTGGCTTGGCATCACCAGGGACGCCACGGCTGCTCGCGTTGCTGCCCTTCTCATCCTCGCCTTCTTCTCCACATAATCAACTAGCGCGACAAAAAAATTCAAGCGAATAATCAAATAATAAACCATAACTTTTTTTGAACTTAACATGCACATTTTTTTATACAACATATGTTTGCAACTTCTTAAAGCTACTGCCCCAAAAGTAAAATGTTTAAATACAAATGTGTCTTCTCGGAGAGAAAGTCCATGCAGCTGTCGCGCATAGGTTGATGACTGGTACTCCCTTCGTTTAAAAATACTTGTCATCAAAATAAATAAAAGGGGATGTATCTAGATGTATTTTAGTTTTAGATACATCCCTTTTTGTCCATTTCGATGACAAGTATTTCCAGACGGAGGGAGTAGTTTCTACCAATCATATTAGAGCATCCATACGTACCACGTGAATCATAAGACGCCCAAGATATTATCATCTCTACCGCAGGCTGCGCGCAGGCGAAGTCGACCAAACAAGTGCACGTCCCGCCCCTTGATGCGCTGCACGTCTCGCAACTTCGCCGCCAGTTTCGCAGCAATTGGCTCCACCTCCACGCATGCGTATATATAAGCATCCCCGTATGCGCACTAATCTTAACCCTCCATGTATAATACTCCGGAGCTTTTCATTGTCCCGCAGGCCACATTCTTCGAGAAGAGTCATTAGCTGAGCAGCGGATTAACTAATGGGGCGGAGGCTGCCGGCGTTGTGCCGCGGCCGGGCGGCGACGCGGGTGAGGAAGCGAGTGCAACGCCTGAGCTACTGCCCCTCCTCGTCCTCCAAGCTGCCGCCTTCGGTGACCAGCAAGGTGAGGAGTGACGCTGGGGCAGGAAACGGGCGCTGTTACGGCGGCGGCAATGGCGCGTCCATGGTTGACGTCGTGGGCGGCAAGAAGGACGGCGGCGGGCGGCGGGTGATGGTTGTCGCTGACGGGCGGGCGGAGGCGGTGGGCGCGCTCGAGTGGGCGCTGTCGCAGACCGTCCGGAGCAATGACGCCGTCGTCCTTCTCGCCGTCGTCAAGCCGGCCCCGGCAGATGGTGAGTGACCGTACCGCGGTAGCCAGTGATGTACATGAGCGAAAATCAATTACATACCAGCACTACATTTTCTGTCGTGGGAGTTTGTTGAAATTGACGTAAAATACCCCCGCAAAAAAAAATTGACGTAAAATAATTCTGATATGATTGCTACAGCGGATGATTCATCCTGCGTGAAGATGTCAAGGAGAAGATGCTACGAACACCTCAATGCCATGAGGAGCTTGTGCGAATCGACCAGGCCAGAGGTACATACTCCATTCTTTATTTCACCAGTAGTATATGGAAGAGAGTATGAAACTGGAAGATAAGCTGGTACTAAAAGGCAGCGACCCATTTAGCGCATTTCGCGCCGAATTTCGGCCGAACGCGTAAAGGTGCTCAATAATTGAGCTAAGCTGCCAGTAGGATGTAGGAATGAATTTGTTTGCTTTTGGCACCTTCCATCCCTTTCCAAGACGAGAAAGCAATTCCGCAGTAATATATGGTGGTAGTGGATCAACATTGCGCCTTGCGCCCATGATTGATTGATTGGTCTATGACAAAAGAATCATCAACTTTTGTGCAGGTGAAGGTGGAGGTGTGCGTGACGGAGGCGGAGGAGCGCGCGCCGGCGGTGGTGGACGCCGCGAGGCGGCACGGCGCGTCGCTGCTCGTGCTCGGCCAGCGCCGGCGGGCGGCTACGGCGCGGTGGATCCTGGGCCTGTGGCCGGCGGCGGAGCGTCGGTATGGCAGGCGGTGGCAGAGGGGCCTGGTGGAGTACTGCATCGAGCACGCGCCGTGCGAGGCGCTGGGCGTGCGCCGCCGGAACTCCGGCGGGTACCTCGTCTCCAGCAGGCGCCACAGGGACTTCTGGCTCCTCGCTTAGCTCTTCAGTCCATCGGTTCAGCCGTCGTCGCTGCTGCTAGCAGTTAAAGTACGTAGGGGGAATCCAGAGATTGAAGAATACATTTCTAAGGATATATACGTGATGGAACCATGCATTGCTGCTAGCTAAACTATCGTATCTCTGTACTGCCTTGGTGGGTGCTGCTCCCACTCTCCTTTGTGAACAAAATACCCATTAAGCTAAATTTAGGGCATCTCCAAACTTTACCTCAAAGCTTTTTCGTAAAGGTCTGGGCATTTTTTTGCCAACAAACACGGTCTTCTAAACATTTATGAATTAGTTCACATGCCTGCTTTCCCCCATATCATAAGCAAATTTGGGAAGACTTTGCGGGAGTCCAGACATTATGGGAATACCCGATTGGCCCACTGTCGGTTGGACCACATGTTCTCACAACCCATTTGCTTTGTCCTTTAGTATGCCTGGCCCACCTCTAATCTCTGGATTTGATGCCTATTTGAGGGACATGGTTCGATAACCGGCTCTCGTATCCTATTCACTACATGCGTCCAGATGCGGTTCGTGGATGGATAATGTGTTTGTTTTAGGGGATAGCGTTGAAGATGTCCTTAGGCCTCCGTAGGAAATATGATGGGATTCTGAAAGAATTTTTTTTGAGCCCTTCGATTTATAGGAATGGATTTATATTCCTACTATGTAGGATAGGAACCAATCTTTCACATTGCAAATAAAAAAACATTAGCCTAAACTTAGTGAATTTTTTCTGTCTTATGCATCAAATGACGTGTCTTTCCATCCATGAATTAAGATACATGTCAACTCACTTCCTATGATTTTTCTATTTTTATGATATTCCTATCATATGAACCAAAAGGCCTTAGTGAGCAACTGAAATCAAAGTGAGGAGCATAAAAGCATTCCCTTAAAACTGGTTAACCCTCTAAAATATTCGTTTTGAGGAGTTCAAGAAGGCAAACCTCATATGTTGATTGAATCTTCTTCCTCGTCCAGAAGAGAGGTTGTGGGCTAATAGAGAGAGTGGTTCAGGTGACTACAAGAGTTATTGATTAAGCAGGCCAAATGGCTTTAGTTGTGCTCGAACATGTCCCCATTGAACTATCGGATCAACAGTCTACTCTACCTCAGTTCAGGGCCGGGCCCATAGTGGTGCAAAAAGTGCGGCCCGCACAGGGCCCAAAATTATGGGAGGCCCCAATTTTTTTACATAGGCCTAGTATGAAAAAAAAACTAATGCCCTGCTGGGCTGCTGGGCGCTAGTGGGCTCTGCCGCGCTCGCTCTGGGCTGGAGTCGAAGCCTAGCGATGAGGCCACGAGGGCATCCATCGATCGAGCGACAGCGAGCCAGCGACCAGCGCAGAAACGGGATCGGCCGATCGGGGAATCGTTCTCCAGCCTGATCTCCTCGACTCCAGCACTGGAACGGCGGCAGCGAAGAGCGCTGAAACGGCTGCAGCGACTGCTCGTACTCGATCAGGCATGTACTCGATGTCTGGATCACTACATCCTAAAAAGGATCGGGAATTCTGGATCGTGAAAACTGAAAACTCTCGATCATGGGGCGACGGCCGTGGGCTCGTGGCCACAAGAAGGAAAGAAACGTCTGGTCGCCTGGTCATTAGATCGATCGGATCACAGGGGACCGGCCGCTGCCGCCGTTGCCTTCCTCGCCTCGTGACCAACTCTAGCTACCTGCCAGGTGCGCGAGTCCTTTTTGACTAACTTCAGTTCCTACTCTCCTAATTCCTAATTTTGTAATTAACTATTGGCAAGGATAGTTACTTCCTTAGGGATTGATTCTTACTTCTTACCTCCTCGGTTAATGATCACAAGACCCAAAATTAGGTGAGTTATACGGTTCATTTAATTGACAAACATTGATGCATGATCTCCAACTCCAATTGATATATGCTACTGTATAACTTTAATTTTATTTTATTCATCTTCTTTATCTTGTGTTTCAATAATAGAAATTTGAAACATACTATTATTGCTCATTAGTTTTTTTTTTGTGACATAGGGCCCCTTTTTTGATTTAGCACAGGGCCCCAGATTTCGCCCGCCCGGCCCTGCCTTCACCATTTCGAATTTGCAAGAGAAATGTCGAGCTTTTTGTTGTATTCCTAGACACGATGGCGAGGCAACAAATCACTTGGACTGCTGATTTGTCGGTTAGTTGATTCTCGAAATAAGGCCATTAAAAAAAGAGGTAATAACACAAGTGGTGCTTAAACTTGCCATTAATGTTCACTTTGTTGCCTCAACTTAAAAAATACACCGAATTGGTTCAAAAACTTGGCTATATGGTTCAAATACGCTTCAAATCACGTACAGATACATATGCATTTGTTGACTAGACATGCCAGTGTGACAGGGGGGGCCCACCCGCAGTGCTGGGACAGAGTAAGTTGCAAGTGTACGTCTGAATGACCACCGGGTCCCACCTGTCAATGCACACAATAATAAATAAACAAAAATAACATGCAGTTAGGATTTGATCTTGAAACCTCGCACAGTCAAATGGCTACGCTAACCACTTACCTCGGCGTAAGAATTGTTCTCTTTATTCATCGCTAGCCTTTATCAACCCGCATGAGCTGGTGAACTTAAATGCTGCTCTCAGGCCCATTTTCCATGTGTTATTTTTTCTTTATTAGAAATTACATAAATATTCAAGTACTATAAAAATGTTCATGCTTTTAGGACATATACTTCTAGTTTTAAAACGTGTTCACATATTTTAATAAAGTTTATGTGTTTGTCAAAAGATATATTTTCAAATAAAAATAAATTTAAAATATTGATAGAAAAAATTAATGTACTAGTGTGCTCCTGGGTCATAGATCCTCAAATGAACACTTTTAAATTATACATACATTTTATAATTAAAATGCACGTAAATATTTGTGAAAATTACATTAACATTTTTTAGAAGTAAGCTATTTTTGTCTGCGCATTATTTATAGGACAAGAACATTCGGAATTTACATTTAGTAAAAATAAAGTAATTTAAATATTTTCTATTTTTTTAAAACTCTTATGTGGAAGGGCCACGTAAAAAATCCTAACATTCTAAATAAGTACCACGTAAATATTATTGGAAAATATGAAGATTATTCAAATTAATTTAACATTTTGAAAATATTAAAATTATTTTATTAATATGTGAATGCTTAAAAAAATATTCAAACATTATAATAATTCTTAAGTAATATTTAATTTTGTGAATATTTAAAACTAACATTTTATTTATTATTGTTATTGTAGTTTACATTTTTTATAATTTCTAAAAAAGGAAAAACAACTACCATGAGAAAAATGGGCCGCACAGAGTGCAGCCATTTAACTGCACGGGTGTATTAGTGTTGATAAAGTGTTATTGATGCAAACCCCTAAAAAAAGTGTATTGATGCAAAGAGGAGAGCAATTTTCCTGGATAACGTGGTTAGCATAAGTCTTGTCCTGCTCAAGGTCTCCGGTTCGAGTCCTGGGCGCACCTTGTTTTTTGTTTATTTTTGGACCGCACCATCAGGTGGGACTAGACAGTCACATAGACGTACACACTGCAAGTCTGTCTTACCCAACACATCAGGTGGACCCCCTACCATGCTGACATGTCTATTCAGCAGAACATACGTATATGTACATGTACGTGATATGAAACGTATTTGAACCATACTGCCAAGTTTTAGAACTAGTTCGATGTATTTTTAAGTTTAGGCACCAAAGTGAACATTCATGACAAGTTTAAGCACCACTGCTGTTATTACCTCTTAAAAATATGGTCGCTTTCTCAACCCCTCCGGTCCCTTATCCTCTTTCACACCTCAAGTTGTTTACTCCTTGTGTCGGTTGTTGCTTATATTTACTCGATCGATGTCACTTCTCGGGACACTTTCCCCCTCCCCACGGCGCCGCACTCCCGCGCTCGGAATATTAGATGTTGGTGCACTAGTGCTAGAGATAAGATTACAGATGGCCCTTTAGTCCCAGTTTAGTCCCACCTCGCTAGTTGAGAGGAGCTCGCAGCGGTTTATAAGCCCAGCCGCGGCTTCCCTGTCGAGCTCCTATCTAAAGCAGGCATGTGTGGGCCTAACGAACCTGTCCTGCCATGTGGGGCCTACTTGACTTGTGGGCCTGCATCCTGGCCCAACTAGTAGTTGGGTTTCTACTCGTATGCAGGCCGTGGCGGCCCAGTAGGCGGGCATTTTTTTCCATTTTTTTGTTTTTTGCTTTATTTATTTTCTTTTGTTTCTACTTACAGCCAAATATTTAGAGTTTCTGAGTGAATCATTTTGATTTAGGTCACAAAAATTATAAACTTTTTGTTAGTGCCTGTAGTTTTCAAATTTGAATTATTTGAAATTTATGTGAATCACTAGTTTGTGAATAACTTTACTTTAAAAAAATATTTTTGAGTGATTCTTTTTTCTACTGTTTAATATTAGTGTGTTTTATCATTATATTCAATTTGGTAATTCATAGGTTATATTAAATGGGTGTTTTAATCAAAAACAACTGTTTAGCTCTTTTAGTTTTATAGCTCAAAAAAATAATTAAATGCATGAAAAATAGTGAATTAAGTCAGAAAGGGTTAAAAATTGACGATGTGGCTTTGAATGGTGGATGTTGAACGTGCAAAAAGTCTGGAGCTGAAATAAGTTTAAAAAATGAAATGCCTTTGTAACAGATGAGTTTTATCCGAAACCCTGATACTTCCAAAGAGATTGTCCAGTTTGTACACAAAGTGCATCAGTTTTTGTTGTAACCCTCTCAACGTTTTAGCACATGCTAGTGGATGAAATGATGATGCCATGCCAACTTTCAACCTTTTCAGAGTTCATTTGTAGTGCTTTTCAATTTCAGGGTCATTTAGCTCAAAAAATCAATAAATGCATGAAAAATAGCGAATGAAGTCAGAAAGGGTTGAAAATTGATGACGTGGCTTTGAATGGTGCATGTTGAATGCACAAAAAGTCTGGAGTTGAAATAAGTTTTAGAAAAATGAAATGCCTTTGTAACAGATGAGTTTTCGTCCGAAACCCTAATACTTCGAAAGAGTTTGTCCAGTTTGTACACGAAGTGCATCCAGTTTAAACCGTAACACTCTCAACTTTTTAGCACATGCTATGTGGGTGAAACGATGATACCATGCCAACTTTCAACCTTTTCGAGAGTTCATTTGTAGTGCTTTACAATTTCAGGGTCATTTAGCTCAAAAAAATAGCAAATGAAGTCCTACATAATGCATGAAATATTTTGTTTGGACATAATATTTCTTCGCGTTTCAAATGCCAAAACACATAAGTACCCTAACTATTACAAAGATTCCCTCCGGTTTGTCCGAAGTGGGACTTTCTAGATATATAAGTCCGGAAACTCACTAGAGAAGAAAGTATTGACGGTGACACCGGTCACATTCCAGAGTGGGATCTTTGGGTATAAAACTTTTTCTTCGCGTGTGTCCCTTTGCGCCGTAACCATGGACAATCTTCATCATTTAACTGGATGCTCGTGTCAATATTCACGTGAAGGGAGCAATTTCATGAAACTTTTCATAATCTTCTGACATGTCTGTCTTGTCCTCCACTCCCACGATGTTTCTTTTCCCTGAAAGAACTATGTGGCGCTTTGGCTCATCGTATGATGTATTCGCTTCCTTATCTTTTCTTTTTCTCGGCTTGGTAGACATGTCCTTCACAAACAAAACATGCGCCACATCATTGGCTAGGACGAATGGTTCGCTGCGTACCCAAGATTGTTGAGATCCACTGTTGTCATTCAGTACCGCGGGTCTTCCTTTACCCCGCCTCCTGTCAGGTTGACCCATTTGCACCGAAACAAAGGGACCTTCAATTCACGTCCATAGTCAAGTTCCCATATCTCCTCTATGTAACCATAATATGTCCTTTGGCTTATTGGTGTTTGCTGCATCAAAGCGGACACCACTGTTTTGGTTGGTGCTCTTTTTATCTTGGGCGATCGTGTAAAATGTATTCCCATTTATCTCGTACCCTTTGAAAGTCAATATAGTCGAAGATGGTAACTTGGCCAGCAAGTATAGCTCATCTGCAATAGTGTCGTCATTCATGAGAAGTGTCTGCAACCAACCGCCGAAAGTCCCCGTGTGTTCATGTGTAATCCAGTCGTCAGACTGCTCCGGGTGTTTGGAGCGTAGAATATTCTTGTGTTCCTCGATATACAGAGCCATCAAGGCCAGATTTTGTAGAACTGTGTAGTGTGCTTGCGCTCAAGAATGCCTGTCCATACATATTATTTGGTCCTTTCCTAGCATGCCTTTTCCACCTAGTCTGCCCTCATGCCGCGATCCAGAAACACCAATCGACTTAAGGTGAGGAATAAAGTCAATACAAAACTCATTGACCTCCTCTGTTTCATGGCCCTTGGAGATGCTTCCTTCTAGCTTAGCACGGTTATGAAAATATTTCTTTAAGACTCCCATGAACCTCTCAAAGGGGAAAATATTGTGTAGAAATACATGACCCAGAATGGCAATCTCGTCGACTAGGTGAACTAGGACGTGCGTCATGATATTGAAGAAGGATGGTGGGAACACCAACTCAAAACTGACAAGACATTGCACCAAATCATTCTGTAACCTTGGTAGGATTTCTGGATCAATTACCTTCTGAGAGATTGCATTGAGGAATGCACATAGCTTCACAATGGCTAATCGAACGTTTTTCGGTAGAAGCCCCCTCAATGCAACCGGAAGTAGTTGCGTCATAATCATGTGGCAGTCATGAGACTTTAGGTTCTGGAACTTTTTCTATCACATATTTATTATTCCCTTTATATTCGACGAGAAGCCAGACAAGACCTTCATACTGAGCAGGCATTCAAAGAAGATTTCCTTCTCTTCTTCGGTAAGAGCGTAGCTGGCATGACCCTGGTACTGCTTTGGATGCATGTTGTCTTTTCGATGCATACGTTCTTTGGTCTTCCTGTGCCTCCGGTGTATCTTTTGTCTTCCCATACACGCCCAAGAAGCCTAGCAGGTCCACGCAAAGATTCTTCATCACGTGCATCACGTTGATTGCAGAGCGGACCTGTAGTTCTTTCCAATAGGGTAGGTCCCAAAATATAGATATCTTCTTCCATATGGGTGCGCGTCCGTGAGCGTTGCTACCTCTTGAGCACTGCATTGGTTTTCCCTTGAAGAGGAAAGGGTGATGCAACAAAGTAGCGTAAGTATTTCCCTTAGTTTTTGAGAACCAATGTATCAATCCAGTAGGAGGCCACGCACGAGTCCCTCACACCTACACAAACAAATAAATCCTCGCAACCAACGCGATAAGGGGTTGTCAATCCCTACACGGTCACTTACGACAGTGAGATCTGATAAGATAATATTTTTGGTATTTTTATGATAAAGATGCAAAGTAAAGAAAGTAAAATAAAAACGGCGCAATAAATAACTTGTTGTCGTGAGATTAATATGATGGAAAATAGACCCGGGGGCCATAGGTTTCACTAGTGGCTTCTCTCAAGAGCATAAGTATTACGGTGGGTGAACAAATTACTGTTGAGCAATTGACAGAATTGAGCATAGTTATGATAATATCTAGGTATGATCATGTATATAGGCATCACGTCCGAGACAAGTAGACCGACTCCTGCCTGCATCTACTACTATTACTCCACACATCGACTGCTATCCAACATGCATTTAGAGTATTAAGTTCATAAAAACAAAGTAACGCTTTAAGCAAGATGACATGATGTAGAGGGATAAACTCATGCAATATGATATAAACCCCATCTTGTTATCCTCGATGGCAACAATACAATACGTGCCTTGCTGCCCCTCATCCTTTGGGAAAGGACACCGCAAGATTGAACCCAAAGCTAAGCACTTCTCCCATTGCAAGAAAGATCAATCTAGTAGGCCAAACCAAACTGATAATTCGAAGAGACTTGCAAAGATAACCAATCATACATAAAAGAATTCAAAGAAGATTCAAATATTGTTCATAGATAAACTTGATCATAAACCCACAATTCATCGGTCTCAACAAACACACCGCAAAAGAAGATTACATCGAATAGATCTCCACGAGAGAGGGGGAGAACATTGTATTGAGATCCAAAAGAGAGAAGAAGCCATCTAGCTAATAACTATGGACCCGAAGGTCTGAAGTAAACTACTCACACATCATCGGAGAGGCTATGGTGTTGATGTAGAAGCCCTCCGTGATCGATGCCCCCTCCGGTGGAACTCCAGAACAGGCCCCAAGATGGGATCTCACGAGTACATAAGGTTGCGGCGTTGGAATTAGGTTTTTGGCTCCGTATCTGGTAGTTTGGGGGTACGTAGGTATATATAGGAGGAAGGAGTACGTCGGTGGAGCAACAGGGGGCCCACGAGGGTGGAGGGCGGCGCTGGGGGTAGGCGCGCCCCCTACCTCGTGCCCTCCTATTTGATGTCTTGACGTAGGGTCAAAGTCCTCTGGATCACGTTCGTTCCGAAAATCACGTTCCCGAAGGTTTCATTCCGTTTGGACTGTGTTTGATATTCTTTTTCTGCGAAACTCTGAAATAGGCAAAAAAACAGCAATTCTGGGTTGGGCCTCAGGTTAATAGGTTAGTCCCAAAAATAATATAAAAGTGTATAATAAAGCCCAATAATCTCTGAAACAGAATATAATATAGCATGGAGCAATCAAAAATTATAGATACGTTGGAGACGTATCAAGCATCCCCAAGCTTAATTCCTGCTCGTCCTCGAGTAGGTAAATGATAAAAACAGAATTTTTGATGTGCAATGCTACTTGGCATAATTTCAATGTAATTCTTCTTAATTGTGGTATGAATATTCAGATCCGAAAGATTCAAGACAAAAGTTTAATATTGACATAAAAATAATAATACTTCAAGCATACTAACTAAGCAAATATGTCTTCTCAAAATAACGCGGCCAAAGAAAGTTATCCCTACAAAATCATATAGTCTGGCTATGCTCTATCTTCACCACACAAAATTTTTAAATCATGCACAACCCCGATGACAAGCCAAGCAATTGTTTCATACTTTTGACGTTCTCAAATTTTTTCAATCTTCACGCAATACATGAGCGTGAGCCATGGACATAGTACTATATGTGGAATAGGATGGTGGTTGTGGAGAAGACAAAAAGGAGCAGATAGTCTCACATCAACTAGGCATATCAACGGGCTATGGAGATGCCCATCAATAGATATCAATGTGAGTGAGTAGGGATTGCCATGCAACGGATGCACTAGAGCTATAGGTATATGAAAGCTCAACAAAAGAAACTAAGAGGGTGTGCATCCAACTCGGTTGCTCACGAAGACCTAGGGCATTTTGAGGAAGCCCATCATTGAAATATACAAGCCAAGTTCTATAATAAAAAATTCCCACTAGTATATGAAAGTGATATCATAGGAGACTCTCAATTATGAAGATAATGGTGCTACTTTGAAGCACAAGTGTGGTAAAAGGATAGTAACATTGTCCCTTCTCTCTTTTTCTCTCATTTTTTGTTTGGGCCTTTCCTTCTTCTTTTTTATGGCCTCTTTTTTTTCGTCCGGAGTCTCATCCCGACTTGTGGGGGAATCATAACCTCCATCATCCTTTCCTCACTTGGGACAATGCTCTAAAAATGATGATCATCACACTTTTATTTACTTACAACTCAATACTTAGAACAAAATATGACTCTATGTGAATGCCTCCGTGATGTACCGGGATATGCAATGAATCAAGAGTGACATGTATGAAAGAATTATGAACGGTGGCTTTGCCACAAATACAATGTCAACTACATGATCATGCGAAGCAATATGACAATGATAGAGCGTGTCATAATAAACGAAATGGTGGTAAGTTGCATGGCAATATATCTCGGAATGGCTATGGAAATGCCATGATAGGTAGGTATGGTGGCTGTTTTGAGGAAGGTATATGATGGGTGTATGATACCGGCGAAAAGTGTGCGGTATTAGAGAGGCTAGCAATGGTGGAAGGAGGAAAAGTGCGTATAATCCATGGACTCAACATTAGTCATAAAGAACTCATATACTTATTGAAAAAAATCTACAAGTTATCAAAGCAAAGTATTACGCGCATGCTCCTAGGGGGATAGATTGGTAGAAAAAGACCATCGCTCGTCCCCGACCGCCACTCATAAGGAAGACAATCAATAAATAAATCATACTCCGACTTCATCACATAATGGTTCACCATATGTGCATGCTACGGGAATCACAAACTTTAACACAAGTATTTCTCAAATTCAAAACTACTCAACTAGCATGACTCTAATATCACCATCCTCATATCTCAAAAAAATTATCAAGCATCAAACTTCTCATAGTATTCAACACACTCATAATAATTTTCTCTTTTTTTACTAATCTTGAATGCCTATTATTGTTAAAGCAAACTACCATGCTGTTTTGTAGGACTCTCAAAATAATCTAAGTGAAGCATGCGAGAACAATAGTTTCTATAAAACAAATCCACCGCCGTGCTCTAAAAGATATAAGTGAAGTATTAGAGCAAAAACTATATAACTCAAAAGATATAAGTGAAGCACATAGAATATTCTAATAATTTCTGAATCAAGTGTGTCTCTCTCAAAAGGTGTGTACAACAAGGATGATTGTGGTAAACTAAAAAGCAAATACTGAAATAATACAAGACGCTCCAAGCAAATCACATATCATGCGGTGAATAAAAATATAGCTCCAAGTAAAGTTACCGATGGAAGTAGACGAAAGAGGGGATGCCTTCCGGGGCATCCCCAAGATTTGGATTTTTGGTGTCCTTAGATTATCTTGGGGTGCCTTGGGCATCCCCAATCTTAGGCCCTTTCCACTCCTTGTTCCATAATCCATCAAATATTTCACCCAAAACCTGAAAACTTCACAACACAAAACTCAACAGAAAATCTCGTGAGCTCCGTTAGCGAAAGAAAACAAAAGACCACTTCAAGGTACTGTAATGAACTCATTCTTTATTTATATTGGTGTTAAACCTACTGTATTCCAACTTCTCTATGGTTTATAAACTATTTTACTAGCCATAGATTCATCAAAATAAGCAAACAACACACGAAAAACAGAATCTGTCAAAAACAGAACAGTCTGTAGTAATCTGTAACTTACACAAACTTCTGGAACTCCAAAAATTGATCCAAAATAGGAAGACCTAGAAATTTTTTTTATTGATCAGAAGCAATTGGAATCAATATTTTATCACGTTCTGGTGATTTTTAACAATTATTTTCGTGAACAGAAAGTTTCTGGAGTTTACAGCAAGATCAAATAACTATCATCCAAGAAGATCCTATAGGTTTAACTTGGCATAAACACTAATTAAAACATAAAAAAAAGTCTAACCAGAGGCTAGATCAAAGATTTATTCCTAAACAGAAGCAAAAAGAAAAAAACTAAAAATAAAATTGGGTTTCCTCCCAACAACCGCTATCGTTTAACGCCCCTAGCTAGGCATAAAAGCAATGATAGATCTAGGTATTGCCATAATAGTAGGATAGATCATTAAAACTCATTTCATATTCTCTACGTTCAGCAGCGAGTTTTCTTTGGGGCAAGCAAAAGTAATCAAAAGGGCTAAATTTAATGGGACAAAAGTCCCCAAGATCAACTTTGGGAGGTATAGGTTCCTCCTTCGGCCCTTCGTATTGCACAACCAATTCATCATTATAAGCATTCTTTTTGACAGAACTTTGTGAGCCTATACTCGAGAGAATATCCTAGCTCATTATTTCGACTAGCAAAATCATTATTAAGTTCAGAAATTCTATTAACTAGAACATCGGTAGGAACCTTTTTTCTAAGGTTCTCATTAAAAGCAACATAGTCTAGAGATTGAAAACGCATTATTTCCTCTTGATCAAATAGGATAGTTTCTATGGGAGGACGGCCAGCGTCCACCCTATAATGCACAAAGATTTCTTTGGCCTATTTTATTATAAATCTGAACTCATGAGCCAAAAAGGTAGTAGCGGCACGCTTAACAGAAGAATGCTCAATATTAGAAAATTCTAGGAAAATCCTTTGTATGCAAGGGTGCATGTGCATAAATTGCCTTTCAAGTTCAACTACAAGCATGGCAATAGCGTCCGCAAGACTACTAGTTCTATGAAGAATAGAACTGCCCATAGAAGGCAAAGCACTGGCACAAGTAAAGAAATCTTGAATAACCCCTTTTCCAATAATATTACCACTACCAATTTGGAATTTTTTTGTATGCACGATAGGGGGTTCTTCAGCGGGAGCATCAGAATTTTCCATATTATTACTATTGTCCATGTCGACACAATAGCTTCCCCAATTTCAGACATAACGACAGAAAGTGCGAGGAGCAAAAAAAAAGAAAGAGGGAGGCAAACGGAAAAGAGAGGGCGAATAAAAACGCAAGGGTGAAGTGGGGGAGAGGAAAACGAGAGGCAAATGGCAAATAATGTAATGTGGGAGATAAGGGTTTGAGATGGGTACTTGGTATGTTGACTTTTGCGTAGACTCCCCGGCAACGGAGCCGAAATCCTTCTTGCTACCTCTTGAGCACTGCGTTGGTTTTCCCTTGAAGAGAAAAGGGTGATGCAGCAAAGTAGCGTACGTATTTCCCTCAGTTTTTGAGAACCAAGGTATCAATCCAGTAGGAGGCCACGCACGAGTCCCTCGCACCTACACAAACAAATAAATCCTCGCAACCAACGCGATAAGGGATTGTCAATCCCTACACGGTCACTTACGAGAGTGAGATCTGATAGATATGATAAGATAATATCTTTGGTATTTTTATGATAAAGATGCAAAGTAAAGAAAGTAAAATAAAAATAGCGCAAGAAATAACTTGTTGTCGTGAGATTAATATGATGGAAAATAGACCCGGGGGCCATAGGTTGAGCATAAGTATTACGGTGGGTGAACAAATTACTGTTGAGCAATTGACAGAATTGAGCATAGTTATGAGAATATCTAGGTATGATCATGTATATAGGCATCACATCCGAGAGAAGTAGACTGACTCCTGCCTGCATCTACTACTATTACTCCACACATCGACCGCTATCCAGCATGCATATAGAGTATTAAGTTCATAAAAAAAGAGTAACGCTTTAAGCAAGATAACATGATGTAGAGGGATAAACTCTTGCAATATGATATAAACCCCATCTTGTTATCCTCGATGGCAACAATACAATACGTGCCTTGCTGCCCCTCATCACTTTGGGAAAGGACACCGCAAGATTGAATCCAAAGCTAAGCACTTCTCCCATTGCAAGAAAGATCAATCTAGTAGGCCAAACCAAACTGATAATTCGAAGAGACTTGCAAAGATAACCAATCATACATAACAGAATTGAGAGAATATTCAAATATTGTTCATAGATAAACTTGATCATAAACCCACAATTCATCGGTCTCAACAAACACACCGCAAAAGAAGATTACATCGAATAGATCTCCACGAGAGAGGGGGGAACATTGTATTGAGATCCAAAAAGAAAGAAGAAGCCATCTAGCTAATAACTATGGACCCGAAGGTCTGAAGTAAACTACTCACACATCATCGGAGTGGCCATGGTGTTGATGTAGAAGCCTTCCATGATCGATGCCCCTCCAGCGGAGCTCCGGAACAGGCCCCAAGATGGGATCTCACGGGTACAGAAGGTTGCGGCGTTGGAATTAGGTTTTTGGCTCCGTATCTGGTAGTTTGGGGGTACGTAGGGAGGAAGGAGTACGTCGGTGGAGCAACAAGGGGCCCATGAGGGTGGAGGATGTGCCGGGGGGGGGGGGGGGTAGGCACACCCCCCTACCTCGTGCCCTCCTGGTTGATGTCTTGACGTAGGGTCCAAGTCCTCTCGATCGCGTTCGTTCCGAAAATCATGTTCCTGAAGGTTTCATTCCGTTTGGACTCCGTTTGATATTCTTTTTCTGTGAAACTCTGAAATAGGCAAAAAAACAGCAATTCTGGCTGGGCCTCCGGTTAATAGGTTAGTCCCCAAAAAATATAAAAGTGTATAATAAAGCCCAATAATGTCTGAAACAGAATGTAATATAGCATGGAGCAATAAAAAAATATAGATACGTTGGAGACGTATCAAGCGTCATTCGGAACAGATTGTCCACCAGGACCCTTTCCAAATATTACTTTAAATCCTTCACCATATCAAGTATATCATCACCAGTGCGGTGGCGAGGCTTCTTCCGGTGATCTGCCTCACCTTTGAAATGCTTGCCTTTCTTTCTTAAGAGATGCTTGATTGGAAGAAATCGACGATGTCCCAGGTACACATTGTTCTTACATTTATTCAAATATATATTGTCGTTGTCATCTAAACAGTGCGTGCATGCGTGGTATCCCTTGTTTGTCTATCCCAAAAGGTTACTAAGAGAAGGCCAATCATTGATGGTTACAAACAACAACGCTCGTACGTCAAATTCCTGCTGGTTGTGCTCATCCCACACACGTACACCTTTTTTGTTCCACAACCGTAAAAGTTCTTCAACTAATGGCCTTAGGTATACATACATGTCATTGCCGGGTTGCTTGGGGCCTTGGATGAGCACGGGCATCATAATGTACTTCCGCTTCATGCACAACCAAGGAGGAAGGTTGTAGATACATAGAGTCACATGCCAGGTGCTATGTGAAGGAAATATGCCCTAGAGGCAATAATAAAGTTGTTATTTATATTTCCTTATATCATGATAAATATCTATTATTCATGCTAGAACTATATTAACCAGAAACTTGATACATGTGTGGATACATAGACAAAACAGTGTCCCTAGTAAGCCCCTACTTGGCTAGCTCGTTAATCAAAGATGGTTAAGTTTCCTAACCATAGACATGTGTTTTCATTTGATGAACGGGATCACATCATTAGGAGAATGATGTGATAGACAAGACCCATCCGTTAGCTTAGCATAATGATCGTTAAGTTTTATTGCTGCTGCTTTCTTCATTACTTGTACATATTCCTTTGACTATGAGATTATGCAACTCCCGGATACCAGAGGAATACCTTGTGTGCTATCAAACGTCACAACGTAACTGGATGATTATAAAGATGTTCTACAGGTATCTCCGAAGGTGTTTTGTTTGGTTGGCATAGATCGAGATTATGATTTGTCACTCCGAGTATCGGAGAGGTATCTCTGGGCCCTCTCGGTAATGCACATCATGATAAGCCTTGCAAGCAATGTGACTAATGAGTTAGTAGCGGAATGATGCAATACGGAACGAGTAAAGAGACTTGCCGGTAACGAGATTGAACTAGGTATGAAGATACCGGCGATCAAATCTCGGGCAAGTAACATTCCGATGACAAAGGGAATAACGTATGTTGTCATAATGGTTCGACCGATAAAGATCATCATAGAATATGTGGGAGCCAATATGAGCATCCAGGTTCCGCTGTAGGTTATTGACCGAAGAGGAGTCTCGGTCATGTCTACATAGTTCTCGAACCCGTAGGGTCCGCACGCTTAACGTTCGATGACGATTTGTATTATGAGTTATGTGTTTTGGTGACCGAAGATTGTTTGGAGTCCCAGATGAGATCACAGACATGACGAGGAGTCCCGAAATGGTCGAGGGTAAAGATTGATATATTGGACGATAGTATTCGGACACTGGAATGGTTTCCGAGTGTTTCGGATATTTATCGAAGTACCGGGAGGTTACTGGAACCCCCCGGGGAAAGTAATGGGCCACATGGGCCATAGGAGAGAGAGAGAGGGCAGCCCGCAAGGGGGTGGCTCCCCCCCATGGGGAATCCGAATTGGACAAGGGGAGGGGGTGCGGCCCCCCTTTCCTTCTCCCTGTCCCTCTCCTTTCCCCTTCCCCCCTCCGAAAGAAGGAAGGGGGGCGACTAGGACTAGGAGTCCTAGTGAGTTTCCCCCCACTTGGCGCACCCCCTAGGGCCGACTGAAGGAAATATGCCCTAGAGGCAATAATAAAGTTGTTATTTATATTTACTTATATCATGATAAATGTTTATTATTCATGCTAGAATTGTATTAACCGGAAACTTAGTACATGTGTGAATACATAGACAAACAGAGTGTCCCTAGTATGCCTCTACTTGACTAGCTCGTTAATCAAAGATGGTTAAGTTTCCTAGCCATAGACATGTGTTGTCATTTGATGAACGGGATCACATCATTGGTGAATGATGTGATGGACAAGACCCATCCGTTAGCTTAGCATAATGATCGTTTAGTTTTATTGCTATTTCTTTCTTCATGACTTATACATGTTCCTCTGACTATGAGATTATGAAACTCCCGAATACTGGAAGAACACCTTGTGTGCTATCAAACGTCACAACGAATCGGGTGATTATAAAGATGCTCTCTGTGTGTCTCCGAAGGTGTTTGTTGGGTTGGCATAGATCAAGATTAGGATTTGTCACTCCGTGTATCGGAGAGGTATCTCTGGGCCCTCTCGGTAATGCTCATCACTATAAGCCTTGCAAGAAATGTGAATAATGAGTTAGTTATGGGATGATGCATTACGGAACGAGCAAAGAGACTTGCCGGTAACGAGATTGAACTAGGTATGATGATACCGACGATCGAATCTCGGGCAAGTAACATGCCGATGACAAAGGGAACAACGTATGTTGTTATGCGGTTTGACCGATAAAGATCTTCGTAGAATATGTAGGAGCCAATATGAGCATCCAGGTTCCGCTATTGGTTATTGACCAGAGATGTGTCTCGGTCATGTCTACATAGTTCTCGAACCCTTAGGGTCCGCACGCTTAACGTTCGATGACGATTTGTATTATGAATTATGTGATTTGTTGAACCAAAGTTTGTTCGGAGCCCCGGATGAGAACACGGACATGACGAGGAGTCTCGAAATGGTCGAGACATAAAGATTGATATATTGGAAGGTTGCATTTGGACATCGGAATGGTTCCGGGATGTTCGGGCATTTTTCTGGAGTACCGGGAGGTTACCGGAACCCCTCGAGGAGTTAATGGGCCTTCATGGGCCCTAGTGGAGAGAGGAGGCAGTGGCCAGGTGGAGGCGCATGCCCCCCAAGCCCAGACTAAATTGGACTAGGGTTGGGGGCGGCCCCCCTTTCCTTCTCCCCTCTTCTCCCTTCCCTCCTTCTCCTAGTTGGAATAGGAAAGGGGGGGGGGTGGCGAATCCTACTTGGACCGGGAGTCCAAGTAGGACTCCCCCCTTTGGCGCGCCCCCTCTAGGGCCGACTCCTCTTGCCCCCTCCTTTATATACGTGGGAGGGGGGTGTCGGTGTCAAAACCGGTGGATCTCGGGTAGGGGGTCCCGATCTGTGCGTCAAGGCTGATGGTAACAGGAAGCAAGGGACGCAGATGTTTACCCAGGTTCGGGCCCTCTCGATGGAGGTAAAACCCTACTTCCTGCTTGATTAATATTGATGATATGGGTAGTACAAGAGTAGATCTACCACAAGATCGTAGAGGCTAAACCCTAAGAGCTAGCCTATGATGGTATGATTGTAATTGTGATCGGCCTTCTAAGGACCAACCTCTCCGGTTTATATAGACACCGGAGAGGGCTAGGGTTTACATGGAGTCGGTTACAAGGAAGGAAATATAATATCCGGATCGCCAAGCTTGCCTTCCACGCCAAGGAAAGTCCCATCCGGACACGGGCCGAAGTCTTGAGTCTTGTATCTTCACGCTTCAATAGTCCGGACGTTGCACACAGTCCGGCTGTCCAGATACCCCCTAATCCAGGACTCCCTCAGTAGCCCCTGAACCAGGCTTCAATGACGACGAGTCCTACGCGCAATCTTGTCTTCGGCATTGCAGGGCGGGTTCCTCCTCCGAATACTCCAAGGTAATTATCGAACACTCAAACCGTGTCCGGATCCACAAGATGATCTTCGTATGCCATCGTAGAGAGAATGATGTTTCACAAATGCAATCTGCTGACAACTTTTTAGGCAACGCGACGTGTCACTACAGTCAGGTCATTATTCGAACCGTCTTTCCACAACCAGCCACAACGCATATTGCGAGGCGGTTTCCTTGACACGTTGATATCTACTACACAACCTTCTTCTTGTAGACGTTGTTGGGCCTGCAAGTGCACAGGTTTGTAGGACAGTAGCAAATTTCCCTCAAGTGGATGACCTAAGGTTTATCAATCCGTGGGAGGCGTAGGATGAAGATGGTCTCTCTCAAACAACCCTGCAACCAAATAACAAAGAGTCTCTTGTGTCCCCAACACACCCAATACAATGGTAAATTGTATAGGTGCACTAGTTCGGCGAAGAGATGGTGATACAAGTGCAATATGGATGGTAGATATAGGTTTTTGTAATCTGAAAATATAAAAACAGCAAGGTAACAAGTGGTAAAAGTGAGCGTAAACGGTATTGCAATGATAGGAAACAAGGCCTAGGGTTCATACTTTCACTAGTGCAAGTTCTTTCAACAATAATAACATAATTGGATCATATAACTATCCCTCAACATGCAACAAAGAGTCACTCCGAAGCCACTAATAGCGGAGAACAAACGTAGAGATTATGGTAGGGTACGAAACCACCTCAAAGTTATTATTTCCAATCAATCCGTTGGGCTATTCCTATAAGTGTCACAAACAACCCTAGAGTTCGTACTAGAATAACACCTTAAGATACAAATCAACCAAAACCCTAATGTCACCTAGATACTCCATTGTCATCTCAAGTATCCGTGGGCATGATTATACGATATGCACCACACAATCTCAGATTCATCCTACCAACATAAAAGTACTGCAAAGAGTGCCCCAAAGTTTCTACCGGAGAATCAAGAAAACGTGTGCCAACCCCTATGCATAGGTTCCCAATGTCACGAAACCCGCAAGTTGATCACCAAAACATACATCAAGTGGCACGTGATATCCCATTGTCACCACAGATAATCACGACAAGACATACATCAAGTGTTCTCATAAAAGACTCAATCCGATAACATAACTTCAAAGGGGAAACTCAATCCATTAAAAGAGAGAAGAGGGGAGAAGAAACATAAGATCCAACTATAATAGCAAAGCTCGCGATACATCAAGATCGTGCCAAATCAAGAACACGAGAGAGAGATCAAACACATAGCTACCGGTACATACCCTCAGCCCCGAGGGTGAACTACTCCCTCCTCGTCATGGAGAGCACCCAGATGATGAAGATGGCCACGGTGAGGTTCCCCCCCTCCGTGAGTCTTGAACAGGTCCCGATTGGTTTTGGTGGCTACAGAGGCTTGCGGCGCGAAACTTCCGATCTATCTTCTGCTACGGAAGTTTTAGGGCACGAGGTATATATGGGTGAAAGGAGTACGTCGGTGGAGCTACGGGGCCCCACGAGGCAGGGCGCGCCTGGGAGGGGGTGGTGGGCGCGCCCCCACCCTCGTGAGCACCTCCCGTATCTTCTGCGTGGGGTCCAAGTCCATCGGTGGGTTTCCTTCCAAAAATAACTTCTCCGATTGATTTCGTTCCGTTTGACTCGTCGATATTCCTTTTCCTCGAAACACTGAAATAGGCATAAAACAAAGAATCTGGGTTGGGCCTCCGGTTAATAGGTTAGTCCCAAAAATAATATAAAAGTGGATAATAAAGCCCAATATTGCCCAAAACAGTAGATAATATAGCATGGAGCAATAAAAAATTATAGATACGTTGGAGACGTATACAAGCATCCCCAAGCTTAATTCCTGCTCGTCCTCGAGTAGTAAATGATAAAAAAGAATTTTTGATGCGGAATGCTACTTGGCTTAATTTCAATGTAATTCTTCTTAATTGTGGTATGAATATTCAGATCCGAAAGATTCAAGACAAAAGTTCATATTGATAAAAGAAATAGTAACACTTCAAGCATACTAATCAATGTAATCATGTCTTCTCAAAATAACATGGCAAAAGAAAGTTCATCCCTACAAAATCATATAGTTAGGCTATGCTTCATTTTAGTCACACAAAGATGTTCCCAACTTCTATACCCCGATGACAAGCCAAGCAATTTTTTCATACTTAAATAATCTCAAACTTTTTCAACCTTCACGCCATACATGAGCGTGAGCCATGGATATAACCCTATGGGTGGAATAGAATATGATGACGGGGATTGTGTGGAGAAGACAAAAAGGAGAAAGTCTCACATTGACGAGGATAATTAACGGGCTATGGAGATGCCCATCAATTGATGTCAACATGAGGAGTAGGGATTGCCATGCAACGGATGCACTAGAGCTATGAATGCTCAACAAAAGAAAACTAGTGGGTGTGCATCCAACTTGCTTGCTCACGAAGACCTAGGGCATTTGAGGAAGCCCATTGTAGGAATATACAAGCCAAGTTCTATAATGAAAAATTCCCACTAGTATGAAAAAGACAACTTATGAGACTCGCTATATGAAAAACATGGTGCTACTTTGAAGCACAATATATGAGACTCACTACATGAAGATCAAGGTGCTACTTTGAAGCACAAGTGTGGAAAAAGAGATAGTAGCATTGCCCTTTTTATTTATTTTCTTTTTTTGGGCCTTTCTCTTTTTTTTGGGCCTTTCTTTTTTTTGGCCTTTCTCTTTTTTTGGGCAATGCTCTAATAATGATGATCATCACACTTCTATTGATTACAACATAAGGATTACAACTCGAAACTAGAACAAGATATGACTCTATATGAATGCCTCCGTGTGTCTGGATGGTGCAATGAATCAAGAGTGACATGTATGAAAAATAATGCATGGTGGCTTTGCCACAAATACGATGTCAACTACATGATCATGCAATGGCAATATGACAATGATGAATGTGTCATGAAGAACGGTATGGTGGAAAGTTGCATGGCAATATATCTCGGAATGGCTATGGAAATGCCATAATAGGTAGGTATGGTGGCTGTTTTGAGGAAGATATAGGGAGGTTTATGTGTGATAGAGCGTATCGTACCACGGGGTTTGGTTGCACCGGTGAAGTTTGCACCAACTCTCAAGGTGAGAAAGGGCAATGCACGGTACCGAAGAGGCTAGCAAAGGCGGAAAGGTAAAAGTGCGTATAATCCATGGACTCAACATTAGTCAAAAGAACTCATATACTTATTGCAAAATTTAAAAGTCATAAAAAATCAAGTACTACGCGCATGCTCCTAGGGGATAGATTGGTAGGAAAAAGACCATCGCTCGTCCCCGACCGCCACTCATAAGGATGCACAAGCCGCTACACTTCATGTTTCAAATTTGTTACACAACTTTAACCATACGTGCATGCTACGGGATTTTCTAACTTCAACACAAGCATTCTTTAAATTCATAATCACCCAACTAGCATGACTTGAATATCACTACCTCCATATCTCAAAACAATTATCAAGTATCAAACTTTTCTTAGTATTCAACGCACTCAAAAGAAAGTTTCACATATCTTGAATACCAAGTATATTAATTTTAAGAAAATTACCATGCTATTAAAGACTCTCAAAATAATCTAAGTGAAGCAAGAGAGATCAATAGTTTCTATAAAACAAATCCACCATTGTGCTCTAAAAGATATAAGTGAAGCACTAGAGCAAATAACAAACTACTCCGAAAGATATAAGTGAAGATCAATGAGTAGTCGAATAATTATGTAAATATGTGAAGACTCTCCCATTTAATAATTTCAGATCTTGGTATTGTATTCAAACAGCAAGCAAAGCTAAATAAAACTACATTGCAAGGATAGCACAACTCATGTGAAGAAGCAAAAACTTAGGCTCAAGAGATACTAACCGATAGTTGTTGAAGAAGAAAGGTGGGATGTCTATCGGGGCATCCCCAAGCTTAGATGCTTGATAATTCTTGAAATATTATCTTGGGGTGCCTTGGGCATCCCCAAGATTGAACTTTTGTGTCTCCTTAATTCCTCTCATATCATGGTTTCTCTTTTTATCAAAAGCTTCATTCACAACGAACTCAACAAGAACTCGTGAGATAGGTTAGTATAAACCAATGCAAAACCTTATCATTTTATACTGTAACAAATCACTAACATTATTATTCAACATTGAATACTATATGCCTCTGCATATTTAATACTCCTATCCTTAAATAGAATCATTAAGCAAGCAAACATATGCAAACAATGCAAACATAACAGCAATCTGTCAAAACAGTACAGTCTGTAAAGAATGCAAGAGTATCAATACTTCCCTGACTCCAAAAATTATGAAATAAAATTCCCACTGTAATAAATTTATGAGTGCTCAATATGAAAAAGATTCAACATTATACCACTCTCTGAGTTTTCTAGGGAATTTTTGCAACAGCGGTAAACTTTCTGTTTTCAAACAGCAACATGTATACTAGCAAAATAACCATGGTAAAGGCTATCCTTGACTTTTTTTATTGAAAATAAAGATGCAAAACATTATTCTAAATAACAGAAATAAAACACTAACAAAAGAAAATGACGGTCCAAGCAAAACACATATCATGTGGTGAATAAAAATACAGCTCCAAGTAAAGTTACCGATGAACGAAGACAAAAGAGGGGATGCCTTCCGGGGCATACCCAAGCTTAGGCTCTTGGTTCTCCTTGAATATTACCTTGGGGTGTCTTGGGCATCCCCAAGCTTAGGCTCTTTCCACTCCTTATTCCATAGTTAATCGAATCTTTACCCAAAACTTGAAAACTTCAACCACACAAAATTTAACAGAAAACTCGTGAGCTCCGTTAGCGGAAGAAAACAAAACACCACTTAAAGGTACTGTAATGAACTCATTATTTATTTGTATTGGTGTTAAACCTACTGTATTCCAACTTCTCTATGGTTTATAAACTATTTTACTAGCCGTAGATGCATCAAAATAAGCAAACAACACACGAAAAACAGAATCTGTCAAAAACAGAACAGTCTGTAGTAATCTGTAACTAACGCAAACTTCTGGAACTCCAAAAATTCTAAAATAAACTGTTGGGCCTGAGGGATTTGTCTAGTAATCATATTAAAAAAGAATCAACTAAATAGCACTCTCCAGTAAAAAGTTCTAGCTAATCTCGTGAGCGCTAAAGTTTCTGTTTTTTTACAGCATGATCATAAAGACTTCACCCAAGTCTTCCCAAAGGTTCTACTTGGCACAAACACTAATTGAAACATAAAACCACATCTAACCAGAAGATAGATGGATTATTTATTCCTAAACATAACCAAAAAGAAAGAAACTAAAATAAAATTGGGTTGCCTCCCAACAAGCGCTATCGTTTAATGCCCCTAGCTAGGCATGATGATTTCAATGATGCTCACATAAAAGATAGGAATTGAAACATAAAGAGAGCATCAGGAAGAATATGACTAGCACATTTAAGTCTAACCCACTTCCTATGCATAGGGATTTTGTGAGCAAACAACTTATGGGAACAATAATCAACTTGCATAGGAAGGTAAAACAAGCACAACTTCAAGATTTTAAGCACATAGAGAGGAAACTTGATATTATTGCAATTCCTACAAGCATATATTCCTCCCTCATAATAATTTTAAGTAGCATCATGAATGAATTCAACAATATAACCAGCACCTAAAGCATTCTTTTCATGATCTACAAGCATAGAATTTTTATTACTCTCCACATAAGCAAATCTATTCTCATCAATGGTAGTGGGAGCAAACTCAACAAAATAACTATCATATGATTGGAAATTAAGATCAAGATGACAAGTTTCATGGTTATCATTATTCTTTAAAGCATACGTGTCATCACAATAATCATCATAGATAGGAGTCATGCTTTCATCATAGTAAATTTGCTCGTCAAAGCTTGGGGGACAAAAAATATCATCTTCATCAAACATAGCTTCCCCAAGCTTGTGGCTTTGCATATCATTAGCATCATGGATATTCAAGGAATTCATACTAACAACATTGCAATCATTCTCATCATTCAAAGATCTAGTGACAAAAAATATAATGCATTCTTCTTCTAACACTTTGGCACAATTTTCCTTTCCATCATACTCACGAAAGATATTAAAAAGATGAAGCGTATGAGACAAACTCAATTCCATTTTTTTTGTAGTTTTCTTTTATAAACTAAACTAGTGCTAAAACAAGAAACAAAAAGATTCAATTACAAGATCTAAATATATACCTTCAAGAACTAACCTCCCCGGCAACGGCGCTAGAAAAGAGCTTGATGTCTACTACACAACCTTCTTCTTGTAGACGTTGTTGGGCCTGCAAGTGCACAGGTTTGTAGGACAGTAGCAAATTTCCCTCAAGTGGATGACCTAAGGTTTATCAATCCGTGGGAGGCGTAGGATGAAGATGGTCTCTCTCAAACAACCCTGCAACCAAATAACAAAGAGTCTCTTGTGTCCCCAACACACCCAATACAATGGTAAATTGTATAGGTGCACTAGTTCGCGAAGAGATGGTGATACAAGTGCAATATGGATGGTAGATATAGGTTTTTGTAATCTGAAAATATAAAAACAGCAAGGTAACAAGTGGTAAAAGTGAGCGTAAACGGTATCGCAATGATAGGAAACAAGGCCTAGGGTTCATACTTTCACTAGTGCAAGTTCTTTCAACAATAATAACATAATTAGATCATATAACTATCCTGCAACATGCAACAAAGAGTCACTCCGAAGCCACTAATAGCAGAGAACAAACGTAGAGATTATGGTAGGGTACGAAACCACCTCAAAGTTATTCTTTCCAATCAATCCGTTGGGCTATTCCTATAAGTGTCACAAACAGCCCTAGAGTTCGTACTAGAATAACACCTTAAGATACAAATCAACCAAAACCCTAATGTCACCTAGATACTCCATTGTCACCTCAAGTATCCGTGGGCATGATTATATGATATGCATCACACAATCTCAGATTCATGCAACCAACATAAAAGTACTTCAAAGAGTGCCCCAAAGTTTCTACCGGAGAATCAAGAAAACGTGTGCCAACCCCTATGCATAGGTTCCCAATGTCACGAAACCCGCAAGTTGATCACCAAAACATACATCAAGTGGCACGTAATATCCCATTGTCACCACAGATAATCACGACAAGACATACATCAAGTGTTCTCATAAAAGACTCAATCCGATAACATAACTTCAAAGGGGAAACTCAATCCATTACAAGAGAGAAGAGGGGGAGAAGAAACATAAGATCCAACTATAATAGCAAAGCTCGCAATACATCAAGATTGTGCCAAATCAAGAACACGAGAGAGAGAGAGAGAGAGATCAAACACATAGCTACTGGTACATACCCTCAGCCCCGAGGGTGAAATAATCACTCCTCGTCATGGAAAGCTCCGGTATGATGAATATGGCAACGGTGATGGTTCCCCCCTCCGGCGAGTGCTTGAACAGGGTCCCGATTGGTTTTGGTGGCTACAGAGGCTTGCGTGAAACTCCCGGTATATCTTCTGTTGCATGCGTGGGTATATATGGGTGAAAGAATGCGTCGGTGGAGCTACGGGGGCCCCACGAGGCGTGGGGCGCGCCCGGTGGGCGCGCCCCCACCCCTCGTGAGCACCTCCGTATCTTCGGCGTGGGGTCCAAGTCCATCGGTGGGTTTCCTTCCCAAAATAACTTCTCCACTTGATTTCGTTCGTTTTGACTCCGTCGATATTCCTTTTCCTCGAAACACTAAAATAGGCATAAAAGCAAATGCAGGATGGGCCTCCGGTTAATAGGTTAGTCCCAAAAATAATATAAAAGTGGATAATAAAGCCCAATATTGCCCAAAACAGTAGATAATATAGCATGGAGCAATAAAAAATTATAGATACGTTGGAGACGTATCACACGTCTTGTCAAAGCAGAGATCGTGCCCCCTTATTACGGGATTCTCATCAATACGGGCACGGGTAATCCCACCACATCATTAATCGTGGCGCTTGGGAAGCAATTGATTCACAACGGGCAAGTGGGGAGGCGCACCGCTTTCGTTGCCTCTATAAAGGGATAAGAATTCCTCATTTTTACCCACGCCTTCTTCCTTCTCTGCCCACTTTTGCCTCCTCGAGCTCCAGCGCCCAAGCCCAAGTCTCCTCCGCACAACTAGACATGTTCGGGCAGGAGGTAAGTGGGTGGCTTCCACCATCAAGGATAAGCACATCACAGATCTTCGGGCGGCCGGATACTTGGCCGCAGACATAGCGCACCGGCTACCGGACGCTGGGCAGGTCATTCCGACCCCAGGACCCCACGAGAGAGTCGTGTTCGTCGCCCATTTCGTTCGTGGACTGGGATTTCCACTCCATCCCTTCGTCCGCGGGCTCATGTTCTACTATGGGCTAGATTTCCATGATCTAGCCCCGAATTTCTTCCTTAACATCTCGGCGTTCATCGTCGTTTGCGAGGCTTTCCTCCGCATCCGTCCTCACTTCGGCTTGTGGCTGCAAATCTTCTGCGTGAAGCCGAAGATTGTATGCGGCCAACAAGCGGAGTGCGGAGGGGCCATGGTGGGCAAGATGCCTAACGTCACCTGGCTGGACGGCTCCTTTGCGGAGACCGTAAAAGGATGGCAATCGGGGTGGTTCTACATCACCGAGCCGCTCGACGTCAACTGGGCGGCGGCCCCCGAGTTCCGATCCGGAATCCCTATGCGGCTCACCTCCTGGGAAAAGAAGGGCCTGTCCTGGGGCGATTCCACGGAGCTGGCTGGACTCAAGACATGCATAAAAAGCATGAAGTACAAGAACATCAAGCTTGTCAATGTGATCCAGGTCATGCTCGTTCGCCGGATCCTGCCCTGCCAGAGGCGGGCGGTAAATCTGTGGGAGTTCGTCCCGGCCGAACACCGCACGCCCGAAGTTTCTGACATGACGCACAAAGGCGCATGGAAAGTGTTGTTCAAGGCCTCCGAAGTACCTCCTCCCACATACGAGGACCGCGGACTTCATGCAGTGCGGCCCCCGAATCCGGTGAGTTTTGGGACCACCATTGGGTTTAGTTTCTTCCCAATACATTCTTGGGGTAGTCTTAAGTATTTATATATATTTGCCTCAGGACTATGTGAAGACGGCGGAGCAGATTGATTGTCTGGCTCCGTTGCCGGAAGATCCAGCGGATGCTCTCCTGACGGAGATGCTAGTCCCGACACCATACAAGGTGCCGGAGAAGAAGGCCGAAAAGAAGGCCCCAGGGACCAGGAAGGGTCTCCGGCGTAAGGTTGCGTCCGAAGGCTCGTCTGAAGACGACGAGGCAGACTCCTCCCATGAAGGGGAGGAGGAAGAAGAAGAAGCCCCATCCGAGAAGGATGAGGGGCGGGCCAGGGGGCCGGAAAAGGCCCTCGGCGCAAGGCCGTGATTCCTCTGTCGTCCGATGACGACGAGACACATTCCTCCCGCGGATGCGGTGGGAATCAAGAAGAAAATTCACCTCCCCGCACCAGGGGGAGAAGAAGAGGAAGGCCGCCCGAGGGGAGGAGGGCGCCCAAGAAGGGGAAGGTAACCTTCCGGACTATTCCGCCACGGCCGCCACAACGAGGAGGTGGCTGCCCTGTGGGAAGCCCCGTGCGATCGTAAGTGTCCACATCCTATCATGGTTTCACTTCATAGTTTTTGTACTTATAGTGCCGAACATATATGCAGTCTGCCAGGCTCACCCCGAGGAATCCTCCTCCGGGTCCCTGAGCGATTCGGGCGATAAATTCGCTCCCGACGGCCACTACCCCTCCACACGCCGGATGATACGGAGGTGTTGTCCCAAGGCTCTCAGAGCATGGGGAGGTGACTCTGGAGACGCCCCACGGCGGGATTCCAGATGCCGGGCATGAGGGGTTCAAGATCCCCGCGGATCGCGTCGACGAGAGCCGCAACAAGGCGGACTCCCGACCGAACACTGCCCCGGAACCTCCAACGGTTCCGGACTTGGGCAGGCAGCCCCTCGTTAGGGAGGGAGAGCCGCCCATGCTGAGGACTTCCAGCGCATCAACGGTGCCAGATAGCCTGGTGGAAGCGCTCTGAGGCGCCTCCATGGAAGAAGAGCACCGTACTCTTATGAGTGCGGTGATTCAAAAGGTTCTGTCCGCCAAGAGCGGACTAACCGAAGCCTGCACAAGCCTTCTGACAGGCTTTGAGGTAAGTAAGAAATGTATGAAATTACCACCCGATAGGTAGTAGCCCCTGATACTCTGGTTGGTGTTCTAAAAGAAAAGCCAAACGGAGGGTCAACTATAATCCGCAGGAGTCTAATAATAAGTATTGTTGTGAATAAGCAAGCTGTGCTGCTTGCTGCTGCTGCCTGTACTGCCGAGGTTGCCGAACTGAAGCGGCACCTGGAGCAGGCGCAGGGAGAGCTCGTCCTCACGAAGAGGCAGCTCGAAGAGAACAAGGGTAAATAATTCCCCGTTTGTATGTGTTTAAAGATAAGCAAAATTGGTCAATCTAACGCCAAAGCGTTGCCAGATTGCGTATGTGGACCGCCACCGAAGTGGCGTCCCCTGAAGAAAGCGCTGTCCGAGGTCAAGACAAAGTGGCCTCGGAATACAAGGAGCGAAAAGCAAAGTGCTAGAGTGGGTGAGGTACAAGAGAGCTCCAGGACCTCGGCAAGAAGTTCGGGTCCATGGAGCATGATCTGAAGGCGAAAGAGGCCGAGCTTGTGAAGGCCCTTGAGAGTGTAAGAGACGCCAAGGCCGAAGCCGAGATGGCAGAGCAGGAAATCCAGGAGGCCAAAAAGATAGCGGCGGGTAAGAAATTCTTTATGCAAAGCAAACATGTGGAGGAGGCGTTTCTTTTACTTACTCGGATTCGGAGCTCTCCAGGGGCATTCGCAGATCTGCCACGCAGCGTATCTGACGCCGCGGAGTTCTACCGTGCCCAGGAGGGGAGCTCAACGGAGAAGTTGTTCTGGTCCCAGTATGCTGGGGCTGAACACCCAACGCCTCTAAGTGACCAACTGAAGCAGTTGGCTGAACTCCATAGGGCGGCCGAAGTGGCTATGAAAGATTCCGTAGTCCGGATGTGGCCTGGTGAGCTCCTACCCACTAGCTACTTCGGCCTGATCAAGTGGATGGTGGATGCCTGTCCGCGGCTTGAGGTGATCAAGCAATCCGTTTGCATTGAAGGTGCCCGTTGGGCCCTTTCCCGTGTCAAGGTGCATTGGGGCAAGCTGGATGCGGAGAAGCTAGTCAAGGACGGCCCGCCGGAGGGTAAAACACATCGCCATCCCAAAATGTACTATGATGGCGTGATGAAGGGTGCTCGTCTTGTTGCCAATGAGTGTACCAAGGACGCCATATTTGAATGAATTCACTTCTGTTATGTAATTAAAGACGAAGTTACTTGCGCTATGTAGCGCTTTTGTTATTTAAAATATTACTTTCTGTGCGGCTGTTTATAAAATCCTGAAAGTAGGCTACCGTCGGCTTCCGCCCCCACGTGACTAGCATCGGGTGTTCGTGGAAAACCCGAACACTCTTTACCCAAATGTTTGGTCCCTTAAGGAGGTGTCCGGCGCAGCGAACAAGGCAATCGGACTATGCGGCTTTATAACTTTCACTTAGCCATTGAAGTCTACAATTTTAAATTTCAGCGAAGCCCCTAGAATCCGGAAGGCCGAATTGGGGGGCTATACACGCCTAGATCGGACAAAGCCGATTTATCGCCTAAAGCGGAAAATCTTTAAGGATTTTAAAACCTCTCGAACAGCGACCAGCTCTCGCCACATCATGCCGGTCAGTTTCGGCTTTCTCTACTGAGGTGCTCGTCCGGAAGAACCTGGATACAATCACAGTAGTTCTCCCTGCGCTACCTTAGCCGATATAACGGAACGTAAGGCACCAAAACAAGGGAGCCGGGCTATCCCAACTGTAGACCCAGGACACGATTCGGAGCTGAGTTCGGGGTGCTGCACTGTTGAAAGTGTTCAGACTTTAGTTGCCATGTAGCGGGGCGCCATAAGAAGCCCCTGGAAAACCGGCCGCACCAAGGTGTACGGATGCAGTATCAAATAAACATTTATAAGAGAAAAATGCTCAAATAAGAATAATAAGCTGACGCTATGTATAATCTCACATTGATGAAAAATACGTTTAAGCGTACATTTACTATGGATGTGTTAAGCAAAGATAAAATAGGACTATTTGACATGTCCTATCCAGGGGCAGGCTGTGTTCAGATAGATAAAGCAGGTATAATGATCGTAAATAGATTCCACCTGTGTATTTCCTTCTGTGCACAACGTCTGTTGCCTCCGTGGATGTCTCTTCCCCTATAAGTCCGGCAATTCGGCTTTTTGAGGATGCCGCGCTAACGCGGTGTCCTGAAAGGTAAGAGGGAAAGAGTATCAAAGTATTTGGCGGTTACCCGCACTGTTGACTGAGTCGTTGACGCGCCTCCGCCTATGTCCATGGTATTTTAAGTGCGTAATTGTGTGCACGTTGCACGAATGCTGCTTTGATGGGGCTTAAGCGGAGGCCGAACTGCTAGTCGCGCTCTTGGCGTGCCTGGTGATCCTGTTGCGGGGTGCTCCGGACTCGCTTGACTGTGCTTGAAGTTGTTGTCGCCGGATTTGTTTGTCGGAGAAGGCCGCATTGTACTTCCGCCGCAAGGGCTGCAGTATGTTCTTCTGTTCGTAGGGAGCGGTACATATTTCCGTTCACCGTTATGACCCCGTGTGGTCCTGGCATCTTGAGCTTGAGATATGCGTAGTGTGGTACCGCATTGAATCTGGCGAATGCAGTTCGCCCGAGCAGTACATGGTAACCACTGCGGAAAGGGACGATATCGAAGATTAATTCTTCGCTTCAGAAGTTATCCGGAGATCCGAAGACCACTTCCAATGTTATAGAGCCCGTACAACGGGCCTCTACTCCAGGAATTACACCTTTAAAGGAGGTTTTAGTGGGCTTGATCCTTGAAGGGTCAATGCCCATTTTGCTCACTGTGTCCTGGCAAAGCAGGTTCAGGCTACTGCCACCATCCATAAGGACGCGCGTGACGTGGAATCCGTCAATGATTGGGTCTAGGACCAATGCGGCCGAGCCGCCGTGACGGATGCTAGTAGGGTGATCCCTACGATCAAAGGTGACCGGGCAAGCTGACCAACGGTTGAATTTGGGGGCGACTGGATCCATCGCATAGACGTCCCTTAGTGCTCGCTTCCGTTCTCGCTTGGGGATGTGCGTGGCGTAGATCATGTTGACCATTTTCACCTGGGGGGGAAATTTCTTCTGTCCCCCCGTGTTCGGACGTCGGGGCTCCTCGTCATCGTCGTTGTGCAGCCCCTTGTCCTTGTCTTCGGCGTTTATCTTGCTGGCCTGTTTGAATACCCAGCAATCTCTATTGGTGTGGTTGGCTGGCTTGTCCGGGGTGCCATGAATTTGGCACGAGCGCTCAAAGATGCGGTCCGCATCGACGGTCCCTGATTATTTCTTTTGAACGGCTTCTTCCGCTGACCGGGCTTGGATCCACTGAATCTGGCGTTGACTGTCGTGTCTTTAGTGCTGTCGCCATTGTTCCGTAGCTTATGTCTGTTACGCCGTGGCTTGCCGTTATTGTCGCGGCCATCCGAATTGCCAGACTAGGGCGTAGTGCTGCTGCGGGCCAACCAACTATCCTCGCCCGCGCAAAAGCGGGTCATTAGTGTTGTGAGAGCTGCCATGGACTTGGGTTTTTCCTGGCCGAGGTGTCGAGCGAGCCACTCATCACGGATATTATGCTTGAAAGCCGCTAGGGCTTCGGCGTCCGGACAGTCAACTATTTGGTTCTTCTTAGTTAGGAACCGAGTCCAGAATTTCCTGGCTGACTCTCCGGGCTGTTGAGTAATGTGGCTCAAGTCATCGGCGTCAGGTGGTCACACATATGTGCCCTGGAAGTTGTCGAGGAATGCGTCTTCCAGGTTTTCCCAGCTGCCAATGGAGTTTGATGGCAGGCTGTTTAGCCAGTGCCGGGCTGGTCCTTTGAGCTTTAGGGGAAGATACTTGATGGCGTGCAGATCGTCTCCACGGGCCATGTGAATGTGTAGAAGAAAATCTCCGATCCATACTGCGGGGTCTGTTGTGCCATCGTATGATTCGATGTTTACGGGTTTGAACCCTTCTGGGAATTCATGATCCATTACTTCGTCAGTGAAAGCGAGAGGGGTGCCTGTGGCGCCTACTGTGCGACTGCTATGTGGCTCATGGTCGAATTGCTCTCAATGGCTATATTCGGCCCGGCCGGATTTGTTGAAGGTGTGTCCGGCGTGACGGTCCTCGTCGCGTGTCGAGGCGCGCCCCCGCGATCCGTGGATCGATCTTGGCCGTCCTGATTTGTTGCCCCGGGCCGTAGTAAGTTGGCGTGGGGGTGTTGGATGGTATGCGGACTGGTATGCCGCTTTGTCTCGGCCAGGAGGTGGCCGGTCAGCCGTGTGGTGCTCGAGTCCGTATTCCTCGACTGCCAGGACTTCAGTCCATCTGTCTGTGAGCAGGTCTTGATCAGCTTGGAGTTGCTGCTGCTTCTTTTTCAGGCTCCTCGCAGTGGCTATAAGCCGGCGCAAGCGTTCCTGCTCTACGGGATCCTCAGGCACGCCGAACTCGTCGTCGCCGAGGCTGATCTCGTCTTCGGAGGGGGGCATGTAGCCGTCCTCCTCCGGGTATTCATCTGTCGCCTGTTCATCTGGGCTGACCTGCTCATCCTCCTGTTCGGCCTGCTCGAAGGCGGGCTGTTCGGGGTTGTATTCTTCTTCGGCACCATTCGGATTGTTTTCGTCTCCTGGGCCGGTATTGGTGTGGCGGGGCTTGGAGTGGCGCCGACGACGACCATTCTTTGCTTTTTTCCCTGAGGTTTTATCCTCCGTTGCCTCATCGCCGTTTGTTTCCTTTGGAGTGTCCACCATATATATATCATAAGAAGAGGTGGCTGTCCACCGCCAAGTGAGCGGTGGTTCATGTTCTTCTCCTGCATCGTCGTCCATACCGTCAATGTCTTCAGAGTCGATGTTCAGTACCTTGGTTAAGTCATCGATGTTGGAAATATGCCCTAGAGGCAATAATAAATTAGTTATTATTATATTTCCTTGTTCATGATAATCGTTTATTATCCATGCTATAATTGTATTGATAGGAAACTCAGATACATGTGTGGGTACATAGACAACACCATGTCCCTAGTAAGCCTCTATTGGCTAGCTCGTTGATCAATAGATGGTTACGGTTTCCTAACCATGGACATTGGATGTCGTTGATAACGGGATCACATCATTAGGAGAATGATGTGATGGACAAGACCCAATCCTAAGCCTAGCACAAAGATGCGTAGTTCAGTATGCTAAAGCTTTTCTAATGTCAAGTATCATTTCCTTAGACCATGAGATTGTGCAACTCCGGATACCGTAGGAATGCTTTGGGTGTACCAAACGTCACAACATAACTGGGTGACTATAAAGGTGCATTACGGTATCTCCGAAAGTGTCTGCATTGGGTTGGCACGAATCGAGACTGGGATTTGTCACTCCGTGTAAATGGAGAGGTATCTCTGGGCCCACTCGGTATGACATCATCATAATGTGCACAATGTGACCAAGGGGTTGATCACGGGATGATGTGTTACGGAACGAGTAAAGAGACTTGCCGGTAACGAGATTGAACAAGGTATAAGATACCGACGATCGAATCTCGGGCAAGTACAATACCGCTAGACAAAGGGAATTGTATACGGGATCGATTGAGTCCTTGACATCGTGGTTCATCCGATGAGATCATCGTGGAACATGTGGGAGCCAACATGGGTATCCGGATCCCGCTGTTGGTTACTGACCGGAGAACGTCTCGGTCATGTCTACATGTCTCCCGAACCCGTAGGGTCTACACACTTAAGGTTCGATGGCGCTTAGGGTTATAAAGGAAGTTTGTATGTGGTTACCGAATGTTGTTCGGAGTCCCGGATGAGATCCCGGACGTCACGAGGAGTTCCGGAATGGTCCGTAGGTAAAGATTTATATATAGGAAGTCCTGTTTCGGCCATCGGGACAAGTTTCGGGTTCATCGGTATTGTACCGGGACCACCGGAAGGGTCCCGAGGTCCACCGGTGGGGCCACCTATCCCGGAGGGTCCCATGGGCTGAGGTGAGAAGGATCCAGCCCAAAGTGGGCTGGGCGCCACTTCCCTAGGGCCCATGCGCCTAGGGTGAAGGGGAAACCCTAAAGGAAGATTCCCATAAGGGAAGGCACCTCCTAGGTGCCTTGGGGAAGGACTCCTCCGGCCGGCCGCCCCTTGGAGATTGGATCTCCTAGGGGCTGGCGCACCCCCTTGGGATCCCTATATATAGTGGGGTAGGAGGGCCTCTCAAACACACCTTTTTGCCTTTGGTGCAGCCTCCCTCTCTCCCAAGTTCTTCTCCTCCTCCTCTCCCTTGGTGCTTGGCGAAGCCTGCTTGGGATTGCCACGCTCCTCCATCACCACCATGCCCGTTGTGCTGCTGCTGGATGGAGTCTTCCTCAACCTCTCCTCTCTCCTTGCTGGATCAAGGCATGGGAGACGCCACCGGCTGTATGTGTGTTGAACGCGGAGGTGCCGTCTGCTCGGCACTAGGATCTCCGGTGATTTGAATCATGACGAGTACGACTCCTTCAACCCCGTTCTCATGAACGCTTCCGCTTAGCGATCTACAAGGGTATGTAGATGCACTCTCCTTCCCTCGTTGCTAGTTTCTCCATAGATAGATCTTGGTGACACGTAGGAAAATTTTGAATTTATGCTACGTTCCCCAACAAAGGGCATCATGAGCTAGGTCTATTGCGTAGATTCTTTGCACGAGTAGAACACAAAGTAGTTGTGGGCGTTGATTTTGTTCAATATGCTTACCGTTACTAGTCCAATCTTGTTTCGACAAGATTGTGGGATGAAGCGGCCCGACCGACCTTACACGCATTTACGTGAGATGTGTTCCACCGACCGACATGCACTTGGTGCATAAGGTGGCTAGCGGGTGCCGCCTCCCGCTTTAGTCGGAACGGATTCGATGAAAAGGGTCCTTATGAAGGGTAAATAGCAATTGGCATATCACGTTGTGGTTTTGCGTAGGTAAGAAACGTTCTTGCTAGAAACCCATAGCAGCCATGTAAAACATGCAACAACAATTAGAGGACGTCTAACTTGTTTTTGCAGGGTATGCTATGTGATGTGATATGGCCAAGAAGAATGTGATGAATGATATGTGATGTATGAGATTGATCATGTTCTTGTAATAGGATTCACGACTTGCATGTCGATGAGTATGACAACCGGCAGGAGCCATAGGAGTTGTCTTTATTTATTGTATGACCTGCATGTCATTAAACAAACGCCATGTAATTACTTTACTTTATTGCTAACCGGTAGCCATAGTAGTAGAAGTAATAAGTTGGCGAGACAACTTCATGGAGACACGATGATGGAGATCATGATGATGGAGATCATGGTGTCATGCCGTGACAATAATGATCATGGAGCCCCAAGATGGAGATCAAAAGGAGCAATATGATATTGGCCATATCATGTCACTACTATATAATTGCATGTGATGTTTATTATGTTTATGCATCTTGTTTACTTAGAACGACGGTAGTAAATAAGATGATCCCTTACACAAATATCAAGAAGTGTTCTCCCCTGACTGTGCACCATTGCTACAGTTCGTCGCTTCTAAGCACCACGTGATGATCGGGTGTGATGGATTCTTACGTTCACATACAACGGGTGTAAGACAGATTTACACAGCAAAAACACTTGGTGTTAACTTGACGAGCCTAGCATGTACGTACATGGCCTCGGGAACACAGAGACCGAAAAGGTCGAGCATGAGTCGTATAGTAGATACGATCAACATGAAGATGTTCACCGAGTCGACTAGTCCGTCTCACGTGATGATCGGACACGGCTTAGTTGACTCGGATCATGTAATCACTTAGATGACCGTAGGGATGTCTATTCGAGTGGGAGTTCATAAGATGAACTTAATTATCTTGAACATAGTCAAAAGACCTTTTGCAAATTATGTCGTGAAGCTCGCGCTTTAGTTCCACTGTTTAGATATGTTCCTAGAGAAAATATAGTTGAAAGTTGAAAGTAGCGATTATGCGGACAAGAGAAAGCTTATGTCCTTAATGCACCGCTCGGTGTCTGAACCCCAAACGTCGTTTGTGGATGTTGCGAACATCGGACATACACGCTTTTGATAACTACGTGATAGTTCGCTTAAACGGTTTAGAGTTGAGGCACGAAAGACGTTTTCGAAATGTCGCGGAACATATGAGATGTTTCGAGGGCTGAAACTAGGATTTCGTGCTCAGCCCACGCCAAGAGGTATGAGACCTCCGACAATTTTTCTTAGCCTACAAACTAAGGGAGAAAAGCTCAATCGTTGAGCTTGTGCTCGATTGTCCGAGTACAACAATCACTTGAATCGAGTGGGAGTTGATCTTCCGGATGAGATAGTGATGTTTCTCCAAAGTCATTGCCACCAAGCTGCTAGAGCTTCGTGATGAACTATAACATATCAAGGATAGAGATGATGATCCTTGAGGTATTCGCGTTGTTTGACATCACGAAAGTAGAAGTCAAGAAGGAGCATCAATTGTTGATGGTTGGTGAAACCACTAGTTTCAAGAAGGGCAAGGGCAAGAAGGGATACTTCATGAAACGACAAATCAGCTGCTGCTCTAGTGAAGAAACCCAAGATTGAACCCAAACCCGAGACTAAGTGCTTCTGTAATAAAGGGAACAGCCATCGGAGCAGCATTACCCTAGATACTTGGTAGATAAGAAGGCTGGCAAGGTCGAAAGAAGTATATTGGATATACATTATGTTAATGTGTACTTTACTAGTACTCCTAGTAGCACCAGGGTATTAGATACCGGTTCGGTTGCTAAACGTTAGTAACTCGAAATAAAAGCTACAGAATAAACGGAGACTAGCTAAAAGGTGAGTGACGATATGTGTTGGAAGTGTTTCCAAGTTTGATATGATCAAACATCGTGACGCTCCCTCTACCATCAAGATTAGTATTAAACCTGAATTATTGTCATTTGGTGTTTATGCGTTGAGCATAGACATGATTGGATTATGTCTATCGCAATACGGTTATTCATTTAAGGAGAATAATGGTTACTCTATTTATTTGAATAATACCTTCAATGGTCTTGCACCTAAAGGAATGGTTTATTGAATCTCGATCGTAGTAATACACATTTTCATGCCAAAAGTACAAGATAGTAATGATAGTACCACTTGTTTGTGGCACTGCCATGTAAGTCATATTGGTGTAAAACGCATGAGGAAGCTCCATGTTGATGGATCTTTGGACTCACTCGTTTTTGAAAAGTTTGAGACATGCAAACCATGTACATTGGTGTATACGCATGATGAAACTCCATGCAGATGGATCGTTTAGACTCACTTGATTTTGAATCACTTGAGATATGCAAATCATACCACATGGACAAGATGACCTAAAAGCCTCGGTTTCAAGAAGATGGAACAAGATAGCAACTTGTTGGAAGTAACACATTTTGATGTGTGCAGTCCAATGAGTGCTTTGAGGCATGCAATGAATATCGTTATGTTCTTACTTCACAGATGATTTGAGTAGATGTTTAGTATATTTACTTGATGAAACACAAGTCTGAATTATTGAAAGGTTCAAGTAATTTCAGAGTGAAGTTGAAGATCTTCGAGACAAGAGGATAAAATGTCTCGTGATGTGATCATATAGATGAATATCTGAGTTATGAGTTTCGGCACGCAATTGAGACATTGTGGAAATTGTTTCACAACTAATACCGCCTGGAACACCATAGTGTGATGGTGTGTCCGAACATCATAGTTGCACCCTATTGGATATGGTGCGTACCATGATGTCTCTTATCGAATTACCACTATCGTTAATGGGTTAGGCATTAGAGACAACCGCACTCACTTTAATAAGGTACCACGTAATTCCGTTGAGATGACACCGTATGAACTATGATTTAGAGAAACCTAAGCTGTCATTTCTTAAAGGTTTGGGGTCATGACGCTTATGTGAAAAAGTTTCAGGTTGATAAGCTCGAACCCAAAGCGGATAAAATGCATCTTCATAGGACACCCAAAAACAGTTGGGTATACCTCCTAATTCAGATCCGAAAGCAATAGGGATTGTTTCTTGAATCGGGTCCTTTCTCGAGGAAAAGTTCGTCTCGAAAAGTTGAGTGGGAGGATGGTGGAGACTTGATGAGGTTATTGAACCATCACTTCAACTAGTGTGTAGCGAGGCACGTGAAGTTGTTCCGTGGCACCTACACCAATTGAAGTAGAAGCTTATGATAGTGATCATGAAGTTTGGATCAAGTCACCGACGTACCTCGTAGGGTGACAAGGATGCGCATTTACTTCAGTGGTACGCAATCCTGTCTTGAAGGTCATGTTGCTAGACAACAATGAACCTACGAGCTATGGAGAAGCAATGGTGGGCCCAAATTCCGATAAATGGTTAGAAGCCATGAAATCCGAGATAGGATCCATGTATCAGAACAAAGCATGGACTTTGGTGGACTTGCCCGTTGATCGGCAAGCCATGGAGATAAATGGATCTTTAAGAAGAAGACGGACGTGGATGGTAATGTCACCGTCTATGAAGCTCGACTTGTGGCGAAGAGTTTTCACAAGTTCAAGGAGTTGACTACGATGAGATTTTCTCATCCGTAGCGATGCTTAAGTCCGTCGGAATCATGTTAGCATAAGCTGCATTTATGAAATCTGGCAGATGGATGTCAAAATGAGTTTCCTTACCAGTTTTCGTAAGGAAAGGTTGTATGTGATACAATCAGAAAGTTTTGTCGATCCTAGGGATGCTAAAAAGGTATGCTAGCTCCAGCGATCCTTTCTAAGGACTGGAGTAAGCATCTCGGAGTTGGAATATACGCTTTGATAAAATGATCAAAGATTTTGGGTTTATACAAAGTTTATGAGAAACTTGTATTTCCAAAGAAGTAAGTAGGAGCAATATAGAATTTCTGATGAGTATATGTTGTTGACATATTGATGATCAGAAATGATGTAGAATTTCTGGAAAGCATATAGGGTTATTTGAAAGATGTTTTTCAATGGAAAACCTGGATTAAGCTACTTGAACATTGAGCATCAAGATCTGTGAGGATAGATCAAAACGCTTAATGGTACTTTCAAATGAGCATATACCTTGACATGATCTTGAAGGTGTTCAAGATGGATCAGTCAAAGAAGGAGTTCTTGCCTGAGTTGTAAGGTATGAAGTTAAGAGTTAAAGCTCGATCACGGCAGAAAAGAGAGAAAGGACGAAGGTCACCCCCTATGCTTCAGACATAGGCTCTATAGTATGCTATCTTTGTGTAATCGGAAGTGTGCCTTGCCATGAGTCACTAGGGTACAAGAATGATCCAGAATGGATCATTGGACAATGATCAAAATTGTCCTTGGAATAAATAAGGACATGTTTCTCGATTATGGAGGTGATAAAGAGTTCGGCGTAAAGGGTTACGTCGATTCAAGCTTTAAAACCTATCCGAGTGACTCCGAGTAGCAAACCGGATACGTATAGTTGATCTACCATTTGGAATAGATCCAATTGGAGCGTGGAAGCAGCATTTACAATATGACATAGAGAATTATGCGAAGTACACACGGATCTGAAAGGTTCGTAATTCGTTGACTAAAAACCCGTTGACTAAAACCTCTCTCACAAGCAAAACATGATCAAACCTCGTAACTCATTGAGTCTAAATCACATGATGATGTGAACTAGTTTACGTACACTAGTAAACTCTTTGGGTGTTGGTCACATGGCGATGTGACCTATCGATGTTAATCACATGACGATGTGAACTAGATTATTGACTCTAGTGCAAGTGGGAGACTGTTGGAAATATGCCCTAGAGGCAATAATAAATTAGTTATTATTATATTTCCTTGTTCATGATAATCGTTTATTATCCATGCTATAATTGTATTGATAGGAAACTCAGATACATGTGTGGGTACATAGACAACACCATGTCCCTAGTAAGCCTCTATTGGCTAGCTCGTTGATCAATAGATGGTTACGGTTTCCTAACCATGGACATTGGATGTCGTTGATAACGGGATCACATCATTAGGAGAATGATGTGATGGACAAGACCCAATCCTAAGCCTAGCACAAAGATCGTAGTTCAGATGCTAAAGCTTTTCTAATGTCAAGTATCATTTCCTTAGACCATGAGATTGTGCAACTCCCGGATACCGTAGGAATGCTTTGGGTGTACCAAACGTCACAACGTAATCGGGTGACTATAAAGGTGCATTACGTGTATCTCCGAAAGTGTCTGTTGGGTTGGCACGAATCGAGATCGGGATTTGTCACTCCGTGTAAATGGAGAGGTATCTCCGGCCCACTCGGTATGACATCATCATAATGTGCACAATGTGACCAAGGGGTTGATCACGGGATGATGTGTTACGGAACGAGTAAAGAGACTTGCCGGTAACGAGATTGAACAAGGTATAAGATACCGACGATCGAATCTCGGGCAAGTACAATACCGCTAGACAAAGGGAATTGTATACGGATCGATTGAGTCCTTGACATCGTGGTTCATCCGATGAGATCATCGTGGAACATGTGGGAGCCAACATGGGTATCCAGATCCCGCTGTTGGTTATTGACCGGAGAACGTCTCGGTCATGTCTACATGTCTCCCGAACCCGTAGGGTCTACACACTTAAGGTTCGATGGCGCTAGGGTTATAAAGGAAGTTTGTATGTGGTTACCGAATGTTGTTCGAGTCCCGGATGAGATCCCGGACGTCACGAGGAGTTCCGGAATGGTCCGGAGGTAAAGATTTATATATAGGAAGTCCTGTTTCGCCATCGGGACAAGTTTCGGTCATCGGTATTGTCAATGACCACCGGAAGGGTCCCGGGGTCCACCGGTGGGGCCACCTATCCCGGAGGGTCCCATGGGCTGAGGTGAGAAGGATCCAGCCCAAAGTGGTCTGGGCGCCACTTCCCTAGGGCCCATGCGCCTAGGGTGAAGGGGAAACCCTAAAGGAAGATTCCCATAAGGGAAGGCACCTCCTAGGTGCCTTGGGGAAGGACTCCTCCCGGCCGCCGCCCCTTGGAGATTGGATCTCCTAGGGGCTGGCGCACCCCCTTGGGATCCCTATATATAGTGGGGTAGGAGGGCCTCTCAAACACACCTTTTGCCTTTGGTGCAGCCTCCCTCTCTCCCAAGTTCTTCTCCTCCTCCTCTCCCTTGGTGCTTGGCGAAGCCCTGCGGGATTGCCATGCTCCTCCATCACCACCATGCCGTTGTGCTGCTGCTGGATGGAGTCTTCCTCAACCTCTCCCTCTCTCCTTGCTGGATCAAGGCATGGGAGACGTCACCGGGCTGTACGTGTGTTGAACGCGGAGGTGCCGTCCGGTTGTCACTAGGATCTCCGGTGATTTGAATCATGACGAGTACGACTCCTTCAACCCCGTTCTCATGAACGCTTCCGCTTAGCGATCTACAAGGGTATGTAGATGCACTCTCCTTCCCTCGTTGCTAGTTTCTCCATAGATAGATCTTGGTGACACGTAGGAAAATTTTGAATTTATGCTACGTTCCCCAACAATCGACCGTGCCAATAAAGTGGGTGGTGGGTGGGCAACAAATTCCTTCGTCGCCTGCCTCCCACTCGAGCCGGACATAGTTCGGCGCAGAGCCTACTGACAAAGAGAGAGACTTTAATGAGTCCAGCATGTCGCCAAAGGGCGAAAGTGTGGAAAGATATCCGCAGCGGTGAACTCCATTACCGGAGCCCATCCTGGCCCAACGGGCTCGGGAGCGTGCGGACTGGAACCAACGTCCGGATATGAATCCGGGGATTCGGAGTCACAGGCCACCGCAGAGGTAAGGCCCGTGTTCGGCTCCACCGCCGATGAGTGTGCGACCTGGGGGGCGGGGTCCATCCCTCCGTCCCTAGGCAACGCAGTCTGCTCCGGATCTAGGTCCGGGGACAGTACGGGGATGATGCCCCGAGCTTCGTCCGACGGCAGGTCTAGGCCATGCTCGTCGTGACTGTTCGGTGCTCCTGGCATGGACCCAAATCCATCAAAGATCATGTCTCCGCGGATGTCCGCCGTGTAGTTCAGGTTTCCGAACCTGACCTGGTGGCCAGGGGCGTAGCTATCGATCTGCTCCAGATGGCCAAGCGAGTTGGCCCGCAGTGCGAAGCCGCCGAACACGAAGATCTGTCCGGGGAGGAAAGTCTCGCCCTGGACAGTGTCGTTGACGATGATTGAAGGAGCCATCGAGCCTGACAGCGACGACACAGAGGAACTCTCAATGAAAGCACCAATGTCGGTGTCAAAACCGGCGGATCTCGGGTAGGGGGTCCCGATCTGTGCGTCAAGGCTGATGGTAACAGGAAGCAAGGGACACAGATGTTTACCTGTGTTACGGCCTTCTCGATGGAGGTAAAACCCTACTTCCTGCTTGATTAATATTGATGATATGGGTAGTACAAGAGTAGATCTACCATGAGATCATAGAGGCTAAACCCTAAGAGCTAGCCTATGATGGTATGATTGTAATTGTGATCGGCCTTCTAAGGACCAACATCTCCGGTTTATATAGACACCGGAGAGGGCTAGGGTTTACATGGAGTCGGTTACAAGGAAGGAAATATAATATCCGGATCGCCAAGCTTGCCTTCCATGCTAAGGAAAGTCCCATCCGGACATGGGCCGAAGTCTTGAGTCTTGTATCTTCACGCTTCAATAGTCCGGACGTTGCACACAGTCCGGCTGTCCGGATACCCCCTAATCCAGGACTCCCTCAGGGGGCACCCCAAAGACACACGAAAGTTTCTCTTAGCCGTGTGTGGTGCCCCCCTCCACAGTTACACACCTCGGTCATATCGTCGTAGTGCTTAGGCGAAGCCCTGCGCCGGTAACTTCATCATCACCGTCGCCACACCGTCGTGCTGACGGAACTCTCCCTTGTCCTCAACTGGATCAAGAGCTCAAGGGACGTCATCGAGCTGAACATGTGTTGAACGCGGAGGTGCTGTACGTTTGGTGCTTGGATCGGTTGGATCACGAAGACGTTCGACTACATCAACCACGTTACTAAACACTTCCGCTTTCGGTCTACGAGGGTATGTGGACACACTCTCCCCGCTCGTTGCTATGCTTCTCCTAGATAGATCTTGCGTGATCGTAGGATATTTTTTGAAATACTATGTTCCCCAACAGTGGCATTTGAGCCAGGTCTATGCGTAGATGTTATATGCACGAGTAGAACACAAAGAGTTGTGGGCGATAATAGTCATAGTGCTTACCAGCTACGTCTTACTTTGATTCGGCGGCATTGTTGGATGAAGCGGCCCGGACCGACATTACATGACCACGTTCATGAGACTGGTTCTACCGACGTGCTTCGCACACAGGTGGCTAGCGGGTGTCGTTTTCTCCAACTTTAGTTGAATCGAGTTTGACTACGCCCGATCCTTGCTGAAGGTTAAAACAACACACTTGACGAAAAATCATTCTAGTTTTGATGCGTAGGTAAGAACGGTTCTTGCTAGAAGCCCATAGCAGCCACGTAAAACTTGCAACAACAAAGTAGAGGACGTCTAACTTGTTTTTGCAGGGCATGTTGTGATGTGATATGGTCAAGACGTGATGAGATATAAATTGTTGTATGAGATGATCATGTTTTGTAAAAGTTATCGGCAACTCGCAGGACCCTTATGATTGTCGCTTTATTGTATAAAATGCAATCGCCATGTAATTTCTTTACTTTATCACTATGCGGTAGCGATAGTCGTAGAAGCAATAGTTGGAGAGACGACAATAATGCTACGATGGAGATCAAGGTGTCAAGCCAGTGACGATGGTGATCATGACGGTGCTTTGGAGATGGAGATCAAAGGCACAAGACGATGGTGGCCATATCATATCACTTATTTTGAATGCATGCGATGTTTATCCTTTATGCATCTTATTTTGCTTAGTACGGCGATAGTATTATAAGATGATCCCTCACTAAATTTCAAGGTACAAGTGTTCTCCCTGAGTATGCACCGTTGCTACAGTTCGTCGTGGCGAGACACCACGTGATGATTGGGTGTGATAAGCTCTACGTTCACATACAACGGGTGCAAGCCAGTTTTGCACACGCAGAATACTCGGATTAAACTTGATGAGCCTAGCATATGCAGATATGGCCTCGGAACACTGAGATCAAAAGATCGAACGTGAATCATATAGTAGATATGATCAACATAGTGATGTTCACCATTGAAAACTACTCCATATCACGTGATGATCGGACATGGTTTAGTTGATTTGGATCACGTGATCATTTACATGACTAGAGGGATGTCTATCTAAGTGGGAGTTCTTAAGTAATATGATTAATTGAACTTTAATTTATCATGAGCATAGTACATGATAATTTTTGCATGTCTATGTTATTGTAGATCAATGGCCCGTGCTACCATTCCCTTGAATTTTAATGCGTTCCTAGAGAAAGCTAAGTTGAAAGATGATGGTAGCAACTACACGGACTGGGTCCGTAACTTGAGGATTATCCTCATTGCTGCACAGAAGAATTATGTCCTGGAAGCACTGCTAGGTGCAAGACCCGCTGCAGGAGCAACTCCGGACGTTATGAACGTCTGGCAGAGCAAAGCTGATGACTACTCGATAGTTCAGTGTGCCATGCTTTACGGCTTAGAACCGAGACTTCAATGACGTTTTGAATGTCATGGAGCATATGAGATGTTCCAGGAGTTGAAGTTAATATTTCAAGAAAATGCCCGGATTAAGAGATATGAAGTCTCCAATAAGTTCTATATAGCTGCAAGATGGAGGAGAATAGTTCTGTCAGTGAACATATACTCAGAATGTCTGGGTACTACAAACACTTGACTCAACTGGGAGTTAATCTTCCTGATGATAGTGTCATTGACAGAGTTCTCCAATCACTGCCACCAAGCTACAACGTGATGAACTATAATATGCAAGGGATGAATAAGACAATTCCTGAGCTCTTCGCGATGCTAAAGGCTGTGGAGGTAGAAATCAAGAAGAACGGCAAGCAAGTTGCTGCTCAAGTGAAGAAGCCCAAGTCTGGACCTAAGCCTGAAACTGAGTGCTACTACTGCAAAGGGACTGGTCACTTGAAGCGGAACTGCTCCAAGTATTTAGCTGATAAGAAGGATGGCAAAGTGAAAGGTATATTTGATATACATGTTATTGATGTGTACCTTACTGATGCTCGTAGTAGCGCCTGGGTATTTGATACTGGTTCTTATGCTCATATTTGCAACTCGAAACAGGGGCTATGGATTAAAAGAAGATTGGCTAAGGACGAGGTGACGATGCGCGTGGGAAATGGTTCCAAAGTCGATGTGATCGCAGTCGGCACACTACCTCTACATCTACCATCGGGATTAGTTTTAGACCTGAATAATTGTTATTTGGTGCCAGCGTTGAGCATGAACATTATATTTGGATCATGTTTGATGCGAGATGGTTATTCATTTAAATCAGAGAATAATGGTTGTTCTATTTATATGAGTAATATCTTTTATGGTCATGCACCCTTGATGAGTGGTCTATTTCTGTTGAATCTTGATAGTAGTGCTACACATATTCATAATATTGAAGCCAAAAGATGCAAAGTTAATAATGATAGTGCAACTTATTTGTGGCACTGCCGTTTAGGTCATATTGGTGTAAAGCGCATGAAGAAACTCCATGCTGATGGGCTTTTGGAATCACTTGATTATGAATGACTTGATGCTTGCGAACCATGCCTCATGGGCAAGATGACTAAGACTCCATTCTCCGGAACAATAGAGCGAGCAACTGATTTATTGGAAATGATACATGCTGATGTATGCGGTCCGATGAGTGCAGAGCCTCGCGGTGGGTATCGTTATTTTTTGACCTTCACAGATGATTTAAGCAGATATGGGTATATCTACTTGATGAAACATAAGTCTGAAACATTTGAAAAGTTCAAAGAATTTCAGAGTGAAGTGGAAAAACATCATAACAAGAAAATAACGTTTCTAAGATCTGATCGTGGAGGAGAATATTTGAGTTATGAGTTTGGTCTTCATTTGAAACAATGTGGAATAGTTTCACAACTCACGCCACCTGGAACACCACAGCGTAATGGTGTGTCCGAACGTCATAACCGTACTTTATTAGATATGGTGCGATCTATGATGTCTCTTACTAATTTACCGCTATCGTTTCGCGGTTATGCTTTAGAGACCATTGCATTCACGTTAAATAGGGCACCATCCAAATCCATTGAGAGGACACCATATGAATTGTGGTTTAGAAAGAAACCTAAGATGTCGTTTCTTAAAGTTTGGGGCTGCGATGCTTATGTGAAAAAGCTTCAACCTGATAAGCTCGAACCCAAATCAGAGAAATGTTTCTTCATAGGATACCCAAAGGAGATTGTTGTGTACACCTTCTATCACAGATCCGAAGGCAAGATATTTGTTGCTAAGAATGGATCCTTTCTAGAGAAGGAGTTTCTCTCGAAGGAAGTGGATGGGAGGAAAGTAGAACTTGATGATGTAATTGTACCTTCTCCCGAATTGGAAAGTAGTTTATCATAGAAATCAGTTCCAGTGATTCCTACACCAATTAGTGAGGAAGTTAATGATGATGATCATGAAACTTCAGATCAAGTTACTACCGAACCTCATAAGTCAACCAGAGTACGTTCCGCATCAGAGTGGTACGGTAATCCTATTATGGACATCATGTTACTAGACCATGACAATCCTACGAACTATGAGGAAGCGATGATGAACCCAGATTCCACAAAATGGCTTGAGGCCATGAAATCTAAGATGGGATCCATGTATGAGAACAAGGTGTGGACTTTGGTTGACTTGCTCGATGATCGGCAAGCCATAGAGAATAAATGGATCTTCAAGAAGAAGACCGACGCTGACGGTAATGTTACTTCTACAAAGCTTGACTTGTAGCAAAAGGTTTTCGACAAGTTCAAGGAGTTGACTAGGATGAGACCTTCTCACCCGTAGCGATGCTTAAGTCTGTCCGAATCATGTTAGCAATTGCCGCATTTTATGATTATGAAATTTGGCAAATGGATGTCAAAACTGCTTTCCTTAATGGATTTCTTAAAGAAGAGTTGTATATGATGCAACCAGAAGGTTTTGTCGATCCTAAAGGTGCTAACAAAGTGTGTAAGCTCCAGCGATCCCTTTATGGACTGATGCAAGCCTCTCGGAGTTGGAATATACGCTTTGATAGTGTGATCAAAGCATATGGTTTTATACAGACTTTTGGAGAAGCCTGTATTTACAATAAAGTGAGTGGGTACTCTGTAGTATTACTATTATTATATGTGGATGACATATTGTTGATTGGAAATGATACAAAATTTCTGAATAGCATAAAAGGATACTTGAATAAGAATTTTTCAATGAAAGACATCGGTGAAGCTGCTTACATATTGGGCATCAAGATCTATAGAGATAGATCAAGACGCTTAATTGGACTTTCACATAGCACATACCTTGATAAAATTTTGAAGACGTTCAAAATGGATCTCTCAAAGAAAGGGTTCTTGCCTGTGTTACAAGGTGTGAAGTTGAGTGAGACTCAATGCCCGATCACTGCAGAAGATAGAGAGAAAATGGAAGTCATTCCCTATTCCTCGGCCATAGGTTCTATCATGTAAGCAATGCTGCATACCAGACCTGATGTGTTCCTTGCTATAAGTATAGTAGGGAGGTACCAAAGTAATCCAGGAGTGGATCACTGGACAGCGGTCAAGAACATCCTGAAATACCTAAAAAGGACTATGGATATGTTTCTCATTTATGGAGGAGACAAAGAGCTCGTCGTAAATGGTTACGTCGATGCAAGCTTTGACTCTGATCCGGATGACTCTAAGTCCCAATCCGGATACGTATTTATATTGAATGGTGGAGCTGTCAGTTGGTGCAGTTCCAAGCAGAGCGTCGTGGCGGGATCTACGTGTGAAGCGGAGTACATAGCTGCTTGAGAAGCAGCAAATGAAGGAGTCTGGATGAAGGAGTTCATATCCGATCTAGGTGTAATACCTAGTGCATCGGCTCCAATGAAAATCTTTTGTGACAATACTGGAGCAATTGCCTTGGCAAAGGAATCCAGATTTCACAAGAGAACCAAGCACATCAAGAGACACTTCAATTCCATCCGCGATCTAGTCAAGGAGGGAGATATAGAAGTTTGCAAAATACATATGGATCTGAATGTTGCAGACCCATTGACTAAGCCTCTTCCACGAGCAAAACATGATCAGCACCAAGACTCCATGGGTGTTAGAATCATTACTATGTAATCTAGATTATTGACTCTAGTGCAAGTGGGAGACTGAAGGAAATATGCCCTAGAGGCAATAATAAAGTTGTTATTTATATTTCCTTATATCATGATAAACGTTTATTATTCATGCTAGAATTGTATTACCTGGAAACTTAGTACATGTGTGAATACATAGACAAACAGAGTGTCCCTAGTATGCCTCTACTTGACTAGCTCGTTAATCAAAGATGGTTAAGTTTCCTAGCCATAGACATATGTTGTCATTTGATGAACGGGATCACATCATTAGTGAATGATGTGATGGACAAGACCCATCCGTTAACTTAGCATAATGATCGTTTAGTTTCATTGTTGTTGCTTTCTTCATGACTTATACATGTTCCTCTGACTATGAGATTATGAAACTCCCGAATACCTCAAGAACACCTTGTGTGCTATCAACTGGCACAACGTAACTGGGTGATTATAAAGATGCTGTACAGGTGTCTGCGAAGGTGTTTGTTGGGTTGGCATAGATCAAGATTAGGATTTGTCACTCCGTGTATCGGAGATTTATCTCTGGGCCCTCTCGGTAATGCTCATCACTATAAGCCTTGCAAGCAATGTGACTAATGAGTTAGTTACGGGATGATGCATTACGGAACGAGTAAAGAGACTTGACGGTAACGAGATTGAACTAGGTATGATGATACCGACGATCGAATCTCGGGCAAGTAACATGCCGATGACAAAGGGAACAATGTAGGTTTTTATGCGGTTTGACCGATAAAGATCTTCGTAGAATATGAAGGAGACAATATGAGCATCCAGGTTCCGCTATTGATTATTGACCAAAGATGTGTGTCGGTCATGTCTACATAGTTCTCGAACCCGTAGGGTCCGCACACTTAACCTTCGATGACGATTTGTATTATGAGTTATGTGATTTGATTAACTGAAGTTTGTTCGAAGCCCCGGATGAGATCTAGGACATGACGAGGAGTCTCGAAATGGTCGAGACATAAAGATTTATATATTGGAAGGTTGCATTTGGACATCAGGATGGTTCCGGGATGTTCGGGCATTTTTTCGGAGTACTGGGAGGTTACCGGAACCCCCGGGGGAGTTAATGGGCCTTCATGGTCCCTAGTGGAGAGAGGAGGCAGTGGCTAGGTGGAGGCGCGCGCCTCCCAAGCCCAAACCGAATTGGACTAGGGTTGGGGGGGGGGGCGGCCCCCCTTTCCTTCTCCCCTCTTCTCCCTTCCCTCCTTCTCCTAGTTGGAATAGGAAAGGGGGGGGCACCCCAAAGACACATGAAAGTTTCTCTTAGCCGTGTGCGGTGCCCCCCTCCACAGTTACACACCTCGGTCATATCATCGTAGTTCTTAGGCGAAGCCCTGTGCCGGTAACTTCATCATCACCGTCGCCACGCCATCATGCTGACGAAACTCTCCCACGTCCTCAACTGGATCAAGAGCTCGAGGGACGTCATCGAACTGAACATGTGCTGAACACGGAGGTGCCATACGTTCGGTGCTTGGATTGGTTGGATCGCGAAGACGTTCGACTACATCAACTACGTTACTAAAAGCTTCCGCTTTCGGTCTACGAGGGTACGTGGACACACTCTCTCCGCTCGTTGCTATGCTTCTCCTAGATAGATCTTGCGTGGTCGTAGGATATTTTTTGAAATAATACGTTCCCCAACACCGGCCTCCTCCCCTCTCCTCCTTTATATACGGGGGCAGGGGGCACCCAAAAGCACATAAATTGTTTCTTAGCCGTGTGCAGTGCCCCCCTCCACCGTTTACTATCCGGTCATATTATCGTAGTGCTTAGGCAAAGCCCTGCGCGGATCACTTCACCATCACCGTCACCACATCGTCGTGCTGACGAAACTCTCCCTCGACACTTTGCTAGATCAAGAGTTCGAGGGACGTCATCGAGCTGAGCGTGTGCAGAACTTGGAGGTGCCGTACGTTCGGTGCTTGATCGGTTGAATCGAGAAGACGTTTGACTACATCAACCGTGTTAAGCTAACGCTTCCGCTTTCGGTCTACGAGGGTACGTGGACACACTCTCCCCCTATCGTTGCTATGCATCTCCTAGATAGATCTTGCGTGATCGTAGGAATTTTTTTGAAATTGCATGCTACGTTCCCCAACAGTGGAATCTGAGCAAGGTCTATGCGTAGATGATATGCACGAGTAGAACACAAAGAGTTGTGGGCGATGATAGTCATACCGCTTACCACCAACATCTTATTTTGATTCTGCGGTATTGTTGGATGAAGCGGCTTGGACCAACCTTACATGACCGCGTTCATGAGACCGGTTCCACCGACAGACATGCAACTTATTTTGCATAAAGGTGGCTGGCGGGTGTCTGTTTCTCCAACTTTAGTTGAATTGAATTTGACTACGTCCGGTCCTTGTTGAAGGTTAAAACAGCAAACTTGACAAAACATCGTTGTGGTTTTGATGCGTAGGTAAGAACGGTTCATACTAGAAGCCCGTAGAAGCCACGTAAAACTTGCAAGCGACAAAGTAGAGGACGTCTAACTTGTTTTTGTAGGGCATGTTGTGATGTGATTGTTGGGGAACGTAGCATGAAATTTCAAAAAAAAAAAATCCTACGATCACGCAAGATCTATCTAGGAGATGCATAGCAACGAGAGTGGGAGAGTGTGTCCACGTACCCTCATAGACCGAAAGCGTTAGTTTAACGCGGTTGATGTAGTCGAACGTCTTTGCGATCCAACCGATCAAGTACCGAACATACGACACCTCCGAGTTCAGCACACGTTCATCTCGATGATGTCCCTCGAACTCTTGATCCAGCAGAGTGTCGAGGGAGAGTTTCGTCAGCACAGCGGCATGGTGACGGTGATGGTGAAGTGATCTGCACAGGGCTTCACCTAAGCACTACGACAATATGACCGAAGGAGTAAACGGTGGAGGGGGCACCGCACACGGCTAAGAAACAATTGATGTGCTTTGGGGTGCCCCCTGCACCATTATATAAAGGACGAGAGGGAGGAGGCCGGCCCTAGGGGGCGCGCCAAGTGGGGGGGGGAACCGACTTGGACTCCTAGTCCTATTCGGCCCCCCTTCCTTCTTTCGGAGGGGGAAAGGGGAAAGGAGAGGGAGAGGGAGAAGGAAAGGGGGACCGCGCCCCCTCCCCTTGTCCAATTCGGACTGCCCATGGGGGCGCGTGCGCCACCCCTTGTGGGCTTCCCTCTCTCTCTCCCCTATGGCCCATGTTGGCCCATGTTGGCCCATTACTTTCCCCGGGGGGTTCCAGTAACCTCCCGGTACTCCGATAAATATCTGAAACGCTCCGGAACTATTCCGATGTACGAATACTATCGTCCAATATATCAATATTTACCTCTCGACCATTTCGAGACTCCTCGTCATGTCTGTGACCTCATCCGGGACTCCAAACAAACTTCAGTCACCAAAACACATAACTCATAATACAAATCGTCATTGATCGTTAAGCGTGCGGACCCTACGAGTTCGAGAACTATGTAGACATGACCGAGACACCTCTCCAGTCAATAACCAATAGCAGAACCTAGATGCTCGTATTGGCTCCCACATATTCTATGAAGATCTTTATCTGTCAAACCATTATGATAACATACATTATTCCGTTTCTCATCGATATGTTACTTGCCCGAGATTCAATCGTCGGTATCCTCATACCTAGTTCAATCTCGTTACCAGCAAGTCTCTTTACTCATTCCGTAATGCATCATCCCGTAACTAATTCATTAGTCACATTGCTTGTAAGGCTTATTATGATGTGCATTACCGAGAGGGCCGAGAGATACCTCTCCGATATTCGGAGTGACAAATCCTAATCTTGATCTATGCCAACCCAACAAAACACCTTCGGAGATACCTGTAGAGCATCTTTATAATCACCCATTTATGTTGTGACGTTTGATAGCACCCAATATATTCCTCTGGTATTCAGGAGTTGCATAATCTCATAGTCAAAGGAACATGTATAAGTCATGAAGAAAGCAATAGCAATAAAACTTAACGATCATTATGCTAAGCTAACAGATGGGTCTTGTCCATCACATCATTCTCCTAATGATGTGATCCAGTTCATCAAATGACAACACATGTCTATGGTTAGGAAACTCAACCATCTTTGATTGACGAGCTAGTCTAGTAGAGGCTTACTAGGGACACTATTTTGTCTATGCATCCACACATGTATCAAGTTTCCGGATAATACAATTCTAGCATGAATAATAGATATTTATCATGATATAAGGAAATATAAATAACAACTTTATTATTGCCTCTAAGGCATATTTCCTTCAGTCTCCCACTTGCACTAGAGTCAATAATCTAGATTACATTGTAATGATTCTTACACCCATGGAGTCTTGGTGTTGATCATGTTTTGCTCGTGGAAGAGGCTTAGTCAACGGGTCTGCCACATTCAGATCCGTATGTATTTTGCTAATCTCTATGTCTCCCTCCTTGACTTCATCACGGATAGAGTTGAAGCGTCTCTTGATGTGTTTGGTTCTTTTGTGAAATCTGTATTCCTTCGCCAAGGCTATTGCTCCAGTATTGTCACAAAATATTTTCATTGGACCCGATGCACTAGGTATTACACCTAGATCGGATATGAACTCCTTCATTCGCTGCTTCCGAACCAACTATGTACTCCGCTTCACATGTAGATCCCGCCACGACGCTTTGCTTGGAACTGCACCAACTGACAACTCCACCATTCAATAAAAATATGTATCCGATTTGTGACTTAGAGTCATCCGGATCAGTTTTAAAGCTAGCACGTAACCATTTATGACGAGATCTTTGTCACCTCCATAAACGAGAAACATATCCTTAGTCCTTTTCAGGTACTTCAGGATGTTCTTGACCGCTGTCTAGTGATCCACTCCTGGATTACTTTGGTACCTCCCTGCTATACTTATAGCAAGACACACATTAGGTCTGGTACACAGCATAGCATACATGATAGAACCTATGGCTGAAGCATAGGGAATGACTTTCATTTTCTCTCTATCTTCTGAAGTGGTCGGGCATTGAGTCTGACTCAACTTCACACCTTGTAACACAGGCAAGAACCCTTTCTTTGACTGATCCATTTTGAACTTCTTCAAAATCTTATCAAGGTATGCGCTTTGTGAAAGTCCAATTAAGCATCTTGATCTATCTCTATAGATCTTAATGCCCAATATATAAGCAGCTTCATCGAGGTCTTTCATTGAAAAACTCTTATTCAAGTATCCTTTTATGCTATCCAGAAATTCTATATCATTTCCAATCCACAATATGTCATCCACATATAATGTTAGAAATGCTACAGAGCTCCCAGTCACTTTCTTGTAAATACAGGATTCTCCAAAAGTCTGTATAAAACCATATGCTTTGATCACCTCATCAAAACGTATATTCCAACTCCGAGAGGCTTGCACCAGTCCATAAATGGATCGCTGGAGCTTGCACACTTTGTCGGCACCTTTAGGAATGACAAAACATTTTGGTTGCATCATATACAACTCTTCTTTAAGAAATCCATTAAGGAATGTATTTTTGACATTCATTTGCTAGATTTCATAATCATAAAATGCGGCAATTGCTAACATGATTTGGACAGACTTAAGCATCGCTACGGGTGAGAAGGTCTCATCACAGTCAACTCCTTGAATTTGTCAAAAACCTTTTGCGACAAGTCGAGCTTTGTAGACAGTAACATTACCATCAGCATCAGTCTTCTTCTTAAAGATCCATTTATTCTCTATGGTTTGCCGATCATCGGGCAAGTCCACCAAAGTTCATACTTTGTTCTCATACATGGATCCCATCTCAGATTTCATGGCCTGAAGCCATTTTGCGGAATCTGGGCTCATCATCGCTTCCTCATAGTTCGTAGGTTCGTCATGGTCTAGTAACATGACTTCCAGAACAGGATTACCGTACCATTGTGGTGCCGAGTGTGCTCTGGTTGACCTACGAGGTTCGGTAGTAACTTGATCCGAAGTTTCATGACAATTATCATTAGCTTCCTCATTAATTGGTGTAGGCATCACTGGAACTGATTTCTGTGATGAACTACTTTCTAATTCAAGAGAAGGTACAATTACCTCATCAAGTTCTACTTTCCTCCCACTTACTTTTTTCGAGAGAAACTCCTTCTCTAGAAAGGATCCATTCTTAGCAATAAATATCTTGCCTTCGGATCTGTGATAGAAGGTGTACCCAACAATCTCTTTTGGGTATCCTATGAAGACCCACTTCTCCGATTTGGGTTCGTGCTTATCAGGCTGAAGCTTTTTCACATAAGCATCGCAACCCCATACTTTAAGAAACGACAGCTTAGGTTTCTTGCCAAACCACAGTTCATATGGTGTCATCTCAACGGATTTAGATGGTGCCCTATTTAAAGTGAATGCAGCTGTCTCTAATGCATAACCCCAAAACGATAGTGGTAAATCGGTAAGAGACATCATAGATCGCACAATATCTAATAAAGTATGGTTATGACGTTCGGACACACCATTACGCTGTGGTGTTCCAGGTGGCGTTAGTTGTGAAACTATTCCACATTGTTTTAAATGAAGGCCAAATTCGTAACTCAAAATATGCCTCCGCGATCAGATCGTAGAAACTTTATTTTCTTGTTACGAATATTCTCTACTTCACTCTGAAATTCTTTGAACTTTTCAAATGTTTTAGACTTGTGTTTCATCAAGCAGATATACCCATATCTGCTTAAATCATCTGTGAAGGTCAGAAAATAACGATACCCGTCGCGAGCCTCAACACTCATCGGACCGCATACATCGGTATGTATTATTTCCTGTAAGTCAGTAGCTCGTTCCATTGTTCTGGAGAACGGAGTCTTAATCATCTTGCCCATGAGGCATGGTTTGCAAGCATCAAATGATTCATAATCAAGTGATTCCAAAAGTCCATTTGCATGGAGTTTCTTCATGCGCTTTACACCAATATGACCTAAACGGCAGTGCCACAAATATATTGCACTATCGTTATCAACTTTGCATCTTTTGGCATCAATGTTATGAATATGTGTATCACCACGATCGAGATTCAACAAAAATAGACCACTCTTCAAGGGTGCATGACCATAAAAGATATCACTCATATAAATAGAACAACCATTATTCTCTGATTCAAATGAATAATCGTCTCGCATTAAACAAGATCTAGATATAATGTTCATGCTCAATGTGTCGTTGTACAAAAAGAAGGGCATGTTTTTGTACCCATTTACCTGTGCACGGGTAGTCAGAGCCGCGCCAACTACCACACCAAGCAGAGCAGTGGAGGTGAGCCAAGGTAAGACCGAAGCCCAAGATAACCAGAGCAACGCCAAAACCAAGGCCACAAAGATCAGATGGACGAAGCAGGTTTCCCCGACAAGGACCGGTTCCGGCAGCCTCGGTTCCTAAGCAAGACCCTTCTTAGGGCAGCTCGCCACACGCCAAAGCGAGCCACCCTCGAGCCCACCAACACTCGACAAATGCATTGGGACAGGGCTCGGGAGGCACCTCTATGGTGGCATGCAGATCTTTGTGAAGACAAAGAATAGTCAAGATCAAATGAGGATAGGAAGGCATCCATCCTCATCAAAGAAACCCACAAGACCCACGGCAAGATCCTTGCCAGGGACGCCTGCGTGCCACGGCAAGACCCTTGTCGGGCCACCCGGCAAGGCCCTCGCCAAGCGCACCAGCAGGGCCACCATCAGGCCCGCACCGGCCAAGTCTCCGCCGCCGTTCGCATGCAGCTGCCAACCCAACCGGGTCAAGGTGCACTGCGTGGCAACATGCAGCCCTTCGTGGAGGTTCCACCACAGCCACCTCACCGCCTGCTCGCCTACATGGCACTGCATGCATCATCGCCGTATGCGTGTCGAAGCTTGGAGGAGCGGCGACAGACGGGACGGGCCTCGCCCCCATCCCCAATAAAGTGAAGGGACACCTAAGCCTCGCATTAAATGCGCTTTGTCCTGTAATACCAGCGATAAGCTCGTGACATCAGAGCACTTTCCACCTCCCTCATGTGCCACTGTGGCAGCCCCTTTCGCCTATAAAAGAGGCCCATGGCACACGGGAGAAGGATTCAGCTCTTTGGAACCTCACAACACCTAGAGCTAGTTCAAGAGCTCAAGAACACTAAATACATCCACCAAACCAGGATCGTAGGGTTTTACGCATCTTTGCGGCCCGAACCAGGGTAAATCCCTTTGTGTCGTCTGCTAGTCCCGCTCTTCTCACGATCCCCATGCCCCGCAACCATAGAAGGGATTCCAGTGATCCCATACGTGTCGTTTCCCACCGACATCTTTGGCGCGCCAGGTAGGGGGTGCAATTGTGAGAATCTGGTCTAGCAGTTGACCTAGCTGTTCTTCATCGCCATGGCTCCTAAGAAGAAGGCGACCACAGCGATCGGTTTGTCCAGGACCAGGTTGCCAGCACCGGTGCGGACCGGTAGCGGGCCAGTCGTAGAGAGAACCCGCGGCGCGGCCCGTGAACATCCACATCACCCTGGCGGTTCAGTCCTGGCAAGTGGCGTCGTTCACGCGCCAGGCGACGAGCCGCCAGTCGCGGGCTCCAGAGACGGAGTCGGGCCCCCCCGCAGGCGGCGCGGGGCCCTCCAGGGGCGCCGCCATCCCACCAGACGGTGGCACGGCGGCCTCCAAGACACCAACACCAGCGCCCATGGCGCGCTCTTCCCAGGTTGGGCGTGATGAGCAGCGTCACCCTGCTGGTGACCCTGCACGCCACCCTGGGAAGAGTCCCGTGCGCCCATCACATGATGAGGAGGGCCAGCATGCGCGCCGAGGTGCTGACGGAGGTGGCGAACGGCTGCGGGGCCGCGACGCAGCTCCTTCTAACATGGTTAGAAGTCGAGGTGCATAGCGGTCCACCCAGCTCTCGCCGCCACCCACACCAGCGAAGGCCCTAGCACGCGCGCAGCTGCTCCTCGATTTTCCTCCCGCCACGGAGAAGCTTGATGAATGGAGGGCCACCGTCCGGAGCCTCGTCAGCATCGCCAACAACGATGAGTTGCGGCCGGCGGGACCTGTAGGCCGTCGCTCCACCGGGCTACCGCGCACCAGCGGACGCCATGCCGGTGGCGACGCGGCCACGGTGTACTCCCCACCTCCATCCCGACCGCCCCGGGTGTCGGTTCGTCGCGACAACGCTTGAGCTGACATCTCCATCGCGTCGTTCGACCCGCGCACCAACCGCGATCAGTGTCAAGTCCTTCAGGAGCGGGCTCATGAGGACGCTCGAACTACGATCGAGCGCCGACGAGACGCACGCCACCAGTCGGACAGGCGGGCAGGGCCCACTACGCACCACCCAGCGCCGAGAGGCTACGGTGGCCTACCTTATGAGGTGGGTTGTCCGGCTTTCACCCGTGAGCTGCGGCAGTTCCAGTGGCCCTCCCACCGTACGTTCAAGCCCGACGTTGGCGAGAAGTACAACGGCAAGACTCACCCGTCAGAGTTCCTCAGCATCTACACCATCGCGATGCAAGCTGCTGGGGCCCGCGACGATAAGGTGCTTGCCAACTACTTCCCGTTGGCACTCAAGCCTAATGTTATGTCATGGTTGATGCACTTGTCGGTGGATTCCATCTCTTCTTGGGTGGATCTGTGCCATGAGTTTGTTGGCGCCTTTACCGGAGGTCACCAAGCTCATGGGCAGGCTAGTGATTTACACAGCATCCCCCAGAAGGAAGGAGAAAACCTGTGCAAGTACATCCAAAGGTTCAGCCGGGTGCAGTACAACATCCCCGATGTTCATCCCGCCGCCGTGATCAGTGTGTTCCATCAGAACATGCGCAACCGCAAGATGCGTGAAGAACTGGCGATGAACAAGGTTAAGGATGTGGCCGAGCTCTATGTTCTGGCCGATCGATGCGCTCGTGCCGAGGAGGGAAGGAAGTACCCCGGCGAAGATGCCGGTGCGGAAACCGGCTCCACTGGCGACACCGCCACTCTAGCGAAGAAGGGCCGACGCCGTAACAGGAAGCGCAAGGGCAAGGCCGTGCTTGCCGTCGAGGGATCCGACGACACCGACGCTAAGAAGACCGGCGAGACCCTCGCACCCACTCCGGCAAGCGCACCTCTTTGGGGTGTTGCGCTCCCGTTGAGGACGTGCCAGAGAGCTCCGCCGGCAAGAGCAAGAAGTCCAGAGCCACACCACCAGAGACCAAGAAGGTGCCCATCAAGGAGGGCGGTATGGGGGGAGCTTTTACCATAAGCTCCACCCTCGACGGCAAATAGGAAAGCGAGCTTGTCACCTTCCCGTGGGCGGATGTTGATGTGTTTGCATGGCAGGCCTCCGACATCCCCGGCGTTCCCAGGGAGGTGATTGAGCACCACCTTGCTGTCTGTCCTCATGCGCGGCCCATCAAGCAAACGGTCAGGAAGCAAGCTCTGGAGAGACAGGAGTTCATCACGGAGGAAATCAGAAAGCTAGAGGCGGCAGGTTTGGTGAGGGGAGTACTCCATCCGACGTGGTTGGCCAATCCGGTGGTAGTGCGCAAGGCAAACAGGAAGTGGAGGCTGTGTAGTGATTACACGTACATCAATAAGGCATGTCCAAAGGATCCTTTCCGTTACAGCGCATTGACCAGATTGTTGACTCCACGGCTGGGTGTGACCTCTTGTCGTTCCTTGACACCTACTCAGGATACCACCAGATCTTCATGACAAAGGAAGACGAGGAAAAGACAGCATTCATCACCCCATGTTGTACGTATTGCTTTTTACAAATGCCTTTCGGGTTGAAGAGTGCTGGATCAACCTTTGCAAGAGCAGTCCAAATTGGTTTTGAGCCCCAGCTACATAGAAATATGGAAGCTTATATGGATGACATAGTGGTCAAAACCAAGGAAAAAGCAACACTTGTACAAGATCTGGAGGAAACATTTGGGAACCTGCGCAAGATCAACCTCAAATTGAACCACGAGAAGTGTGTCTTCAGCGTCGTCCCGTCCGCAAGCTTCTCGGTTCTTTGTGTCCCAAAGATGGGATTGAAGCAAACCCAGATAAGATCAAGGCCATCGAGCAGATTGAGGCACCCAAAGCGGATCAAGGACGCGCGCTGCTCATCGGGCTGCGTTGCAGCCATGAACCAGTTCATCTCCAAACCGCATGAGCGTGCCCTTCCTTTTTTCAAGATCCCGAAGAAGGCAAGGCCAGTGGAGTGGACCCCAGAGGCCGAGGCAGCGCTGCAAGATTTGAAGAAATACCTCTCCTCTACCCCAGTGTTGGTTGCGCCTAAACCACAAGAACCGTTGCTGCTTTACCTAGCGGCAACAAATCAGGTGGTTAGCGCCGCACTAATGGCGCAGAGAGAGGTTGATGAGGAGACAGCAGCAGCGACGGAATCGATGGGTGACGGGCCGGAACCCTCCTGTAGGGCTCACCCCAAGAAGATCGAAGTCCCGGCAAGGCTCGGTCCCGGCAAGACTGGTGCCAGTACGACGGGACCACGCGACCGGGTGAAGAGGCGCAGAAGAAGAAAATGGTACAACACCCAGTTTACTTTGTCAGCTCCCTCTTGCAGGGGGCTAGGTCGAGGTACTCAGATGTGCAAAAGCTGCTCTTCGGCCTCCTTATGGCTTCGAGGAAGCTGCGCCATTACTTCCAAGCGCACAAGATCACGGTAGTCACCTGCCTCCCATTGCAACGGATAATCGCATAACCCGGATGCAACGGGAGGATCGTGGAATGGGCCCTGAGCTGTCAAGTTTCAGTTTGAAGTTCGAAAGTACCTCGGCGATTCAGGCGAGTCTTGGCGGAGTTTGTTGCGGAATGGACCTCGACGCCCGACGAAGAGGTACATGAGACCACTCTCCCGGGCAAGGAAACGAGCTGCAACTGGGTCATGTACTTTGATGGTGCCTTCTCACTGAAAGGCGCCGGTGCTGGTGTGCTGCTTGTCGCACCCACCGGAGAGCACCTCAAGTATGTCATCCAGATGCACTTCCCCGGGAGATGTCAACCAACAACACCGCCGAGTACGAGGGTTTGCTTGCCGGTCTCAGGATCGCGGCAGACCTTAGAGTTAAAAAGCTCATCGTCAGGGGCGACTCATAGCTCGTTGTCAGGCAGATCAACAAAGATTATCAAAGTCCATTGATGGAAGCTTACGTGGATGAGGTGAGGAAACTGGAGGAGCGCTTTTACGGTATACAAGCGGAGCATGTCCCTCGGGCGGAGAACGACATCGCCGACTACCTGTCAAAGCGCGCTGCCCTCAAGCTACCTGTGGAACCAGGTACTTTTGTGCTTCAGTTAACCCAACCATCCGTTGAGCCGTCAACCGGGCAGAACAAGCGGAGGAAGCTAGGCCCCGTCAAGTACTTCCCCACCGAGATCCCCGGAACTGCCTGCGAAGATGTTGCCGCGGATGCCGACCCTGCCGTGGGACAGCCGACTCCGGCAGGACCTCAGGTCATGGCCGTGGAGGCGGCCGCTCCCGTGGCAGAAGAGATGCCTTTGGTCCTTGTCGTCGAGCCACAGGCTTCGGCATGGGCGCAACACACCGTCCGATTCCTTCAAAAAGGGGAGCTTCCTGAGGAGCAAGCAGAGGCAGAAAGAGTAGCCCGCCGGTCTGCTCTGTACCAATTCGTTGATAACGACAGGCTGTAAGAAGACCGAATGGGGTGAAATTGATGTGCATCTCCCGGGAGGAAGGACTAAAGTTGTTGGCAAAGATACATGGAGGTATATGTGGCTCCCACATAGGGTCGAGAGCCCTTGCCGGCAAGGCTTTCCGACAAGGTTTCTTCTGGCCCACCGCCCTCTAGGATGCGACGGCACTAGTAACCAAGTGTGAAGCGTGCCAGTTCCATTCAAAGAAGCTCCATCAACCAGCTCAAGCCCTTCAAACTATCCCTCTCTCCTGGCCCTTCTCGGTCTGGGGGCTCGACATATTGGGCCCTTTCGACCATGTTGTCGGGGGCTTTGAGTAGTTATACGTCGTAGTCGACAAGTTCACAAAGTGGCCAGAGGTGGAAGCAGTGAGGAAGGTGACAACGCAGTAAGCCATCAATTTCTTCAAGGGACTAGTGTGCCATTTTGGGGTTCCCAACAGGATCATCACCGACAACGGCACACAGTTCACAAGCCATGCCTTCATGCAATACATTGAGGATCTTGGCAGCAGGGTCTGTTTTGCTTCCGTGGCACACCCACGGAGCAACGCTGCCAGAGAGAGCAAATGTTGAAGTCCTGCGAGGCTTAAGGACGAAGACTTTTGACAGGCTGCGTAAGAGCGGAAGGCACTGGATTGATGAGTTGCCGGCGGTTCTTTGGTCGATCAGAACGACACCAAATCGAGCCACCGGCCAGACACCCTTTGCCCTGGTTTACGGGGCAGAAGCAGTTCTCCCCATAGAACTCATATATGGGTCACCTCGAGTGCTCTCTTATGATGAGCTTGAGCAAGAGCGATTGCGGCAAGATGATGCGACGCTCCTTGAGGAAGATCGTCTTCGGGCGGCCGTGAGAGCAGCACGCTACCAGCAAGCCTTGCGCTGCTACCATAGCCGCAAGGTTCATGCCCGGAGCTTTGAGGAAAGCAACCTTGTTCTTCGCACGCTCAACCGCCAAGAATTCCAACAAGTTGATGCCGAAGTGGGAAGGCCCTTATCGGGTAATACGAGTCACCGTGCCCGGCGCAATCCGCTGGAGACCGAAGATGCCGCCCCAAAGGAGCAACTCCTGGAACATCGAGCATCTTCGCAAGTTTTACCCATATAGGCGGCTTGCCGGGCCTCCCGGCAAGCCACCTTTTGTACAAGCTTTGCCGACAAGGCATGTAGCCCTTTGTACAAAGCCAGGCGCAGACCCTGAGCACAAATAAACGAAGCGTTGGCGCCCTAAGTTATAGCATGCATGCTAGGTTGAGTCTCTTCCTTGGTTAGTGTTGATAGTGCTTAGCGGCGGCTAACCCCTAGCTTAGAGGTCGAGTGCGCGTCTCTCTGTTCTTCTCTGTCTTCTTTGGTTCGCAGGACACATGAATATCCTTGCCGAGCTGCTTTGGAAGAAAGGGGACGAACCGGCGTCCGGGCCCTGGCAAGCCAGTATTGCCGGGGGCTACAAGAGCAAAGATCCACCCGCGGCAAGCCAAGGTTGCCGGGGGCTGGAGGTTCAGATAAGTTCTCTATCCCTTGTCTTGCGTTTCGTTATGGACTGAGGTATGTGAAACCTCGTTTTATCCTTAGGCTACCGTGCTCCCCTCATTCCGGACCCTAGGACTCGTCTCCTGTGACCGAGTTTGGTCGTAGTCGCGGCAGCAAGGAAATGAAATGAGGAGCCTAAGCGCACCTCATCCCTGCCTCCGCCAAGGGCGTGAGAAAGGTCGAGCGAAGTGGTGGGACGGCAAGGCATGTTGCTGGGCGAGAAAACGCTTATCTTAAAGGCAACAAGGATTTACTCCTTGTCGTGGGTTTCACCTGCGAACGAAAAACCCGGCAAACATCCCTTTTTCATTAAAAAACACCCCGTACAGGTACAGTTCATACGAAATGAAAAACATGAGCAAGGGGATTACAAGTTTTAAATTTAACAAAGGCCCGCGGGCTTACAAACTAAAAAAGAGATAAGATGCCCGTAATCCCTTTCTTGTCCCTCTCCTCAGGAGGTAGGTTAAGGAGGCGAAAGGGGCACCTAGGCGAGCTACGAGAAGCAGAAAGCACCAAGAGAACACCTCGGTGGCCGCCCACGGGTGGGCTGGTGATGGCGGTGCCGTGAAAGGAGCTGGAAGACGAGGCGACAGGACCGGCAATACGCGATGAAGGCGTCGGTGCCCGCTTACTCCGAGTTGACGGCCTTGCAGCCCGCCCACTTACTCTTTCGCAGCCTCCCGACGCCAGCCGCCCAAGGAGACGGCCCCGAGAAGTTCAAGGAGCTGGCCCCGCCCCCGGCAAACCTCTGCCGGAGGAGCGGCCAGGTGTAGATGCTGCTGCTGCCGCACCCGCCCAGGTGCGGGGCGTCCGACGCCTAGTCGGACTCGTCCCCGCTGTCTTCCTCGTCACTTTCACTCGAGGAAGAGCTTCCATCGTCAGAATCTCCATCGGAAGAGCTCTCCATGCAGCACTTCAGGCGAGTCCCGTACTCTCCGAAGACCTTGACGGAGAGTAGGACGTCCTCCATTAATTTGAAATAGAGGACGAGCCCCGCCGTCAGGCTGTGGATGCGAGATAACGTCTTCCACCCACGACGGAGATACATGACTCGAGGAGTCGGGAAGTCGACGTCGACCCGCGTGCCCCCGTTCCGGCAACCCCTCATGTGCAATCTGAGTGATTGGGGCTGATCATGCTCCATCTCCCGAGCAAACGGGGCAGGAAGACGAAGGCGGCGACGCGGAGGCCGGCGCAGCCTAATGAAGAACTCGCGGGGCTGGTCTCCGACATGGCCTTCCATCGGGAAAGGCATCATTGGCGGGGGCGAAGCCGGCGCGCTGCCCCGTCCTCCTCTTCCCCGAGCACTGCGACCTCTGCCCCGGCCTTGCCCCCTCCCCTTTCCCCTCGTGACCGGATCCACCACCGCAGGCTTAGGAGGAGGAGGGACACGTTGTCGAGCGGCGATCCTCGCTGCCACCGTCGAAGGACCAGGATTCCCTTTCTCCATGGCGAGTGGAAGGAAGAAGCAGAAGCAAGAGGAGATAGATGATAGAAGAGTACGGGATGCCATCCCCCCTTCCCCCTCCTTATAAAGGAGCGGGGTCGGGGCTCGGCCGCCCCGTTCGGCCAATCTAGCGACCAGAGACGTGCGGAATCGGGACCGACCCGCTGCCCCAACCAGCGACGGCCCGGTTTCCCGCCCCCGCCGCTTGCTACCCCAAGTGCATGGGGGACACGTGGCGGACGCGCAGAACCGAGGGGACAGGCAAAGCGACCTCTCCCCACCCCGTGATCTTGGGGAGTGGACGCCTTGAAGACCGTGCCCGGGCCCCGTTCAGTAAATGAGCCGCGCCTCCACGCCTCCCTCTTTTTACGGGGAAGGCGCGAGCCGCCTCTTTACTGCGATGTGACGCATGCGTGTGAAAACCGCCCCTCGCATGCCGCCCACGTTATCAAACCCCTCCACGCCACACCACACGCGCGGGTCATGGGATGCGGGGGCGCGCGAAGAATCTTACCGCGGTAGAAACCGCCCCACCTGCCCGCACACCGTTTTTGGGCCTGGCCCAACAACGTGTCGCGCTTATGTGTGGCCCAGGCCCGGGGGCTCCTATCGGTATACAAAAAGAAGGGCACATTTTTGTACCCATTTACCTGTGCACGGGCAGTCAGAGCCGCGCCCACGACCACACCAAGCAGAGCAGGGGAGGTGAGCCAAGGTAAGACCGAAGCCCAAGATAATCAGAGCAACGCCAAGACCAAGGCCACAAAGATCAGATGGACGAAGCAGGTTTCCCCGGCAAGGACCCTTGCCGGGGCAGCCTCAACGGCCCCGGCAAGACCCTTGCCGGGGCAGCTCGCCCACGCCAGCCGAGCGAGCCACCCTCGAGCCCACCAACACTCGACAAATGCATTGGGACAGGGCTCGGCAGGCACCTCTGTGGTGGCATGCAGATCTTTGTGAAGACAAAGAATAGTCAAGATCAAATGAGGATAGGAAGGCATCCATCCTCACCGAAGAAACCCACAAGACCCCCGACAAGATCCTTGCCGGGGACGCTTGCGCGCCACGGCAAGACCCTTGCCAGGCCACCCGTCAAGACCCTTGCCGGGCCACCCGGCAAGGCCCTCGCCAAGCGCACCAGCAGGGCCACCATCAGGCCAGCACCAGCCAAGTCTCCGCCGCCGTTCGCATGCAGCTGCCGACCCAACCGGCTGGGCAGGCACCTGCGTGGCAACATGCAGCCCTTCGTGGAGGTTCCACCACAGCGCCACCTCAGCTGCCTGCCTGCCTACATGGCACTGCATGCATCACTGGCCAGGGCGCGTGTCGAAGCTTGGAGGAGCGGCGACAGACGGGACGGCCTCGCCCCCGTCCCCGATAAAGTGAAGGGACACCTAACCTCGCATTAAATGCGCTTTGTCCTGTAATACCAGCGATAAGCTCGTGACACTGTAGCACTTTCCACCTCCTGTGTGCCACTGTGGCAGCCCCTTTCGCCTATAAAAGGAGGCCCATGGCACACGAGAGAAGGATTCGGCTCTTTGGAACCTCGCAGTACCTAGAGCTAGTTCAAGAGCTCAAGAACACTAAATACATCCACCAAAGCAGGATCGTAGGGTTTTACGCATATTTTCGGCCCGAACCTGGGTAAATCCCTTTGTGTCGTCTGCTAGTCCCGCTCTTCTCACGATCCCCGCGCCCCGCAACCGTAGAAGGGATTCCAGTGATCTCATAAGTGTCATTTCTCACTGACACAATGCTGGCACCAAATAACAATTATTCAAGTCTAAAACTAATCCCGAAGGTAGATGTAGAGGTTGCGTGGCGACGGCGATCACATCGACCTTGGAACCATTACCAACATGCATCATCACCTCGTCCTTAGCCAATCTTCGTTTAATTCGTAGCCCCTGTTTCGAATTACAAATATGAGCAACCAAACTCGTATCAAATACCCAGGCACTACTACGAGCATTAGTAAGGTACACATCAATAACATGTATTTCAAATATACCTTTGTTCACTTTGCCATCCTTCTTAACCGCCAAATACTTGGGGTAGTTCCGCTTCCAGCGACCAATCCCTTTGTAGTAGAAGCACTAAGTGTCAGGCTTAGGTCCAGACTTCGGCTTCTTCCCGGGAGTGGCAACTTGCTTGCCATTCTTCTTGAAGTTCCCCTTCTTCCCTTTTCCCTTTTTCTTGAAACTAGTGGTCTTGTTAACCATCAAAACTTGATGCTCCTACTTTATTTCTACCTTCGCAGCTTTGAGCATTGCGAAGAGCTCGGGAATAGTCTTCAACATCCCTTGCATATTATAGTTCATCACGAGGCCTTTATTGCTTGGTGGAAGTGATTGAAGAACTCTGTCAATAACACTATCACCCGGAAGATTAACTCCCAGCTGAGTCAAGTGGTTATGGTACCCAGACATTCTGAGTATGTGTTCACCCTTGTAACTGTTCTCCTCCATCTTGCAGCTATAGAACTTGTTGGAGACTTCATATCTCTCAAATCGGGCATTTGTTTGAAATATTAACTTCAACTACTGGAACATCTCATATGGTCCATGACGTTCAAAACATCTTTGAAGTCCCGATTCTAAGCCGTAAAGCATGGCACACTGAACTATCGAGTAGTCATCAGATCGAGCTTGCCAGACGTTCATAACATCAGCATCTGCTCCTGCAGCAGGCCTTGGACCTAGTGGTGCATCAAGGACATAATTCTTCTGTGCAGCAGTGAGGATAATTCTCAAGTTACAGACCCAGCCCGTGTAGTCGTTGCCATCATCTTTCAACTTAGCTTTCTCTAGGAATGCATTAAAATTCAAGGGAACGGTAGCACGGGCCATTGATCTACAACATAGATATGCAAAAACTATCAGGACTAAGCTCATGATAAATTAAGTTCAATTAATCATATTACTTAAGAACTCTCACTTAGATAGACATCCCTCGAGTCATCTAAATGATCACGTGATACAAATCAACTATACCATGTCCGATCATCACGTGAGATGGAGTAGTTTTCAATGGTGAACATCTCTATGTTGATCATATCTACTATATGATTCAGGTTCGACCTTTCAGTCTCCAGCGTTCCGAGGCCATGTCTGTACATGCTAGGCTCGTCAAGTTTAACCTGAGTATTCTGCACGTGCAAAACTGTCTTGCACCCGTTGTATGTGAATGTAGAGCTTATCACACCCGACCATCACGTGGTGTCTCGGCACGATGAACTGTCGCAATGGTGCATACTTAGGGAGAACACGTATACCTTGAAATTTTAGTAAGGGATCATCTTATAATGCTACCGCCGTACTAAGCAAAATAAGATGCATAAAAGATAAACATCACATGCAATCAAAATATGTGACATGATATGGCCATCATCATCTTGTGCCTTTGATTCCATCTCCAAAGCACCGTCATGATCTCCATCGTCACCGGCTTGACACCTTCATCTCCATCGTAGCGTCGTGGTCGTCTCGCCAACTATTGCTTCTACAAGTATCGCTAACGCATAGTGATAAAGTAAAGCAATTACATGGCGTGTGCATCTCATACAATAAAGCGAGAACCATAAGGCTCCTGCCAGTTGCTGATAACTTTTACAACACATGATCATCTCATACAACAACGTATATCACTATCATAGCCTGGTTTTTGCCCTCTTTTCTTTGCTTGATTTTCAGCTGAGTTGATTTTGGATTTGGAGTTTTGAATCATTCCATTTGGACTTGACCACTTGGGTATCCCTTGATTTTCACCCAAGTGTCCCCTCTCCTCCTCAAATCCATCATTTCACCCCTGGACAACCCAACAATATTTCTTGGAATATTTTACTTAAATGAAAAATATTCATTTTGCCTCTAAAACCCTAGCTAAACTCCTTGACCTCCAAAGCAACCCTCATTTCTGTTGCCCCAAAAGTCCTGAGAAAAATCCGAAATATTCTTTGGACCCTATGGCACATTTCTGAGCAAAAATATTTCACCACTCTTTGGAGTATTTTGGCTACAGAAAATAATATCACTTCTGGGCTGAAATGGTAGTTTCTGCAGCAACTACCTTTTTACTAGCTCCAATGTAGCTGGTTTTCCCGAGCTTATTCACCTTAGTAAGGGTCAAGAAACCCCAAAGCTCAGCCCTTGAATCCTCGTGGTTTGACCACAAGAACTCCCCAAAGTTTATGTCCAAGAATCTTAACCTCATCACCATGTTACTTCTACTTCACCGAACCAAACCGAGCCATGGTAACACCTCGGTTTACTAAGGACTACATGCCGACATCATGGTTAGTGCATAGGTGGCTCGATGTCACGGTCCACGCGGTGACTGCGTTCGTCTGAAAGCGTCTTTGGCATGCCAAACGAGGAGTGCTCTGCGCATCGCCAGCGCCTCTGTGGAGCGCGTGCTCGCTGCTCGGCCAGCCAGAGCGTGTCCCCCCTCGCCACCATCCTCGTATCCACCCCCATAACTCCACCCTGCCGCTCGCCGACGCCGGAGCTCGCCGCAGCGAGCACGGGCACGGTCTGGCCAATGGCACAGTGCCCGCGCACTGTGTTCGTCTCTTTCCCCCTCGTTCATGTGCTCGTCCGCCCCCGTGCACAGTTGCTTCGTGACCTCCGTCGCCTTCTACATCGCCCTCTGGCACCGTTAAATGCGCCCGGGCGCCGGGGAAGTCTCCCGTGAGCCGAGCCCTCCTCGCCGCCCCGCCTATAACCCCCCCCCTCCGCAGCCTCCTGGAGCATCGCAGCTCACCCCCACTCCCTCCTATAGCCACTAGAAGCCGCAGCCCGGCCGAGCAGGCCGCGGGCTGCCGTCCCCGAGCCGAGCTCGCCGGCGATCCCCTCTGCATCGTTCCCGCAGCTCCGTCCACTCCCAAGCCAAGGCGACCCTGCCAGGGCCTCCGCCTCTCCTCCGTGAAGCCAACGCGCCTAGCTAGAGCCCCTGGAGCCGCCCCAAGCTGCCATCTTCTTCAACTCCGGCATCCTCCGCCCTCTATCGCTGCTAGAGAGGACAAATCCGATGCCGTCCGGCCACCGTTAGCCATGCTACGGGTATGGGCAGGTGCGCAAGAACCTTCTCCGTCGATCCCTCCCTCTCGTTTGCCTCCAAGAAGTCTCATCACCGGCGTGAGCTCCGGCGAATCGCCGTTCCCCTCTGTTTCCCTCTCCTGTCACATCCCTGGTTCTGGCCTGCTCTGGGTTAGCTAGTCTTGTGTTGCATCATGTTTAAATTTCTCTTAAACCTGAAATGGGGAGCAAAACCCAGCACCCCCCCTGAAAATACCAGGTTCAACTGAAAAACATTTCAATGAACCCAGAATGCCCTTCACAAAAGTTCATCATTTTTGAATTGGTCTAGAACCTCTCCAAAAAATGGTGCACATTTTCCTAGGCCATTCTGGATTTTTGAATTAAATCATTACTTATTTGCATTTGGGCATTTAAATACTATAAAATATTTTAAATGCTCAAATAATCCCAAACTGAAATGTTTACTGTAGGGTATATTTCCAGCAATGGTCATGAGTAGTTGCATGATTTTTGGGATTGATTTAGTGTTTTTAGAATGCCACAAAGATTACAGAGTAATAGAAAAACTTAAATAAAAGAGAGAGAGAGAGAGAAAGGAACCCACTGGCTCATCGACCAGAGCCGCCCAAATTTTGACCAGCCCAGCCCACCTACCTCTCGCCGATCGTCGCCTTCCTCCGCCAAGAGGGCGGAGGCGAAGACGACGCCTGTACCGAGTCCTCCACCTCCTGCTTCGCGCTGGCAGCGTCCCTGCGAGTCCAGCTGCTTGCCTGGAGATGCCATGCTGCCCCCCCGACTCTCTCTCGCTCTCTCTCGTCCCCATCCCCTCCCCTGGCTCTCTCCCTCGCACGGACCAAACGCAGCCGCCGCCGCCGCCATTGCATTCTTGCGCCCATCGCCATCCCTCGCCTCGACGCATCCGAAGCTTCACAACGCCCGACGTCTCAAGCTGACGACTTTTCGAGCCCGTCTGACAGCATCGCTGGCATCGGCTCCATCTTCTTCCTCGGGCTCCGACGAACACCATCGGTGCTCTGCCGTCTGCAGGCCTTCCCCGAGCCCCTCGAGCCTCCCGTCCGAAGCGCTGTGAGCTCCTGCGTCTAACCCCCCTCTTCCCGAGCTCGATTATGCCCCATAGTTGTCGCCCCCTTGCCGACCGAATCGCGCTGTCGCCTGGCCTCGTCGCCGACGTGGCTTCGGCGACCAATTGGTCATGTGCGTGTGTCGTTGCGCTCGTAGCAACGCCTAGTGCCTCTCTAGCCTGCTACTTTTCCCAAACGCAAGCCGTAGCACCAAACCCGCCACCACCCGAACTTCGGCCGCCGCCGCGAGCTCCGTCGTCCCCGCGTCCTCCCGTCGCCTCCCCCGGATGCGCATGAGCGCTAGGAACCCACAGAGCCTCTCCGCGCGGCGTTTGGTCGCCGGAGGGCAAAACCCGAGCCGTTCCACCGTCGCTGACCTCGCCGGCGGCTTAACTCCGGCCGTGCCGACGTGGCAGTGTCATTAGCGGCTAATGGCGCCACTAATTAACCCGTCCAGCGACACTAAAATCTGGGCCCCACGCCCTTAACTAACCATAGTTTAATTTCTGTTTGGTTTTAACTAATCATAGTGGCCCCACGCGTCAGCATTGACCTTGCTGACGTGGCCATTGACCGACCCCAACTGTCTGTGACTCAAACAACACTGTGTGACTGACCAGTGGACCCTACTGGTCAGGTTTGACCTAGACCGGGTCAGTTGACCGATAACGTCACACTGACGCCAGGCTGACGCAGTAAATCCTTTTCTGGATTTATTCTTATTTAGGAAATTCCAGAAAATAGTGCTAACTTCTAAAATTCATATAAAATCAACCATAAATCCAAATGAGATAAATTATATATGAAAAATGATCAAAAAAATCCAATCTATCCATCTGTACGAATTTCATGCATGTTAGAACAACTTATAGCTGCTGTTTAGGACAATCATATAAATGGCATTTGAATAATCACATATTGAGTTGAGTTTGAATCTTTGGTTCAAACCAATTTCATTTAATCTGGTTGCTAGTTGCATTAGCTCAGATCACATCATATTACCATGTCACATTCATGCATCATATTGTTGCATTGCATTGATTGTGTTCTTCCTTGTTTGCCGGTGTTTGTCCCCTCTTGATAAACGTGGTTCCGACGATGTGATCGATGACACCGATGAAGATCTATACTATCTTCAGAAGTGCCAGGCAAGCAAAACCCCCTTGTTCATTCCGATACAATCGCTCCTGCTCTCTTTTACTGCATTAGGACAACAACGATTCAACTGTTACATGCTGCGGTAGTTGAACCCCTTTCCTCTGCATGACCTGTCATTGCCACAGTAAATAGATGAAACCCACTAGCATGAGTAGGAGTTGTTTGAGCCCTGAAGTGCCTACTCATTCATGCTTGTTTGTCATGCCTGCTATTTCTTAGAGTTGTGTCAGGTCTGATTCATCGGGGATGAATTGGAGGTGTGTGAACATGTCCTACTGTTGAGAGCTAAGTGTGTGAACACGATTTGGTAAAGGTAGCGGTGAGAGGCCATGTAGGAGTACATGGTGGGTTGTCTCATTGAAGCCGCCCTAGGGAACTGAGTTCGTGTTTGTGATCCATGAACAATTACTACCACACATTGGGCTCCGAGCACTCCAAGCTCTCTCGACTTATTAATCAACTTGATCTCTGTCCAGGAGTTGCAACTAGTTTCTGGTGTTTGTAGGTAGTGTTAGTAGTCTACCAAGTGGCACCCGGTACAGGTGGGCTTGGGACAGACTAGGCACCGTGGCACGATGTACCAAGTGGCACCCGGATGGTGGGCTTGGGAACCCTGCTCACATCGTTTGGCGCCGTGAGCGACACCCCGGCCGGATCTCCTTGCGGATGGAAACCGAATAGGCGATAAACCTGGACTAGAGACTTGTGTGGTTAGTCAGATCGTGGCCGACACCCTCGCCAGGCTTTCGCTTGAAGGTTGCCGAGATACACGACGTGTACATGGTGGTAAGTGGCGAGAGCGTGTGTGAAGAAGTACACCCCTGCAGGGTTAACATCATCTATTCGAATAGTCATGTCCGCGGTAAAGGACTTCTGGGTTGCCTGTACAGTTCATAGATAACTTGAAGTGGATACTCTAAAATGCTCAAGATAAGCATGAGTGCTATGGATGGCGTTCTCGTAGGGAGATGGGAGCGGATCCATAGTGGTGTATTGATATGGTGAATATGTGGACTCGTGTGCGCCACCTCAAAAGAGTTACATGCAGTCGTAGTTCAGGATAGCCACCGAGTCAAAGCTGGCTTGATGTAGTTAAACCCCACCATCCCCTTTGTTGATAATGATGCATATGTAGCTAGTTCTGATGTAAGTCTTGCTGGCTACATTTGTACTCATGTTTGCCTATTTTATGTTTTGCAGAGAGACTTCAGTCTCGCTAGTAGTTCTGTGTGGACTTCGACGTTTAGCTTGTTACCTCAGCTACGATCTTGTACCCTTGGGAGGGTCTTGTGGATAGTCAGGCTTCTTAGCCTCTTTCATTTGTAGATGTCTGTACTCAGACATGTTAAGCTTCCGTTTGTGCTTTGACTTGTATGCTCTGAATGTTGGGTCTTGAGACCCATGTTTGTAATATCTCGCTCCTCAGAGCCTATTGTATAAAATACTTGAGTTGTAGAGTCATGTTGTGATGCCATGTTGTATTTGCACATATCGAGCATATTGTGTGTATGTTATTGAAATGCTTGGTATGTGTGGGATCTGACTATCTAGTTGCTTATCCTTGGTAGCCTCTCTTACTGGAAATGTCTCCTAGTGCTTCCACCGAGCCTTGGTAGCTTGCTACCGCTCCTAACACTTAGGCTGGCCGGCATGTGTCCTTCTTCGTTCCTGTGTCTGTCCCTTCAGGGAAATGTCACGCGGTGTCTACCGGAGTCCTGTTAGCCTGCTACAGCCCGGTTTACCGGAGTCCTGCTAGCCCAGTTGCTACAGCCCGGATTCACTCGCTGATGACCGACACGTTCGTTGTTGGGTCATGTATGCCTGTCCCTGTAAGTTAGTGCCACTTTGGGTTCACGACTAGCCATGTCAGCCCGGGCTCCTTGTCATATGGATGCTAGCGACACTATCATATACGTGTGCCAAAAGGCGCAAACGGTTCCGGGCCTGGTAAGGCGACACCCGTGGGAATACCGTGCGTGAGGCCGCAAAGTGATATGAGGTGTTACATGCGAGATCGGTGTGCCATTGAGTCGGGGTCCTGACAGCTTTGGTATGAGAGCCTGACTGCCTGTAGGATTACCAAGCCAACTGGTCGAAGTTGAGTCGAGAAATGCTTTAGTTATATAAGGGAATTGATTGTGGATGGGAACGTATGGCTCTTTTTACTCCTTATACCTTATGCCCTTCTGATCCGAGTCATAATATCTTTCCTACGGGGTTAAGAAACTAGGCCTTCTCTTCTTTCTATCAGGATCACGTGTTACTAATCCGTAGATTCATAGGATTGATGGATTCAAGCCCGAGTTCAGTTCCTACTACTTCTGTGTGTTGACAGTTCATCTCAGAACTTTGATATTGTGATGTTAAGTGGTTATGCCACCATTTTTGTAGGATGTCTCAAATCTTTTTCAAGCATTTACAACCGTTATGCTATCCGAGTCATCCCAGGTTTCTAAACAGGCTGATGCATTTGCAAATCCCTTCCTCCCGTTCCTGATGTCCTTTTGGGCCAGATTAAGCACACTAATTGGTGAGTTGAGGTACTCTATTGCCTCGACATATATGTTGGAGTTAGTATTATGACCCTAGGTGTTTTAGGGAGTCACCTAGTAATCTAGCCATGTTTTGTGTTCCCAGTGTGATGAATCTGGCCGTCATTCCCGAAAGCATCCCGTGATGCTACCTAGTAGTAGGTATTCTACTCCTGGGTTTTGAGCCCAGAATTCACCCTACTTACCTCATGTTGGTAGTGTTTGCTAGTTCCTTTAGGATATTAGCAACCTTTGTGATAGTCCTCGAGGTCTATGGTATTTCCTTCTTCCAAATACCATGAACTGCTTATGGCATAAGTTCTTTTGAACCAAAAGATCACAACCAGAGTGCTCTTGATGAGTTCTCCATTCTATATTGCGAATCTGCCAGTTCTACCTTCTCCGCATGGGTTATCCGGAAGAAATGTTGAACTTTGCTCGACATACTAATCTATGCATCCACAACTCAGAAAATCGTATGTTCCTTTGAGTTGTCCCTCTTTAGTTGTCTTCTGACCCTCGTCTATCAATTGATAGTCAAGGGTATGTGTGCATTCGATCATCGATGCCATTACTCTTGTGGTCCGTCAAGCCAATCTATCCCGGAATGACCAGGAGAATCAAACTCCAGTATCTCATCCATTTTCAGGATTGGATCAAAGTAGTTGTACTTCACAGATCAAAATGCCAATCCAGCTTTTGTTCTGTCCTACCCTGGAGTGTTGCCCTCTTTATGTCAGGATTGTCATGAGAATTGCACCACCTCTTATGAACTCTTGATACAGTGATACTTCTCGGCCTCATTATTCATTTCTCAGCTCCCGTGTTGTTGCAACCGGAATGCCTACAGGTGAACTATGATGTGTGAAATCAATACTCCTAGCAACCTTGTTGCTTGGTAGTTAAAGGACAATAATTTCGTTCTTAGCGTGTTGGTTATTGAATCCTCATTCTAAGACTAATTGTGCTACCTAGTCCATTTCCTGGTGCACTCATCGACCAAGGAGTTAGGATTGTGACAATCCCTCGCTCCTTGATCATATCGTCTTGCCCTGAAAAGCAAGATTGTTCTCGAGCTTAATAACATATTTGCGGTTTGTGATTTTCCGAATATCTTCTCGGAAGTATTACCGGGTTGTTTCCTGACTGTTATGTTGAGCTCGTGATCATGTTGGTTTTCTTCTAAACCACCCATTCTCCAAGAATCTGTGTTGAACACCCTGAGCTAGTTGGTTAAGATGAACAACAACTTGGAGAGTTGGAAGATAAAAGCTTGCCTAACTTAGTTCGTTCCAAAGGGATATTCTTGTGTAGTGTGTGTTGAAGAAAGATGATATCTTCATCGATTGGTCCCTGTGATCAATTGTTGGACCTATTGTCTTATCAATCCTTTGATTTGAGTGTGGGCTATCATCAAATCAAACCAGTACCAACGATGTTCATAATGTTGTCTTACTCGTGGTTGATCCCTCGAGCATACACCATTACATCTTTTGGTCTGACCAATACCAATACATTGTTCACATAATGGTGGAAGTCCAAAGTGATATGGAAATTACGATGAGTTGTTGTTGAGCCCAACAGCAGATCTTGTCTCCTCCATGATTCATGTTGAACATTGAGCTAGTGTTGGAAACTTTTGTAAGCATTGCCTTCGTGGTCCGTTCATGAGGTATATGTTTTGGTGAAAGAAGTGACTTTCTCTGATTCACGTGCATTTGGTGCAAGTTGCCGCCGTGAGTTCGAGGAAGATTGTTTTGTTTCCTATGGTACCATCCCAAGTCAGTCATGCACATGCGAAGTGCTCTATGGTTTGATAGGTTGGCCGCCTCCACTCCATATGTGTTCCTAGCACACCGAGCCACTGACTGATTTGCTCAAGGAGAAGGAGTCCCTTCATAAGAGCTAATCCAGACTTATGAAAAGACTTCAATATCCTCGATGATGGTTCCCCCACCTGAACTCGGTAGTGTTTAATATAAGACTACTACGTGGCCATGCTTGTCTGGGACAGGGTGTTCACATGTTTGTAGCAGAACCCACTCATGTTTTGGAGCTTCCTACCATAGTCCATCTCCCGAGAATCTCGCAACATCATCTCGTCGATTTGTGTTGCAACCTTTCCTTTTCAGACATGCTGTCTGAAATGTCCTATTACCAACCAGATCTAAATCTCAGGCAGATATGATGGTTGAAACATTACCAGCATTTGCATTATGTTCCAGCTTGCACCCCAGCAATTGTTGTTCAGGATCATCTTCAAAAGTGGTCCTACCATGGGTCCCATCCATCTCCGATGATAAGCAAAAATCATCCCTTGAGTTGTCTTCAACAAGGTAGTCCACATCATCCATTCTAGTCCGAGTATACCATCCCTTAGTACTCCGCCAAATGATTATTTGATTGCCTTAGGCTGGTATAAAGAGTTTCAATGATCTCAGGATCAAAAGTAATTCTTTTTGCCACCTAAGGGAATAATTCCACGAGTCACCTCCTCTAAGATGTATCGTTATGGTATCATGGCAATTCAACTCCTCGCTACGTTGACAACCATTCACCACCTTCTTAAGCGTGAAATTGTTGTTTACCTAGTGAACCCTCGTCATCTGTCTCACTCCCTCCCTCTAGATGTATGATTCGTGTCTCAGCTCAAGAGATGTTCCAATGACTCACCCCGTGAGTTGGTCCTAAGTTGTTCAATCTTCGAGGAGATCGATCCTTCTAGAGTTTTCCCTTTCTTCTTGTCATCATGCTGAATAAAGATCTCAAAAGCAAAGACGTCAAGCTCAATTTGAAGCAATGAGTCAACATCCTCAAGAAGTGCAAATGGATCATGAAGATTGTGATAGTTTTGTGACCCCCTTTCCTCTTACCTCACGTCTTGAATCTCGGGACGAGATTCTCGTTTATTGGGGGTGAGTTGTCACATCCTCGGTTACGGCCTGCTCGGGTTAGCTAGTCTTGTGTTGCATCATGTTTAAATTTCTCTTAAACCTGAAATGGGGAGCAACAAACCCCAGACTTCAAAATACCAGGTTCAACTGAAAAAAAATTCAATGAACCCAGAATGCCCATCACAAAAGTTCATCATTTTTGAATTGGTCTAGAACCTCTCCCAAAAACGGTGCACATTTTCCTAGGCCATTCTGGATTTTTGAATTAAATCATTACTTATTTGCATTTGGGCATTTAAATACTATAAAATATTTTAAATGCTCAAATAATCCCAAACTGAAATGTTTATCAGAGGGTATATTTCCAACAATGGTCATGCGCAGTTGCATGATTTTTGGGATTGATTTAGTATTTTTAGAAAGCCACAAAGATTGCAGAGTAATAGAAAAACTTAAATAAAAGAGAGAGAGAGAGAAAGGAACCTACCTGGCCCACTGACCTATAGCCGGCCCAGCTTGACCAGCCCAGCCCACCTACCTCGCCGCTCGTCGTCTTCCTCTGCCAGTAGGAAGAGGCGAAGACGACGCTACTGGGAGTCCTCCACCTCTGCTTGTTGGCGGCGTCCTGAGTCCATTGCTTGCACTGGAGATGCCATGGGGCCCCCCCCCCCCGACTCTCTCTCGCTCTCTCTCTCTCTCTCGTCCCCATCCCATCCCCTGGCTCTCTCCCTCGCACGCACCGAACGCAGCCGCCACCGCCGCCATTCTTTGTGCCCATCGCCATCTCCTCGCCTCGGACGCATCCAGAAAGCTTATTTTACGCCTGACGCGTCTCCAAGCCGACGCTCGAGCTCAGACACGTCGCCATCGCAGGCATCGGCTCCATCTTCTTCCTCGGGCTCCGACGAACACCGTCACCGTTCCGCCGTATGCAGGCCTTCCCCGAGCCCCTCGAGCCTCCCGTCCGAAGATCTGTGAGCTCCTGCGTCTAACCCCCCTCTTCCCGAGCTCGATTATGCCCTGTAGTCGTCGCCCCCTTGCCGATCGAATCGCTGTTCGCCTGCCTCGCCCGACGCGTGGCTCCGATGACCAATTGGTCATGTGCGTGTGCCGTTGCACTTGTAGCAACGCCTAGTGCCTCTCTAGCCTGCTACTTTTCCAAACACAAGTCGTAGCGCCAAACCCGCCACCACCCGAACTCTGGCCGCCGCCGCGAGCTCCGCTCCGGCGAGCTCCCGCCGTCCCCGCGTCCTCCCGTCGCCTCCTCCGGATGCGCACGAGCGCTAGGAACCCGCAGAGCCTCTCCGCGCGGCGTTTGGTCACCGGAGGGCAAAACCCAAGCCGTTCTGGCGTCGCTGACCTAGCCGGCGGCTTAACTCCGGCCGTGCCGACGTGGCAGTGTCATTAGCGGCTAATGGCGCCACTATTTAACCCGTCCAGCGACACTGACATCTGGGCCCCATGCCCTTAACTAACCATAGTTTAATTTCTGTTTGGTTTTAACTAATCATAGTGGTCCCACGCCACAAGATTGACCTTTGCCGACGTGGCTATCGACCGACTCCCAATTGCTCGTGACTCAAACAACACTGTAGGATCGACTGTGGACCCCGCTGGTCAGGTTTGACCTGGACCGGGTCAGTTGACCGCTGACGTCACACTGACGCCAAGCTGACGCAGTAAATCCTTTTCTGGATTTATTCTTATTTAGGAAATTCCAGAAAATAGTGCTAACTTCTAAAAATCATATAAAATCAACCGTAAGTCCAAATGAGATAAATTATATATGAAAAATGATCAGAAAAATCCAATCTATCCAGTTGTACCATTTTCATGCATGTTAGAACAACTTATAGCTTCTGTTTAGGACAAATCATATAAATGGCATTTGAATAATCACATATGGAGTTGAATTTGAATCTTTGGTTCAAACCAATTTCATTTAATCTGGTTGCTAGTTGCATTAGCTCAAATCACATCATATTACCATGTCACATTCATGCATCATATTGTTGCATTGATTGTGTTCTTCCTTGTTTGCCGGTGTTTGTCCCCTCTCGATAGACGTGGTTCCGACGATGTGATCGATGACACCGATGAAGATCTATACTATCTTCAGAAGTGCCAGGCAAGCAAAACCCCCTTGTTCATTCCGATACAATCCCACTCTCTCCCTCCTGCTCTCTTTTACTGCATTAGGACAACAACGATTCAACTGTTACATGCTGCGGTAGTTGAACCCCTTTCCTCTGCATGACCTGTCATTGCCACAGTAAATAGATGAAACCCACTAGCATGAGTAGGAGTTGTTTGAGCCCTGATGTGCCTACTCATTCATGCTTGTTTGTCATGCCTGCTATTTCTTAGAGTTGTGTCAGGTCTGATTCATCGGGGATGAATTGGAGGTGTGTGAACATGTCCTACTGTTGAGAGCTAAGTGTGTGAACACGATTTGGTAAAGGTAGCGGTGAGAGGCCATGTAGGAGTACATGGTGGGTTGTCTCATTGAAGCCGTCCTTAGGAACTGAGTTCTGTGTTTGTGATCCATGAACAATTACTACCACACATTGGGCTCCGGGTACTCCAAGCTCTCTCGCCTTATTAATCAACTTGATCTCTGTCCAGGAGTTGCAACTAGTTTCTGGTGTTTGTAGGTAGTGTTAGTAGTCTACCAAGTGGCCCCCGGTACAGGTGGGCTTGGGATAGACTAGGCACCATGGCACGGTGTACCAAGTGGCACCCGGATGGTGGGCTTGGGAACCCTGCTCACATCGTTTGGGGCCGTGAGCGACACCCCTGCCGGATCTCCTTGCGGATGGAACCCGAATAGGCGATAAACCTGGACTAGATACTTGTGTGGTTAGTCAGGTCGTGGCCGAATCCCTCGCCAGGCTTCCGCTTGAAGGTTACCGAGATACATGACGTGTACATGGTGGTAAGTGGCGAGAGCGTGTGTGAAGAAGTACACCCCTGCAGGGTTAACATCATCTATTTGAATAGCAGTGTCCGCGGTAAAGGACTTCTGGGTTGCCTGTATAGTTCATAGATAACTTGAAGTGGATACTCTAAAATGCGCAAGATAAGCGTGAGTGCTATGGATGGCGTTCTCGTAGGGAGACGGGAGCGGATCCATAGTGGTGTATTGATATGGTGAATATGTGGACTCGTGTGCGCCACCTCAAAAGAGTTACATGCAGTCATAGTTTAGGATAGCCACCGAGTCAAAGCTGGCTTGCCGCAGTTAAACCCCACCATCCCCTTTGTTGATAATGATGCATATGTAGCTAGTTCTGATGTAAGTCTTGCTGGGTACATTTATACTCATGTTTGCATATTTTATGTTTTTGCAGAGAGACTTCAGTCTCGCTAGTAGTTCTGCGTGGACTTCGACATTTAGCTTGTTACCTCAGCTACGATCTTGAACCCTTGGGAGGGTCTTGTGGATAGTCAGGCTTCTCAGCCTCTTTCATTTGTAGATGTATGTACTGAGACATGTTAAGCTTCCGTTTGTGCTTTGACTTGTATGCTCTGAATGTTGGGTCTTGAGACCCATGTTTGTAATATCTCACTCCTCGGAGCCTATTGTATAAAATACTTGAGTTGTAGAGTCATGTTGTGATGCCATGTTGTATTTGCACATATCGAGCATATTGTGTGTATGTTATTGAAATGCTTGGTATGTGTGGGATCTGACTATCTAGTTGCTTATCCTTGGTAGCCTCTCTTACCGGGAAATGTCTGCTAGTGCTTCCACTGAGCCTTGGTAGCTTGCTACTACTCCGGAACACTTAGGCTAGCCGGCATGTGTCCTTCTTTGTTCCTATGTCTGTCCCTTCGGGGAAATGTCACGCGGTGTTTACCGGAGTCCTGTTAGCCTGCTACAGCCCGGTTTACCGGAGTCCTGCTAGCCCAGTTGCTACAACCCGGATTCACTCGCTGATGACCGACACGTTCGTTCTTTGGGTCATGTATGCCTGTCCCTGTAAGTTAGTGCCACTTTGGGTTCACGACTAGCCATGTCAGCTCGGGCTCCTTGTCATATGGATGCTAGCGACACTATCATATACGTGTGCCAAAAGGCGCAAACGGTCCCGGGCCTGGTAAGGCGACACCCGTGGGAATACGATGCGTGAGGCCGCAAAGTGATATGAGGTGTTACATGCTAGATCGGTGTGCCATTGAGTCGGGGTCCTGACATCTCCCTTCCCTCCGGCCTAACTAGTGGGGCCCGCTAGTCAGCCACTCACTACGTGCGCGAAGCGGCATGAGTGGTGGCGCCCCGGGAGAGTACGCCTTCGACGTCACCCCCCTCTGTTTTTCTTTTTCAAATTCATTTAAATTCCAGGAGACTTCAAATGGCCATAACTTTTATTCTACAAGTCCAAATGCAGTGATTCTTTTTGCATCGTGTTCTGTGTCAAAAAATCTAACAGCACCCAAGAGATAGGATTTTTCCTTGCTGTCTAGATATTCTGGCAATTTTCAGAAGGTCTCTTGATATTTTCATTTGTCGTTTTTGAATATTTTCAGAGGAACCAGCTTGTCTTGAGGATCACCAGGAGCTTTGTGAACGTCATCAGTGCTAAGGCAAGCCACAGTAACATTTTCATGGTGCCACTTCAATACTTATGATTTTCATATTTGAACTTATGAATATTGGTACATTTAAATTAGTTATATAATAAATATATTCTCCTATATGGTTGTTATGTTAAAATACTTGAACTTCAGAATGTTTGAAGTAAATATTGTTGGCAAGATAAGGAGAACTTAGTTGCATGTGATAAATAAATAATATGGTCATAGAGTTTGATGAGTAATTTAAATATTAGTTTTGCATGAGTTATAATGATGATAATGTTAGAAATAGTTCTGGTATGAGTAAAGAGAGGTTTTAACCAGTATAGTAGCATGAGTTTATGATGACTCCGTGGGAGCGTGGTTGGTGCAGTCTTTGCACGGTTATGTGATGCATATGTTAAGTGATGCATGGTATGGCAGTATGACACCGGTTATTTTCTTTTCACATTAAGTTGAACCTGATTAATAATTCAACTTGAACATGTTGTTGACCGGGTCGTGGTGCCGCTGAAACGAGTCTTTCCCAGTGCAACCACATTTGCCGGTATGGGATGGCCTTAATGTGTTTCATTGTCGTGCCTCTGGTCGGTACCTCAATTTAGGGAAGGTTATGGGCGTGTTGTACCCTGGCCCGGTAGGCAAGCATATCCTTGTGAGCCCGTTGTTAAGTTAATTTTGGTACCGGATCCCAGAGTGGATCATGGCCACGACGGTGGTCGAGGTGTCTGGAGGTAGACACCGGGCCAACCAGGACTAGCCCAGTGGGGTCTGAGTCGGAAGGGTCGGGAGAGTGTCATGACAATGAAATGGTTTCGTCGGAACGCTGTTGGTCCACCCGAATGGGAGTGTGAGGCCATGGGTTCCGTAGTGTGGATACAGTTTACTAACCTCTGCAGAGTGTTTTTAATCTATCGATAGCCGAGTCCACGGATACAGACACGCTCGAAAGTAAGGTACACCATGGGTCAACACTTAATAAATATGCACACTAAATTGCACTAAGGATGGAAGTGAGGTCATCGTGTTGAGTTGGACATGAGTTGTCGGGTTGTGATCGCCGTAAGGATCACATGCCACGAGTTGGTCGGGTTGTGATCGCCGTAAGGATCATGGGCCATAAGATGGTCGGGTTGTGATCGCTGTAAGGATCACGAGTATGTTTTGGTTATATTATGTTTATTGGTCACATCTGGTAAGCAAGTTGGGAGAATGAGTACCTGTTGAGCATTGTCACAGCATGGTGGATATATAGTTGCATTGTTGATTAAATTGGATAAATATCATAATATTGTTTGTCATCTTGTTTATGCTTACTGTGAGCTTGCAAGTACATTCAATGTACTGACCTGGCGTGTCATGCCAGATTTCAGGAAAGACCCGTTGGAAAGGAGTGATGTCCGAGTCTAGACCGTGTCCACGTCGGTGTCCTTGTGCTATGAAAGAGTCCCGCTATGATGTTGTTCCGCTGCCGAGTAGTTGTCATGATCGAGGCCACTTTATGTTCACTAAATAATGTACATATTGTTCGGCCGCACCGTGTGTGCCGCTTGGGCTCGCTAACTGTTGTAATATGAACTATGTCCCGCTAGCATAAATAAAGCGGTTGTTTTCTGTACCATGTTGTTGTGTGTTGCCAGAAGACAAGGTCTCTGAGCTGGCAATGCAAGGTAAACCGGTCGCTCTGAGCCGGGGTGCCACAACGCTTGGTATCAGAGCCGCACGACAAGAGGGCCACGCTTAGACTAAGCCGAGTTAATCGGACGCTAGATACGAGTTGTAGCTGAGTGTCGGTAATAATCAGAGGTGGTTGTTGCATTGCTTGCACTGATTATATTTTTCTATGCTAACCTGCTAATGGTTGTGAGTGTAGATGGCTCCGGTGCTGTATCTGTGCCAGTTGCAGCTGATGCCGTACACGTCGCCGCATCTCCTTCGTAACGTGTGGCCTCGGCTGTACCCTCACGGAGACGATCCAGTATATCGTGTGTACCGGGAGCGCCTAGCTGACTCAGTGTATGAGTATCACGTCATGGTTACTCTGTGCACCATATCCGATTCCGGTTCTTACACTCGTACCTCTCGTAGCAGCTACGCTTCTTCCACTTCTCAGGCTGTCCAGTTTGCTGCATTCGAGGTACTTGTTGAGCTCCGCTACAACAAGGTCCGGATGCAGAATCACTCAGGTTTCCATTACTACCCTTCTCTCCACGATAATGGTCGTGTTCGTTTCCCTGTCATTGATTCGGAGTCTGATAGTGTAGCTAGCCACCTTTCTCGCTACATCATTGCTAGCTATCTTCTGATCTACGAGCTAGCTCGTGAGCTGAGTCGTGCCCCTACTGCTTTAGCCTCTACTTTAGTCTCTGCTCGCTCAGCCACTACTTCTCCATCTGTGGGATTTATTCCCTACGTTCCTGCCAGTTCTAGATCCCCTATTTCTCCGGTTACTCCCCCGAGTAGCTCGGGCACCGCGACTGCGAGTCCCCTTAGTGCACCTGCCGAGTGGGTTTCACTCCTCGCCACTCCTGCAGCCCCGATGATCCACCCTCCACCTACCCCAGAGGGAGTATGGATGTAGTCGTACTAGTCATGATGTTTCGTTTCATGTATGAGGGTAGTTGGACCTGGCGTGTTGTTATCTTTCATGTATGAGTCTATGCGTAATTATGTTGGACTTTATTTTATTTGCCGTATTTTCTTTGTCTTTTCGGTTTCGCTTGGTTTTTGTTGCTGGCTTCTCCCCAGTTTTTGTTGAATGTTTCTCATCTCGGTTGCGTTGACTTGGGAAAAATCATATTAGGATGACGCGGGGAGGCTGCAGTAGCAACGTCATGTAGGGTTCTCTCTGCTCGGTGTTCCGCATTTACAGGCGTGACAATCACCCGAGCCGTGACGTTCCACCATCGCCTCCACCGCCAAATCCGCCCTCCACCGAAAGCAAATTATGCGTATGTTCGAGGAACAATGAAACAATGATCTAATGGAAATATTCAGAAGTATGCAAGAAATGGTTGGATGTAATGGAAATCAGCTCGCCTCTCACTCCAAACTATCTCGATTTTCAAAGGACTAAGCCTCCCGATTTCAAATCGGGCCGTTGATCCCTTGGATGCGTATGATTGGTTAAGAACTATGGAAAAGAAACTTGAGGTTGCTCGAATCGATGAAGAGGATAAAGTTCCATTTGCAACACATTATCCGGAAGGCGCCGCTGCCATATGGTGGGAAAGTGAGAAAGCCATAGGGACCGAGAATGAAGCAATTACCTGGTCAAGACTCAAGGAGCAATTCCGAAATATCACATCCTCAAGGGAATTATGAAGACTAAGCAGCGTGAATTTCTCGCTCCTCCAAGGAAGTCGATCGGTGGGAGAATATTTGCAAAAATTCAATCGCACACACGTTACTCTCAATATGACGTGGCCATCGAAGAAAGGAAGATGGACCACTTTCTTGGGGATTAAACCCCATAACTTCGCTGTGCTCTCAGTGTGTTCGATTTTCCAGATTTCCAAACCCTGGTGAACAAGGCTTTCATTGCTGAAAGGGAACACAAGCTCGTGTCAGATAATACGTCTGCCCATAACGATCACAAACGCAAGTTTGAGCCCAAGAAGGAAATGCAACCAGTGCAGAAGGTTCGTACCTGGCAGCCAACTCCGGTGGCGTACCAGCCCAGTTGGCAACAAAATGTTAACAAGACCACCACCCAAGTGAAGAATGACGTGCTCAACCCAGTTATGGAGAATCACCTGCGCAACAATTCCTGTTATAGTTGCGGACAAACCGGACATTATGCCAAATAAAGGTCCCAAGAACAACCGGACCAATGCTACGTTCAAGCCTCAAATCCATTATTTGGAAGCCGGTCCAAGTCAGCACGACGTCACAGGATACGTTCATCATATTTCAGCGATGAAGCCCAAGAAAATCCCAAAGTCGTCATTGGTATGTTCCCTGTTAATAACATACCTGCAGTAATTTTATTTGACTCTGGGGCTTCCCACTCTTTTATTTCTCGGAGTTTTGTCGCCCAAAACAAATTTCCTTGTTCACTTTTGGGCAAGAATATGCTGGTACAAACCCTGGGATCCATTATTCAAAGCAATCTGGTCTGCCGCAATATGGAAGTCAGTATCAACGAAATCCGTTTCCCGACGTCTTTGATACTGATTGAGTCTGATAAATTGGATGTTATCTTGGGTATGAGTTGGCTGACTTAGTACCAAGTATGCATAAATTGTGCGACCCGAGAGGTCAACTTGACCGGACAAGATGGACAAGCTACCAAGTTTATTGCTCGTAGAAGCATACCCTCCAAGGAAATGGTTTTTACAGCAATAGCAGAAATGGAATTAATTCCAGTGGTCAGTGAGTCTCCCGATGTATTCCCAGAAGAACTGCCAGGCATGCCACCTAACCGAGAGCTTGAGTTTGCAATAGAACTTGTGCCCGAAACCACACCAATACACAAGAAATATTATCGAATGCCGTCATCCGAATTGGTAGAGCTAAAGAAGCAGCTCGATGAAATGCTCCAAAAAGGATATATCCGCCCTAGTTCCTCGCCATGGGGATCACCCGCTATTTTTGTGGATAAGAAAGATGGCAGCCTTCGTATGTGTGTGGACTACCGACAGTTGAATGATGTCACGATAAAAAAAATACCCTCTGCCAGGAATTGATGATTTGTTTGATCGGCTCAGTGGAGCCAAGGTATTCTCAAAGATTGATTTGCAGGCTGGATATTACCAGCTCAAAATTAAAAAGGAGGATATTCCCAAGACCGTGTTCACCACTCGCTACGGTCTTTATGAATATACCGTCATGCCCTTCGGCCTCACCAACGCCTCCGCCTTCTTCATGCACATGATGAACAAAGTGTTCATGGATTTCCTTGATAAGTTCGTGGTCGTCTTCATCGATGATATACTTATTTACTCAAGAAGTGAAGAAGAGCATAAAGGACACCTCCGCGCAGTGCTACAACGACTCCGTGAGCACCAGTTGTACGCCAAGTTTAGTGAATGCGAGTTTTGGCTCAAGCAAGTTGGATTCCTCGGGCATGTGCTATCCGCTGAAGGAATAGCCGCGGACCCAAGCAAAGTAAAAGACGTGCTTGACTGGTTGCCACCCGCCACTGTGTCTCAGATCCGGAGTTTTCTTGGATTAGCCGGATACTACCGTTGTTTCATTAAAGGGTTCTCCAAGATTGCTAAGCCCATGACGGAGTTGCTTAAAAAGGATAAGAAGTTTGAATGGACGTCAGACTGTGAGAAAAGTTTCACCGAGTTAAAGAAGCGCTTAACAACTGCGCCAGTATTAACACTTCCAGATATCTACCGCAGCTTTGACGTATATTGCGACGCTTCCCGGCAAGGACTTGGGTGTGTGCTTATGCAAGATGGCAAGGTATTAGCCTACGCCTCATGGCAGCTACGACCCCATGAAGGAAATTACCCCACTCATGATTTGGAATTGGCCGCGGTAGTTCATGCTTTAAAAATTTGGAGACACTACATCATTGGAAAAAGGTGCCAAATTTTTACCGACCACAAAAGTCTCAAATACATATTTACTCAGCCGGATTTAAACCTCCGTCAATGAAGATGGCTGGAGTTGGTCAAGGATTATGATCTTGGTATAAATTACCATCCGGGTAAGGCCAACATGGTTGCCGATGCACTTAGTCGAAAGCCCGTCAATTTGAACGTCGTGCTGGAATCTCTGCCTTCCGAACTCAAAGAAGAAATTGCTCAGCTCAACCTAGTCATAGTTGAGGCCGGCCTTGCCAATATTCTGACGATCACCCCTAGTCTAGAGGAAGAAATCCACAAGGCCCAGCAAGGCGATGCCAATCTGCAGAAACACATCAAGGCATCCGATTTCTCGAAAAAGCAGTACGGTACCCTCTGATTCAGGGGAAGGGTTTGTGTGCCTAATCAAGCTGACCTAAAGCAGAATTTTTTTCAGAAGCCCATGAATCCTCGTATTCAATCCACCCTGGAGGCACAAAAATGTATGAAGACCTTCGACAAATATTCTGGTGGGATGGAATGAAGAAAGACATTGCTTATTTCGTGGCCTGTTGCGACATATGCAACAAAGTTAAGGCGTAATATCAGAAACCAGCCAGACTTCTCCAATCACTGCCTGTGTCACAATGGAAATGGGACGATGTCTGTATGGATTTCATCACAGGATTACCCAGGACCCGACTAGGCAATGATGTGATCTGGGTCATAGTGGATACATTAACCAAGGTGGCCCTCTTTCTCCCAGTCAAAACCTCATACTGAGAAGATGAGCTTGCCCGACTGTATGTATCCAGTATTGTCAGTTTACATGGAGTTCCCCGAACCATCACTACTGACCGAGGTTCACTTTTCACCTCTGCTTTCTGGACCCATCACCATCAAGCGCTTGGGACAGAATTAAAATACAGCACCGCTTATCATCCTCAGACGGATGGGCAAACAGAAAGAGTAAATCAGATACTCGAAGATATGCTCCGAGCCTGTGTTTTAGCCCAAGGACCACAATGGGAAGATTGCTTGCCGTACGCCGAGTTCTCGTATAACAATGGGTTCCAGACCAGTTTAAAGATGTCACCTTATGAAGCTTTGTATGGCCGTAAGTGCCGCACTCCATTAAATTGGTCTCAAACCGGAGACAGCCGTATTTTCGGAACAGATCTCATGCTGGAAGCCGAAAAGCAAGTCAAGGAGATCCGAGACAGATTACATAACCGCCAAATTATGAGAAAAGTTATTACGATGCAAAGCACCGCAAATCAGTTTTGAACTCGGAGAACATGTCTACCTTCGATTCACACACATGAAGGGATTATAAAGGTTCCAAACCCGTGGAAAATTGGCACCCAGGTTTATTGGTCCATTTCCCGTCATGACACGAGTAGGTGTTGTGGCATATCAGTTGGAGCTGCCTCTGGAACTGTCCGACGTGCACAACGTATTATACGTTTCACAAGTGCGACGATGCATCTCACCACCCGAGAAAAAGACCGATTTGGCAGAAATAGAGCTGGCAAAGGACTTGACCTACGAAGAGAGGCCAGTGAAAATTCTGGATCAGATGGAAAGAGTCACTCGCAGTAAGTCACGGAAGTTTTACAAGGTTCAATGGATGCATCATACCGAGTCAGAATCAACCTGGGAATCAGAAGAATTCCTAAGGGCATGTTATCCAGAATGGTTTGCCCAAGCAACCGAATCTCGAGGACGAGATTCATTCTAAGTGGGGGAGGTTTGTCACAGCCTGATTTTTGCTGTCTTTTCTTGCTTGATTTTCAGCTGAGTTGATTTTGGATTTGGAGTTTTGAATCATTCCATTTGGACTTGACCACTTGGGTATCCCTTGATTTTCACCCAAGTGTCCCCTCTCCTCCTCAAATCCATCATTTCACCCCTGGCCAACCCAACAATATTGCTTGGAATATTTTTCTTAAATGAAAAATATTCATTTTGCCTCTAAAACCCTAGCTAAACTCCTTGACCTCCAAAGCAACCCTCATTTCTGTTGCCCCGAAAATCCTGAGAAAAATCGCAAATATTCTTTGGACCCTAGGGCACAATTCTGAGCAAAAATATTTCACCACTCTTTCGAATATTTTGGCTACAGAAAATAATATCACTTCTGGGCTGAAATGGTAGTTTCTACAGCAACTACCTTTTTACTAGCTCCAAAGTAGCTGGTTTTCCCTGAGCTTATTCACCTTAGTAAGGGTCAGTAAAACCCCAAAGCTCAGCCCTTGAATCCCTGTGGTTTGACCATAGTAACTCCCCAAAGTTTCTGTCCAGTAACTTAACCTCATCACCATTTTACTTCTACTGCACCTGGTACCAAACCGAGCCATGGTAACACCTCAGTTTACTAAGGACTACACGCCAGACATCATGGTTAGTGCATAGGTGGCCTGATGTCACGGTCCATGCGGTGACCGCGTTCGTCCGAGCGTGCTGGCATGCCAAACACGCGCTCTGCGCATCGCCAGCGCCTCTGTGGAGCGCGTGCTCGCTGCTCGGCCAGCCAGAGCGTGTCCCCCTCGCCACCATCCTCGTCTCCACCCCCATAACTCCACCCTGCCGCTCACCGACGCCGGAGCTCGCCGCAGTGAGCACGGGCACAGTCCGGCCAACGGCATAGTGCCCGCGCACTGTATTCGTCTCTTTCCCCCTCGTTCCTGTGCTCGTCCGCGCCACAAGACAGCTTGCTTGCCGTGACCTTCGTCGCCTTCTCCATCGCCCTCTGGCACCGTTCGTCGTCGGGCTCCGGGGACAGGTGTCCTCCGGTGGAGCCCGAGCCCTCCTCGCCGCCCCGCCTATAAAACCCCCCTCCTCAGCCTCCTGGAGCATCGCAACTCACCCCCACTCCCTCCTATAGCCACTAGAAGCCGCAGCCCGGCCGGGCAGGCCGCGGGCTGCCGTCCCCGAGCCGAGCTCGTCGACGATCCCCTCTGGATCGTCCCCGCAGCTCCGGCCACTCCCAAGCCAAGGCGACCCCGCCAGGGCCTCCGCCTCTCCTCCGTGAAGCCAACGCGCCTAGCTAGAACCCCTGGAGCTGCCCCAAGCTACCGTCTTCTTCAACTCCGGCAACCTCCGCCCTCTGTCGTCGCTGGAGAGGACAAATCTGACGCAGTCCGGCCACCGTTAGCCATGCTACCTGCAGTGCAGGCAGTGCGCAAGAACCTTCTCCGTCGATCCCTCCCTCTCGTTTGCCTCCAAGAAGTCTCATCGCCGGCGTGAGCTCCGGCGAATCGCCGTTCCCCTCTGTTTCCCTCTCCCCTCCCTCCGGCCTGACTAGCGGGGCCTGCTAGTCAACCAGTCACTACGCGCGTGAAGCGGTATGAGTGGTGGCGCCCCGGGAGAGTACGCCTTCGATGTCACCCCCCTCTGTTTTCTTTTTAAATTCATTTAAATTCCAGGAGACATCAAATGGCTATAACTTTTATTATACAAGTCCAAATGCAGTGATTCTTTTTGCATTGTGTTCTATGTCCAAAAATCTAACAACACCCAAGAGATAGGATTTTTCCTTGCTGTCTAGATTTTCTGGTAATTTTCAGAAGGTTTCTTGATATTTTCATTTGTGGTTTTTGAATATTTTCGGAGGAACCAACTTGTCTTGAGGATCACCAGGAGCTTTGTGAACCTCATTAGTGCTAAGGCAAGCCACAGTAACATTTTCATGGTGCCACTTAAATATTTATGATTTTCATACTTGAACTTATGAATATTGATGCATTTAAATTAGTTATATAATAAATATATTCTGTTATATGGTTGTTATGTTAAAATACTTGAACTTCAGAATGTTTGAGGTAAATATTGTTGGCAAGATAAGGAGAACTTAGTTGCATGTGATAAATAAATAATATGGTCATAGAGTTTGATGAGTAATTTAAATATTAGTTTTGCATGAGGTATAATGATGATAATGTTAGAAATAGTTCTGGTATGAGTAAAGAGAGGTTTTAACCAGCATAGTAGCATGAGTTTATGATGGCTCTGTGGGAGCGTGGTTGGTGCAGTCTTTGCACGGTTATGTGATGCATATGTTAAGTGATGCATGGTATGGCAGTATGACACCGGTTATTTTCTTTTCACATTCAGTTGAACCTGATTAATAATTCAACTTGAACATGTTGTTGACTGGTCGTGGTGTCACTGAAACGAAGTCTTTCCTAATGCAACCACATTTGCCGGTATGGGACGGCCTTAATGCATTTCTATATTGTCGTGCCTCCGGTCGGTACCTCAATTTAGGGAAGGTTATGGGCGTCTTGCACTCGCCCGGTTGGCAAGCATAACCTCGTGAGCCCGTTGTTAAGTTAATTTTGGTACCGGATCCCAGAGTGGATCGTGGCCACGACGGTGGTCGAGGTGTTTGGAGGTAGACACTGGGCCACCCAGGACTAGCCCAGTGGGGTCTGAGTCGGAAGGGCCAGGAGAGTGTCATGACAGTGAAATGGTTTCGTCGGAACGTTGTTGGTCCACCCGAATGGGAGTGTGAGGCCATGGGTTCCGTAGTGTGGGTACAGTGTACTAACCTCTGCAGAGTGTTTTTAATCTATCGATAGCCGAGTCCACGGATACGGACACACTTGAAAGTAAGGTACACCATGGGTCAACACTTGATAAATATGCACACTAAATTGCACTAAGGATAGCAGTGAGGTCATCGTGTTGAGTTGGACATGAGTTGTCGGGTTGTGATCACCGTAAGGATCACGGGCCACGAGTTGGTCGGGTTGTGATCGTCGTAAGGATCACGGGCCATGAGATGGTCGGGTTGTGATCGCCGTCAGGATCATGAGTATGTTTTGGTAATATTATGTTTATTGGTCACATCTGGTAAGCAAGTCGAGAGAATGAGTACCTGTTGAGCATTGTCACAGCATGGTGGATATATGGTTGCATTGTTGATTAAATTGGATAAATATCATAATATTGTCTGTCATCTTGTTTATGCTTATTGTGAGCTTGCAAGTACATTCAATGTACTGACCTGGCGTGTCATGCCAGATTTCAGGAAAGACCCGTTGGAAAGGAGTGTTGTCCGAGTCTAGACCGCGTCCACGTCGGTGTCCTTGTGCTATGGAGAACCGCTACGACGTTGTTCCGCTGTCGAGTAGTTGTCATGATCGAGGCCCCTTTATGTTCACTAAATAATGTACATATTGTTCAGCCGCACCATGTGTGCTGCTTGGCCTCGCTAACTGTTGTAATATGAACTATGTCCCGCTAGCATAAATAAAGCGGTTGTTTTCTGTACCATGTTGTTGTGTGTTGCCAAAAGACAAAGTCTCTGGGCTGGCAATGCAAGGTAAACCGGTCGCTCTGAGCCGGGGTGCCACAGTCACATCATGTCTTGACCATATCACATCACAACATGCCCTGCAAAAACAAGTTAGACGTCCTCTACTTTGTTGTTGCAAGTTTTACGTGGCTGCTACGGGCTTCTAGTAAGAACCGTTCTTACCTACACATCAAAACCACAACGATGTTTCATAAAGTTTGCTGTTTTAACCTTCAACAAGGACTGGCCGTAGTCAAATTCGATTCAACTAAAGTTGGAGAAACACACACCCGCCAGCCACCTTTATGCAAAACTAGTTGCATGTCTGTTGGTGGAACCGGTCTCATTAACGTGGTCATGTAAGGTTGGTCCAGGCCGCTTCATCCAACAATACCGCCAAATCAAAATAAGACGTTGGTGGTAAGTAGTATATCTATCATCGCCCACAACTCTTTGTGTTCTACTCGTGCATATCATCTATGCATAGACCTGGCTCTGATACCACTGTTGGGGAATGTAGCATGCAATTTCAAAAAAAATCCTACGATCACGCAAGATCTATCTAGGAGATGCATAGCAACGAGAAGGGGAGAGTGTGTCCACATACCATCATAGACCAAAAGCGGAGGGGGTAGTTTAACGCGGTTGATGTAGTCGAACGTCCTCACAATCCAACCGATCAAGCACCGAACGTACGACACCTCCGATTTCAGCACATGTTTAGATCGATGACGTCCCTCGAACTCTTGATCCAGTAAAGTGTCGAGGGAGAGTTTCGTCAGCACGGCGGCATGGTGACGGTGATGGTGAAGTGATCCGCGCAGGCCTTCGCCTAAGCACTACGACAATATGACCAGAGGAGTAAACGGTGGAGGGGGGCACCGCACATGGCTAAGAAACAATTGATCTGCTTTGTGGTGCCCCCTGCTCCCGTATATAAAGGAGGAGAGGGAGGAGGCCGGTCCTAGGGGGCGTGCCAAGTGGGGGGGAACCGACTTGGACTCCTAGTCCTTGTCGCCCCCCTTCCTTCTTATAGAGGGGGAAATGGGAAAGGAGAGGGAGAGGGAGAAGGAAAGGGGGGCTGTCGTGGAATTATCGTGGCAGATGTCTTAGCAGAAGGACTTAGTCGTGGAGCCATCGCAGCGGGGTTAGCTTAAAGGGGTTAAACGGGACAAATGACACAAGGAGTTTATACTGGTTCGGCCCCTTGCGGTGAAGGTGAAGGCCTAGTCCAGTTCGAGGTGGTATTTCTTATGTCTCGATTACCAGGGAGCGAATACACTTGACCTAGCTTTCGATCTGTTGTCCCTCGTCCTAAGTCGCCGCCGGGTCATCCCTTTATATACACAGGTTGATGCCCGGTGGCTCACAGAGTCCCGACCAGCTCATAAACAATGTGTCCAGCTCAGTGACTAACTGTACATGCCTTATAATACAAGTCATATATATATGGCGGTTTACAATTGTTTGGGTCTTAAGTCGCCTTTGGGCTTCGGGCCCTCGATGAGTCTGCGTAGTGAACTACCATCTTAAGCATCTTCATGGGCTTTGACTTATGAACCGCCAGGGGCTTTACCCGGCCCCTCCTGGGTGGGTTAAACCCAATAGTTATATCCCCAACATTAGGCCCCAGGTTGATTTGAACTTGTTCATATCAATCTTCAACACTTAGAAAAAATTCCTTCCTCATTACTCTTGCGAAACTTTGTAACCCGCCGTGATGTCATCTTCTAGGATCATGGTAACTAGCCGTGATGTCACCTGTCATTAATATTGCACAAAACTCAAATCTTAATAAATCTTCTCTTTTAATAAATCTCCAAAAATCGTGGCATCTGCGCCGACATATCCATTTTTTGGCCTCCTCGATTCCCGTGCATGTCACTTATCCTTCTATCTTATAATTATGGCCGGGGGTCCATTTCACTTTCCCTCCTTGCCCTCTTCGTCTCTGTCTTCCACCTCGCGACGCCCTAGCACTCGAGCTCTGCTGCTGTCGTCAACCTTTGCCTCTGCTCCAACAATAGTTGCTGCATCGACCTGTTCTGACCAGATTTCATTTGTGCACCTCCGCTTTTCAACAGCTCTGGTTAGTTCTCCTTCTTCTTCTTCTTACCATAGATCTGTTAGGGTTTCGACGAGTTCGTCAGAGTTCATCCTCGCCTTCCACTGCAGTTTGCGATTTTTGATTCGAACTTGTTGTCGTGGATCTAAGAATGACAATAGAATGGGGGGTAGGTATGAGGAGGCAAGATCCTAGCTATGGTGAAGTTGTACATGCAAGTTTTACGAGTTCAGGCCCTTCGCGGTGGAAGTAACAGCCCTACGTCTCGGAGCCCGGAGGCGGTCGACTGGATTATGCACGTGTGAGTTACAGGGGGTGCGGACCCTTGTCCCAGAGGAGGGGGTTGGCTTATATAGAGTGCGCCAGGACCCCAGCTCCCCTCCGTTACACATGGTTCAATGTTCATAAAGAGTAAGCGTTACAGGTAACGTCCGCAATAAAGTGTTATAAATGGTAATTAAGTCTATGAGTAAACGCCCGACCGCTGTCACAGAGAGTGACTTTAGATCTTCTGTATGTCAAGTGGTTTCTATGACGATCGAGTGACATTGATTCTTCCGAGTGGAACGTCTCTGGTCGAGTGGATGATGGTACCCTTCGAGTGCTTCTGTCTTTAGGGTGATGCCCTTGGGGAGGGTGTCTAGGTCAGGCCTATGACCCTACCCTAGGTACATGGCTTCATCATTAGCCCCCGAATGGTTCAAGGTTAGAGTGGAGAAGGAGTTGAAAATACTTCCGATTCATCTCTTGCACTTTAGGAGTGTCTGGTTGGGATCGATGAATCAACACGGTGACATCAACTTCTTTTTCAGTCGCCTTGATCCATTCTTGGTTTTGTCGAGTGAACTTTTACTGAAAAGCTTTGGGCGTTGACATGGAGCAAATCTTCCGTATGACAGGTTGCTCTGTTGCCCGCGGATCTCGCGGGATTCGAATTTTTTGGGAAGCGCGCAGGGCGGAGGATGCCGCAGCAACCGGGCTAGATAAGGCAGGGCCGCCTCGATTCCCGTGCCACCTTTTTCGCCATGTATCGCTCGCGCGACTGTTGCGGGATTTGATAAGATCGCTCGGGTCCACAAGTCAGTCACTCGGAAGCAACCTCATATAAGGCGTCGGTCCGGGGTTTTTGAACAGTGCGCTCCCATTCTTCCTCTTCCTTCTCTGTTTTCTCCACCGCATCCGCTCCTGCCCCGGCCCCACTGCTCTGTTCAAGCTCTGTCTGCTGCGATGGGGAAGGAGAAGACGGTGGCATTGGAGCGCGCGAAGAAGGCGACGGCGAAGGCGAAGGGGAAGAAGTCCAGTCGGGGCGGATCTTCCTCGAGGTCCGGTCTGCCGCGCGGCTGGATCCAGGGAGATTGGATCCGGTCGATGATTCGCCAGGACGACATCGGCGATCTGGCCGAGGAGGGATTGATCCCCCATGGATCCGCGCGGCTCCGGGCGGACGAGACTGAGCCCCGACCGCAGGAGGGTGAGTGCGTCCTCCTCGCCACCCACGTCGACCGCGGGTTTTCTTTGCCTCCCCATCCTTTTTTCCGAGCTTTCTTGAACTTCTTTGGAGCACAACTTCATCATTTTTCTCCCAACACCATCGTGTATCTTTCCGCTTTCGTGTCCATGTGCGAAAACTTCTTGGGTTGTCGACCACACTGGGGCCTCTTCAAGCACATTTTCACGTGTCGCTCCCAGTCGGTCAAAAAAGCTAATCCGAGTGATAAGAGGACAAAAGTGATCCAGATGTGTGGGGGTCTTGGAATCCAAATGAGGTGTAAGAGCTCTTTCCCAGCCATGGCTCGAGTAGAGAAGCCCTCCCCCCTGAAAATGACTGCGGGGGAGAAAGCAGAGGTGAAGGTGCTGGTCGAGCGAGTGGTCCAGCTCATCCATGATGGCGTGACCGGCATGGATTTGTTGGAAGTCTTCCTTAGGCGATGCATTCAGCCGCTTCAAGCCCGTGACCATCCGATGGATGTATTCAGGCATTGACGATTCCACTCGGATCCATCCAGAAGAAGTCGACGATGATACGGTGGAGAAGTGGTTGAGGGGTATCACTGGCAACAAAGATAACCCCAAGGGGGCCAGGAGAGTCCCTCCACTTGACAACTTGCACCAAATAGACAAGATCCAACTCTGAATTGCCGAGTGTTATCTTGATTTATCATGTAACTACTTGCAATCAACTGACTGACTTTTGTCTTGCTTGTTGTCCTCTAGGCTCTTACTGAGATGTATTCGATGCCCAATGGAGAGCAGGAGCAGGATCCGGAGGGGGAGGCGAGCGGAGGCGAGAGCGGCGAGTGGCATTCTGATGGTGAAGGGGATGAGGAGAGCTCCGACCCGAGTGATGAAGAAGAGGTCGACTCACCTCCCCGTAGGGAAAGGCGATCCAAGATCACCCACGATCCTGCAAGCGCCCACGACAAGGCAACTATTCAGACTGGGCAGTCGTCAAAGCGTCCTCGGACGTCTTCTCCGGCGCCGACTGAAAAGGCTCCGAAACAATCCAAGGTCGTATCGTAGAAGACCCGAAAGGCGCTGCCCAGAATCAAAATCGACATCCTGTTGCCTCTGCGTAAGTGTCATGTCTTCAGTTTTACCCGAAATTGTGCGTTGTCTATTTTTTCTTGGTTTGACCGAATGAATCTTGAAACCAGCAGTGCCGCTACTTCTGGGACCTCTGCTTACAAAAACGAGGATGAGGACATGGAAGATGCGGTCACCTCCAACCCAGGTATAATCTTTGTGATCTTGTCTTTGCTTTGTCGATTGAACTGCGGTACGACCAACGAGGATGAATTTTTGGCGATCGATCTTTTTACAGCTCCTCCCAACATCATCGATCTCCCAGACGACGACGAAGACGAGCCACAGAGGCCCTTGGGGAGAAAAGGCAGGAAAACGTCCGCTGGCAGGACGCCTCAGTCGACGCCGGTGGCGGAACCGGTAATCCAGGAAGCCGGCAATGCCAATCGGCCCTCCATCACCTTCGCCGTACCACTGTCGAGTGCTCAGCCTTCAGCGTCAGCCGCGCAGACTCCCGCCGATCCTCCTTCACTTTTTGCTGCACATCATGTCCCAGAGGACCAGGTGGGTGCTGCCAAAGAGGCTATACGCCAGGCGGGCATTATGATGGAGAAGATGAAGATTGTGCGGGAAGCCAGCCAAGCTGCTTATGATGCCAGCTCCGCTCTCCACAGCAACATCTAGGTTAGCAGATTGCCGACTGACTCTTTTAGCTTGTTCTGTTAGGATATGCTACCTGAAAACTTTCTTTCAAAGAATCTTTTCATCTGTCTGCGCTTCGCATCTGTACACCCACTGGGTGTTTTGATTTCCCACTGAGAAAACTTGTATCTTAGGTCGACTAAGTTGTGTCGATTGGATTTTTGAACTAGTGGGGGAATGCTGAGTGCACCCACTGGGTGTAGTCCCCGAGACCATAGTTGACTGCGGGTAGTCGACTGTGGTCTGAGAAGCTAAATTTTCCACTCGGTCTGGACAGACCATGTCGAGTGGAATCCAAACCAGTGGGGGCACGCTAAGTGCACCCGCTGGGTGTAGTCCCCGAGACCGTGGTTGACTGCGGGCAGTCGACTACGGTCTTATATCCTCTTTTTTTCTTCTTTTTTTACACTCGGCCTGGACATACCACGTGGAGTGGCAACTAGACCAGTGGGGGCACGCTAAGTGCACCCACTGGGTGTAGTCCCCGAGACCGTGATTGACTGCGGGCAGTCGACTACGGTCTGAAAACAACTTGAATTTATCGAACTATTGTTCTGAAGTAACTAATCTTTCCATCTGTCGATTGACTGTCCCTTGATTACAGAAATCTTGTGAACGCGGAGTTTGTTTTGCTGAATTGGAGAAAAAACAGATTCAGCTCAACCTCGATCTGGAACTGGCCAAGACAAATCCGCAGAAGGTCAAGGACGAAGCTGCTGGTAAGAGAAAGCTTGCCGACTGATTTGTCTCTGTACCAGATTTTATTTTGCTTTTTCTGAACCAAGCGTTGTTTCTTTCAGAGAAAATGAATCAAGCTTTGGTGAAAAAGGACCAAGATCTTGCGGCCGCACAGAAAGCAGCTGACGAGAAAACTGCACTCGCCGAACAGAAGCTAGCTTCAGTCGGCAAACTGGAGGAAGAAAACGCCAAGCTGAAAACTGCCCTTGATGAAGCCAATAAGGAAGCGACTCGCCTGAAGAAGGACAAGAACAATCTGAACGAGAAGATGGAAGGCATTGCTCGCAAGAGGGACGATCTGGAGAATTATCTGGGAGGTCCTGCCAAGAAGTTGTTCGTCATGCTTGAAGGTATTTTCTTTGAACCGACTGACTTGTCATTGTCGACTCAACATACAACCGCCGACTCATCTTTGAATTGTACGTGCAGAATTTTGCCGAAACTTCGAGGAAGAGACTGGGCGAGTTGAGACAAGCTTGGACCCCATCCATTCTCCAGTGAAAGACGAGGCTGCCATGAATGTACTCCGATTGGAATCTCGTGTTGCTGGTGTTGTTGATTATCTTGCTCGACTGAAGGTCGCAATGTCGCGGATCGACACAACACTCTGGCCAGGGGCGACGCTCCAGAATGACCTCAAGTCTCTGATGACTCGACTTAATGAGATTCTCGGTCGAGTGCAAGAATGGAAGAAGTCTTTTTCCGGTCTTGGCGCTGATGTGGCTCGCCTTTGGTTTGTGTCCACTGCAAGGAAGCGCGAGAAGAGAAGCTGGCAGCGATCAAGGTCGTCAACACCAAGAAGCATGACTTCCAATCTTTCATGGAGACCTTCATTGCTGCCGCCACTCGGATTGCTGACGGAATCTATATGGACGAATTCATCGAGCCTGCCAGCCCTCCTCCTATGGAGTGAACAAACTTTTATGCCCCACCTTAAATTTGCCTCAGAATGCCGAGTAATTTTGTAACCATTAAACTCCTTCGGGCTTGATGCCCGAGTACTTTAATCCGCGGTCGGAACCTTAGGATTTATCTGAATTTGGTTTATCTCCGAATATGCTTGTGCTTGACTTCGAGTGGAATTTGTTCTTCGCTCAGAATATTTTTTGTACTTGAGATGCAGCTTTGGGGAAGAGGTTCCAGTCGACCTGCACCTCGTCGTCCTTGCGGATGAGGATGGAGCGCACATTATACTTGTGGCACAACTCTGAGGAGAAGGCTGCAGTCGACCTGCACCTCGTCGTCCTTGCGGATGAGGATGGAGCACACGTTATACTTGTGGCGCAGCTCTGAGGAGAAGGTTGTAGTCGACTTGCACCTCCTCGTCCTTGCAGATGAGGATGGAGCGTACGTTATACTTGTGGCATAGCTCCTAGGATAAGGTTGCAGTCGACCTGCACCTTGTCGTCCTTGCAGATAGGGATGTGTTTCAAACTTAGGCGAGTACCGGACTGCAGCTAAGCCCCCGAGTGGGAGGGTTGCTCACCACTCGGTGGGATTTTTTAAACTTAGGCGAGTACTGGACTACAACTAAGCCTTTGAGTGAGAGGGTTGCTGATAACCCACAAGTATAGGGGATCACAACAGTTTTCGAGGGTAGAGTATTCAACCCAAATTTATTGATTCGACACAAGGGGAGCCAAAGAATATTCTCAAGTATTAGCAGTTGAGTTGTCAATTCAACCACAACTGGATAACTTAGTATCTGCAGCAAAGTATTTAGTAGAAAAGTAATATGGAAGTAACGGTAAAGGTAGCAAAAGTAATATTTTTGGTATTTTGTAGTGATTGTAACAGTAGCAACGGAAAAGTAAATAAGCGGAAAACATTATATGAAAAGCTCGTAGGCATTGGATTGATGATGGAGAATTATGCCGGATGCGGTTCATCATGTAACAGTCATAACATAGGGTGACACAGAACTAGCTCCAATTCATCAATGTAATGTAGGCATGTATTCCGAATATAGTCATACGTGCTTATGGAAAAGAACTTGCATGGCATCTTTTGTCCTACCCTCCCGTGGCAGCGGGGTCCTAGCGGAAACTAAGGGATATTAAGAACTCCTTTTAATAGAGTACCGGACCAAAGCATTAACACATAGTGAATACATGAACTCCTCAAACTACTTTCATCACCCGGAGTGGTCCCGATTATTGTCACTTCGGGGTTGCCGGATCATAACACAAAGTAGGTGACTATATACTTGCAAGATAGGATCAAGAACTCACATATATTCATGAAAACATAATAGGTTCAGATCTGAAATCATGGCACTCGGGCCCTAGTGACAAGCATTAAGCATAGCAAAGTCATAGCAACATCAATCTCGTAACATAGTGGATACTAGGGATCAAACACTAACAAAACTAACTCGATTACATGATAGATCTCATCCAACCCATCACCGTCCAGCAAGCCTACGATGGAATTACTCACGCATGGCGGTGAGCATCCTGAAATTGGTGATGGAGGATGGTTGATGATGACGACAGTGACGAATCCCCTCTCCGGAGCCCCGAACGGACTCCAGATCAGCCCTCCCGAGAGGTTTTAGGGCTTGGCGGCGGCTCCGTATCGTAAAACACGATGAATCCTTATCTCTGATTTTTTCTCTCCCCGAAAGTGAATATATCGAGTTGGAGTTGAGGTCGGTGGAGCGTCAGGGGGCCCATGAGGTAGGGGGCGCGCCCCCATCCTCGTGGACAGGGTGTGGGCCCCCTGACGTGGATTTTTCTTCCAGTATTTTTAATATTTTCCAAAAATATGTTCCGTGGAGTTTCAGGTCATTCCGAGAACTTTTGTTTCTGCACATAAATAACACCATGGAAAGTCTGCTGAAAACAGCGTCAGTCTGGGTTAGTTCCATTCAAATCATGCAAGTTAGAGTCCAAAACAAGGGCAAAAGTGTTTGGAAAAGTAGATACGACGAAGACGTATCAACTCCCCCAAGCTTAAACCTTTGCTTGTCCTCAAGCAATTCAGTTGATAAACTGAAAGTGATAAAGAAAAACTTTTACAAACTCTGTTTGCTCTTGTTGTTGTAAATATGTAAAGCCAGCATTCAAGCTTTCAAAGAAAGATTATGACTAACCACATTCACAATAACTCTTAGGTCTCATGTTTACTCATATCAATGGCATAATCAACTAGCGAGCCATAATAATAAATCTCGGATGACAACACTTTCTCAAAACAATCATGATATGATATAATAAGATGGTATCTCGCTAGCCCTTTCTGAGACCGCAAAACATAAATGCAGAAAGCACCTTTAAAGATCAAGGACTGACTAGACATTGTAATTCATGGTAAAAGAGATCCACCATAGTCATACCCAATATAAATTAATAGTAATGGATGCAAATGACAAGCGCTCTCCAAATTAGTGATCTTTAATAAGAGGGTGATTACTCAACGCAAAAGTAAATAGATAGGCCCTTCGCAGAGGGAAGCAGGGATTTGTAGAGGTGCCAGAGCTCGGTTTTGAAATAGAGATAAATAATATTTTGAGCGGCATACTTTCATTGTCAACATAACAACCAAGAGATGGCGATATCTTCCATGCTACACACATTATAGGCGGTTCCCAAACAGAATGGTAAAGTTTATACTCCCCCTCCACGAACAAGCATCAATCCATGGCTTGCTCGAAACAACGAGTGCCTCCAACTAGCAACAGTCCCAGGGAGAGTTTTGTTTGTAATTATTTTGATTTAGTTTGCATAAAGCATGGGACTGGGCATCCCGGTGACCAGCCATTTTCTCATGAGTGAGAAGCGGAGTCCACTCCTCTTGAGAATAACCCGCCTAGCATGGAAGATATGGACAGCCCTAGTTGATATATGAGCTATTCGAGCATACAAAACATAATTTCATTTGAAGGTTTAGAGTTTGGCACATACAAATTTACTTGGAACGGCAGGTAGATACCGCATATAGGAAGGTATAGTGGACTCATATGGAATAACTTTGGGGTTTAAGGGATTGGATGCACAAGCAGTATTCCCGCTTAGTACAAGTGAAGGCTAGCAAAACACTGGGAAGCGACCAACTAGAGAGCAACAACAGTCATGAACATGCATTAAAAATAATGAACATTGAGTGCAAGCACGAGTAGGATATAATCCACCATGAACATAAATATAGTGAAGGCTATGTTGATTTGTTTCAACTACATGCGTGAACATGTGCCAAGTCGAGTTACTTAAATCATTCAAAGGAGGATACCACCCCACTATACCATATCATAACCATTTTAATAGCATGTTGGCACGCAAGGTAAACCATTATAACTCATATCTAATCAAGCATGGCACGAGCAACTATGATCTCTAATTGTCATTGCAAACATGTTTATTCATAATTGGCTGAATCAGGAACGATGAACTAATCATATTTACAAAAACAAGAGAGGTCGAGTTCATACTAGCTTTTCTCATCTCAGTCAGTCCATCATATATCGTCATAATTGCCTTTCACTTGCACGACCAAATGGTGCGAAAATAATAAGAGTGCACGTGCATTGGACTAAGCTGGAATCTGCGAGCATTCAATAAACAGGAGAAGACAAGGCAATATGGGCTCTTGGTTAAATCAACAATAATGCATATAAGATCCACTTCAATAATTTAATTATGGTCTTCTCCTATCGACCCCCAAAGAAAGGAAAATAAATAAAACTTTTTACACGGGAAAGCTCCCAACAAGCAAAAGAAGAACATGAAATATTTTTGGGTTTTCTTTTTAATTATTACTACTACAGCAAGAAAAGTAAACTAGCTAAAAGCTATTACTATTTTTTTGGTTTTTCTTAAGGTTTAACAAACACACAAGAAGAAAGAAAATAAACTAGCATGGATATTACAGTGAAAAAGTATAAGAACCGACATCTAGCAATGATTGTGTGAACATAAATGTAATGTCGGTGGGAAATACGTACTCCCCCAAGCTTAGGCTTTTGGCCTAAGTTGGTTCATTGCCACGGATGGCCTGGCGGATATCCGTAGTTGTAGCCAGGGTCGTACTGAGATGAAGAGGACTCTGACTGCCACTGGTTGGAAATCATCTCCGGATCCCACTGGTAAATAGACTAGCGTGGAGGTTCAAATTGTGGTTCCGGCTCCGTGGCTGGTGTAGGGTTTCGGTAGGCGTGAATGGCCGCCAGCGGAACGAGATACTGGCCTGCAGATAAATCAAATAAGGAAGGAGAAGGCAAGGTAATAGTCTCAGGGTGATGTTTATCAAAGAACAATTTGTATTTAAGCACCCCTTCCATATTCTTAACAATAAAGTCGTGCGCTACCATACTCTTATAGTCTAAATAAGCATTGGGCAGCAATTTTTCTTCTTTTTCATAGTGCCTAATAGGTATGTTATAGTGTGCAGCGAGGCGTGAAGCATAAATACCTCCAAATATGGGGCCCTTTGTACGGTTTAAACTTAACCGTTTAGCAATAATACCGCACATACTAACAAAGGTTATCGCAGAATAAACCATGGAACAAAATGATAATATCAGAACACTAAGGTTTCCATAGTTTCCGCGACCAATTAAGCAACGACTAGCAAATATAGCAAAGTAGCATAAAATAGGAAAATGTATGCTAGTGATTCTTGCATCGGAAACCTTCCTAGTTTCCCCTACAGTAATAGTGTCAATAAACCCATCCACATCTTTACGATGTGGTTCATCTAAACTACCCTCAAAAGGTATTTTGCAAACCTTGCAAAATTCATCTAGTGGCATCTTCTTAGCAACATCATATAAATGAAATTCTACTGAAGGAGGTGATTCCTTAGGATAATAGTAGAAGTTTTGCACAAAAGTATTGGTGAGTAAGAGATACTGATCGCGGAGGAAGTCGGTGAGGCCTGCATTCTCAGCCAATTCATCAAAATCATTGTAAATCCCGGCTTCTCTCAAGAAATCATCGGAAGGCCATTCACACGGCCGAACCTCCGTGGTGCGGGGCAGATTATATTTGGGCCTCTGTGCTTCTTCATTTTGCTTTTCCTTCGAGCTTCGGCTCGATGAGCCCCTCAAAAATCTCTTCATTATTTTCTGAAAAATTCTGAAATTTTTAGTAACTTCAAATAAAAGTGAACCAAGCTCAACAAAATTGATAGCAACTACTCCTACAAGTGCCTAGAGCCTTTATCAAGCATTGGAACTACTTGGAACCATATTTGACATGCAAGCTCAAGAACATGGTCACCTAGGCAGCACAAATTTGCAATGAATAAAGCACTAGAACAAAAACTAATTTGACCAATGGAGGAGTCACATACCAAGGAACAATCCCCCCAAACAGTTTTGTGAGTGGTGCTTTGAGCAAGGAGATTGAAAATCGCAGCAAAATGAGCTAGAACTCGTGCTTGAGCTGGATGGTGATTTTTTTGGGAGGAAGAAGAAGTGTGTGGGTGCAGGAATAAGTGGAGGAGGGCCACCATGGGCCCACGAGGCAGGGGCGCGCCCTCCACCCTCGTGGCCAGGTGCTTGCCCCTCCTGATGTGTTCTCAGTGCCAAATATTCTCAAATATTCCAGAAAAAATCACATTCCATTTTCAGGGCATTTGGAGAACTTTTATTTTCAGGGTATTTTTATATTGCACGGATAATTCAGAAAACAGACAGAAAAATACTATTTTTACTTTATTTCAACTAAATAACAGAAAGTAGAAAGAGGGTACAGAAGGTTGTGCCTTCTAGTTTCATCCATCTCATGCTCATCAAAAGGAATCCACTAACAAGGTTGATCAAGTCTTGTTAACAAACTCATTCCGACTAACATGGAACCGGAGAAATTTCGAATAACACTATGTTACCTCAACGGGGATATGCACATCCCCAATAATAAGAATATCATATTTCTTCTTGACAGTAGGCAAAGGAAATTCAAAACCTCCAAAAATAATCTATGGAATTTTTCCAATAGAATTGATACTGTGGACTTGAGGTTGTTTCCTCGGAAAGTGTACCGTATGCTCATTACCATTAACATGAAAAGTGACATTGCCTTTGTTGCAATCAATAACAGCCCCTGCAGTATTCAAAAAGGTCTTCCAAGAATAATAGACATACTATCGTCCTCGAATATCCGAATAACGAAGTCCGTTAAAATAGTAACATTTGCAACTACAACAGTGCACGTCCTCACAAATACCGGCAATGTATACCAGTTGATTTATCAGCAATTTGCTAAGATATTTTAGTAGGTGTCAACTTATTCAAGTCAAGTCTACGATATAAAGAGAGAGGCATAACACTAACACTGGCTCCAAGATCACATAAAACAGTTTTAACATAGTTTCTTTTAATAGAGCATGGTATAGTAGGTACTCCTGGATCTCCAAGTTTCTTTGGTATTCCACCCTTAAAAGTATAATTAGCAAGCATGGTGGAAATTTCAGCTTCCGGTATCTTTCTTTTATTTGTAACAATATCTTTCATATACTTAGCATAAGGATTCATTTTGAGCATATCGGTTAATTGCATACGCAAAAAGATAGGTCTAATCATTTCAGCAAAACGCTCAAAATCCTCATCATCCTTTTTCTTGGATGGTTTGGGAGGAAAAGGCATGGGTTTCTGAACCCATGGTTCTCTTTCTTTACCATGTTTCCTAGCAACAAAGTCTCTCTTATCACAACGTTGATTCTTTGATGTGGGTTATCAAGATCAACAGTAGGTTCAATTTCTACATCATTATCATTACTAGGTTGGGCATCATCATGAACATCATCATTAACATTTTCACTAGGTTCATGTTCATTACCGATTGTGTTTCAAAGATCGTAAATAGAAATATCATTTGGAATCTCAGGTGGTTCGGCAATAGGATCACTAGAGGCATGCAAAGTCCTATCATTTTTCTTTTTCTTATTTTTAGAAGGACCAGGTGCATCTATATTATTTCTCTGAGAATCTTGCTCAATTATCTTAGGATGGCCTTCAGGATACAAAGGTTCCTGAGTCATCTTACCAGTTCTAGTAGCCACTCTAACAGCATAGTCATTATCCTTACTATTCTATTCATTGAGCAAATCATTTTGAGCTTTAAGTAGTTGTTCTACTTGAGTGGTAACCATAGAAGCATGTTTAGTAATGAGTTTAAGTTCACCTTTAACTCTAGACATATAATCACCCAAGTGTTCAATCATATAAGCATTTTGTTTTAATTGTCTACCAAAATAAGCATTTAAATCTTCTTGCTTAACCATAAAGTTATCAAACTCATCTAAGCATTGGCTAGCAATTTTAGTAGGAGGGATTTCAGCTTTATCATATCTATAGAGAGAATTTACCTTTACTACCTGTGTCGGGTTATCAAGACCACGAGCTTCTTTAATATGTGACGGATTAGGATCATATGTTTCTTCAACAGACGGTAAATTAAGACCATGTATTTCTTCAATAGGAGGTAAATTCTTAACATCTTCAGCTTTAATACCCTTTTCTTTCATAGATTTCTTTGCCTCTTGCATATCTTCAGGACTGAGAAATAAAACACCTCTTTTCTTCAGAGTTGGTTTAGGAATAGGCTCAAGAATTGGCTCAGGAGCTGGCTTAGGAAGTGTCCAATTATTTTCAATTGTCAACATATTATTCAATAGAATTTCAGCTTCATCCGGTGTTCTTTCCCTGAAAACAGAACCAACACAACTATCCAGGTAATCTTTGGAAGCATCGGTTAGTCCATTATAAAAGGTACCAAGTATTTCATTTTTCTTAAGAGGATGATCAGGCAAAGCATTAAGTAATTGGAGAAGCCTCCCCCAAGCTTGTGGGAGACTCTCTTCTTCAATTTGCACAAAATTATATATTTCCCTTAAAGCAGCTTGTTTCTTATGAACAGGGAAATATTTAGCAGAGAAGTAATAAATCATATCCTGGGGACTACGTGCACAACTAGGATCAAGAGAATTAAACCATATCTTAGCATCACCCTTTAATGAGAACGGAAATATTTTAAGGATATAAAGATAGCGAGATTTCTCATCATTAGTGTACAGGTGGCTATATCATTTAATTTAGTAAGATGTGCCACAACAGCTTCAGTTTCATAGCCTTGAAAAGGATCAGATTCAACCAAAGTAATTATATCAGAATCATCAAAGAATTCATAATCCTTACCAGTAACACTGATAGGTGAAGTAGCAAAAGCAGGGTCAGGTTTCATTCTAGCATTAAGAGATTGCTGCTTCCATTTAGCAAATAACCTCTTGAGCTCGTATCTATCTTTGGAAGCTAAAATAGCTAAAGCAGCTTCTTTTTCAAAAACATAACCCTCAGGAACAACAGGCGATTCATATTTATTAGGGGAAGAGTCTTCATCATCACTTTCATCAATGTTATCAGTTTCAATAATTTCATTCTCTCTAACCCTAGCAAGTTGTTCATCAAGAAAATTCACCAAGTGGCACAGTAGTATCAAGCATAGAAGTACTTTCATCATAAGTATCATGCATAGCGTATGGCATCATCAATAACATGCGACATATCGAGCGGATAGCGTAAGCGTGTTTAGGTGTCACAAGCTTACTCAAAACAGAAGGTGAATCAAGTGCAGAGCTAGATGGCAGTTCCTTACCTCCCCTCGTAGTTGAGGGATAATTTTTTGTTTTCTCGTCTTTCAAGTTCTTCATAGTATAGTAATCAGCAGATATAAATCCCAAGTGACTCAAAGAATAGAGCTATGCTCCCCGGCAACGGCGCCAGAAAATAGTCTTGATAACCCACAAGTATAGGGGGATAGCAACAGTTTTCGAGGGTAGAGTATTCAACCCAAATTTATTGATTCGACACAAGGGGAGCCAAAGAATATTCTCAATTATTAGCAGTTGAGTTATCAATTCAACCACACCTGGATAACTTAGTATCTACAGCAAAGTATTTAGTAGCAAAGTAATATGGAAGTAACGGTAACGGTAGCAAAAGTAATATTTTTGGTATTTTGTAGTGATTGTAACAGTAGCAACGGAAAAGTAAATAAGCGGAAAACAATATATGAAAAGCTCATAGGCATTCGATCGTTCATGAAGAATTATGCCGGATGCGGTTCATCATGTAACCGTCATAACATAGGGTGACACAGAACTAGCTCCAATTCATCAATGTAATGTAGGCATGTATTCCGAATATAGTCATACGTGCTTATGGAAAAGAACTTGCATGACATCTTTTGTCCTACCCTCCTGTGGCAGCGGGGTCCTAGCGGAAACTAAGGGATATTAAGGCCTCCTTTTAATAGAGTACCGACCAAAGCATTAACATATAGTGAATTCCTGAACTCCTCAAACTATGGTCATCACCGAGTGGTCCCGATTATTGTCACTTGAGGGTTGCGGATCATAACACATAGTAGGTGACTATAGACTTGCAAGATAGGATCAAGAACTCACATATATTCATGAAAACATAATAGGTTCGGATCTGAAATCATGGCACTCGGGCCCTAGTGACAAGCATTAAGCATAGCAAAGTCATAGCAACATCAATCTCAGAACATAGTGGATACTAGGGATCAGACCCAAACAAAACTAGCTCGATTACATGATAGATCTCATCCAACCCATCACCGTCCAGCAAGCCTACGATGGAATTACTCACGCACGGCGGTGAGCATCATGAAATTGGTGATGGAGGATGGCTGATGATGACGACGGTGACGAATCCCCCTCTCCGGAGCCCCGAACGGACTCCAGATCAGCCCTCCTGAGAGGTTTTAGGGCTTGGCGGCGGCTCCGTATCGTAAAACGCGATGAATCCTTCTCTCTGATTTTTTTCTCCCTGAAATGAATATATGGAGTTGGAGTTGAGGTCGGTGGAGCGTCAGGGGGCCCACGAGGTAGGGGGCGTGCCCCGCACCCTCGTGGACAGGGTGTGGTCCCCCTGACGTGTATTTTTCTTCTAGTATTTTCAATATTTTCCAAAAAGATGTTCCGTGGAGTTTCAGGTCATTCCGAGAACTTTTGTTTCTGCACATAAATAACACCATGGAAAGTCTGCTGAAAACAGCGTCAGTCCGGGTTAGTTCCATTCAAATCATGCAAGTTAGAGTCCAAAACAAGGGCAAAAGTGTTTGGAAAAGTAGATACGACGGACACATATCAGTTGCTCACCACTCGGTAGGATTTTTCAAACTTAGGCGTAGTCTTGATCAAGAAGCTAAGCCCCGAGTGGGAGGGTTGCTCACCACTCGGTAGGATTTTTTCAAACTTAGGCTAGTCTTGGATCGCAGCTAAGCCCCGAGTGGGAGGCTTGCTCACCACTCGGTGGGATTTTTCAAACTTAGGCGAGTAATCTTGGATTGCAGCTAAGCCCCGAGTGGGAGGCTTGCTCACCACTCAGTAGGATTTTTCAAACTTAGTAGCATCTTGGACTACAGCTAAGCCCCCAGTGGGAGGTTGCTCACCACTCGCTAGGATTTTTCAAACTTAGGCTAATCTTGACTGCAGCTAAGCCCCGAGTGGGAGGTTGCTCACCACTCGGTGGGATTTTTCAAACTTAGGCGAGTCTTGGACTCAGTTAAGCCCCGAGTGGGAGGGTTGCTCACCACTCGGTGGGATTTTTCAAACTTAGGCTAGTCTTGGACTGCAGCTAAGCCCCGAGTGGGAGGCTTGCTCACCACTCAGAGGATTTTTCAAACTTAGGCTAGTCTTGGATTGCAGCTAAGCCCCCAGTGGGAGGCTTGCTCACCACTCCTAGGATTTTACAAACTTAGGCAAGTACTGGACTGCAGCTACGCCCCTGAGTGGGAGGGTTGCTCACCACTCGGTAGGATTTTTCAAACTTAGGCGAGTACTGGAATGCAGCTAAGCCCCCGAGTGGGAGGCTTGCTCACCACTCGGTAGGATTTTTCAAAGTTAGGCGAGTACTGGACTGCAGCGAGGGTTGCTCACCACTCGGTAGGATTTTTTTAAACTTAGGCGAAACGGATTCACGGCTAAGCCCCCGAGTGAGAGGCTTGTTCACCACTCGGTAGGATTTTTTAAACTTAGGCAAAACGGATTCGCGGCTAAGCCCCCGAGTGAGAGGCTTGCTCACCACTCGTTAGGATTTTTTAAAATTAGGCGAAACGGATTCACGGCTAAGGCACCCACTAGGGGATTTGAAACATATAACAAAGAAACAGCAAACATTTAGGAGACTGTAAAACTGTGTCTTCGATGATCAAACTAGAAGGTATTTCTTATTACATCTGAATGCTTAAGTATAAAAGGGGCGGAGCAACTCCGCATTCCAAGCGCGTGGCTCGTATTTCTTGTGCTCGACATTGTAAAGGTGGTACGCTCCATTGTGGAGCACTCTGGTGACGATGAAGGGGCCTTCCCAAGCGGGAGCGAGCTTGTGTGGTTTTTGCTGATCCACTCGAAGAACCAAGTCTCCCTCTTGAAAGGCTCGACCTCTCATGTTTCTGGCGTGGAATCGAGGCAGGTCTTGCTGGTAGATGGTCGGCTGGATCAAGGCCATCTCTCTTTCCTCTTCCAGGAGATCGACTGAATCTTGTCGTGCTTGTTCTGCTTCATCTTCTGAGAAAAGCTCGACTCGGGGCGCGTTGTGGAGCAAGTCACTCGGAAGTACAGCCTCCGCTCCGTAAACCATGAAGAATGGAGTTCGGCTAGTCGACCGATTGGGAGTTGTCCTCAATCCCCAAAGCACTGATGGAAGTTCGTCGACCCAAGTGCCTGCTGCGTGCTTGAGATCACGCATCAGTCGGGGTTTCAGTCCTTTGAGAATCAATCCATTTGCTCTCTTAGCTTGTCCATTCGACTGGGGGTGGACGACTGAAGCATAGTCGACTCGAGTACCTTGGGAAGCACAGAAGGCCCTGAACTCATCAGAATCGAAGTTCGACCCATTGTCAGTGATGATGTTGTGCGAAACACCATATCTGAATGTTAACTCTCTGATGAAACTGACAGCAGTACTGGCTTCAAGGTTTTTGATAGGTTTGGCTTCAATCCATTTGGTGAATTTGTCCACTGCCACGAGCACATGAGTGAAACCGCTCCTACCAGTCCTCAGAGGTCCAACCATATCCAAACCCCAAACAAAGAAAGGGCCGCATTTAGTGGAATGGTCTTCGTGGCTGATCTTTGGCTTGTGAGACATGTTGGAGTAAAACTGGCAACCTTCACATTTATCAACTATTTCTTTCGCCATCTCATTTGCTCGTGGACAATAAAATGCCGCTCGGTATGCTTTGGCCACGATGGTCCGAGAGGACGCATGGTGACCACAGGTCCCCGAGTGGATGTCATTGAGGATCACTCGACCTTCTTCTGGTGTTATGCATTTCTGGCAAACTCCAGGCACACTTTCTCTGAACAATTGTCCTCTTATCATAGTAAAGGCTTTGGATCGACGGACGATCTGTCGAGCCTCTTCTTCATCCTCTGGGAGTTCTTTCCTAAGGATGTATGAAATGTACAGCACTGTCCAGTCAGGAGTGATGACCAAAACCTCCATGATCAAGTCGACCACTACCGGGACTTGACTTCAATGGATCGGTGGCACTTTTTGGTTGTGGGGGCTCTTCAAAGGAAAGGATCTTCTTGAACTGAAGGTGTATGAATATGTTCCAAGAACACATTGTTGGGAATGGCCTCCCTCTTGGAACCTATGTTTGCCGATCATCGGTCGCTTGATTTTTCACCGGGGTATGTGATGGAGCTCTAACCCCTCAAACTTCTTCTCTAACTTTCTCATTTGCATTACAATAGCTACCATGGTCGGGCTTCGACGCCCCACTCCTTCATCACTTGATTAACCACTAAATCCGAGTCGCCGTAGACCATGAGGCGACGGACGCCGAGTGAAATGGTCATACGCAACCCGTACAGAAGTGCTTAATATTCAGCTTCATTGTTGGAGGAGTCAAAATGAATCTGAGAACATAGCTGAGTTTGTCGCCTTGGGGGGATACCAATACCACCCCAGCACCGGAACCATTCAGCATCTTGGATCCATCAAAGAACATGGTCCAATGCTCCGAGTGAATCTGAGTTGGCAGTTGCTGTTCAATCCACTCGGCGAGGAAATCTGCTATTGTTTGGGACTTGATAGCTTTCTTTGCCTCAAACTTGATATCCAAGGGAAGGAGTTCAATCGCTCACTTTGCCACTCAACCAGTTGCATCTCTGTTGTTCAGGATCTCTGACAATGGTGCGTCACCGACGACTGTAATGGAGTGATCAGAGAAGTAATGTGCAAACTTCTTCATGGACATGTAAATGCCATAAACAAGCTTCTGATAATGTGGATATCTTTGCTTGGATGGAGTCAGAACTTCAGAAACATAGTATACTGGGCGCTGAACTTTATAGGTTTTTCCTTCTTCTTCGCGCTCGACCGTGATCACCATGCTGATAACTTGTCCTGTGGCTGCAATATAAAGCAGTAAAGGCTCTTTGCTGATTGGGGCAGCAAGCACCGGCTGGGTGGAAAGCAGGGCTTTGAGTTCTGCAAACGATGCGTCAGCTTCATCTGTCCACTCGAACTTGTCAGATTTCTTCATCAGTCAGTAAATAGGCAGGGCCTTTTCACCGAGACGAGATATGAATCGACTCAAGGCGGCCAAACAACCAGTAAGCTTCTGGACATCATGTACACACACAGGCGCTTCATCCGGAGTATGGCACCAACTTTCTCTGGCTCGCGTCGATCCCTCGTTTGGAAATGAGGAAACCGAGCAACTTTCCGCCAGGAACTCCGAATGTACACTTTGATGGATTAAGCTTGATATCATACCTTCTGAGGTTGGCAAAAATTTTAGCAAGGTCAGCCAGCAGGTCAGAACCCCTTCGTGACTTGACCACAATGTCATCCATGTATGCTTCCACATTCAGACTGATTTGAGTGAGCAAACACTTCTGAATCATCCTCATGAATGTGGCTCCAGCGTTCTTCAGGCCAAATGGCATGTTGACATAACAGAAGCATCCAAATGGAGTGATGAAAGTCGTTTTTATCTCACCGGGTCCATACAGTCCGATCTGATGATACCCAGAATAGGCGTCCAGAAAAGACAATCGCTCACACCCGCAATGAAGTCGGCGATTTGGTCGATGCAGGGAGAGGAAAATGATCTTTCGGGCAGGCCCGATTGATATGCTTGAAGTCAATGCACATGCGAAGTGAATCGTCCTTCTTAGGGACCATGACAACATTGGCGAGCCACTCGGAGTGGTAAATCTCTCGGATGAACTCAGCTGCCAGGAGCCGAGCCACTTCCTCACCAATTGATTTCCTCTTCTGCACGGCGAACCGTCGAAGATGTTCCTTGACTGGTTTTACCTTCGGGTCGACTCGCAAACGATGTTCAGCCAGTCCCTTGGGTACACCCGGCATGTCAGAAGGTTTCCATACAAAGATGTCCCAGTTCTCACGGCGGAACTGGATGAGCGCTTCTTCCTATTTACTGTTGAGTGATGTTGAGATATGAGTAGGAGCAGCATTAGGGTCTGTCGGGTGAATATAAATTGGCTTGGTTTCACCGGACGACTGAAATGCAGAATCAGTGGCGGGCTTCTTGGAGCTCAACAAATCTCTTGGATCTGCGTTCTTCCGGTATTCTTGCATTTCGACTGCTGCCATTTGCGCATCGGCAATTTTTGAACCCTTCTGGAAGCACTCTTCTGCCTTCTGCCAATTGCCAGTGATAGTGATCACTCCTCTAGGACCAGGCATTTTCAACTTGAGGTACACGTAACATGGTCGAGCCATGAAACGTGCATAGGTAGGCCTACCCAGAATGGCATGATAAGCACTTTGGAAATCCACTACTTCAAATGTCAACTTTTCTTTGCGGTAATTCTTGGAATCACCGAAAACCACATCAAGGGCGATCTGGCCGAGTGATTCAGCCTTCTTGCCAGGTATGACGCCATGGAACTCATATTGCTTTCACTGAGCTTGGACATTGGAATGCCCATTCCCTTCAAGGTCTCTGCATACAGGATATTTAGGCCACTACCACCATCCATCAGCACCTTAGTCAGTTGAGTGCCTTCAACAACTGGGTCGACCACCAGCGCTTGCCTTCCAGGGGTGGCTATACGTGCTGGGTGGTCAGACTGGTCGAATGTGATGGCAGTCTGGGACCACTTCAGATAACTTGGTGTTGCCGGAGCAACCATGTTCACCTCTATGTTTATAACTTTCAGTTGACTTTTGCTTTCAACATCAGCAAAAATCATCAAAGTGGAATTGACGTTGGGAAAACCATCATTGTCTTCTTCCTTATCCTCACCCTTGCCCGACTCCTTTTCCTTCTCCTTGGGTTGTTTCTCTCGAAATTGCTAGATCAGGAGCCGACACTGTCGAGTGGTATGTTTAGGGTAAATCAGATTACCCTCTTCATCTTTCTTGATGTGAACGTGACAGGGTAAATCCAACACATCATTTCCATCTTGATCTTTCACTTTCTTGGGGTTCCAGGGTCCTTTGGGCTTCCCCTTGAACTTTCCTTGAGCCACCACTAAAGCTTCACCAGGAGCAGCTGGTTCGGTCTTGCGCTTCTGCTTCCGATTGGAATTCCCTCCTCCAGTTTCCTGGGCGAATGTTTTATGTTTGCAGCTCCGGAGTCGGTATTCCTCTTCACCATTAGCATACTTGGTGGCGATCTCCATCATCCGGGACAGAGACATATCTCTGTCCGGATCAATTTCAGATTCAACTCTTGATACTTAACACCCTCCTTGAAGGCACAAACTGCTTGGTGATCTAACACATTCTCCACTGGTATGATGCAATGTGATCGATCTCTGGATGTAATCTCTCAAGGTCTCATTCGGTTTCTGCACGTAGGACTGCAATTCTGTTAATCCTGCCGGCCGTTTGCAAGTACCCTCAAAGGATCTGACAAACACTCAGGCGAGTTCTTCCCAACTGTATATGCTGACAGGTGCTAACTGATTCAACCACGCTCTGGCTGAGCCTTCCAACATAAGAGGGAGGTGTTTCATGGCCACTTCATCATTGCCGCCACCGATCCGCACAGCCACTCGGTAGTCCTCAAGCCAAGTGTCAGGCTTGGACGCACTAGTGAACTTGCTGACTCCAGTCGCCAACCTGAAGTTGGGAGGAATCACCGCAACCCTGATGGCTCGCTTAAAGCACTGGGCCTAAAACATGTACTCTGCTGCCGGTCGGGTGATCTTTGTCATGACCCTATCTCAGGTGCTCTGTTTACATCAACCGCACCTTGAACAAGAATAGATCTTGCATCAAAGCCCGGCTACCTGGGGTCGACTGGAATTCTTCGCCCGCCACTGTGAGGGCGTCTGTCATCGTGCTGCCGAGGCACATATGACCCACTCCTCGAGGGAAGTGTGGGCACTCGACGACGGTCATCGTGGTCGAGTCGGCGATCATATTGCTCACGGTTTCTGTACTGATCTCGCCGGTCTCCATGTCCCTCACGCCACGGGGGCGATCTTGGGCTGTGAGCCGACTGAACTGTGTCTGCCACCACAGACCTGCTATGAATTCTATTCCGTGATTGTGATACTGCTGTGTTCTGCTCTCCTGCAGCCCGGAGTAAAGCCAGGATCTGCATCAAACCTCTGCCAGCTTCCGACTGGGAAGGCTGAATCGACTCTGCTATTCGGGCTGCAGCTATGAGATTTTGAATCGGAGTTTAGTATACCTGAGTTTGAGGCGGAAAAAGTTGTCGTCGACTGGACTTAGCAATCCGCTGCTGAGCATGATCGTCGAGTGCGTGCTAGAGGTTCTCCAGTCGAGTGCGCCCAACCAAGTTGGCCATGCGCGCCTCCTCCAAGGCCCGGGCCTTGGGGGTTTCTCCAACGATAGGATTGTGAAGTGCATCCATGTTACGGCGGCGAAGCTCTTCCATCTGCTGCGAAGAGAGGGGCTCAGGGCGGTACTCCTCGTGGACGCGCGACGGATCTCCGCCGCCATCGCCACCATTGTCGCGGGGGAAGCCAGGAGGACTGCGCGGTCCATTGACCATCAGGACTTCCGCCACGGGGTCACTGCTGTCGCACTCGGATGTAGTCTCGACAGAGCCAGTCGAACAGGCTGTAGAGAATTTTTGTCAGGCTCGATTGCCGCGACTTGCGGGGTGGCCGATTGGCGGGCCACCGTATGCCTCACCCACCGCTGGAGCCGCGACCGACCGGAACGCTTGCGCCGGCAAACAGCGGGGAGCGAGGACGCCACAGGAGTCGGCCGATACTGAGTCGACGGCTGCCGAAGAAGGACGCCACGGACGCACGCACGAAAGTGCGTTGCCTCGTGGACGGGGAGCGCCTCGACGTCAAGTGGAGCCTCTTGGAGCCAAGCGGAGTCGTCGGCGACGAACACGAGTGCACCGAGACGGATCTCGCGGCCCTCGGCCAATCCTCCACCAGAAACCATGATGATGGGGATCAGAAAAAACACAACTTCTCCAACAAGTCGCTAAGACACCTGCCCCAAGGTGGGCGCCAACTATCGTGGATCTAAGACTGACAGTAGAATTGGTGGTAGGTATGAGGAGGCAAGATCCTAGCTATGGCAAAGTTGTACACGCGAGTTTTACGAGTTCAGGCCCTTCGCGGAGGAAGTAACAGCCCTACGTCTCGGAGCCCGGAGGCGGTCGACTGGATTATGCGTGTGTGAGTTACAGGGGGTGCGAACCCTTGTCCCAGAGGAGGGGGGTGGCTTATATAGAGTGCGCCAGGACCCCAGCTCCCCTCCGTTACACAGGGTTCAATGTTCATAAAGAGTAAGCATTACAGGTAACGTCCGCAATAAAGTGTTATAAATGGTAATTAAGTCTATGAGTAAACGCCCAACCGTTGCTGCGTAGAGTGACTTTAGATCTTCTGTATGTCAAGTGGTTTCTATGACAATCAAGTGACATTGATTCTTCCGAGTGGAACGTCTCTGGTCGAGTGGATGATGGTACCCTTCGAATGCTTCTGTCTTTAAGTGATGCCCTTGGGGAGGGTGGCTAGGTCAGGCCTATGACCCTACCCTAGGTACATGGCTTCATCACTTGGTACTCCTCCTATACTGTGGTAGTCATAGCACTCCTTTTTATTATTTAGAATATCTCCTCTGCATAAGAAAACTAATTTGGATCCATGAACTTCTTGAAAAGTGGTATTTAGGTCTGAATATTTTTTCATTAACTAAAGTGTCGCAGATCCAAAATCATAGCATCAATCTGTGAAACTTGTTTTTCTCAACACTTAGCGATTTTTTCATCCTCAGATCTGTACTTTCAATATCTGTATGGGCGGCTTAACTCGGAAATAGTAACTCGCCAGGTATCATTAGTCCCCACTTAAGCCGCCAATGGTTCCTTGTAACTTTGCAATACCAATCTCCGGCTTAACACCTATGCATGTTTCATAATTGTTTTCCTTTTAACCATAAGCCGGTTTAACCATGTAATCTTGAACCATCATAATATTTCTTTCAGATCGTTGAGAAAATGGCTAAGACATACATGTCTTGCAATTCGCTCAAATCCCGGGTTACCAAAGAAGAACTGAACAACTTTGTTGCCACTGGCGCCTTAGCCAAAAAAGAGATCATCCATTGGAGAGCTCCTGGTGAAGAAATTCCTCCTAAGCCAAAAGATGGAGAAGTAATTGTTTTTGCTGATCACTTGGGCCGAGGGCTCAGCCCACCCGGCTCAAAGTTTTTCCATGACGTGCTTCATTTCCTCCAACTGCACCCTCAAGACATCGGACCCAACTCTGTATCTAACATCTGCAACTTCCAAGTATTCTGTGAAGCTTATCTTCAAGAAGAGCCCACAGTTGATTTATTCAGGGAGTTCTATTACTTAAACCGCCAAACAGAGTTTATCGACGGGCCATGCCAAGAACTTGGCGGAGTCACAATTAAAAAAAGGAAAGAAGTCAGCTTTCCCCATGCCAGGCTCCACAAATACCCCAAAGATTGGAACCAAACTTGGTTCTATTGTCAAGATACTACCTCTCCAAATTGGTGAGAATCCTCTACCGGGTTACCGTGACCACCGACTTAGCAACAAACATCCACTCCCCCAATGGCTTGATGCAAAGGAATGGTCCAAGTACGCACCAGCCTTTTCAAAGCTCAGAGCCTTTATGGCCAATGGCTTAACGGATGTCAATTTTTTCCGGTGCTGGCTATCTTGGAGCATCTTGCCATGAAGCCGTCGCCCCGGCTTAATGTGTGAATACACTGGTGACATAAAAGATACTCAGTGCCATTGTGACATTCAACTGTCTGATGCGGAAATTACCGAAGCCACCAAAAAACTATTGAATGAACCTGTAAAGAAGTGCAGCAAGACCGGACTTAGTCCTTTCTACACTTTCGACAAGCCACCAGTTGTAAGAATTGCATATCTTCTGCTTGACCCATATTTTGATGCCTACTTACGATCTTTTCAATCTTAACAGGCTGACGATCCATTTTGGAAGAGGAAAACAAAGGATAAGCCGGCCAAAATGGCCCGAACCAAAACCAAAGCCACCAAGAAATCTACCAAGAAGGCCACCGACTTAAACACTGATGATGATAACGAAAATGAGTCAGAGGTAGAACTTGACTCCCTTGGCTCCTTTTTTGTACATCTCATTGACAATGATTGTTATCAGGACGATGCAGAGGCCAGCCGTGTAGGTGACGCAGAGGTAATTATTCTTTCTTCCGGCTCAGAACCTCTGCCAATACAGGAATCTCAACAAGCAAGCCGAAAAGTAAGCTTTTCTCACCCTCTAGCTCACTTGGATCCCAACTTTCTTTTGAAGAAACGTCAACACGAAGCTCGCCGAGTGACCTGGCATAGTAGTCGACAAATCACCTCCTCCGGCTTACCAAATACGCTGGTTCGCAATCGCCGCCCAGAGGTCTTTCCTACTTATGATATACTTTATCCCAAAGGCGAGTCATTTCCGACAACCTCTCAACCCGTCTGATTCAAACTATCAGGGGACTCCTCATTCCTCCTCTGGCGAGTCAACTGGAACTCAGATCCCAACTTTCAAGACTGTACCTGGGTAAGAATATATTCAACTGTTTAAACCTTATATCTAACATTTATGCTGACCTCTTTATGTTCCTTATTCCCAGGGGCCAAGCAAAACCCAGCAAGAAGGCTAAACTGAATAAGCTGGTCGACGATTCTAACCCATCTGAACTGGAAAAACAACAATCAGAACCTGCTAGCCCAATTGCTGATGCTACCCTTAATGATCCTCCACCACAAGATCATGAAGTTTCTCCAAATGATATGGACGCTGAACCGGCTCTCTCTAAGCCTCCAAGCCCAATCAAACCTGCTGAGGAGAAGACTCATGACGTTGTCGTCACCGGCTTTGGATTCACAGCTCCGAGTCAACCTACTGTCTTATCTAAGCACAACGCTAAAGAAGAAATTTGTGCTGAAGATAAAGGCAAATGGAAAGCAGACTTGGAGAGCTATACTCATTTCAGTGCTCAAGACCTCCACTCTGGTTACTTAAACCGTATGTACACTAGCCGTGACTTTGAGGCCAGCTTAGTGAACTTGATGAAGGAGCGCTATGAGGTAAACACTGCAACTCCTTGTTTTATGAATCTTCTTCCCCTTGGCCACCAAGTTTCACTACTAGGAAAAGGCCTACTAATGGCGCACCTAATTTGGCCATTAATGGCGCATTAGTGGTGCGCCATTAGTGCCACGCCATTAGTATATTTTACTAATGGCGCACCACTGGTGTGCCATTAGTATCTGGTATACTAATGGCGGACCTCGATGCGCCATTAGTATATACAACAAGGCGCCATTAGTATGCCTCCGAGGCCATGTATACCAGTGCTTTGGCATACTAATGGCGCACAACAACAAGGTGCGCCATTAGTAACTTCGGCATACTAATGGCGCCTTTGTTTAATGATGCGCCATTAGTATCCTTTGGCATACTAATGGCGCCTTTGATGTGATGCGCCATTAGTATGAATATTAGGTTTTTATTTTTAATTTTCTGTTTTTGCACAGGTTACAAAATGTATAATTGGACAAAATATAGACAGCACACATCAACAACAGATTCATCGAATACAATAGAAGATTAGTCTCTGAATAGAATTCATCATATTAGTCTCCGAATACAATTCATCATATTAGTCTCCGAATTGAAAAGACCGAATAAAGATAGAACATTATATTACAAGTCTCGAGACCGCGAGTAGCGAGTTTGTCTTCACATTACAAGTCGATATCGATCATCTAAACTACCATCACATAGAAGAGAGCTGCGGTCATCACGATGAGCATCATCACGATGAAACTTCGTCTTCATCCGGTTCCTCCAACGCTCCTCCCCTCTCCCGCTAGATAGCGGGCGTATCTAGATTCGCCTCGCCCTAGTGGTGTACCCTTTGTAATCATATCACTGAATCGGTGAACTTGTCTCCGACACTCCTCCCGATCATCGTAGACTCCGGGAACCTTACCCTTGTACCACGACATACGGCAGCATCGCTATTGCACTAGCCAAACGAAACGTTAGTACCAATTCACGACAATACATAAGCAATATATAAGTATGCAATGTAACGATCGGAAGAGAAAAGCAAGACATTAATAGCATCGATTACATCTAAGTTGAACGACTCTCGAAACCAAAGAGACATACTACAAGTTCATTAAAGTTTAATTACAACATGAGCCAATCGATGTTTCAGAACTAGACACAACATCACCGCTTTCGACTCGACTCAAGGGACCGGAGCGTGGATGAAGCCGCCGTCTCACCGTGGGAGTCATGAAATAACGGGCGTTGTCAGCCTGCATTTGTAGCATTGTGTCGATGTCACCGCTGGACGGTTGATTTACGAGGTAGAACTGCCCCGAGGTACGAAGGACATCTTGATGGATGATTTCCGCAAACTCCGGACGGATGCGAAAGAATTCTTGTCCGATGTCCGCCCCCTGGATTGCCGACACGCCGCGACCCAATCTTTGAGTTTACTCGGTAGCGAAGTTGATGATGGTCCCGTCACGATCGCCTCGCATGTGATGGATGGCGTAGTAGGCACCCTTCGACCGCCAAAGCGATCGCTTGACGCAGCGGAACGTCAGACAGGGAGAACACGTGCTTGTCGTATTTACGAATAGGCCCGTGAAGGTGCCTCCAGATTTGGCGTGGCCGGAAGAACATCATCAAGAACCTTCTTGACATTTGTGTAGTCTACGCTCGATCGACGGTCCGGGTCGAAATACGTGGCCATGGAATATTTGGGGCTTAGGAGGATGAGCGTGCAATGTGTGTCACCGCAGAAAACACGGAATGTTAAAAGAAAACGATCGAAATCTAAGAATTCATATGTTACGGGCGGTTGAGGGAGGACTTACTCGGGAAAGTAAGGCACGAGGAAGTTATCCTTATCTTGGTTTGCCGAATGACACCTTGGAGGTAAGAACTTCGCGACTTGCGGTCCCAGTGCTGCCCAAGATCTTGGCACGCATGTAGAAGGGGTCGATTATCCACGATGTCCGGTCTTGTCGCGAATGATCCGCATCTCCATACTCAGCGAAAATAGCCGAACGAAGGTGTAGTGCAGCGGATGAAGGTTCAACATAAGCGTGGATGTCATCAAACCGCAGGACGATCGTATGCCCGATGGAGTTATCCACAAAGCCCTTGCCCTCCGCACCTTGGCTGCGAAAACCGGTATGCCACATCCTTCTCTCTCGAGACGCCGCTTCTCCAAAGAAAGAACACCATCATGCGAGACTCCGCATAGCACCGGTTGCAGCATTGAGCATATTTGTCGGTAGCATCGCCCTACCCGCCACATGCACCCTCCTCGAGATATCCTCAGGTGAAGGTGGCCCGTCCTGAGCACGGATCGTACTCGGTGCCGGCTGGCCCGCACCCTTGTTAGTCTTTCTTTTGCGTTTCTTCTCCTGTAATGGGACCGAGTTCTGCTCACAGACCGCCTTCTTGAGTGTGTTGGGGCTGATAATATTTCGCACCTCGCCTATCTGAGGCTCGGTGAAGTCGGTAGCTGGAGGCGTCTCCTGAGAGCTGAACGGCACGGCGCTGTTGCAACTTGGCTTCTCCGTGGTACCAGCTAGATCGCGCCGCCTTTTGTTGGGTTGGGTTCTTGAGAAGGAGGCCCCATGAAGTCGCCACTGCATACCCATGATCGGCAAAATCTTGATCGACGCTGCCAAATGTATCGTCACATCGCTGCTTCCGATCCCGTGCCATATGCATGTTTGGATCGATGGCATAGGGATGTCCGCACCGTTATGGCGGCGGTCTTGCCATGGGGTCGACTTGGCGCCGCACGACCGGGCGGTGTTGTCTTTGGGTGGTGTCCCCGCCCCAAACGAATCTGGCTCTTCGCCAAAGCAGGGCTAGCTCAGCAGCGCTAAGGGTCATCACGCCATCATCGTCGGCCCCGACGGGTCGAATCGAGGTAACAACTCGTCGCAGCTCGGCAAAGCACCAACCAGTTGAACCCTAAACAAGTTGGGTGGCATCCGGGTACCGTGGAACAAGGTTGCCCGGTTGAACGATTTTTCCTTGGCGACATCGACCAATTCGTTGTTCACGGCGCGTGAGAGTGCACGGAACGTCGGCGGCACCTCGCGAAAACATGTAGGGCGTCGGGGATGCCCGGTCAAAAGGCAAGGAGATGAAGTCCTCGGCCGAGAGAGGCTTAATTAGTTACCATGATGATGGCGTCGAGCTCGGCTAATGTCGAGGCACCGCCAACGGCGGGCGTGCCGTTGACGGAGGGGCCGCTTGCTGCAGAGGTGGCGGCCGACGTACACCCGGTGCATTAAGCTCCGTGCCGGCGTCGGAGACACCAATGCCGCCTCCGCCGGAGACACCAATGGCCCCGCCATCGCGTTCAGCGAGTTGCTGGCCGTGAAGCTAGGAATCGGGGGCGGCCCTGTTGGCCGCCCGCAATCCATGCACTCAACCCCTCGATCAAGCTAGGCACAATTGCGGTGATCGTCGCTCCGAGTTGTTGTTGCACTTGCTCTTGGACAATCTCCGGAATCCGCGCCACCTGTGCCTTGAGTTCTTGAACCTCGTGGCGCTGGCTTTCCGAGCTGGTCTTTTTCTCCTTTCGCCCACCGGTGTTATAGTATGACGACCATTTTGTCGACAAGCCTTTGCCGGCCACACGACCAGCCGACGGGCCATCGAGCTTATCCTTGTTCTTCATTACATTCAACGCCCTATTTAGAGTGGTGTCCCAAGGGTTGCTCTTAGTCGACCCCGCCATCGCTTTCACGCTGCGGAAGGAATGTGAACCATTTAGAAATTTGGCTTCATTAATTAGAATGCAACCATATGGAGCTAATTACGCTGGGTGTATTCCTTACTGAACAAGCTCAAGCGCCTGGTCTTCGGATCCGTGGTAAGCTCCTTTGTTTTGGGTCCTTCTTGTACCGGGCCCCGACAAAGTTCTGATCCGCTTGTCACCGTATTTATCAAAGAGGGGCGGTAGGCCTTGCTCGGCACGGTCCGCCTCCTCCTTGTCCCATATAGGCTCCGCCACTCAGAATCACCGGGACCGAGTGTGTGTTCCCTAAGTTCAGCTCTCGCATTTCTTTCCCCCACCGACTTGATTGGGAGTTTGCGGTGCTCGAGCAATTGATCTTGAAGTCGTTGTAGTCATCTTCGGTGATCGAAGGATTTTTCTCCTTGATCTTCTCATAACTCTCACCTTTCTCGATCATTCTCTTCACATTGCTTTTCCAAGTAGATGTGGCCTTGCTCATCTTCGTGAGGGCAGCATTGTTCACTTTATTCCCTTTGAGGCTTGTGTTTTCAAATTCAACGGGAACTTGTATCGTTCAAGCAGCTTCGTGAAGAGGAGGTTCGCAAATTCCCTCGGTCGATGCCTCGGGTTCTCGGTGTTGATCGAGACGGTGCTCGGAGAATGCACCCGAGCTGAAGCGAGTACCCTTGACTATTCGTTCGGGCACCGTTGGATTCCCGCCGAGTCCACTTCGATATCTTCCTCCTTGAGGGTGCGGAGCACGGTCGAAGCCGGTCCTTCCGCTGCCTCTTCGGTTGGCTGCCATCTCAGGCGCGCGCCGCCATCATCGATGGTGGCATCCTCGGCGGCACCATCGGTGGTGGCATCGGTGGGGTCATCCTTGGCGGTACCATCGGTGGTCTCGGGATCGGTGGGGAAGGCGGCGTCCTCATACAAGTGAGGTTGTTCCTCCATCTCCGGGACAGCTCCCGAGAATGCCTTGCCGCTGTAACCCCCAAATTTCATCGTTGTTGGCCATGTTTCTCTCTAAATAGGAACAAAGTTTGGTCAAAAAGTTGGCTATTGTCAAGGAACAAGATCATGGTCTCATCATTTAGGGTTTGTCGACACCGAGGCATCCTAAAAGCTAAGCTTTTATCATTGAGGGTTTTTGGACGCCGAGGCACCCTAAAAGCCTAAGCTTTCATCATTAGTCACAAGTACCCGGCCCATGCATTAGTCACAAGTACCCCATATGTCCTATTTTTAGCAAAGTCATGCTAAAATTCACGGAAAATTTCAGCATGACCTTTGCTGAAAATAGGACATATGGAGTACCCGAATTTGCCGAACGGAAGTTAATCGACATTCCAGCAAACTCAAGGGCCTCTCGGTACCAAGAAAATCATCACGACACGATGGTCGGAGACAAAACCCAACAAACTAGCAAAGTTATCGACGTGTTTACAGAAATTGTTTTCAGAAAAGAAGATCATCATCTTTACAAGTCTTTCTCAATGTGATCACAAGTAATTCAGAGGCATCACAAGTAATTCAGAGCATCACAAGGCATTAGTAGTTCAGTACATGAACAAGTTTTACAAAGCACATCAATATGTACTGTATTTGATTGTGGAATGATATACAATATGTTACAAAGAAAGAAACTTAATCCTACAAAGTGATGCCCTGCCCATTTGTCCCTCCCCAACTAGATACTAGAGTACCACTATTGGTGCCCTGTTCTTGCTGAACTTTATGACATTATATACAACAACTTATCCTAAATGTGGCTAGAACTGCAGATTTACAAATTAAACGACACAAACTCCTAGTGTAGTCTGAATCAAACTCCAACAAGTAGCATAGTTGTGTTTCCTAGTCATCACACTTGAATGAAATTCCCAAATGGTATAGCAAATATGTACGTAATCATATTGTTAAGAATTGCATCAGAAATTGTGAGAAAATATAGGCTATTTTCACATAGATAACACAAAAGAGATGGCACTTAGTTATGTAGGCCAGAGGAGTGCATCAAAAGGATAATGAGGAACTACAAATGATCTTTTCTTTTTTACATTACATATGTAGCTAAATAACAAAAAAAGGCACAATGTATAGTAGCCTCAACCAGAGCAAGTGGCTAGAAAACAGTACAACAAGTCCATTGGCATCAGATTCTAGTGCAAGAAAATAACTGAATAGAGATAATCATGGCATTTGATTAAAAAAGCGCCCATTAGCAACAAGCCAACACTCCTAGTGTAGGCTGAAGTGAAACTCCAACAAACTAGCAGGGAACAGTTGTCTTTCCTAGTTATAACACTAGAGTAAAACTCCTATCATTTGCATATCCAATTTGTACAGTCAAGCTCATAGGTAGATAAACTGAACTGCATCATATGCGCATTGTAAAAGGCATGGCATTTACTAGTTATCTAGGCCAGGAAATCCAATCATGTAAATGATTAAAAAGAAGAGTTGTGACCCAAAAGATTTATTTTTACAATGCACCAAATTAAAAAGCACAAGTTATACAAGAGCCTCAAGCGAGCAAGTGTATAGCAAGTTGATAAAAGAATGCTCACCAAGGCATTTGATATCACAAGAAAAGAATGCTCGTGCATGTAAGGTGCAATGTTGTGTACACTTTGTAATTCTATAATAATTTGTAGTGCATCGTGGCTAGAAGCCAGAGTACACTTGATGTTACAAACTATGCAACAAGCCCGAAACTCCAACAACAAGAAGCAGAGTTGAGTTCCTAGCCATCAGACAAGACTGAAACTCTCAACATTTGCCTCTCAAATTTGTATATAGACTAAAAATTCCCAGCAGGGTAGATAGACATATGCTACCTAGTGTAGGGCTGTAGGCTCAACTGAAACTCCAACTAGCAGGGCAGAGATGTGTTTCCTAGTTATCACACTTGAATGAAACTGCCAGGAGGGTATAAGAGAAATGCACATGTTTCTATCATCTGCCTAGCAAATATGTACAAGCTCAAACTCCCACTGGGTAGATAAACATACTGTTAAGGGTTGCATCATAGATTGTGGGAAATTGTAGGCTATTTTCACATAGAGAACGCATACAAAATGATGACATTTAGTTATGTAGGCCAGACAATCCAGTATGTAGGCAAGGAGTGCCTCAAAAGGATAATAAGAAACTATGATTTGTGACGCAAATGATCTTTTGTTTTGACATTACCTACATAGCAAAATAACCAACAAAAAACAGAGGTTAACATACAATAGCAGCAACCACGAGATGTGAGGACGAGGGGGCGTAGGTTAAACTGACCTCGGGGAATTGAATCAGCAGGATCTCGCGTCTCCGGGGCGTCCGTCGCCCGCGCAGAGCTTCATCGCTTCCTTCTTCTCCTTCCCCGTCGCTTCTTCCTTCTCCTCCTTCTCCGGTGATGGTGATGGTGATGGCGATGTGGCCTCCTCACACGCAGGTAGTAGCAGCTTGTTCAATGGTGATGGTGATGGATTTTTTGCACAAACAAGCAAACAAAAAACGCAAATCAGATAACAAATCCATAAGAGGAAAAGATGAGGGAGGGGAGGGATTTGGGAGGAAGATGGCTTACGACGTACTCTACCTACCTTTGGCCGGGTGTAGGTGCTGCAGGCCGTCACGGCGTCGAGGTGCTCCCGCCGAGCGCCGAGAGCAGCCATGGCGTCCTTGGAGGTTGAGGTCGTCGTTGCCGGCTAGCTAGGGTTTCGTGGCTGCCGCCGACCTCGAGGATGGTCGCCATGGATCGAGATCAACGGCGCGCCGATGCTTGCAGCCATGGGCGCGCCGAGGCGGCGGGCAGCGCGTCGGGAGAGGAGAGGGAAGGGGATCGTGGGCAGGGCGAGGAGAGAGAGGGATAGGTTTGGGCCGGCCGGGAGGAAATATGGATGGGGCGGCACAATACTAATGGCGCACCACCCTCGGTGCGCCATAAGTACATCCATACTAATGGCGCACCTCATGCAGTGCGCCATTAGTATTTTTTTATTTCGCCGAGCCAACATGTTATCTTCCACCGACCTGATCCACATCAAGTTCCCTCTACTAGCTAGACTGGTCACAGCCTAGTTCTCACACCAGGAGGTCTGGGTTCGATTCCTGTGCTCCACAATTTTTTATGCATTTAAAATGTTGTTTGATACTTATTTGAGTTTAAATATGTTCAAACTTGTTTAAATCATAACAGTAATATATTTTTATAAGACATTAATAATTTTTAAAAATATCATCAAACAAAGAATGTGTGGAGCGGGAGGGTGCGAGGTGCGGGGGTCGGCGGCGGCGGTTGAGTAGGGAGGGGTGCGGGGGTCATGCAGCGTTGAGTAGGGGAATCGAGGGTGCGTGGGGTCGGCGGCGGCGGCCGATGGACCGGGGGGGGTGCTCGGCGGCGAGGGGGACCGGATCTGGCGAGGTGGGATAGCGATCGAGATGGAGGGGGGTCGAGATCGAGTGTCCATGAAATTTAAAAATATTCATGATAGTTCAAAAAGTGCCCATGAAATACAATCGAGAAATGAAGGCTACGATTTAAATACAATTGATCTTAGCTAGCTATCTGTTCACAATCTTCTTGCCCTTCTTTTTCACAAATGGAGTTCTTCTGTGGAACGGACGTCCTTTAGGTAGGGCGGTCCTGCTTCTTCTTGTGGTGTATGCTGCTACTTCATCATCGTCGTCATGTTCGATCCTCGGGTCGCCGTACTTGTCGAAGTCTTGCTCATTGGCTACCCCATCCATTCCGATGTTCTTCCTTTTGCCTCTCCTCACGACAACACGACTGGGCTTTGACGGGTCGGTAATGAAGAAGCATTGGTCAACTTGGGAAGCTAGTACCCATGGCTCATTTTTTGCGGTGACGCTTATGCGCCATGATCTTGGATTTGGCTTCGTATAACCATGGTGGTGAAATACCGGTCTTATTTTAGGACGCTCTTCGCCCATCTCGACACGTAAACATCGACCTTCTCTCCAACAGAAGCTCAGCTCCCAGATCTCCTCGATCCTTCCGTAGTATCTGTCCTTGTCATTACCGGTGTAGGATTCCATCGTTACCCCGGAGTTTTGATAACCATCGCTCTTCATGTCCTTGGCCTCGGTGTAAAATGTGTAGCCGTTGATATAAATCGCCTCATAGGTCATCAAGTTGTGCTCGGCGCTCGTGACAAGGCGAATATGAGTTGTTCTTCCGCGGAAGAATCCTCATGTAAAGGGTACTATGTAAGCTTCGCTTGAACCAACGCGTGAAACATGAGTTGTGCTCTTTGATTATATCTCCGTCCGTCCTCTGTTGGCCTCGATCATTGTACGCCTTTCTTAATAAAGGTTTTGTGCTCTACCACCCAAGGATCGACCACGCCTATGTGTTGTAGCGACTAGGTTTGCTCTTACAAAGTCGGCGAGTCGACCCTCTAAGTCGACATGCATTTCACGGCGACCCTCACGGTGACCCCATCCAATGAGCCTGCCGAGCTGCCTGCTGACGCGCAGACCAACGGGTTCTCGATGCCTAGATAATTCGTGCAGTAGGAGATGCACTCTTGATTCGAAGCCCCGGCTATACTTCCCTCTGGGCGTGACATGTTGCGAACGTATCCTTTGATGACACCATTCATCCTTTCGAGCGGCATCATGCTTTGTGCAGGAACGCCGGCCCGAGTTGGATGATATCCTCTACTATATGGACCAGTAGATGCACCATAACGTCGAAGAATGCAAAGGAAGTACATCTCAAGCTCGCATAGTATCACCACAATCTCTTCCTCAGCCTTCTCGAGTTGCCTCACGCCAATCGACTTCCGAGATGACGTCGAAAAAGTTGCATAGGCCAAATAGCGTTTTCACGGACGTGCGTGTCCATGATCCCACGAATTGCAATCGGAAGTATCTGCGTCATCAAGACGTGATACCGTGAGACTTCATCCCATCAACTTCGCTCACTGGGTCTAGGTATCTGCTTATCTTCCTCACAGAATCAGAAGGAAGTTTTACTCCTAGGAGGCAGGTGAAAAACTGCTCGATCTCCTCGACTTAGAGTGAAGCACGCGGGAGGCTAGTCATTTCCGGTCTTCTTGGCCTTTTGCCTTTGACGACTTCATCGTGGTCCTGCTTCGCCTCATCATCATCATCATCATCATCATCATCATCATCATCATTAGCGTGAAGCTCCGCACGATGCCCATTGATTTCAAGTCTGCCCTTGCTTTCGCCCATCTTTGGTCCTCTCGGCATGTTGAGCAGGGTACCAAGCGCACTCGCACACGTTCTTCGTGATATGCATGACATCAAGGCTGTGAGGCACACGGTGGATCTTCCAAGATGGCAAGTCCCGGAAAATGCACCTCGTTTTCCATACCTTCAGCCAGCTGCTCTGGCGCTTTCGCTTCTTTCCGGCTCTGGCGCCTTTTGCTTCTTTCCCGCGGTGGGCGGTCTTTCCAATTTTTCAACAGCTTGTCTATTTCCTCGCCGCTCCTCGTGCACGGGCGTTTTGGGTTCGGTTTCACCATCGAACAGATCCTTGCGTTTCCTCCACGGGTCATCGTCATGGGCCACCTTCGATGTCCCATGAACACGGTTTTCAAGACCCGGATCTCTATCTAGTCATGGCGATACGTTGTGTCATCCATGCACCTTACGCATCCGTAAAAATCCATGGACTACCTGCCCATGAGATATCCATAATCGAGATAGTCGCACCGTAGTGAGCAAAGGCGGCTCTCATAGGGAAATATTCTTTCTCTGCGGCGCCCCACGTATTGGTGGCGTTTTCCACAGCGTGTCAAGCTCCTCTTTCGGTAGCCCCAGACATGCATTGATGTCGCTCCTGGTTGTTTCGGACCTTCAATTAGCATACTCATGTGAATGTACTTCCTCTTCATGCATAACCAGGGGAAGGTTGTACATCCACACAAACACAGGCCAGGTGCTATGTGTGCTTCTCTGCTGCCAAACGGATTGACTCCATCGGTGCTCGCGCCCAAAGACGATGTTCCTTGGATCGTTCCCAAATTCTGGGTCTTGAAGTTCAACGCTTGCCACTGGCTCGCATCCTTAGGGTGACTCAGCATCTTGTCTTTTTTATCTATCTCCGGATAATTTGCGTCATCTTCTCGCTTCTTCTCCTCCCTATCCGCGTGCCAACGCAGGAGCTTTGCTACCTTAGGGTCCGCGAAATACCGCTGCAGACGAGGAGTGATCGGAAAGTACCATACCACTTTTCGAGGAGCTTTCTTCCTCTTCTTGTATCGAGTGACGCCGCACACCGGACATATGGTAGACTCCGCGTGCTCGTCCCGATAAATGATGCAATTGTTCATGCACACATGGTATTTCACGTGCGGTAAATCCAGAGGACACACGATTTTCTTCGCCTCCTCCAAACTGGTCGGGCACTTGTTCCCCTTGGGAAGACGTTCGTGCCAAAATGACATGTTCTCGTCGAAGCATGTGCCGGTCATTTTGTGTTTTACCTTCATCTCCGTGAGCCATGAGCGTTACTTTCAGCGGTATCCTCGGCCTGCATCCTTCATACAATGGAGTAACCGCGTCTAACTCAAGTTGATCCATCCTGGCTTTCTCTCGGCGGCAGCTCTTGCGTTATCCGTCGCTTGAGAAGCAGCTCTTGAATATGAGGGTCCCGCACCCAGCCCATCGATGGTCCAGCGTCGTCGCTTCCACCGCATCATCATCTTCATGATCATGCCCGTCGTCTGCTCGGCATCTTCCTCATCATCATGTCCTGCATCTTCTACATGATGACTGTATACAAGATCACCGTCGTGATCATCTCCGGGATTCTTCGTCTTCTCGCCTACCGAGCCGCGGTGGTTGTCTTGCTGCCCTTCCTCATTTCTTGCACGGCCCCATGGACGACTTCGTAGTCATCTTCATCACCTTGCCACCGATAGCCATCCATGAAACCACGCAAGAGCAGGTGGTCCCAAGACCTGCCGGAATCCAGTCCGCAATAAGGCTCTTCACTTGCATCTTTGACACGGACATCTTATCTCCGTCTCGTTCTTTTGAAGCATCTCGCCTTCGTGGACCTCAAAACCTATTCACGATGCCTTCGGTCATCGTATGCGGACCATGGTCGTCAAGAGGTAGAGCAAAACGATATTTTAGAACCAAGAAAAAATTTGGCATGACTTTCCCTAAAAATAGGACCAAAAGAATGCTTAATGCCAAAATTCTACTTGAAACGGAAATGAATCAACATTCCGCAAAATATTGGCAACTATCGCATTTCAAATACCGGTACACCTCCGCACACAAACACATATGCAACACCACAAACATATGCAACACCACGAACATACATAGATCTAGCTAGGCCATAAAAAGTGCATGTGCACATTGTTGTAGGGAGAACAACATAAATATAGCTTCCCCCTTACTTACCTATCAAAACAAGGTAATTTAACCACTTAATTTGAATGAATCTATGGTGGAAATGAGGTGAAAAGAGGAGGCACCGAGACAAGGAGGAGGTGGAGAGAATGAAGTGGGGAGAAAGTGAGTGTGGGTAGGAGAGGCTGTCCAAAATATCTTTTTGCTGCCCACTTACTAATGGCGCACCAACTCTAAATGCGCCATTAGTAATCCAGGTTACTAATGGCGCACCTTTCCGTGGTGCGCCATTAGTAGTTTTGTAAAAAAACATACTAGTGGCGCACTATTCTGATAAAGGCGCCATTACTAGTTTAAACTAGTAATGGCACACGGTGGAACAAAGGCGCCATTAGTAGTTTTGCAAAAAAAGGAATAAAAGTATAATAAAAAACAACATTAGTGGCGCCTTTGCCCGAGTCTCGATGCGCCATTAGTATGTTTGGACAAAGCACTAGTTCAAAAAATTTGATACTAATGGCGCACCTTGGGCCAAAGCGCCATTAGTAGTTTCAACTCTAATGGCGTGTCGTAAGGTGGTGCGCCATTATTAGTACTAATGGCGCACCGCTTGTCTGGTGCGCCATTAGTGTCAATCCCATCTATAGCCCTTTTTCTAGTAGTGTTTATTGGATATGATAGAATAACATGTGCTGTAAACTTCAATAGCTTCATAGATCAACTCCAGTAGCCAACAAGGGCCGGTTTATATTTGCAATATGAACTGGGACTTTATAATACCAGCACTTTAACTTTGCATCTGTAGCCCCCAAGGGCCGGCTTAATAAATATGTTAAGCCAGGATTTTAACTCAGCAAGAATCAACATTGCATCCGTAGCCCCCAAGGATCAGCTTAACAAATATGTTAAGTTAAGACTAATCATCTTGCAGGAGATCCATAACCCCACTTATAACCTTCATAGGCCACATCATTACCATTTGTCCGGGTCAGCAAATGAATTCATTTTTGAGCAATATGCATTAGCCCCCAAGTGCCAAGTATAATACTTGTATTGTGCTTGGGACTTCATAGTAGTTTTAAGAAGCAATAGACATTATCCCCCAAGTGCTAAGTATAATACCTGTATTGTGCTTAGGACTTCAAATGAATTCATTGCCTCTCATTTATTGTTTTACCTTTTGTAGACTGAGCTTAGTAGTAAAGAATCCCAAGTCGCCGACCTTCAAGAAAATATCAAGTCTCAACAAGCAGAGACCTCCAAGGCCAAGGATGAATTGACTAGTGCCTTAGCAGTGATGGAGAAATTGAAGGAAAGTTTGAAAGATGAACAAGCTGGTTGGGATACAGAGAAGGCAGCCATGCTGAAGAGGGCTGAAGATGTTGAAGCAACCCTTAAACCGGTAACTACAGAGCTCGCCGGCTTAAAACAGAAAAAAAATGCCACGACTGCTGCCATTTTTGGTAAATATCTCTCTTAATCTTTTTAACACATGTTAACCAATGTGCTCCGGCTTACATACGTCCTTGATGAAACAGGATCCCGGGTTACCCATCTTGGCTCAGATATGCGGAAAAAATTGAAAGCCGCCTATACGCTCATAGAACAGTTATATACTAGCGCACAACGGGTTATCTGCACAGTGACTCACAACAAACCGGCTCCAACCCTTATCAAGGATACATTGGAGAAGCTACCGATGCTGCCTGCGCGGATCGAAGAGTTGAAATTATCAGCTGCTAGAGCCGGTGCACTGACCGCGCTAACCCGGGCCAAAGCATGGCTAGCTGACCTTGAGCCGGCAGACTTGGCAAACGGCTGCCCGAGCATAAAAGAAGATGGGTCACTGTCGGGGAATCGACACCTATGGGATCACAAGAATCCCTACTACGGTTGCCGGGGCGCAGGGTTGCAAGAAGAGCAGGATCAGTAATCAGCACAAGGATCGTTTACCCAGGTTCGGGCCGCGAGGATGCGTAAAACCCTAGTCCTGATTTGGTGGGTGTATTTCAGAGAGTTCTTGAGCTCTCGAACTAGCTGTTGTGAGTGTGTGGTTCGAAAGAGTCGAATCCCTCTCATGTATGCCATGGGCCTCCTTTTATAGTCGAAAGGGGCTGCCACAATGGCACACAGGAGGCGGAAAGGCGCACAGTGCTATGAGCTTATCGCTCGTATTACAGGACAAGTCACATTTAATGCGCTGAGGTGTCCCCTAGCTTTATCGGGACGGGACGAGGCCTGTCCCGTCCGTCGCCGCTCCTCCTCGCTCGACACGTGCCACAGCCAGCGATGCGTCTTGGCGCCATGTAGGCAAAGCGGGCAGCCGAGGTGGCGCGGTGGTAGGGTCTTCACGAAGATCTGCATGCCGCCACGCAGCGCTTGCTAAGTTGGCTCGAAGCTGCATGTTGCCATGCGTGTGCCTCGCCACCTGGTTTGGGCTGGCATGCATGCGAACGGCGGATGGAGACTTGGCTGGTGTGGGCTGGCAAGGCCTCATATGCGTCTTCGGCGAGAGCCTTGCCGGGGGGCCCCATCGACCACGCCGCCCCGAGGGGCGTCCCCGGCAAGGTCGCCAAGCACCTAGCCCACGCACATGGAGGAGGAGGAGGAGAACTTGGGCGCCGGCGGCTTTGCCTCGACGCCAAATGTTGGCAGGGAGGGGACTTCTTTCTCCCGGCCTGGCACTAGTGCTGGTAAGTCGCTCGCCTTTCGTCCCTGTTCCTTTTTCTTTCTGGCTCTTGGTCTTGGCCTTGCCTCACTCCCTTCTTTGGTGTCCAGATCCCTCCTCGGTGAACCCAGAGGATGTGGACGCCGTCATCGAGGATGTCGCCAAGGCCGCCGAGGCGGACGCCAAGAAGATCGCTGCGGAGGAGGCCGCCAAGGGCGCTGCTGAGGAGACCGCCAAGGGGCCCACAGCCACTGAGGAGACCGGCAAGGGGCCTGCCGGGGAGGCCGGCGGGGCCGCTGCCGAAGAGGAGGAGGTGGCTGATGACCACCCTTCCTCTTCTGCTGCTTCCGGCTCTGGCAAGTACCTAAGGGTGAGTGACGACTTGTTCGTCCACCTTTCAGGCGCGTCGAGCACCAGGACACCCGTTGAGGGAGAGGTGTTCGACGATGAAGTGCTCGCCGTTGTCGGGCTTGAAGTCGTCGACGAGCCGATCGTTGGTGGCGACGGCTCGCGGGAAGAGCGGCTCCTCCACGCCATGGGCGCCAGCTTCCGGAAGCTCCAGGCGCTCCACCGAGCCCGCCTGGCCAAGGCTAAGTCCAGGACGGCGGTGGTGGAGAAGGTGGAGGCGGACCTCAGAAGCGCGTTGCCGAGACGCAGGACTGGTTACACGAGGCTCACAAGGAGCTGAAGGTCGCCCAAGGCAAGCTGGCCAAGCGCGACGTGGAGCTCACCATGAAGCTGGCCGACATCAAGAAGGCCCAGGAGACGGCGGCAGGCTTGGCCGCGGCAGCCGAGGCCGCCCGAACCCAGCACCAGGCCGCGTTGAACTCCCAGGAGGAGGACCTCGCCACGCGCGAGGAGAAGCTTGCCGCCACGCTTCACGGCAAGGATGAAGAGGTGGAGAAGCTTGTCTTGCAGCAGACCAGTGAGCTGGAGCAGAGGCACAAAGAGGCGCTCGATGCCTGTGCCTGTGTTCACACCGACAAGGTGAAGGAGCCGGAGGCGGAGCGGGACGGGCTGAAGGAGCAGGCCTCAAGCTATCCCAGAGAAGGACACGCTCAAGCAGCGCCTCGACGGAGGCGCAGGCGCGCCGTCAGGGCCGGGTGAAGGAAATATGCCCTAGAGGCAATAATAAAGTTATTATTTATTTCCTTATATCATGATAAATGTTTATTATTCATGCTAGAATTGTATTAACCGAAACATAATACATGTGTGAATACATAGACAAACAGAGTGTCACTAGTATGCCTCTACTTGACTAGCTCGTTAATCGAAGATGGTTATGTTTCCTAACCATAGACATGAGTTGTCATTTGATTAACGAGATCACATCATTAGGAGAATGATGTGATTGACATGACCCATTCTGTTAGCCTAGCACTTGATCGTTTAGTATGTTGCTATTGCTTTCTTCATGACTTATACATGTTCCTGTAACTATGAGATTATGCAACTCCGTTTACCGGAGGAACACTTTGGTGCTACCAAACGTCACAACGTAATCGGGTGATTATAAAGGAGTACTACAGGTGTCTCCAAAGGTACATGTTGGGTTGGCGTATTTCGAGATTAGGTTTTGTCACTCCGATTGTCGGAGAGGTATCTCTGGGCCCTCTCGGTAATGCACATCACTATAAGCCTTGCAAGCAATGTAGCTAATGAGTTGGTTACGGAATGATGCATTACGGAATGAGTAAAGAGACTTGCCGGTAACGAGATTGAACTAGGTATTGGATACCGACGATCGAATCTCGGGCAAGTAACATACCGATGACAAAGGGAACAACGTATGTTGTTATGCGGTTTGACCGATAAAGATCTTCGTAGAATATGTAGGAACCAATATGGGCATCCAGGTTCCTCTATTGGTTATTGACCAAGAATAGTTCTCGGTCATGTCTACATAGTTCTCGAACCCGTAGGGTCCGCACGCTTAAGGTTTCGATGGCGATGTTATATTATGAGTTTATGAGTTTTGATGTACCGAAGGAGTTCGGAGTCCCGGATGAGATCAGGGACATGACGAGGAGTCTCGAAATGGTCGAGACGTAAAGATCGATATATTGGATGACTATATTCGGACATCGGAAAGGTTCCGAGTGATTCGGGTATTTTTTGGAATACCGGAGAGTTACGGGAATACGTATTGTGCCTTATTGGGCCATACGGGAAAGAAGGAAAAGGGCCTCAAGGGTGGCCGCACCCCTCCCCTTGGTCTGGTCCGAATTGGACTAGGGAAGGGGGGCGCCCCCTTCCTTCCTTCTCCTTTTCCCTTCCCTTTCCTTCTCTCCTACTCCTACTACATTGAAGGTTTCCTAGTTGGACTATGAATGGGGGAATCCTACTCCCGGTGGGAGTAGGACTCCCTAGGGCGCGCCATAGAGAGGGCCGGCCCTCCCTCCTCCACTCCTTTATATACGGGGCAGGGGCACCCCATGGACACACAAGTTGATCTACGGATCGTTCCTTAGCCGTGTCGGTGCCCCCTCCACCATATTCCACTTCGGTCATATCGTCATGAGCTTAGGCGAAGCCTGCGCCGGAGAAGTCATATCGTCATGAGCTTAGGCGAAGCCCTGCGTCGGTGGAGCATCATCATCGTCACCACGCCGTCGTGCTGACGGAACTCATCCCCGACACTTTGCTGGACCGGAGTTCGGGGATCGTCATCGAGCTGAACGTGTGCAGAACTCGGAGGTGCCGTACGTTTGGTACTTGGATCGGTCGGATCGTGAAGACGTACGACTACATCAACCGCGTTGTTATAACGCTTCCGCTTACGGTCTACGAGGGTACGTGGACATACACTCTCCCCTCTCGTTGCTATGCATCACCATGATCCTTGCGTATGCGTAGGAAATTTTTGAAATTACTACGTTCCCCAACAGTGGTATCAGAGCCTAGGTTTTTATGGTTTGATGTTTTGCACGAGTAGAACACAAGTGAGTTGTGGGCGATACAAGTCATACTGCCTACCAAAGCATGTCATACTTTGGTTCAGCGGTATTGTGAGATGAAGCGGCCCGGACCGACATTACGCCAGACGCTTACGCGAGACTGGTTTCACCGTTACGAGCACTCGTGCTTAAAGGTGGCTGGCGGGTGTCTGGCTCTCACTTTAGTTGAACCGAGTGTGACTACGCCCGGTCCTTGCGAAGGTTAAAACGGAGTCTATTTGACAAACTATCGTTGTGGTTTTGATGCGTAGGTGAGAACGGTTCTTGCTAAGCCCGTAGCAGCCACGTAAAATTTGCAACAACAAAGTAGAGGGCGTCTAACTTGTTTTTGCAGGGCATGTTGTGATGTGATATGGTCAAGACGTGATGAGATATAAGTTGTTGTATAAGATGATCATGTTTTGTTGAAGTTATCGGCAATCGGCGTAAGCCCTATGGTTGTCTCTTTGTTGCATAAGATGCAAGTGCCAAATAATTGCTTTACTTTATCGCTATGCGATAGCAATAGTTGCAAAAGCAATAGTTGGCGAGACGACCAAGTGACGACACATTGATATAGATCAAGATGATGAAGATCATGGTGTCGTGCGGTAACGATAAAGATCATGACAAGATTACTTTGGAGATGGAGATCAAAGGCGCAAGATGATCATGGCCATATCATGTCACATATTTTGATTGCATATGATGTTTATCTGTTATGCATCTTATTCTGCTTTGACTTGACGGTAGCATTATAAGATGATCTCTCACTAATTATCAAGAAGTGTTCTCCACGAGTATGCACCGTTGCCAAAGTTAAATCGTGCCCGGACACCACGTGATGATCGGGTGTGATAAGCTCTCGTCCATCTACAACGGGTGCAAGCCAGTTTTGCACACGCCGAATACTCAGGTTAAACTTGACGAGCCTAGCATATGCAGATATGGCCTCGGAACACGGAGACCGAAAGGTCGGCGTGAATCATATAGTAGATATGATCAACATAGTGATGTTCACCATCGAAAACTACTCCATCTCACGTGATGATCGGTTATGGTTTAGTTGATTTGGATCACGTGATCACTTAGATGACTAGAGAGATGTCTATCTAAGTGGGAGTTCTTAAGTAATATGATTAATTGAACTTTAATTTATCATGAACTTAGTCCCGTAGTATTTTGCAAATTATGTTGTAGATCAATAGCTCGCGTTGTTGCTTACAAATGTTTATTTTGATATGTTCCTAGAGAAAATTGTGTTGAAAGATGTTAGTAGCAATGATACGGATTGGATCCGTGATCCGAGGTTTATCCTCATTGCTGCACGTAAGAATTATGTCCTTAATGCACCGCTAGGTAGCAGACCTAATTGCGAGGAAGCGGAATCACGACGTTATTAATGTTTGGCTAGCTCAATATGATGACTACTTGATAGTTTAGTGCACCATGCTTAAACGGCTTAGAATCGGGACTTCAAAGACGTTTTGAACGTCATGGACCATATGAGATGTTCCAGGAATTGAAGTTAATATTTCAAGCAAATACCGAGTTGAGAGATATGAAATCTCCAACAAGTTCTATAGCTAAAAGATGGAAGAGAATCGCTCAACTAGTGAGCATGTTCTCAGATTGTCCGGTACTTCAATCGCTTGAATCAAGTGGGAGTTAATCTTCCGTATAAGATAGTTATTGACAGAATTCTCTAGTCACCAACACTAAGTTACTAGAACTTCGTGATGAACTATAGTATGCAAGGGATGACGAAAACGATTCCCGAGCTCTTCGTGATGTTGAAATCGACGAAGGTAGAAATCAAGAAAGAGCATCAAGTGTTGATGATTGACAAGACCACTAGTCTCAAGGAAAAGGGCAAAGGGAAGAAGGAACTTCAAGAAGAGCGGCAAGCAAGTTGTTGCTCGAGTGAAGAAGCCCAAGTCTGGACCTAAGCCTGAGACTAAGTGCTTTTGCTGCAATGGAACTGGTCACTAGAAGCGGAACTACCCCAAGTGATTGGTGGATAAGAAGGATGGCAAAGTGAACATAAGTATATTTGATATACATGTTATTGATGTGTACTTTACTAATGTTCATAGCAACCTCTCAGTATTTGGTACTAGTTCAGTTGCTAAGATTAGTAACTCGAAAAGCGAGTTGCAGAATGAACAGAGACTAGTTAAGGGTGAAGTGACGATGAGAGTTGGAAGTGGTTCCAAGATTGATATGATCATCATCGCACACTCCCTATACTTTCGGGATTAGTGTGGAACCTAAATAAGTGTTATTTGGTGTTGAGCATAAATATGATTTGATCATGTTTATTGCAATACGGTTATTCATTTAAGTAAGAGAATAAATTGTTGTTCTGCTTACATGAATAAAACCTTATATGGTTACACACCCAATGAAAATGGTTCATTGGATCTCGATCATAGTGATACACATATTCAAAATATTGAAACCAAAAGATGCAAAGTTAATAATGATAGTGCAACTTATTTGTGGCACCTGCCGTTTAGGTCATATTGGTGTAAAGCGCTTGAAGAAAACTCCATGCTGATGGACTTTTGGAATCACTTGATTATGAATCATTTGATGCTTAGAACCGTGCCTTTTGGGCAAGATGACTAAAACTCCGCTTCTCGGAACAATGGAACAAGCTCTTGACTTATTGGAAATAATACATACCGATGTATGCGATTCAATGAGTGTTGATGCTCGTGGCAAGTATCGTTATTTTCTCGACCTTCACAAGATGATTTGAGCAGATATGGGTATATCTACTTGATGAAACATAAGTCTGAAACATTTGAAAAGTTCAAAGAATTTCAGAGTGAAGTTGAAAATCATCGTAATAAGAAAATAAAGTTTCTACGATCTGATCGTGGAGGCGAATATTTGAGTTCTGAGTTTGGTCTACATTTGAAACAATGCGAAATAGTTTCGCAACTCACGCCTCCGGAACACCACAGCGCAATGGTGTGTCCGAACGTCGTGTCGCACTTTACTAGATATGGTGCGATCTAAGATGTTTCTTACCGATTTACCGTTATAGTTTTGGGGCTATGCATTAGAGACAGCTGCATTCACGTTAAAAAGGGCACCATCTAAATCCGTTGAGGCGACACCGTATGAACTGTGGTTTGGCAAGAAACCAAAGTTGTTGTTTCTTAAAAGTTTGGAGTTGTGATGCTTATGTGAAAAAGTTTTCACCGATGAGCTCAAACCCAAATCGGAGAAGTGCGTCTTCATAGAATACCCAAAGGTAACTATTGGGTACACCTTCTATCACAGATCCGAAGGCAAGTTTTTTCGTTGCTAAGATGGATCCTTTCTAGAGAAGAAGTTTCTCTCGAAAGAAGTGAGTGGGAGGAAAGTAGAACTTGATGATGTAATTGTACCTTCTCCCTTATTTGAAAGTAGTTCATCACGAGAATCAGTTCGATGATTCCTACACCAATTAGTGAGGAAGTTAATGATGATGATCATGAAACTTCAGATCAAGTTGCTACCAAACCTCTTAGGTCTTCCAGAGTAAGATCCGCACTGCAGTGGTACGGTAATCCCATTCTCGGAGGTCGGGTTACTTGACCATGACGAACCTACGAACTATGAGGAAGCGATGATGAGCCCAGATTCCATAAAAATGGTTTGAGGCCATGAAATCTGAGATATGATCCATGTATGAGAACAAAGTATGGACTTTGATGGATTTGCCCGATGATCGGCAAACCATAGAAAATAAATGGATCTTCAAGAGGAAGACAGAATGACGATAGTAGTGTTACTATCTACAAAGCTAGAATTGTTGCAAAAGGTTTTCGACAAGTTCAAGATGTTGACTACGATGAGAGTTTCTCACTCGTATCTATGCTTAAGTCTGTCCGAATCATGTTAGCAATTGCCGCATTTTATGAAATCTGGCAAATGGATAAACAAAACTGCATTCCTTAATGGATTTATTAAAGAAGAGTTGTATACGATGCAACCAGAAGGTTTTGTAAATCCTAAAGGTGCTAACAAAATATGCAAGCTCCAAAGGATCCATCTATAATTTGGACTGCAAGCATCTCGAGTTGGAATACATGCTTTGATAAGTTGATCATAGCATATAGTTTTATACTGAGACTTGCGGTGAAGCCTGTAATTACTAGAAAGTGAGTGGGAGCACTACAAAGATTTACGATAAGTATATGTGAATGGCATATTGTAGATCGGAAATAATGTAGAATTATTCTGCAAAGCATAAAGAAGTGTTTGAAAGGAGTTTTTCAAAGAAATACCTCAGTGAAGCTGCTTAAATATTGAGCATCAAGATCTATAGAGATAGATCAAGGCGCTTGATAAGTTTTTTTTCAATGAGTACATACCTTGACAAGATTTTGAAGTAGTTCAAAATGGAACAGTCAAAGAAAGAGTTTCTTGCATGTGTTACAAGGTGTGAAATTGAGTAAGACTCAAAACCCGACCACGGCAGAAGATAGAAAGAGAATGAAAGTCATTCCCTATGCCTTGGCCATAGGTTCTATAAAGTATGCCATGATGTGTACCAGATCTATTGTATACCCTACACTGAGTTTGGCAAGGGAGTACAATAGTGATCTAGGAGTAGATCAATGGACAGCGGTCAAAATTATCCTTAGTGGAATAAGGATATGTTTCTCGATTATGGAAGTGGAAAAAGGTTCGTCGTAAAGGGTTACGTCGATGCAAGTTTTGACACTGATCTGGATGACTCTAAGTCTCGATCTAGATACATATTGAAAGTGGGAGCAATTAGCTAGAGTAGCTCCGTGCAGAGCATTGTAGACATAGAAAATTGCAAAATACATAACGGATCTGAATGTGAAAGACCCGTTGACTAAGATTCTCTCACAAAGCAAAACATGATCACACCTTAGTACTCTTTGGGTGTTAATCACATAGCGATGTGAACTAGATTACTGAATCTAGTAAACCCTTTGGGTCTTGGTCACATGGCGATGTGAACTATGGGTGTTAATCACATGATGATGTGAACTATCGATGTTAATCACATGGTGATGTGATCTAGATTATTGACTCTAGTGCAAGTGGGAGACTGAAGGAAATATGCCCCTAGAGGCAATAATAAAGTTATTATTTATTCCTTATATCATGATAAATGTTTATTATTCATGCTAGAATTGTATTAACCGGAAACATAATACATGTGTGAATACATAGACAAACAGAGTGTCACTAGTATGCCTCTACTTGACTAGCTCGTTAATCGAAGATGGTTATGTTTCCTAACCATAGACATGAGTTGTCATTTGATTAATCTGGATCACATCATTAGGAGAATGATGTGATTGACATGACCCATTCCGTTAGCCTAGCACTTGATCGCTTAGTATGTTGCTATTGCTTTCTTCATGACTTATACATGTTCCTGTAACTATGAGATTATGCAACTCCGTTTACCGGAGGAACACTTTGGAGTGCTACCAAAGCGTCACAACGTAATCGGGTGATTATAAAGGAGTACTACAGGTGTCTCCAAAGGTACATGTTGGGTTGGCGTATTTCGAGATTAGGTTTTGTCACTCCGATTGTCGGAGAGGTATCTCTGGGCCCTCTCGGTAATGCACATCACTATAAGCCTTGCAAGCAATGTAGCTAATGAGTTGGTTACGGAATGATGCATTACGGAACGAGTAAAGAGACTTGCGATAACGAGATTGAACTAGGTATTGGATACCGACGATCGAATCTCGGGCAAGTAACATACCGATGACAAAGGGAACAACGTATGTTGTTATGCGGTTTGACCGATAAAGATCTTCGTAGAATATGTAGGAACCAATATGGGCATCCAGGTTCCGCTATTGTTTATTGACCAAGAATAGTTCTCGGTCATGTCTACATAGTTCTCGAACCCGTAGGGTCCGCACGCTAAGGTTTCGATGGCGATGCTTATATTATGAGTTTATGAGTTTTGATGTACCGAAGGAGTTCGAGTCCCGGATGAGATCAGGGACATGACGAGGAGTCTCGAAATGGTCGAGACGTAAAGATCGATATATTGGACGACTATATTCGGACGTCGGAAAGGTTCCGAGTGATTCGGGTATTTTTTGAGTCTGGAGAGTTACGGAATACGTATTGGGCCTTATTGGGCCATACGGGAAAGAAGGAAAAGGGCCTCAAGGGTGGCCGCACCTTCCCTTGGTCTGGTCCGAATTGGACTAGGGAAGAGGCGCCCCCTTCCTTCCTTCTCCTTTTCCTTCCCTTTCCTTCTCTCCTACTCCTACTACATGGAAGGTTTCCTAGTTGGACTAGGAAAGGGGAATCCTACTCGGTGGGAGTAGGACTCCCCTAGGGCGCCATAGAGGGCCGGCCCTCCCTCCTCCACTCCTTTATATCACGGGGCAGGGGGCACCCCATGGACACCTAAGTTGATCTACGGATCGTTCCTTAGCCGTGTGCGGTGCCCCTCCACCATATTCCACTTGGTCATATTGTCGCGGAGCTTAGGCGAAGCCTGCGCCGGAGAAGTCATATCGTCAGCGGAGCTTAGGCGAAGCCCTGCGTCGGTGGAGCATCATCATCGTCACCATGCCGTCGTGCTTGTGGAACTCATCCCGACACTTTGCTGGATCGAGTCCGGGATCGTCATCGAGCTGAGCGATGTGCGAGAACTTCGGAGGTGCCGTCGTTCGGTACTTGGATCGGTCGGATCGTGAAGACGTACGACTACATCAACCGCGTTGTTATAACGCTTCCGCTTACGGTCTACGAGGGTACGTGGACATACACTCTCCCGTCTCGTTGCTATGCATCACCATGATCCTTGCGTATGCGTAGGAAATTTTTTGAAATTACTACGTTCCCCAACACGGGGAGCTCTCCGAGGCCAACAAGTCCGTCAAGGACCTCACGCTGAAGCTGGAGGGCCTCGAGGGGATGCTCACGGAGGCCAAAACCCGGGAGGGGATCCTGGCCAAGGAGCTGGAGACCGAGAAGCAGCTGCAGAAGGACGAGACCGCCGAGCATAAAGATTTCAAGGAGGGCGTGAACCGCTGGATCGGCTGCCTCGAAGACGTCGCCGGCAGGATTACCTCACAGCTGGCTACCATGGGGATGCCAAGCGTGAGGTATGCCCCGAAGCGCAGCGGGACCACCAACGCCAAGCTGACCTTGTTCTTCGAGTGTGTTCTCGGGGCCCTGGAGCAGCTTGACGCCAACCGGGCGGCCTCAAGAGTCAAGAGGCCCGGAGGCTTTGCCAGGCGCCATGACCAAGGTTCTCACCAAGGTGGCACACTAGTACCCCGACCTCGACTTGACGCCTTGTATTTGGAGAGCTTGCCAGAGGGTACTGACCTCGTGCCGCTCAGGGAGCGCATCAAGCCCATCATCAGCCGTGTTGGCGGAATTCTGAGGGTGGAGGGCTAGCGCTGGGATTAGGCACCCCGTTTCTTATCGCCGCTGCAGGTTCACAACCATGACAATTTCTATCTCTAGTTAGAACTGCAGCAACAATTTGATGTAATATGACTCTGCAACACTTTTAGTATCATGCATGTTATTTTCCTATTCGATTTTCCTTTGTATGTACACCCTACGTTAACTGGGTAGGTTTGCCTGCGCGTAAACCCAGGGCGGCATCTTGGGGACAGGTCCCGAGTGCCCTGCCCAGTGTGCTTGCTGCCGGGCGAACCACCTTACCACCCTTAGCGCGGCTGCCCAAACTGTCGAGTTTGACTCGAGTCAGAGTCGGGAGCGTTGCCAAGTGCGGAAGGCTACCCCGCCACTCTCCATGCGGCCGCTCTGAGCTGTTGAGCGGACTCGAAACAGAACAAGGGCGTTGCCAATTGCGGGAGGGCCCCTTTGCGTGCAGGTTTCTCATACATAGGCAAGATCTCCGAGGACAATAACCTTATATATAAAAGGAAATAACTCAAAGCTCTGAATGACTTAGCTTCTCCATTGCCCCACTGGCGCCCTTCACGTTCGCAGGCGGCGCCCCTTTCTCCTGGCCGTCTCCTTCTTGGGAGCTATGGCGACGAAGAACTGCTAGGCTAGCTACTAGACCAGATTCTCACAATTGCGCCCCCTATCTGGTGCGCCAAAGATGTCGGGGAAACGACACCTATGGGATCACAAGAATCCCTACTACGGTTGCCGGGGCGCAGGGTTGCAAGAAGAGCAGGATCAATAGTCAGCACAAGGATTTTTTACCCAGGTTCGGGCCGCGAGCATGCGTAAAACCCTAGTCCTGATTTGGTGGGTGTATTTCAGAGAGTTCTTGAGCTCTCGAACTAGCTGTGGTGAGCGTGTGGTTCGAAAGAGTCGAATCCCTCTCATGTATGCCATGGGCCTCCTTTTATAGTCGAAAGGGGCTGCCACAGTGGCACACAGGAGGCGGAAAGGCGCACAGTGCTATGAGCTTATCGCTCGTATTACAGGACAAGTCGCATTTAATGCGCTGCTGAGGTGTCCCCTAGCTTTATCGGGGACGGGGACGAGGCATGTCCCGTCCGTCGCCGCTCCTCCTCGCTCCGACACGCGCCCTGGCCAGCGATGCGTGCGGCGCCATGTAGGCGGCGAGGCAAATTGAGGTGGCGCGGTGGTAGGGTCTTCACGAAGATCTGCATGCCGCCACGCATGTGCTTCTTGAGTTGGCTGGAAGCTGCATGTTGCCACGCAGGTGCACCTTGACTGGTTTTGGGCTGGCAGCTGCATGCGAACGGCGGTGGAGACTTGGCTGGTGCGGGCCTGGCAGTGGCCCTATTGGTGTCTTCGGCGAGAGCCTTGCCGGGGGGCCCAGCAAGGGTCTTGCCGTGGCGTGCTGTCGTCCCCGGCAAGAATCTTGCCGGGGGGTCTTGTGGCTCTCCTCGGTAAGGATCTTGCCGAGGATGTTGTCTTCTAATCCTCATATGATCTTGAATATGTCTTCACAAAGATCTGCATGCCACCACAGAGGTGCCTCCCGAGCCCTGGCTTCACGTGGATGATGGCGTTGGGGACCGTGGGCTCAAGGGTGGCTTGCTCTGCTGGTGTGGGGCGAGCTGCCCCGACAAGGGTCTTGTCGGGGCTGCTGAGGCTGCCCCGGCAAGGGTCTTGCCGGGGGAACCTGCTTCGTCCCTCTGCTCTTTGTGGTCTTGGCCTTGGCATTGCTCTGGTTATCTTGGGCTTCGGTCTTACCTTGGCTCACCTCCCCTGCTCTGCTTGGTGTGACCGTGGGCACGGCTCCGACTGCCCGTGCACAGGTAAAAGGGGTACAAAGGTGCGCCCCTTCTTTTGTACACCGACGGTCACCCTTCAGCGCAGATGACTTTGCCGCCATTACGAGGGAAATACGTCCTATGGCTAGTAAACTGGCTGCAGATATTGATCTTACACATTACCAGCCGATTTATGATGCCAATAATAAGATCAAAGCACTGACTCATGATGTTCAGGACCTGACTCCTCCGATCCGTAAGCACACTTATGCCCCTAATGTTGATCCATCAACACTTATAAGTGATGAAGCTGTATTCAGAGCTTTAACCGGAATCGACTGGGCAACCACTGACTTTCAGCCATTAGGTGAAGAGGAGGAAGATGAGCCGGCGCTGGACGATCCACAATCTTCAGCTCGGTAAGGCCAAGAATCCTAAGCCGTAGGCCGGCTTAGCGTCTGCTTTTTCTGCAAAACTGCTAAGATAATTATTCCTTTGGGGCATTGGATGCCTTTGTAATAGGCTAGTTAAAACTCTTGATCTGCCATGCCATCGTGCATGTTTTGTTGTGCAAACACTATTGATCCGCCAAAGGAAAATCTGCTACTTATGCTTATAATATCATCACTTTGAGTCTGTTCCTGCATACAAACAGATCACAAGGGCCCTAGCGGTTTACCGCGGGGCGGGTCATAATACCCTATATAAACCACTGGTGACTAAAACAGTTCATAACCAGGGCCGGCTTAATCATAACCATATTAATCAAAAAATATCATACCTATGATATTCGATTATGCTATCGGTTTATCATACTGGTGCAGTAAGGGGTAAGATCCCAAGACTGAGAATACAATGCTTCCAAGTAGTTAATATCATCATATACTGACGATTTATAGGTTGCCATCATGGCGGGTTAATAAACTCCGGATACACTCAAATATGAGCCATAGAGATGAAGGCTACATGGCCTGAATTGTCTTAAGCCATATGTTAATATGGCGTAAATATATGAATACCAAAAAAATGCTCAGAAAAAGATAACGAATCAAAATCAAGAAAACGAGGCTTTCATAGGCCGCCAAGCCTAAAGCTCCAAGGCTTTCATGGGCCACCAAGCCATTGAGTTAACCTTTTACACTTTGTGAATCCGGCCTCACATGACCGCCATTTTAGCATTGACAAGTTCAGGGTCTATGCAAGATTAACTTGTCAAGAGTTTGGCTTGCCATTCCGGGATTACCCGGGCGGAGTGGCAGATTCTACAAAGCAGGAGAACCCGGAAGGTTTTGGTGAATACACCTGGTGTTCCAAACCAGCTCACGAGGGTAGTAACGCTATGTTCTCTTTGGTGAATACACCTATGTTTGAACAGGAAGCCCCCAAGTGCTTTCTAACCATGGCGTATAAGCGACCAAGAGGGATATTCACAGCTATGCTCAATGAGCGAGAAGCCCCAAGTGGTTTTGTAAGTGTGGCGTATTAGCGGATCAAGAGGATATTCACAGCTATGCTCAATGAGCAGGAAGCCCCCAAGTGACCATCTGTAAGGGTGGCGTATAAGCCGGATCGAGAGGGATATTCACAGCTATGCTCAATGAGCAGGAAGCCCCCAAGTGACCATTTGCAGTGATAAAGGCTCATTATTCTTAGAAATGAAACGACAGAGGCCCTGATTTATTAAGGATGCCGGTTTTATTATACTCTTTATAATATATACATTGTAAAAATATGTACATCACCAGAGCCCACGGCCTCAGGTGTAGTAAGGCCGAAGATGAGCAATATTCCATGGCCGGCGGGTCTCCTCCTCCGACTTGCGTGAGTCCTTGTGGTCTCGAATGTCGATAAGGTAGTATGATCCATTGTTCAGATTTTTGCTGACCACAAAAGGTCCTTCCCAAGGTGGGGATAACTTGTGCATATCAGTTTGATCCTGGATAAGCTGGAGCACCAGGTCGCCTTCTTGAAAAGTTCTGGTTTTGACCCGGCGGCTGTGATAACGGCGTAGATCTTGCTGGTAAATTGCCGAACGAGCCACCGTAAGGTCACGCTCCTCATCCAACAAGTCAAGTGCATCCTGACGTGCTCTTTCATTATCAGCTTCAACATAAGCCGCCACACGAGGCGAATCGTGACGGATGTCACTTGGGGGGAACCGCCTCTGCTCCGTAAACCATGAAGAAAGGTGTGTAACTCGTAGATCTGTTGGGGGTGGTATTGATGCTCCATAACACAGAAGGTAACTCCTCCACCCAACAACCCGGCGTCCTTTGCAAGGGAACCAGAAGCCGGGGCTTGATGCCTCTCAGGATCTCTTGATTGGCTCTCTTGGCTTGACCATTAGACTGGGGGTGAGCCACTGATGACACGTCAAGCCGGATATGCTCACGTTGACAAAATTCTTTCATAGCACCCTTGGATAAATTAGTGCCATTATTAGTTATAATACTATGGGGAAAGCCAAAACGGAAAATCACTTTTTTGATGAATTGAACCGCCGTTGCCGCATCACATTTACTGACCGGTTCTGCCTCAACCCACTTTGTAAATTTGTCAACCGCCACCAGGAGGTGAGTCTTTTTATCCTTGGACCTTTTGAAAGACCCAATCATATCAAGCCCCCAAACTGCAAACGGCCAAGTAATTGGAATCATCCTCAATTCTTGAGCCGGCACATGAGCTCATCGTGAAAATTTCTGACAACCATCACATTTACTGACTAGATCCTCAGCATCAGCGTGAGCCATCAGCCAATAAAACCCATGAAGGAAAGCCTTGGCTACAAGAGATTTAGAGCCGGCATGATGACCACAGTCTCCTTCATGAATCTCTCGTAGAATCTCACAACCTTCTTGAGGAGAAACACACTGTTGAAACTCCCCTGTGACACTGCGATGATGCAATTCTCCATTGACAATAGTCATTGACTTAGACCGCCGGGTTATCTGCCTGGCCAAAGTTTCATCCTCAGGTAACTCGCCCCGGGTCATGTAAGCCAAATTTGGAACCGTCCAGTCAGGGATAGCATGAAGAGCCACCACCAACTGTGCCTCCGGGTCAGGAATAGCAAGATCCTCCTCTATAGGCAATTTGACAGAAGGGTTATGCAAAATATCCAGGAAAGTGTTAGGTGGCACCGGATTACGCTGAGACCCTAACCTGCTTAAAGCATCAGCCGCCTCATTTTTCCTGCGATCAACATGTTCAACCTGATAACCCTTGAAGTGCCCAGCAATAGCATCAACCTCTCGACGGTAAGCCGCCATGAGTGGATCCTTAGAATCCCAAGTGCCAGAAACTTGCTGAGCTACTAGATCTAAGTCGCCAAAGCACCTTACCCGGCTTAAGTTCATATCCTTAGCCATCCGAAGACCGTGGAGCAGGGCCTCATACTCAGATGCATTGTTAGTACAAGGGAACAACAACCTGAGGACATAAGAAAACTTATCACCTCGTGGGGAAGTCAAGACAACTCCAGCCCCGAGCCTTCCAACTGTCTGGATCCATCAAAGTGAATAGTCCAATATGTGTTATCCGGCTTCTCCTGAGGCATCTGCAACTCTGTCCAATCATTGATAAAATCCGCCAGTGCTTGCGACTTGATAGCTGTGCGAGGCACATACTTCAAGCCATGGGGTCCAAGCTCAACGGCCCACTTGGCTACCCGACATGTGACTTCTCTGTTTTGAATGATATCCCCTAAAGGAGCAGAACTCACCACAGTGATGGGATGACCCATAAAATATTGCTTGAGCTTTCGACTGGCCATGCATACCCCATACACGAGCTTCTACCAATGCGGAAACCTCTGCTTGGACTCAATAAGTACCTCACTGACGTAGTAAACCGGTCGTTGAACCGGATACTCCTTGCCTGGCTCCTTCCTTTCCACCACAACGGCTACACTGACAGCCCGGCTATTGGCAGCCACATATAACAACAAAGTCTCTTTATCAATGGGAGCAGCAAGAACGGGCGGCTCAGCCAACTGTTTCTTCAAGTCCTCAAACGCTTGATTAGCAGCATCACTCCAAACAAAGTGATCTATCTTCTTCTTCATCTGGTAAAGAGGGATAGCCTTCTCACCCAACTGGCTTATGAACCGGCTTAAGGCTGTAATTCGACCCGCCAAACGCTGGACATCATTGATACACGCCGGTTTAGCCAGAGAGGTAATAGCATTTATCTTCTCCGGGTTAGCTTCTATACCTCGTTTCGAAAACAGAACACCCAAAAGCTTGCCTGCTGGCACACCAAAAACACACTTGGCGGGTTAAGCATCATCTTATAGACCCAGAGATTGTCGAACATCTCCTTCAAATCGTCAATCGGGGTCTCCTTCTTCTTGGACTTCACCAAAATATCATCCACGTAAGCATGCACATTGCGCCCAATCTGATCATGAAGGCAATTTTGCACACACCGCTGGTAAGTCACCTGGGCGCTCTTAAGCCCAAAAGGCATAGACACATAGCAGAAGGCTCCAAACGGAATGTTGAAAGCCGTCTTCTCCTGGTCCTTAACTGCCATCTTGATCTGATGATAACTAGAATAAGCATCCAAAAAGCTCAAACGCTCACAACCCGCTGTGGCATCAATAATCTGATAAATACAGGAGAGAGCAAAAGGATCAGCCAGACAAGCCTTGTTTAAATCTGTGTAATCCACACACATACGCCAAGTGCCATTCTTCTTAAGTACTAACACCGGGTTAGCCAACCACTCAGGATGAAAAACTTCAATGATGAAACCAGCCGCCAAGAGCCGGGCCACTTCTTCACCAATGGCCTTACGCATCTCTTCATTAAAACGACGAAGAAATTGCTTAACCAGCTTAAACTTTGGATCAATATTAAGAGTGTGCTCAGCGAGTTCCCTCGGTACACCTGGCATGTCAGAAGGTTTCCATGCAAAGATGTCCTGGTTCTCATGGATGAACTCGATGAGCGCGCTTTCCTATTTTGGATCCAGATTAGCACTGATGCTGAACTGCTTGGATGAATCTCCAGGAACAAAATCAACTAGCTTTGTGTCATTTGCCGACTTAAACTTCAAGACCGGTTCATGCTCCGTAGTTGGCCTTTTCAAAGATGTCATATCTGCCGGGTTAACATTGTCTTTATAAAACTTCAATTCCTCTGTTGCGAAGACAGACTCAGCATATGCAGCATCGCCTTCTTCACACTCCAAGGCTATCTTGCGACTCCCATGTACTGTTATAGTGCCCTTGTGACCCGGTATCTTCAACTACAAGTAAACATAACAAGGCCTTGCCATAAACTTAGCATAAGCCGGCCACCCAAACAGAGCATGATAAGGGCTCTTGATCTTAACCACTTCAAAGGTCAACGTCTCAGATCTGGAATCATACGCATCTCCAAAAGCAACCTCCAGAGCTATTTTACCAACCGGGTATGCCGACTTACCGGGCACTACACCGTGAAAAACAATGTTCGATGGCTTAAGATTTTTATCAGTCAATCCCATGCGACAGAAAGTTTCATAATAAAGGATACTGATGCTGCTACCCCCCGTCCATGAGTACCTTAGTGAATTTATATCCTCCAACCTGAGGCGCCACCACCAAAGCCAAGTGACCCAGATTATCAACCCGGGGCAGGTGATCCTCACGACTCCACATAATGGGCTGCTCAGACCATCGCAAGTAACGGGGAACCGTCGGCTCAACGGAATTCACAACCCTTTTATGGAGCTTCTGATCCCGCTTGCACAAACTTGTGGTGAAGATGTGGTATTGCCCACTATTCAACTGCTTCGGGTAACTCTGATAACCAGATTGCTGCTGCTGATTACCCTGACTATTCTGCTGGTTGTAACCACCTTGATTGCCTTTGCCCTGAAAACCGGAATTAGACGCGCCACCACCGTAACCCGGACCATGAGAGCCGGAACCTGAGCCGCCGCCCGGCCCATGATTGTTCTGGAACAAATCGGAATTTTTGAACTCCTTCATAATGTGGCAGTCCTTCCAAAGGTGACCGGACGGCCTTTCCCGCGTACCATGCTTTGGGCAAGGCTGATTCAGCATCTGCTCAAGATTTATACCTGACCCTCCTGCCCGAGGAGGTGGTTTTACCTTACGACGCTGACCACTATTCTGCGTGTTGGTATTGGCCATAAAATCTGAATTATTATTGGCCTTGTGCTTACCATTGCCCCCTTGACTCGTCGGGTTATGATGTTGGCCCTTGGTGTTGCCACTCTTCTTTCCCTTTCTCGGCTTTTCATCATCAGACTTGGGGTCCTTGGTACTACCAGAGTCGGCATAATTAGAGCTGCCATCAGCTCCCCCATGTCAGTGCAGTGGCGCTTGAGCCGCCCCAGCTTCTGTTTAAGGGGCAAAAAAGGCAATTCTTCTCTAACATCAGGACTGCTGAGCCAACATTGATGTTATCCGATGAGTGTAGGATAGCTTTGACCCGGCGCACCCAATGGGTTGTTGACTCGCCCTCTTCTTGGGCACAGGCATCCAAATCCATAATCGACATGGGCTGCTTGCACGTATCTTTAAAATTCTGGATAAACCGAGCTTTTAACTCGGCCCATGACCCAATGGAGTTGGCTGGCAGCCCTTTCAACCAAGTACGGGCCATTCCTTCCAACATCATGGTGAAGTACTTAGCACATGCAGCATCGTCAACATCCAACAACTCCATCGCCATCTCATAACTCTCAACCCACACTTCAGGGGGTAAGTCAGCTGTGTAGTTGGGCACCTTACGAGGACCCTTGAAATCCTTGGGCAAACGTACGTTACGTAGAGCTGGCACTAAACATGGCACTCCCAAAGTTCTGGAGGTTACACCTATCCCCATTGAAGTCGTCGGATAAACCGAAGGAGGCTGATGAGCCGCTTGCTGAACCGCTTGCTGCGCTGCCAGCTCAGCCTCTCGACGTGCTCTGCCTTGGTCCACCAAATACTTAGCACCATCACGCGCCGGGTCATGCCCATGAGGCTGGTTACGGTGCCTGTCACTGCTTGAAACGGCTGGTGAGTCAATGTGTCTGCTATAACTACGGCTTGGGCGAGGGGTCGAGTGAATCCTCTCACGACTGTAAGAATAGGCCTCCTGCTGCAGCAATGCTGTCTGGAGAAGCTCTCCAGCCCTCCTCATTTCTATCGCAGCTGGAGACTCTCCTTCAACTAGAAGAGCCGCCAACCGTGTCGCCACAGCGATCATATTATCCAAAGGGTTAGAATAATGACCCGGTGGCGTCGGCACATATTGTGGTGGGATATTATTCAGACAAGGCGGATCCTCATGCATGGTTGAGCCGGCGCTCTAGTCCCAGGCACAGCTAGCACCCGATTTACCCCTGGCGGGTCACTGGTCCCTGCACCAGGGGTGTTGAAGAGGTTCCTCGCCTCGTAAACCGGAGGCAGACGACTCCGGTGCCTTCTCCTCATGACTTCGTTTGAAGCGTTCAGATCCAACGAGAGCCGGAAGGAATCAGCCTGGATCCGTTGTGCCTGAGCATCCAGAGCAGCTCGCTCCGTAGTCATCCTCACGTCCTCAGCCGCCAGATCTCCCTTGGCCTGTGCTATCTCATCTCGCAGCTTTGCAACTTCCGCGTTATGCTGAGCTTGATTTGCCGGATTAACCTCTGACGTCAACAATGTTGTCAAAGTGTCAAATAAGTCGGACAAGACCTAAGCGGTAGGCGCCAGGCCTCTGCCTCGGCATTGCCGCCATCGCCGACCGTAAATCATTGCCGCTGCGATCGTAGAATTCTACCGGGCGTATGCAAGCCATGAAAATCACGACCCGGTTCGGCGGCTCGTAGGGGTCCGGAATACTATCGCCATCAGAACAACCCCCAAGACTGCCGTCTTGCAGTTGATACAACGAAGTAGTGTTGCCCGTGGACGACTCACCATCAGAATAGATGGTCGTCTCACCGCTAGACACGGATCCTTCCTCAAATTCCGCCCCATGGATGAATCCAATGAAGGTGTGCTTCACGGCGGGTTGAACCCGGGCGAGTCATGCACACTGAGCCGTCTCGACGATGTCTGTGCAGATGTTCGGCTCAGGGCCCGGTTCGTCGATCTTGCCGATGAAGACGTGAATCTCGCCAAAGGGGACCCGGTACCCGTACTTGATTGAGCCGGCCTCGGGGCCCTAGCCTGCATCGTCGATGTATAGCTTGCCGCAACAACTCTTGGTCATCCGGCCTACAGCGTACCCTTTGATCCCTTCAAAGTTGCCCTGTAAGAACTTGAAACCACCGTGCGCTGGCCCCATGGTGGGCGCCAACTTTCGTGGAATTGTCACGGCAGATGTCCTAGCAGAAGGACTTAGTCGTGGAGCCATCGCAGTGGGGTTAGCTTAAAGGGGTTAAATGGGACAAAGGACACAAGGAGTTTATACTGGTTCGGCCCCTTGCGGTGAAGGTAAAGGCCTAGTCCAGTTCAAGGTGGTATTGCTTATGCCTCAATTAATAGGGAGCGAATATGCTCGACCTAGCTTTCGATCTGGTGTCCCTCGTCCTAAGTCGCCGCCGGGTCGTCCCTTTATATACACAGGTTGACGCCCGGTGGCTCACGGAGTCCCGGTCGGCTCATAAACAACGTGTCTGGCTCGGTGACTAACTGTACATGCCTTATAATACAAGTCATATATATAGCGGTTTACAATTGTTTGGGCCTTAAGTCGCCTTTGGGCTTCGGGCCCTCGATGAGTCTGCGTAGTGAACTACCGTCTTAAGAATCTTCATGGGCTTTGACTTATGAACCGCCAGGGGCTTAACCCGGCCCCTCCTGGGCGGGTTAAACCCAATAGTTATATCCCCAACAGGGGTCGCGCCCCTCCCCTTGTCCAATTCGGACTGCCCATGGGGGGCGCCACCCCTTGTGGGCTGCCCTCTCTCTCCCCTATGGCCCATCTTGGCCCATTACTTTCCCCGGGGGGGTCCAGTAACCTCCCGTACTTCGATAAATATCCAAAACGCTCCGGAACCATTCCGATGTCCGAATACTATCGTCCAATATATCAATCTTTACCTCTCGACAATTTCGAGACTCCTCGTCATGTCCGTGATCTCATCCGGGACTCCGAACAAACTTCGGTCACGAAAACACATAACTCATAATACAAATTATCATCGTACGTTAAGCGTGCGGACCCTACGGGTTCAAGAACTATGTAGACATGACCGGGACACCTCTCCGGTAATAACCAATAGCGGAACTTGGATGATCATATTGGCTCCCACATATTCTACGACGATCTTTATCGGTCGAACAGTTATGACAACATACGTTATTCCCTTTGTCATCGGTATGTTACTTGCCCGAGATTCGATCGTGGTATCCTCATACCTAGTTCAATCTCGTTACCGGCAAGTCTCTTTACTCGTTCCGTAATGCATCATCCCATAAATAACTCATTAGTCACATTGCTTTCAAGGCTTATTATGATGTGCATTACCGAGAGGGCCCAGAGATACCTCTCTGGTATTCGGAGTGACAAATCCTAATCTTGATCTATGCTAAACCAACAAAACACCTTCGGAGATACCTGTAGAGCATCTTTATAATCACCCATTTACATTATTAAGTTTGATAGCACATAAGGTATTCCTCCGGTATTCGGGAGTTGCATAATCTCATAGTCAAAGGAACATGTATAAGTCATGAAGAAAGCAATAGCAATAAAACTGAACAATCATTATGCTAAGCTAATAGATGGGTCTTGTCCATCACATCATTCTCCTAATGATGTGATCCCATTCATCAAATGACAACACATGTCTATGGTTAGGAAACTTAACCATCTTTGATTAACGAGCTAGTCTAGTAGAGGCTTACTATGGACACTGTTTTGTCTATGTATCCACACATGTATCAAGTTTCCGGTTAATACAATTCTACCATGAATAATAGATATTTATAATGATATAAGGAAATATAAATAACAACTTTATTATTGCCTCTAGGGCATATTTCCTTCAGTGATATGGTCAAGACATGATGTGATATACGTTGTTGTATGAGATGATCATGTTTTGTAAAAGTTATGGGCAACTGGCAGGAGCCTTATGGTTGTCGCTTTATTGTACTCCCTCCGTCCGAAAATACTTGTCATCAAAACGGGTAGAAAGAGATGTATCTAGAATTAAAATACGTCTAGATACATCGTCTTTTATCCATTTTGATGACAAGTATTTCCGGACGGAGGGAGTATGAGATCCACACGCCATGTAATTGCTTTACTTTATCACTATGCGTTAGCGATAGTTTAGAAGCAATAGTTGGCGAGACGACCACGACGCTACGATGGAGATCAAGGTGTCAAGCCGGTGATGATGGAGATCATAACGGTGCTTTGGAGATGGAGATCAAAAGCACAAGATGATGATGGCCATATCATGTCACATATTTTGATTGCATGTGATGTTTATCTTTTATGCATCTTATTTTGCTTAGTACGGCGGTAGCATCATAAGATGACCCCTTACTAAAATTTCAAGGTATAAGTGTTCTCCCTGGGTATGCACCATTGAGACAGTTGGTCTTGCCGAGACACCACGTGATGATCGGGTGTGATAAGCTCTACGTTCACATACAACGGGTGCAAGACAGTTATGCACGTGCGGAATACTCAGGTTAAACTTGACGAGCCTAGCATGTACAGACATGGCCTCGTAACACCGGAGACCGAAAGGTCGGCGTGAATCATATAGAAGATATGATCAACATAGAGATGTTCACCATTGAAAACTACTCCATCTCACGTGATGATCAGACATGGTTTAGTTGATTTGGATCACGTGATCAATTAGATGACTCGAGGGATGTCTATCTAAGTGGGAGTTCTTAAGTAATATGATTAATTGAACTTAATTTATCATGAACTTAGTCCTGATAGTTTTTGTATATCTATGATGTAGATCAATGGCCCGTGCTACCGTCCCCTTGAATGTTAATGTGTTCCTAGAGAAAGCTAAGTTGAGAGATGATGGCTGCAACTACACGGACTGGGTCCGTAACTTGAGAATTATCCTCATTGCTACATAGAAGAATTATGTCCTTGATGCACCACTAGGTCCAAGGCCTGCTGCAGGAGCAGATGCTGATGTTATGAACGTCTGGCAAGCTCGATCTGATGACTACTCGATAGTTCAGTGTGCCATGCTTTACGGCTTAGAATCGGGACTTCAAAGATGTTTTTAACGTCATGGAGCATATGAGATGTTCCAGGAATTGAAGTTAATATTTCAAGCAAATGCCCGAGTTGAGAGATACGAAGTCTCCAACAAGTTCTATAGCTTCAAGATGGAGGAGAAACGATTACATCGGTGAACACATACTCAGAATGTCTGGGTACCATAACCACTTGACTCAGCTGGGAGTTAATCTTCCAGATGATAGTGTTATTGACAGAGTTCTTCAATCTCTGCCACCAAGCTATAAAGGCTTCGTGATGAACTATAATATGCAAGGGATGGAGAAGTCTATTCCCGAGCTCTTCGCAATGCTCAAAGCTGCGGAGGTAGAAATCAAGAAGGAGCATCAAGTGTTGATGGTTAACAAGACCACTAGTTTCAAAAAAAGGGCAAAGTAAAGAAGGGGAACTTCAAAAAGAATGGCAAGCAAGTTGCCACTCCCGGGAAGAAGCCCAAGTCTGGACCTAAGCCTGAAACTGAGTGGTTCTACTACAAAGGGATTGGTCACCGAAGCGTAACTGCCCCAATTATTTGGCGGATAAGAAGGATGGCAAAGTGAACAAAGGTATATTTGATATACATGTTATTGATGTGTACCTTACTAATGCTTGTAGTAGTGCCTGGGTATTTGATACCGGTTCGGTTGCTCATATTTGTAACTCGAAACAGGGACTACGGATTTAACGAAGATTGGCTAAGGATGAGGTGATGATGCGCGTCGGGAATGGTTCCAAGGTCGATGTGATAGCCGTCGGCACGCTACCTCTACATCAACCTTCAGGATTAGTTTTAGACCTGAATAATTGTTATTTGGTGCCAGCGTTGAGCATGAACATTATATCTGGATCTTGTTTAATGCGAGACGTTTTTCATTTAAATTAGAGAATAATGGTTGTTCTATTTATATGAGTAATATCTTTTATGGTCATGCACCCTTGAAGAGTGGTCTATTTTTGTTGAATCTTGATGCCAAAAGATGCCAAGTTGATAATGATAGTGCAACATATTTGTGGCACTGCCATTTAGGTCATATTGGTATAAAGCTCATGAAGAAACTCCATGCAGATGGACTTTCGGAATCACTTGATTGTGAATCATTTGATGCTTGCAAACCATGCCTCATGGGCAAGATGACTAAAACTCCGTTCTCTGAAACAATGGAGCGAGCTACTGACTTATTGGAAATAATACATACCGATGTATGCAGTCAAATGAGTGTTGAGGCTCACGACGGGTATCGTTATTTTCTGACCTTCACAGATGATTTATGCATATATGGGTATATCTACTTAATGAAACACAAGTCTGAAACATTTGAACAGTTCATAGAATTTCAGAGTGAAGTGGAGAATCATCGTAACAAGAAAATTAAGTTTCTACAATCTGATCGCAAAGGTGAATATTTGAGTTACGGGTTTGGCCTTCATTTAGAAAAAATGTGGAGTAGTTTCACAACTCACGCCACCAGGAACACCACAACGTAATGGTGTGTCCAAACGACGTAACAACACTTTATTAGATATGGTGCGATCTATGATGTCTCTTACCAATTTACCACTATCATTTTGGGGTTATGCATTAGAGACAGCTGCATTCACTTTAAATAGGGTACCGCCTAAATCCGTTGATACGACACGGTATGAACTGTGGTTTGGCAAGAAACCTAAGTTGTCGTTTCTTAAAGTTTGGGGTTGCGATGCTTATGTGAAAAAGCTTCAGCCTGATAAGCTCGAACCCAAATTGAAGAAGTGCGTCTTCATAGCATACCCAAAAGAAACTGTTGGGTACACCTTCTATCACAAATCTGAAGGCAAGTTTTTTGTTACTAAGAACGGATCTTTTCTAGAGAAGGAGTTTCTCTCGAAAGAAGTGAGTGGGAGGAAAGTAGAAATTGATGAGGTAATTGCACCTTCTCTTGAATTGGAAAGTAGCTCATCACAGAAAACCGTTTGTGTGATGCCTACACCAACTAGTGAGGAAGCTAATGATAATAATCATGAAACTTCGAATCAAGTTACTACCGAACCTCATAGGTCAACCAGAGCATGTTCCGCACCAGAGTGGTATGGTAATCATGTTCTGGAAGTCATGTTACTAGACCATGACGAACCTATGAACTATGAGGAAGCGTTGATGAGCCCAGATTCCGCAAAATGGCTTGAGGCCATGAAATCTGAGATGGGATCCATGTATGAGAAAAAAGTATGGACTTTGGTGGACTTGCCCAATGATCGGCAAGCCACAGAGAATAAATGGATCTTTACAAAGAAGACTGACGCTGATGGTAATGTTACTGTCTACAAAGCTCGACTTGTCATGAAAGGTTTTTGACAAGTTTAAGGAGTTGACTATGATGAGACGTTCTCACCCGTAGCGATGCTTAAGTCTGTCCAAATCATGTTAGCAATTGCCGCATTTTATGATTATGAAATCTGGCAAATGGATGTCAAAACTACATTCCTTAATGGATTTCTTAAAGAAGAATTTTATATGATGCAACCAGAAGGTTTTGTCGATCCTAAAGGTGCTGACAAAGTGTGCAAGCTCCAACGATCCATTTATGGACTGGTGCAAGCCTCTCGGAGTTGGAATATATGCTTTGATGAGGTGATCAAAGCATATGGTTTTACACAGACTTTTGGAGAAGCCTGTATTTACAAGAAAGTGAGTGGGAGCTCTGTAACATTTCTAATATTATATGTGGATGACATATTGTTGATTGGAAATGATATAGAATTTCTGGATAGCATAAAAGGATATTTGAATAAGAGTTTTTCAATGAAATACCTCGGTGAAGTTGCTTATATATTGGGCATTAAGATCTATAGAGATAGATCAAGACGCTTAATTGGACTTTCACAAAGCACATACCATGATAATATTTTGAACAAGTTCAAAATGGATCGGTCAAAGAAAGGGTTCTTGCCAGTGTTACAAGGTGTGAAGTTGAGTCAGACTCAATGCCCGACCACTGCAGAAGATAGAGAGAAAATGAAAGTCATTCCCTATGCTTCAGCCATAGGTTCTATCATGTATGCTATGTTGTGTACCAGACCTGATGTGTGCGTTGCTATAAGTATAGCAGGGAGGTACCAAAGTAATCCAGGAGTTGATCACTTGACAACAGTCAAGAACATCCTGAAGTACCTGAAAAGGACTAAGGATATGTTTCTTGTTTATGGAGGTGACAAAGAGCTCATAGTAAATGGTTACGTCGATGCTAGCTTTGACACTGATCCGGATGACTCAAGTCACAAACCGGATACATATTTATATTGAATGGTGGAGCTGTCAGTTGGTGCAGTTCCAAGCAAAGCGTCGTGCCGGGATCTACATGTGAAGTGGAGTACATAGCTGCTTCGAAAGCAGCAAATGAAGGAGTTCATATCTGATCTAGGTGTAATACCTAGTGCATCGGGTCCAATGAAAATCTTTTGTGACAATACTGGAGCAATTGCCTTGGCGAAGGAATCCAGATTTCACAAAAGAACCAAACACATCAAGAGACGCTTCAACCCCATCCGTGATCAAGTCAAGGAGGGAGACATAGAGATTTGCAAAATACATACGGATCTGAATGTTGCAGACCCGTTGACTAAGCCTCTTCCATGAGCAAAACATGATCAGCACCAAGACTCCATGGGTGTTAGAATCATTATATTGTAATCTAGATTATTGACTCTAGTGCAAGTGGGAGACTGAAGGAAATATGCCCTAGAGGCAATAATAAAGTCATTATTTATATTTCCTTATATCATGATAAATATCTATTATTCATGCTAGAATTGTATTAACCGGAAACTTGATACATGTGTGGATACATAGACAAAACACTATCCCTAAGCCTCTACTAGACTAGCTCATTAATCATAGATGGTTAAGTTTCCTAACCATAGAGATGTGTTGTCATTTGATGAGCGGGGTCACATTAGAATTATGTGATGGACAAGACCCATCGGCTAGCTTAGCATAATGATTGTTAAGTTTTATTGCTACCGCTTTCTTCATGACTTATACATATTCCTTTGACTATGAGATTATGCAACTTCCTCATACCGGAGGAATACCTTGTGTGCTATCAAACGTCACAACGTAACTGGGTGATTACAAAGATGCTCTACAGGTATCTCCGAAGGTGTTTTGTTGGGTTGGCATAGATCGAGATTAGGATTTGTCACTCTGAGTATCGGAGAGGTATCTCTGGGCCCTCTCGGTAATGACATCATGATAAGCCTTGCAAGCAATGTGACTAATGAGTTAGTTGTGGGATGATGCATTACGGAATGAGTAAAGAGACTTGCCGGTAACGAGATTGAACTAGGTATGAAGATACCGACGATCAAATCTCGGGCAAGTAACATACCGATGACAAAGGGAATAACGTATGTTGTCATAACGGTTCGACCGATAAAGATCTTCGTAGAATATGTGGGAGACAATACGAGCATCCAGGTTCCGTTGTTGGTTATTGACCGGAGAGGAGTCTCGGTCATGTCTACATAGTTCTCGAACCCGTAGGGTCCGTAGCTTAACATTCGATGACGATTTGTATTATGAGCTATGTGCTTTGGTGACCGAAGATTGTACGGAGTCCCGGATGAGATCACGGACATGACGAGGATTCTCGAAATGGTCTAGAGGTAAAGATTGATATATTGGACGATAGTATTCAGACACCGGAATGGTTTCAGAGTGTTTTGGATATTTATCGGAATACCGGGAGGTTACCCGCAAGTAATGGGCCACATGGGAAAGTAATGGGCCACATGGGCCATAGGGGAGAGAGAGGGCAGCCCGCAAGGGGGTGGCGCATGCCCCCCCCCTCCATGGGGAGTCCGAATTGGACAAGGGGAGGGGGCGCGGCCCCCCTTTCCTTCTCTGTCTCCCTCTCCTTTCCCCTTTCCCCCTCCGAAAGAAGGAAGGGGGCGACTAGGACTAGGAGTCCTAGTGGGTTTCCCCCCCACTTGGCGCGCCCCCTAGGGCCGGTCTCCTCCCCTCTCCTCATTTATATACGGGGGCAGGGGGCACTGAGGGAATCCTGGATTAGGGGGTCCCCGGACAGCCAGACTATATCCTTTGGCCGGGCTGTTGGACTATGAAGATACAAGATTGAAGACTTCGTCCCGTGTCCGGATGGTCTATCCTTGGCGTGGAAGGCAATCTTGGCGATACGAATATGTAGATCTCCTCCCTTGTAACCGACTCTGTGTAACCCTAGCCCCCTCCGGTGTCTATATAAACCGGAGGGTTTACTCCGTAGGACAACAACAATCATACCATAGGCTAGATTCTAGGGTTTAGACTCTACAATCTCGTGGTAGATCAACTCTTGTGATACTCATATTCATCAAGTCCAATCAAGTAGGAAGTAGGGTATTACCTTCATCGAGAGGGCCTGAACCTGGGTAAACATCGTGTCCCCCGCCTCCTGTTACCATCCGCCTTAGACGCACAGTTCGGGACCCCCTACCCGAGATCTGCTGGTTTTGACACCGACATTGGTGCTTTCATTGAGAGTTCCACTATGCCGTCACCGTAAGGCTTGATGGCTCCTTCGATCATCGGTAACGATGTGGTCCAGGGCAAGGTTTTCCTCCCCGGACAGATCTTCGCATTCGGCGGCTTCGCACTGCAGGACAACTTGCTTGGCCATCTGGAGCAGATCAAGAGCTCACTACAAGAAACATAAGATTTGCCGTCTGTAATGCTCTTTGCCGTCAGCATTTCCTCGGGGCAGACGGCAAAGACCAACTTTGCCGACAGCTGCAGACGGCAAAGAACGGCTAACGGCAAAGATACTTTGCCGTCTCTGATTTTTTTTACAGACGGCAAAGAGGACACTTTGCCGTCTGTAAAAGAAAACACAGACGGTAAAGTATCTTTGCCGTATGTGATTTTTCTTACAAACGGCAAAGAGCTTACGTTGCCGTCAGTAAATGAAAACGCAGATGGCAAAATCTTTGCCGTCTGCGTTTTTGTTTTACAGACGGCAAAATGAGATCTTTGCCGTGTGTAAGGAAAATCACAGACGGCAAAGAGAAAACACAGCCCACGGTTACTGTCCTGACTTTTTAATTTTTTGAAAATGTAAACAAGGTCTAAATATATGAAATTGGGCGTGGTACAACTTTACAAGTCCTAGAAGGTGTGGGAGAAGTTTGGGAAATTTTACTATATTTTAACATGTTTATTTGGTTAACATTAATAGGCTAAACAAACACAAATATTTTGCTGTGTTCCTATTAGCTGGAACCAACATCCCCTGGATCGATGACGTGGCGGGGGCAGCAGCCCCCACCACGCATCGTACGCACCAGCTAGCCCCAACCAACCCCACGTGCACGTACAGCCCAACCCACTTCTCGATCTCTTTTTCTTCTCCACACAAGCACTACATCAGTGCACGTACAGGGCCCTCGCTGGACTCCCTTGCCACTGCCTCCCCTGACTCCCACGTTGCCGCCCCTTGTCGGATCCCCGTTGATGCCCCTTGCCAGACCCCGCCATGCATCTCCCCTCCACCCTCTCTTTCTACCATCTTCCTCTGTCTCCCTCTCTCCCTTCAGCGCCGCCGGAGTAGCAGCGACACCGCCGGAGAAGCAACACCCCTAGAGCAGCGGCGGCCGGCGACGATGACGGCTTCAGGTGCGGGTCCATAGGCGACGCCGACGAGCTCCTGATGTTGTCAGCCTCCTCCTCTCCGCCCCTCGCCAGGCTATGTCACGGCCGTCACTCGCCTGACCCTGCCATGGACGCCCCTCGCCGGACAGCGCCGTGGCCGCCCCTCGCCAGACCCCGTCGCGTGCCTGAGCCTCCCCAGCCTCCTCCTCTCTGCCCCGCGTGCCAGAGCTCCTCCGGCAGAGGCAACGGTTGCCGGAGTTGGCAACTCCGGCGACCACTGAAACAGCAGCTGCCCTCCTCCCTGCTTCCCTTCTTCTCGAGCTCACCGGAGCAGCAGCCGACCTCCGAACACTTTGACTAGAGTCATTTTTCTTTAAAAAAATAAATAACTATCTTTGCCGTATGTGGTTTAGTGTGGATAACGGCAAAGCAAACGTTCTGACAGACGGCAAACACTGCATTCTTTGTCATATGGTATTTTCATGGCTAACCGCAAATTTGTAGTTGGTTGATGGCAAAGATTTTGTCGTATTCTCGATGAAAAGCTGACGGCAAAGTATTCTTTGCCGACTTATCTTTGTCGTCTGAGTTAGCCATCTTCTTCCTGACGGCAAAATCTTTGCCGTCTGGATTTAGGTCTTTGCCGTCTGTGATCCACAGACGGCAAATTACCTGTTTCCTGTAGTAGCTACGCCCCTGGCCACCAGGTCAGGTTCGGAACCTTGAACTACACTGCCGACGTCCGCGGAGACTTGATCTTCGACGGATTCGGACCCATGCCGGGTGCGCCGCACGGTCACGACGAGCATGATTTAGCTCTGCCGTCGGACAGTGTTCGGGAGATCGCACCTGCAACTACTCCGGCCCTCAATCTGGAGCAAATCGCGCCATCCAAGGACGGGTGGACAGACCCCGCCATGGAGGTCGCACTCTCAGTGGCGATAGAGTCGGATACTGACTTCACCCTCTACGAGAGCCGTGTTGCCGAACTCTTTGGATTCGTCCGACCCACGGACTCCGAGCCGCTGCGCGGTACCCTATCGAACCCGATTGGGCGCCCGATCATGGAGTTCACCTCGCGGATATTTTTCAAAGCACTTGCCTTTCGGCGGCGTGCTAGATTCGTTAAGGTCCCTCTCCTTGTCGGAGAACCTTGGCGAACTATGTCCGGCTAGAATGGGATCTTGCGACGACGAAGAAATTCGCTGACCACCCACCACCCACTTAGTAGCCACTGCATCGACGATTTAACCGACATGCTCGACTTGACTCGAAGACATCGGCCGGTATGGACGACGATGCAGGAGACGAACAGGAACCACCGCCCACGGGGCACTGGACAGCCACCTCATCATATGATATATATATATATATATATATATATATATATATATATGGTGGACACCCCCAAAGAAGGCAATGGCGACAAGACAGCGGAGAATGACCCCTCCAAGAAGCAACCCAAGCACCGACGTCAGCGGCGGCGCTCTAAGTCCCACCACAGCAAAAATAGTGATACCGGCACAAGAGATAATAACACTCCGGATAGTGCACAAGAGATAATAGCATGATTTAGAGCAGGAGGATGAACAAGCTAGCCCTCCAGAACAGGCAGCAGATGGAGAAACAGAGGATGACAATTACATGCCTCTCTCCGAAGACGAGGTGAGCCTCGGCGACGAAGAATTTATCGTGCCTGAGGATCCCATCGAGCAGAGGCGCTTCAAGCGCCAACTTATAGCCACAGACAAATAGCACGAGAAAAAAGCAACAATGACTTCAAGCTGATCAAGATTTGCTAGCGAGACGGATGGACCGAAGTCCTTGCGGCCGAGGAATACGAACTCGGACGCCCGACCAAGAGTTATCAAAAGAGCAAGTTGCTACCCCAACTAGAGGAGGAAGCATTGAAACCTACATCACCAGCATACGACGCGGCTGACCAGCCACCTCGTGGCCGAGACAGAGAGGCGTTTCAGCCTGAAGACCAGCCCGCACCCCGCCGCCACTCAAACATAAATACCAAGGCCCGGGGCAACACGCGGGACCTGCGAGACGTATTGGAAAACAAAGCAAAACATGCAAGATCGATCTACGGATCACGGGGTCGCGCCCCAACGCGTGACGATGATCGTCACGCCGGATATACTAAAAGCAAATCCAACCGAGCCGAACACAACAGACAAGACTCTTATGAGCTGCGTCGTGATATAGCCCGGCACAGAGGCGCCGCACACCCCCTATGCTTCACTGATGAAGTAATGGATCATGAGTTCCCAGAAGGGTTTTAACCCGTGAACATCGAATCCTATGATGGTACAACAGACCCTGCGGTATGGATCGAAGATTTCCTCCTCCACATTCACATGGCCAGCGGCGATGATCTACATGCCGTCAAGTACCTCCAACTAAAACTCAAAGGGCCGGCTCGACATTGGCCGAATAGCCTACCGGAAAACTCCATCGGCAGTTGGGAGAACTTGGAAGACGCGTTCCTTGACAACTTCCAAGGCACTTACGTGCAACCACCGGATGCTGATGACTTAAGTCACATAACCCAACAGCCCAGAGAGTCAGCCAGGAAATTCTGGACTCGGTTCCTAACTAAAAAGAACCAAATTGTCGACTGTCCGGATGCCGAAGCCTTAGTGGCCTTTAAGCGTAACATCCGTGACGAGTGGCTTGCCCGACATCTCGGCCAAGAAAACCCGAAGTCTATGGCAGCCCTCACGATACTCATGACCCGCTTTTGTGCGGGCAAGGACAGCTGGCTGGCTCATAGCAATAACACATCAGGAAATCCTGGCAATTCAGATGCCAGAGACAGCAACGGCAAGCCACGGCCTTAGCGGACACAAGCGTCGCAACAATGGCGACAACGCCGAAGACACGACAGTCAATGCCGGATTCACTGGCCCTAAGTCCGGTCAGCGGAAGAAGCCTTTAAAAGGAAACAATCCGGGCCCGTCCAGTCTAGACCGTATACTCGATCACTCGTGTCAAATTCACGGCACCCCCGACAAACCAGCCAACCACACCAACAGAGAATGCTGGGTGTTCAAACAGGCCGGCAAGGTAAACGCTGAACACAAGGAAAAGGGGCTGCATAGCGATAACGAGGAAGAGCCCCGGCCGCCGAACACGGGAGGACAGAAGATTCCCCCCACAAGTGAAGACGGTGAACATGATATACGCAACCCACATTCCCAAGAGGGAATGGAAGCGTGCACTAAGGGCGTCTATGCAATGGAGCCCGTCGCCCCAAAGTTCAACCCATGGTCCTCTTGCCCGATCACCTTCGATCGCAGGGACCACCCCACTAGTATCCGTCATGGCAGATCAGCCGCATTGGTCCTAGACCCCATCATTGATGGATTTCACCTCACTCGAGTCCTCATGAACGGCGGTAGTAGCCTGAACCTGCTCTATCAGGATACAGTGCGTAAAATGGGTATAGACCATTCAAGGATCAAACCCACCAAAACCACCTTCAAGGGTGTCATCCCAGGTGTAGAGGCCCATTGCACGGGCTCAATCACACCGAAGTGGTCTTCGGATCTCCGGATAACTTCGAAGCAAGGAGTTAATCTTCGATATCGTCCCGTTCGCGATGGCTATCACGCATTGCTCTGGGCGAACCGCATTTGCAAAATTCAATGCGGTACCGTGACATTACGCATACCTCAAGCTCAAGATGTCGGGACCTAGGGGTCATAACAGTCAATGGAAACACAGAGCGCTCACTCCGCACGGAGGAGCACACTGCGGCCCTCACAGCAGAAGCACAAAGCAGCCTTTTAAGGCAAACCGCCAATTCGGCGATACAGCCCCCGGACACCGTCAAGCGAGTCCGGAGTAACCTGCAGCAGGACCGCCTGGCACGTTGAGAGCTCGCCTAGCAATTTGGCACATGCCCTAGTCCCAGTCAAGCGACGAAATCCGTGCCGCGCGTACATAACTACGCACTAAAGATACCATGGGCACAGGCGCGGGCATGATCAGGGCACGTCCCGCAATGCGGCTCAACCGCCCTAGGGGCTGCACACCTTCATCATTTCTTCTCTTTCAGGACCTTACTCTCTGGACGACCTTTCCGGCAGTATGATTGCCGGACACATTATGGGAAGGAACAACCAAGGAGGCAAGAAGCTAAGTTGTACAAGAGAACACCCAGGTGGTATCTAATAACAATCAATATACCCGCTTTTTAATTCCCGTACGCAGCCTGCCCTTGGACAGGACATGTCAAATAGTCCTAATTTTTGCTTATTGCACTACTTGTATCAGTACGCTTCGACGTATTATTTAATAAACAATGCATAGCATTAGTCTATTATTGCATTTTATATCCCTTTTTCTTATATGTTTATTTATGACAATCCGCACCCGTACATTCTGGTACGGCTAGTACGCCAGGGGCTTCCGTATACCCCATAATACGGCATGAGAAGTCCGAACACTTTCGACAGTGCGGCACCCCGAACTTATAGCATTATATGCATCAGCTCCGAATCATGTCTTGGGTCAATAGTTGGGATTGCCCGGCTCCCATGTTTTGGTACCTTACGTACCGCTCTATCGGCTAAGGTAGCGCTGGGAGAACTACTGCGATTGTGTTCCGGTTCTTCCGGACGAGCACCTCAGTAGAGAAAGCCGAAAACTGACCGTCATGATAAGGCGAGAGCTGGTCGCTGATCGAGAGGTCTCAAGTCCTTAAAGACTTTTTTCGCTTCGGGCGAGGAGTCGGCCTTGCCCGACTTAGGCATATATAGCGCCCCAAATTCGTCCTTCCGAATACTAGGGGCTTTGCCAAACATTTAAAATTGTAGACTTCTATGGCTAAGTGGGAGCATTAAAGCCTTATAGTCCGATTGCCTGGTTTGTTGTGCTGAACACCTCCCTCGAAGGACCCAAATGTCAGGACCCCGATTCCAAGTCACATCGATCTAGCCGGTAACACCTCATATCACTTTGCGGCCTCACGCACGGTATTCCCACGGGTGTCGCCTTACCATGGCCCGGGACCCCGGGCCGACATGGCTAGTCGTGAACCCAAAGCGGCACTAACCCATGGGGACAGGCATACATGAATCACATCGAGCATGTCGGTCATCAACGTGTGAATCCAGGCTGTAGCACTGGGCTAACAGAACTCCGGTAACCCGGGCTGTAGCAGGCTAAGCGAGGACTCAGATGTCACCGCGTGACATTTCCCGAAAAGGACAGAACACGAGAGCAAGTGAAACACATGCCGCCCGATCAAGTGTCCAGAAGCGGTAGTCTTTGGGCTAGCAGGACTCCGGTGAACCGGCAGAGCATGTGACTACTATCGCTTAGGAAGCACTAGACTACATTTCCCCCATATGAGAGGCTGCCAAGGATAAACAACTAGATTGTCGGATCCCACACATACCAAGCATTTCAATCATACACACAATATGCTCGATATGTGTAAATACAACATGGCATCACAACATAACTCTACGACTCAAGTATTTATTCATTAGGCTCCGAGGAGCGAGATATTAAAAACATGGGTCTCTCGACCCAGCATTCAGAGCATACAAGTCAAACACATGCGGAAGCTAAACATGTCTGATACGCATAACTATAAATGAAAAAAGGCTGAGAAGCCTGACTATCTACCAGATCCTGCCGAGGGCACAAGATCATAGCTGAGGTAGCAAGCTAAACATCGAAGTCCACACGGAACTACTAGTGATACTGACATCTCTCTGCAAAAACATAAAATAGGCAAACGTGAGTACAAATGTACTCAGCAAGACTTACATCAGAACTAACTACATATGCATCATTATCAACAAAGGGGTGGTGGGGTTTAACTGCAGCAAGCTAGCTTTGACTCGGTGGCTATCCTGAACTACGAATGCAAGTAACTCTTTGAGGTGGCGCACACGAGTCCACATATTCACCATATCAATACTCCACTGGATCCGCTCCCGTCTCCCTACGAGAACGCCATCCATAGCACTCACACTTATCTTGCGCATTTTAGAGTATCCACTTTCACTTGTCTATGAACTATTATAGGCAACCCAGAAGTCCTTTACCGCGGACACGGCTATTCGAATAGATGATGTTAACCCTGCAGGGGTGTACTTCTTCACACACGCTCTCGCCACTTACCGCCATGTACACGTCATGTATCTCCGCAACCTTCAAGAGGAAGCCTGGCGAGGGTGTCGGCCACGGCCTACCTAAACACACGAGTCCCTAGTCCAGGTTTATCGCCTATTCGGGTTCCATCCGCAGGGAGTCCGGCCGAGGTTTCCACTAACGGCCCCGAACGATGTGTGCAGGGTTCCCGAGACACCAAACGGGCGAATCGGTACACCGGGCCACGTGCCTACCGCAACACAGCCCACCCCTAAGGTCAGCGCTGCGTGCGGGCCCCAGCATGCTACAAACACCAGAAACTAGTTGCAACTCCTGGACAGAGAACAAGGGTGGTTAAGAAGCCGAGAGAGTCAATTAAGGATCCCAATGTGTGGTAGTAACTGTTTCATGGATCACAAACACAGAACTCAGTTCCTAAGGGCGGCTTCAATGAGACAACCCACCATGTACTCCTACATGGCCTCTCACCGCTACCTTTACCAAATCATGTTCACACACTTAGCTCACACACAGTAGGACATGTTTACACACCTCCGATTCATCCCCGATGAATCAGACCTGACTCAACTCTAAGCAGTAGCAGGCATGACAAACAAGCATGAATGAGTAGGCACAACAGGGCTCAAACAACTCCTGCTCATGCTAGTGGGTTTCATCTATTTACTGTGGAATGACAGGTCATGCCGAGGATAAAGGGGTTTAGCTACCGCAACAAGTAACAGATGAATCGTTGTTGTCCTAATGTAGTAAAAGAGAGCATGAGCGAGAGAGTGGGATTATTACGGAATGAACAAGGGGGTTTTGCTTGCCTGGCACTTTTGAAGATAATATAGTTCTTCATTGGTGTCATCGATCTCGTCGTCGAAACCACGTCTATCGAGAGGGGACAAATACCGGCAACAGAGAAGAAACACAATCAATGCAATGCACAATATGATGCATGATCATGACATGGTAAAATGAGTGTGTTGGGCTAATGCAACTACAACCATATGGGTTTGAGCTATTTTGAACCAAAGATTCAAAGTTCAAACTCATTCGTGGCCATTATTAGTGCTTTACATTGTTCTGCACTAAACAGCAGGTTAACTTGTTTAAACATGCATGAAACCAGTACAGATGGATAGATTGGATTTTTATGATCATTTTTCCTATATAATTTATTTCATTCTGAGCTACGGTTGAATTTATATGATTTTTAGAAGTTAGCACTATTTTCTGGAATTTCCTGTATTAAAATAAATCCAGAAAATAGCTTATTGCGTCGGCATGACATCAGTGTGACATCAGCAGCTCAACACGCCAGTCCAGTCAAACCCGACCATTGGGACCCATACGCCGGTGTCTCGGTGCTATTTAGTGTCAATGACAGGTGGGGCGGGTCAATGACACGTCGACAAGTCAATCTTGGCGTGTGGGGTCGATCGGCGATGTGGCGTGGCGAGTCAAACTGACCTGTGGGGCCCGTGGGGGTTAGTTTAATCTAAACGCAAATAAAACCTGGGTTAGTTAGGGCGTGGGGCCCAGCTGTCATTGTCATAGGGTTAGACTAATAACATAATTAGTACTAGTCTAATCTGCCACATCAGCGGTCGCCGGGGTTAGTCGCCGGCGACCAACAGAGCGGCGGAGGCGCTCGGAACGGCGATTCTGGTGACTAGAGGAGGCGGGGTTGGGCTCGTTGGAACGCCCACGCTATGCGCGCTGGCGATCCAACGGTGGGTACTGGCCGAGGTGAAGCGAGTCGGCGATAACGACGGGAGAGGCGGCTGCCGGAGCACGGGCAATGGCGGAAGTGGTGTCGCGGCACGCTAACGAGCGAGGTTAGGCGCTGGGGGGGCTCTACGGGTCGTGGCGAGCTCAATGGGTGCACGCCCGTGACCAAATGGTCACCGGGGTCACACCGGCGACGAGGCCAGGCGGCGGCGTGATTCGGTCGGCAAGGGGGTGACGGCTACAGGGCGTAAATGATCTCGGGGAGAGGGGGTTACGGCGCGGGAGATCACGGTGGTTGCAGAGGTCGTCGAAGCGGGCTCAGGGAAGGCTTGACGGCGTCGGAATCCCGGCGGCGGTCTCCTGTGGCCGAGGAAGAAGATGGGGTCGAGGGCGACGTTGCAGAGCTCCCGCAGTCGAACAGGTTGGCGTAGACGATGCAGAAGTCGATGGCGGTTCTTCTGGGCGCATCGACAGGGCGAGGGTTGGCCGGTGGCCATGGTGGTTCTCGTCGGCGGCGGCGGGCGCGTTCAGTGAGGAGAACAGAGGAGGGGGAGAGCGTTTGGGGGAGAGAGGGGAGAGGTGCAGAGGGTCCGGGGGGTGTGTGGCGACGTCCTGGGCGATGATGGGGTAGCCAGGCAGGCAGCTACCGGCATGGCACGCCGCGGCGCCGTGGCTGTCTTCTCCTCTGCCTTCTAGCAAGAGGAGGGGGATGACTGGCAACAGTGGTGGGTTGGGCCAGCTCCTGGGCTGCATCGTGCTGGGCCTCTGGGCTGTAGGTAAGCGCCAGATAACTCTCTCTCTCTCTCTCTTTTCTGTTTCTGTTTTATTTTATTTCTGTAGGTTTGTTGCATTTCTAAAAATACTTAGGCAACTCCAAAAATCACCAAACTGCACATGGCCACTACTTGGAATATATCCAGCATGGAACATTTTAGTCTGGGGTTATTTGAGCATTTGAAATATTTTATATAATTAAATGCCCAAACTCAAATAACTAAAGATTTAATCCAGTGACCTTAGAGTGACCTACAAATTTGTGCATCACTTTTGACAGTGGTTTAAGACCAAGGCAGAGGTGATGAACATTTTAGAAGGGCATTTCAGTTCATTGGAAATGTTTTATGTTGAACCTATTTGATTTGATCTGGTGCTAGGGTTTGATCAATCCCCATTTCAGGTTTCAAAATAATTTAAACATGATGCAACAGACAAGTGCTAGCCTAGTGCAAGGTAAGACTAGGGATGTGACACCAAAATTGGGATAAAGAGTGCTCAGATTTATCCCGAACACCTCAGTACTAGTTACATGGGGGCAGAAACCGACGACTGGCCAACTCTCAAATTTTATAAACGGCCGCACATAAGGTAATATTTTTAATGCAAAAAGCGTTGCATAGCGCAAATGAACTAGTTTCACATTACATGATCACATGAGCACGTTCATTCAAAAATTACATCTTTAGCACATTCCTCTGCCATAAGGCGGGAACCCTTCAGGACACTGTCATAGTACATCTCGGGGGCGGCAATGCTCTTTGCCCTCCGGTGGCCCCTCCTTCACCAGCTTCACGGCGTCCAGCTTCCCCCAGTGCACCTTCGCCCGGGCAAAAGCCCTGCGTGCACTCTCAATGCAGACAGACCGCTTTATGACTTCAAGTCGTGGGCAAGCATCCACAAGCCGCCTCACCAGACCGAAGTAGCTGTCAGGAAAGGGATCGCCAGCCACATCCGGACTATAAGACCATTCATGGCCTGTTCGACCATACCTGAAGCTCGACCGGTTGCTTGCTGGTCGCTCAAGGGCATGGGGTGTTCGGTCCCGATATATTGACACCGTAACAACTTCTCCGTCGAGCTCCCTCCTCGGCCCGGTAGAACTCCATGACATCCGACACCTGCTGGGTAGATCTGCAAGCAGCTCTGGAGAGCTCGAACTCGGGTAAGTAAAAAGAAATTTTCCTTCACATGCTTGCTTTGCATAATGAATGCCTTACCGCCGCTATCTTCTTAACTGCCTCAATTTCTCGGAGGGCCTTTTAGGCTTCAAACCTTGGCATCTTTGTGCATTTTCGAGGGCTTCATGGCTCGGACTCTCGCATCTTAGAGTCAAGCTCCAAGGACTCGTGTTTCTTAACAAGAGCACGGAGCTCTTGCTGCACCTCGCCTACCCGGCTTCTTGCTTTTTTCGCTCGGCGCTCCTTGGCAGCTTTGTTTTCGGCCTCGGACAGGCGCCTTCTTGAGGTTGCCACTTGATCGTGGCCTGGCACATTCATGATGATCCTATTATTTTTACAACCAATTTCCTTTTAACATATAGACAAGGTATTGCTTACCTTTGCTCTCCTCGAGCTGCCTCTTGGCAAGACCGAGCTCTTCCTCGACCGCTTAAGGTCCCGCTTCAATGCAAGGACCTCCGCAAAGATGCGGCGGCAATGCCAAGTGAAACCTCGTGACACGCATATAGACATATTCAATTAGACTCCTAGGTCATTATTTGATCCTCTATTCGGCTTTTCTTTGTGAAGGCCAAACAAAGCATCAGGGGCTACTGTCTATGCGGTAATGTTTTCCTATATTTTAATTACTTACCTCAAAGCCTGTAAGGAGGCTGGCGCAAGCTTCAGTTAGTCCGTTTTTGGCGGACTGAACCTTCTCGATCATCGCACCCATGATAGTGCGGTGCTCTTCGTTGATGGAAGCGCCTTGAAGCGCTTCCAGCAAGTTGTTCGGTGCCTCTGGATGGACAGAGGCCACCGGCACGGGCGGCTTGCCCCTCTTAACAGGGGATCGCCTGCCGGAGTCCGGAATCACCGGAGGCTCCAGCGTAGTGTTCGGCTGGGGGCCGAACTTGGAGCCCATGGGAGTCTTGCTCCCTTTGCGCCCAGAGTCCGGAAGGTCGCCTCGAGGCGCCTCCAGGACTACCTCCCCTCGGCTCATTTCCCTCTGAGAGAACACCTCGACGTTGTCCGTAGGGCGAGGGGAGGAGGCGGTCGGAAGTGAATCGCTATTCATATCCGACGGGTCCAAAGAACCATCCGACGAGGATACGTCGATACGGGCTCTGGGCCGGACTGCATAATCATACTCGGCGTAAGGAGAACCAGTGCGATTAAACATACCATGAATTACTATGGGATTCGGATACTTACGATTTCGCCAGGGGCTTGTCCCTGGGTAGCCACTCGTTGTCGCTGTCGGCGGCCGTTGTGGAGTAGTACGGAAGGAGGGTCTTTCCCTTCTTGGACCCTTCGGCCTCCCCGGTTGGGGCGGCCTTCCTTTTCTTGTCCCCCCCCCCGGCTGGGAGGGGGAGAACTTTCCTCTTCCTCCTCCTCGTCTTCATGGGAGGATTGCGCCTCGGAGTTTTCGGGCGATGAGTCCGATATCACCCCGCGCTGGAGTCCCTTTCGGGTCCCTGCGGCATTCTTCTTGGCCTTCTTCTCCGGCACCTCATAAGGTGCCAGAACCAGCATCTCCGTTAGGAGGGCATCTGCTGGATCTTCGGGCAGGGGGGCTGGACAATTGATCTGCCCCGCTTTCTCGACCCAGTCTTGCAAAATAGCGTGGGGGCTTAGATCCTGCGCATGGTCAAACTGGGGAAAATGAACATCTTATAAAGATATAAAGGACTTACCGGATTCGCAGGGCGCTTTGCGCTGAGTCCGCGGTCCCCGGTAAGGGGAGGTGGTACCTCGGCGCCCTTGAACAACACCCTCCAGACGTACTTGTGCGTCGTGTCGTAGAGCTCTCGCAGCGTGTGGTGCTTGGCCGGGTCGAACTCCCACAAATTGAATGTCCGTCATTGACATGGGAGGATCCGGTGGAAGAGCATGACCTGGACCACGTTGGCGAGCTTGATTTTCTTGCTCATCATGTTCTTGATGCAGGTCTGGAGTCCGGTCAGCTCTACCGGGGAACCCCAGGACAAGCCCTTCTCTTTCCGTGAGGTGAGCAGTGGGGATTCGGATCGAATGGGGCCGACACCCAGCTTGGTGTCGCGCGGCTTCGGTGATGTAGAACCACCACGATTGCCACCCCTTTATGGTCTCCACATAGGAGCCTTGAGCTAGGTGACGCGTTAGGAATTTTGCCCACCATGGCGCCTCCCCACTCGCTTGGCGGCCGACCACCACCTTCGCTTAACATTGAAGGTCTTCAGCCACAGGCGAAGTGGGGCCTGATGCGGAGGAAGGCCTCGCATTACCCATTTATAAACGCCGAGATGTTGAGGATGAAATTGGGAGCCAGATCATGAAAATCCAGCCCGTAGTAGAACATGAGCCCGCGAACAAATGGGTGGAGGGAAATCCCAGTCCGTGGACGAAGTGGGGAAGAAAAACCACCCTCTCATGAGATCCTGGAGTAGGGATGTGTCAGGGTATTCTCATGGGGGGCTTGCGAGTCGACAGATGCCACAAGGGCTTAGTGTGTGGGTAATACTGCTGCTGATAGGACCGGGAGCGGGTATGCGAGTAGCACGCGGTGGTTTACCCAGCTTCGGAGCTCTCCGGAGAGATAATACTCCTACTGCTGCATGTCTGAGTGTATCTATCTGGGGTGTACATCGGGCAGTACAAAGTGCTCCTGGAGCTGTATCTGAGATCAGTGCCAAGTGCGTCTGATCTCGTATATATGCGGGTGGCCAGATGAGCATGCAAGCTCTAGTGGCCGAATGGCATGTGGCTGCCTAAATGGGTGTGTGCCCATGGGCATGTATGCATGCGTGGGTGCATGTGTGAGAGAGTGTGTGTGAGTCCATCCCCTGGATGGATGGATGTGTGCCCCTTTATATAGTATGAGGCTAGCTTAGCATGTAAGCTAGGTGGTGGTAGCGTTGGTTGTAAGCTACCTTGGGTAGCTTACAAACCAAGCTATGTAGTGGCATGGCCTAGGCATGGTGCATGTCATGCTTGTCCCCTGGGGTACTTTATAAATCAGTACCGGGGACATGGTACACCAGACGACGTCAGCGGTACGATCGTCCGTCGGTGTCTTGTCGATGTCGGGTCGGGTCTGCGATCGGCAGCCGGCCGCAGAAAGCGTGATCGGACGAAGAGCCGTGCAGAAGCGGTCAAGTGATCGAGGGGCTTTGCTAGCCCCGATGTCTTGAAATATCGTCTTGCCGTTTGGGTATCCGTGTCCCATTACTCCGACAGTAGCCCCCAAGCCTCTGGGCAACTTGGCAAAGTTGGGCGGAGGTTTTTTGGCGAGTGTTCATGGAAATGATCATAAAAAAGACAAAGTTAGTCCACACAGATATATCAAATGTTTGCTTTTAGCGTTGCAAGTTTTATGCGGAGGGTGCCGACTCGGTTTCGTCCGAGCCCCCTTCAATCTTTTTCATGTTCCCTTCACTCTTTGGCTTGTGCTCTCGCTTGCCGAACAGCCGCTCTGCGGTCTGTGTCTGAGAGTGGGCCGCGGAGTGGAGTGTACAATACTCGGACTCTGGGAGTGAATTTAACCGAGTAGATACTCATAAAAGAAACGACCGGGTCACCCGAACCGTTTTTCTTCCCGGACGTTTTTCACGTGGGTGACCTCCAGCGTCCACTCTTGCTAGTCGGACAACCGCTCTGCGGTCTGTGACTAAGAGTGGGCCTTTAGTACTGCGCACGCTACTAAGCCGTCTGCGGGAACTAACGTCTCAGGCCAACCGGCCAGCCCCCGGGCCAACTCTGGCTGGCGCCGGGGCGAACAGTGATGCAACTGTAATGAAATGCGGAGATAGCCCCCGAGCATCGCTTGGGGTTATCCGTGCTGCGTGATGCAAAAATATGCGGGTGAGGAGCTCACATTGATTTTCGTGTAGCTGAGGCGGAGTTTGCCAAAGACAGCCGGCGCGGCCCGGCGCTTTCAGCGAATGGCCGGCGCATCCGGCTGGTGTAGCCTTCGAGCCCCCGGGTGCTCGAGGAGGGCCCCGGCCGGTCAGGCTCGACCGGCCAGGCGGCGAGGCGTCTTGCAACGCCCTTTTTCTTCTTTTTCTCTTCTGCCGGCTGCTGGCAGCCGGACAAAACTCTTCTCTTGTCTGCAATCTTCGCGGGGGCGCGCCAGCGCACCCGCTGGGTGTAGCCCCCGAGATTTGGGCCGACTGCTGAGCAGTCGGGCCGGATCTCCCGGCAACTACTTTGTCTTCTTCCTTGCGGGGGCGTCAGTACAAGACCTGGTGTAACCCGAGATTCGGGCGCCGAGGAGGTCTCGGCGGTCGGGTTCGACCGAGCAGGCGGCGGGCAGCGCTCCTGCCGGTCAGGCGTTGAAGTGGGCAGGAAGGCTGGGTCAAGTCTGGCAGTCCGAGTGGCGAAGCAGACGGACATTTTTTCTTTTCTTCTCTTTGTCCCAGCCGACTTCTTTCTCTCTTTTTTTTTCTTTTTTTTGCCAGCCGGCTTGGCACTTTTTTCCTGTGATTTCTCTTCCTTCTTTTCTCCAGCCGACCAGGGGACCGCAGCAAGGACCAGCAGGGGTCGGCGGGCCAGCTTAGTGGTGGCAGGGCGTCCACAGACCCGGCCAGTCGGCAGCGGCAAGGGCAAGTGGCCAGCATGGGAGGCCGGACCCGGTGCGGGAGGCCGACGTGGCTAGGCGGAGCCGGACCGCCGCAGCCTGGGCGAGGGCGCGAAGACCCGGCGAGAGTGGGGGAGCCGGCGCAGGCGGCGCGAGGCGGCGGGCGGGAAGTCACCGGCTTGAGCAGCGAGCCGGTGAGCGACGCTGCCGCCGCGAAGCCGGGCAGCAGGAGCGGCGCGAGCTGGGGTTGGCCAAGGGAGGCGGCCAGCACGGAGTCGGCCGGAGTAGAACCGTCAGCGGGACTATCGCCAGAGCGACGAAACACGTTGAGTCAGCCAGCGTCCGGTGGAAGCGAGGTAGCACGGGCGACAGCGGCGAGAGCCGGATCGCACGCCAAGGCGCGGAGCCACGCGGGGAGCGGGAGCCGCCATGTGGTCGGGCCGGGTGGCGGAGTGGCGGGCGGGCGGCGACTGGACGTGGCCCAGCGCTGGGGTCGGCACGGACGCCAGCAGGTCGAAGCGGCGCTTGAGGCGGCCGAGCCGCGAGGCAATGGGGGCGGCCAACGCCCGTGGCAGCAGTCAGGGCCGCGACTTCGGTCTGCGGAGGCCGGACGTCCTTGCGGTCGGAACGAGGCTAGGCGAAGCGGGCGAGCGGCGGCGCGCTGTCTGACGGAGGCGCGGGTCGGAGCCGATCAGGGAGACCCGGCGCCATCGTGGCAGCCAGCGGCCAGGACGCGGAGGGCCCGCTGGTGCGACCAGCCGGCGACGGGCCCAGATGGAGCCGGCGGGGATGAGGTAGAGCCGGAAACGGAGGAGGCCAGCTGCGGGAAGGCGGGAGCTGGGGAGGCCGGCGGCGGCGACCCGGCCGGCGCGGGGAGACGGCAGTGACAACCAGGTCGGCCGGCGGGTTGGACCGGAGGAGCGGCCAGCCGGTCGCCGGCTCGGGCGTCTGAATGCAGACGCCTGTGGGGCGAAGTCGGCCGGAGCTGAGGTGGACCCGCAGGTCTGTGGGCCGGCTGGGGCGCGCCAGGCGTGGGAAGCCGGCCACGGGGCAGAGGAGGCGGCCACAACGCGGTGGTCGGTGGACGAGGCAACTGCAGCGGCAGGGCGCTGCCCCGGGCGCGAGGGGCTCCTCCCTTGGTGGCGCGCGAGCGAGGAGTCGAGGCAGAGGTGCGCGGGTCGCAGCTGGCGCGGGGCCGCTGATATGGAGGCGGAGCCGCGCACAGAGGCGAGGCGGCGGCGCCAGCGGCCGTGCTCGAGCCCGGACACCGCGGAGGAGAGCCGCATGTGGCCGGGCTAGAGGCGGGCAAGCGAGAACGGGCTGTCGGGTCGACGCGCACACGGGCGCTGCTGAGCCTGGCGACATCGCCGCACGTGGAGCAGAGGGCGAGCACAGGAGGCCGAGCGGACGCAGCTGGCGTCGGCTGGACCGGTGCGGGGTTGAGATCGGGAGGCCGAGTGGCGCAGACCCAACAATGGCGAGGCGAACGTGGCCTGCGCGGGCAGAAGGCGGCCGAGCGTGGGCGTGGGAGCCGGCTTGGCAGCTGACCAAGCGGCCGGATTCAGCAGTCGACCATCTTGGTGTTGGTTGGACTTGCATGTAGTGGGTAGTGTACAAGCAATGTTTAGGCATCATACATGCAGCGGTTGACTTGTATCTAGCTAGCTCGCATGGTCCATATATGGAGGAGCGAACGCGTGTTTCAGCCAGAGCAAGGCACACCATGGAGGGGAGCAGACACGAACGGCGCGTGGATGAACATGGCCGACCGAAGCAAGGCCCCGCGCGCGTCGCGCGCGCGGACGGACAGACGGCGTTGCGACGATGGTGACGAAGAGGCCGACGGCGAGGACGCGCCGCCCCTCACGGCCGCTCTGGGGGCGTGTCGATGTTGGGCCCCCGAGCGCTACCGGAAAGACGACGGCGACGCCGCGGTGACGACGAAGATGGCGAGGCCGATGGCGAGGACGCGCCGCCCCTCGCGGCCACTTCAGGGGCGTGTCGATGTCGAGCCCCCGACCGCTACTTGAGAGACGGCGCGACGCTGCGGCGGTGAAGGCGAAAATGGTCCCGCCCGGACTGCGAAACCAGCAGCAGCGTGGTAGCATAGTAGTAGTACCACACCATAGTGGGCGCCAACTGTCGTGGTATTCTCACGGGGCTTATGCGAGTCGGCGGATGCCACAAGGGCTTAGTGTGTGGGTATCTGCTGCTGATAGGACCGGAGCGGGTATGCGAGTAGCACGCGGTGGTTTACCCGGCTTCGAGCTCTCCGGAGATAATACTCCCTCTTGCTGCATGTCCGAGTGTATCTATCCGGTGTACATCGGCAGTACAAAGTGCTCCTCGAGTATGCATTCGAGATCGATTGCCAAGTGCGTCGATCTCGTATATATGCGGGTGGCCGGATGAGCATGCAAGCTCTAGTGGCCGAATGGCATGTGGCTGCCTAAATGGGTGTGTGCCCGTGGGCATGTATGCATGCGTGGGAGCATGTGTGAGAGAGTGTGTGTGAGTCCATCCCCTGGATGGATGGATGTGTGCCCCTTTATATGGTATGAGGCTAGCTTAGCATGTAAGCTAGATGGTGTTAGCGTTGGTTGTAAGCTACCTTGGGTAGCTTACAAACCAAGCTATGTAGTGGCATGGCCTAGGCATGGTGCATGTCATGCTTGTCCCCTGGGGTACTTTATAAATCAGTACCTAGGGGACATGGTACACTTTAGATGACGTCGCAGTACGATCGTCCCGTCGGTGTCTTGTCGATGTCGGGTCGGGCTGCAGTCGGCAGCCAGCAGCCGGCTGGGCAGAGCAGTCGGACGAAGAGCCGGCAGAAGCGGCCGGGCAGTCGGACTGAGGGGCTTTGCTAGCCCCGATGTCTTGAAATATCGTCTTGCCGTTTTCGGGGTATCCGTGTCCCATTACTCTGACAGTAGCCCCCAAGCCTCTGGGCAACTTGGCAAAGTTGGGCGGAGGTTTTTTGGCGAGTGGGAGCCCATGGTAGTACTGCTCCCTAGGAGCCGTAGTACCGTGGCCCTCCTACCTTGTACCGTAGTTTCACGGTAGTAGGCGCCCGCAACGGTAGTACCGCTCCTCGGGAGCGGTAGTACCGCGACGGATTTTTGTACCACCGCAGGTTCAGCGGAAGTTGGCACGGATGTAATTTATTTCATCTGCGCCCTTCCCAGGCCGTGACTCTCCTGCCTTGCGGTAGTACCTCAAGGGGGAGCGGTAGTACCGCCGCATAGCGATAATCTTGCCTTAGTCAGGCAAGTTCCGGCCTGTGCTTCTGCCGCGGTAGTACCGTGGTCCGCCACGGTAGTACCACGCAGCCTCGCGGTAGTACCGCGCCCCTGGAGCGGTAGTACCATGCGTCGCGGGCTGAACATGTGGATAACTGTTGGATTTTTTTCCCACGACTATATTAGGGGCGTCTTCTACCTCTAGTTGACTACCTCTTCCATCTCTAAGCTCCATTGTTGCTCCAAGCTCCATTTTGGCCCGATCTCTCTCCCCAGCCAATCAAACTTGTTGATTTGCTCGGGATTGGGTGACAAGGGCCCGATCTACACTTCCACCACAAGATATTTGATTCCCCCCACTTATCCCTTGCGGATCTTGTCACTCTTGGGTGTTTGAGCACCCTAGACGGTTGAGGTCACCGTGGAGCCATATTCCATTTTGGTGAAGCTTCGTGGTGTTGTTGGGAGCCTCCAATTAAGTTGTGGAGATTACCCGAACCTTGTTTGTAAAGGTTCGGACGCCGCCTTCAAGGGCACCAATAGTGGAATCACGACTCTTGCATTGTGCTTGGCGTGAGGAGATTACTGATGGCCCTAGTGGCTTCTTGGGGAGCATTGTGCCTCCACACCGCTCTAACGGAGACGTACTTCCTCAAAAGGAAGGAACTTCGGTAACACATCCTCGTCTCCACCGGCTCCACTCTTGGTTATCTTATCCCTTTACTTGTGCAAGCTTATTTGTGTTCCTATCCTTGCTTGCTCTTGTGCTTGTGTTGTTTGCATCATATAGGATGTCCACCTAGTTGCACATCTAGACAACCTTTATTATTGCAAAGTTTAAATTGGTAAAGAAAAGCTTAAAAATTGTTAGTTGCCTATTCAACCCCCCCCTAGTCAACTATATCGATCCTTTCAATTGGTATCAGAGCCTCGTCTCTTTTAAGGACTTTACCATTCAAGAGTATGGTTGGCGTCGTATATGATGTGGGGAGCACTCGGTCGAATCCGATATCATCTACGGAGATAGGGGTACCTCGATCTCTCGTGAGGAATTCAATGTGGCGTTGGACACATTGAAAAACTCCATGACGCACCGAGGTCAAGGACATGTTTAAGGAATTCCTAGAAGGGCTTAAACTTTCCACCGCACCCGTGAAAGTGGGTGATCCCGCCAACACGGGAGCGGATGCTAACTCCGATAAGGGGAAGCTACTAGTGAGAAAGCCCCTCGTCTAGTGGTAAGAATGGCACCGCATCTTTGCCCATGTGCAACCTCCCGTTTATGGTGGACCGATTCCTTCCACTCATTTGAATCATGCCGGTCCACCACCTAAGATTGATAAAAAGGAGGATTTTGATTCTTGGGTTTATCGTTTTAAGCGTCATTTAAATCATGTGAACACTAACCTTTGGAGAATCATTGAAGAAGGTTTCTATCCGCATGATCCGGAAAGCAACTTTTCTCCAAGAGAGGTCGTGGACCATCAATTCAAGGAGAATGCTCTCTTCATCATCCAAGAAGCAATCCTTCGAAGACCTTCCTCATCTCCGCCCTACTCCCTTGCCAAAGATTCTTGGCTCAAGGTGGTTTCCCTTTATCGAGGAAGCGCAAGCATTCAACGTTACTATTATGAAGTGGTCCAAGATGAAGCCGATGAGTTTGCAATGAAAGAAGAAGAAGAACCTCGTGAGCTCTATCGGAGAGTAACCAAGCTTGTTGTCTCCTCCGGGATCATGGAAGTAAGGACACGGATGACAAGCTGGATCAAGTGCAAATTCCTCAAGGCAATGATGCCCTACCACAAAGCCATGTCCTCCGTCATCCGTCAACGACGGACTTCCACACCCTGTCCTCAAGTGATGTGTTGGATGAGTTTGTGGCTATGAGCATATTGGACAAGACCGCCCGACAATGCGGTGCTTCGCTCCCAAAGAGCAAAGAAGCCCAACCTCGCTTTGAAGGCCAAGATTTGTGTCGAAGAAGATGGAGAGGAGGAAGAAGAAGAGAGCAATCTCAAGATACTAAGTATGACTATCATGAACACATGGCCCTTGCTTCAAGGCAATTTTGGAGCAAGAAGAACTCAAGGCCCAACTTCAACAAGAGCAACTCAAGTGGCACTAGGGGCAAGCAACGAGTGAGGACTTGTTTCAATTGTGGCAATGTGAGTCACTTTGTTGCGGAGTGCCCATATGAGAAGAGGGAAGACAATGGTGGCAAGCTCATCCGTAAGGACAAGGCCAAGTCTTTCCCCAACAAGAGCAACTTCACCAAGAAGACTCCTCACAAAGCTTTGGTGGTTCAAGAAGAGTACAATGAGGATGATGATGATGATGATGAGGATGGTGAATCGATTGCCATGGCCTCCGTGGCCATTGCAATGACTCCTCGGGTGTCTCTCTTCGATTCACCCAATGAAAGCATCACCGCCAAGTGCCTCATGGCTAAAGCCACCAACAAGGTAACCCCCAACATCAAAACTACCATCATCAATCATTCTTCTTTGACGGATTGCATTGATAAACATGAGGGGACTAATGTGGAGGAAAATGAGTTTGAGATCTTTATGAGTAAACTCAAGGGCAAATCCAAGAAGCACTTCGTTACTCTCTTGGAACAACTTGGTGAAGCCAATGTCATGATCGAGGCTCATGAAGAAACCATCTCTAAGATGGAAGGGCATAGTCGTGACTATGCCGATGAGATTTTGGATCTTTCCAATGCTCTTGAGGAAGAGCGTGGTCTTTGTTTGGCTCTTGAGGAGTCATACAACGATGATCATGCTAAATTAAAGAAAGACCTTGATCATGCTCTTGTTGTGTCTCGTGTGCTTAGCTCCAAGAAGGCAAAGCTTGGAGTTGATCTTGCTAGACTCAACGAGGACTTTGACATTCTCGACAAGGCTCACAAAGTCTTGAAGGGTGCTCATGCTAGTCTCAAAGAGTCTCATGATCAACTCCAAGTGAAGCTAACCAAGGAGAAAGCCACCTTTCCTCATATGATATTGATTGATAATGCAAATGCTACTAACCCTTGTTGTGAGCATGTGCATCTTGTTGAGGAGAATGCTAAGTTGAAGGAGAAACTTGAAAAGGGCCTTGTCACATGCATACAAGGTGAGAAGAACCTTAACGACCTTTTGAGCAATCAAAAGGAAGTTGTAGCCAAGGAGGGATTGGGTTCGCCCAAGCCCAAGAGCAAGAAGAAGAATGACAAGACCAAGCAACCTCCCCCTCTCAAGCAAACTTTTGTGAGGGAGGGAGAGGGTGCTTCCAAGAAGAAGAAGAACCGTGCAAAGGGTGGCAATGCCAAGAAGGACAACATCATCCCCATGAACATAGCCGGCGACTTTAACCCCTCATATGTGTTGTCTTGAGTGCTAGTGATGGGCATGTTTATGCTAAATTTGTTGGTTCTTCTTATGAGTACATTGAATGGTCTATTTGGGTTCCTAAGAACCTCGTTACTAACATCAAAGGACCCATTACCAAATGGGTACCTAAAACCAAGCATTGATCTCTTGTAGGGGTTTGCTTCGGTGGGGATCATGGTTGCTCGATAGTGGAGCAACAAATCATATGACCGGGAGCAAGGACATGGTGGTGGACGTGCAAGAGATTCCATCTATGCCCACCAATGTCGAGTGGGGTGATGCATCACATTCTAAGGTATTGGGTCTCGGCAAGGTTGTCATTTCTCATGATCTTACGATCGAGAAAGTCATGCTTGTTGAGTCCCTTGCATACAATTTGCTTTCCGTTCGTCAACTTGCAATCATGGGCTTTGCTACCTTCTTTGACATTGATACCGTGGCCCTCTTGTGGAGCAAGACTCTTAAAGTAGCCTTTGTTGGGCATGTCGAGAACGGTCTCTATGTGATTAACTTTTGGGCGACCCACTAAGACCGCGACATGCCTAATGGCTAAAGTTGACGTGGGATGGCTTTGGCATCGCCGTTTAGCCCATGTCAATATGAGATCTTTGCAAAGTCTTCTCAAGGGGGACCATGTCTGTGGACTAACAAATGTTAGTTTTGCCAAAGACCGTGCTTGCAGTGCTTGTATTGAAGGAAAGCTTCACGAGAAGGCTCACCCTCCCACGACCATCATATACTCAAAGAGACCCTTGGAGCTCCTTCACATGGATCTCTTTGGGCCACCATCATTTGATAGTCTTGGAGGTAGAAAGTATTGCTTGGTGATTGTGGATGACTATTCAAGATACACTTGGGTATATTTCTTCAAGAGGAAGATCGAGACTCAACAAACCGTCATCGACTTTGCAAATGAAGCTCAACGTCAACATAATGCAAAGATCTTGACTATAAGAAGTGACAACGGCGCCGAGTTCAAGAACTACACCTTGGATGAGTTTCTTAGTGATGAGGGAATCAAGCATCAATATTCTACACCATATACCCCTCAACAAAATGGTGTTGCGGAGAGGAAGAACCGGACGTTGATGGATGCGGCAAGGACCATGATGGCAGAGTTCAAGTCTCCATACAACTTTTGGGCGAAGCCATCAACACCGCATGTCATGCATCCAATCGGCTCTATCTCCATAAAGACTTGAACAAGACTCCTTATGAGATACTCACCGCAACAAGCCCAACCTCAAGTACTTCCGGGTGTTGGTGTAAGTGTTTCATTCTCAAGAAAGGTGTTCGTTTGTCTAAATTTGAAGCTAGAGCTCATGAGGGCATATTTGTTGGTTATGCTACAAACTCTCATGCTTACCGTGTCCTCAATAAATCCACGGGACTTATTGAGGAGATGTGTAACGTGGAGTTTGATGAGAATAACGGCTCCCAAGTGGAGCAAAGTGGCACTTGTGATGTAGGTGATGAAATTCCTCCCCAAGCCATAAGAAGAATGGGAGTTGGTTTTATCCTACCCATTGAGGAACCCCTTGTGGCCGAAGGAGAAGGACAATGCTCCACTCAAGTGGAGCCATCACCAACCCAAGGCCCACACGCTCAAGAACAAGGTGAAGGCGCTCAACCTCATGAACAAGACCAAGGGCAAGATCGTGCTCAAGACGATGATGACACTCCAAATGATGCCCAAGGTCAAGTTCTCTCCCCCGAGCATGCTCAAGATGAAGATCATGCTCAAGACGGCGCTCAAGATGATCAAGTGACCCTCCTCATCTCTCCTCCGAGGAGGAATTAGAGCGTCGTGCCGCCAAGATTGCTTCCAAACTCACCACCAAAGGCAATCTCATGGAGAATGTGGTTGGAAGCCTAAGAAAAGGTGTAAGCACTCGTAGACAATTGGCAAACTATTGTGAACATCACGCGTTTATCTCTTGTGTTGAACCCCAAAAGGTCTATGAGGCGCTCGAAGACTCGGATTGGCTCAATGCCATGCATGAAGAACTCAACAACTTCGAGTACAACAAGGTGTGGAGATTGGTGCGAAGGCCATCGGGGAACCACAACGTCATTGGAACCAAGTGGATTTTCAAGAACAAGAAAGATGCTCATGGGAACATCATTACAACAAGGCAAGATTGGTAGCACAAGGCTACTCCCAAGTCGAGGGTATCGACTACGGTGAAACCTTTGCTCCGTTGCTCGTCTTGAATCCATTCGTTTGTTGATTGCTTATGCTTCCCATCACAACTTTAAGTTGCAACAAATGGATGTGAAAAGTGCTTTTCTTAATGGTCCTATTAATGAGTTGGTCTATGTCAAGCAACCCCCCGGGTTCGAGGACCCCTACTTCCCGGATCATGTGTATCAACTTGATAAGGCACTCTATGGCCTTAAACAAGCCCCACGTGTGTGGTACGACCACCTTACCGAGTTGTTACAAGATCGTGGATTTGAAGTGGGGCAAATCGATCCCACTCTTTTTACTAAGAAGGTCAATGGGGAGTTGTTTGTATGCCAACTATATGTTGATGATATTATCTTTGGTTCTCCTAACAAAGCTTTCAATGAGGGATTTGCCGCTCTCATGACCTCCAAGTTCAAGATGTCTTCAATGGGAGAGTTGAAGTTCTTCCTTGGTTTCGATATCAAACAAAGAAGAGAAGGAACCTTCATCAACCAAGCCAAATACACTCAAGACATGCTCAAAAGATTCAAGCTAAGTGATGTCAAGCGGCTACTACACCAATGCCCACCAAGTGCCAACTTGACATTGATCCCAATGGTAAGCGGTGGATCAAAAGGTATATCGCTCCATGATTGGCTCCTTGCTTTACCTTTGTGCATCTAGACCGGGTATCATGTTGAGTGTGGGAATGTGTGCAGTTTCAGTCAAGATCAAGGAAAGCCACTATGTGGCGGTCAAGCGAATCTTTCGATATTTGGCTCATACCCCAAACTTTGGCTTATGGTACCCAAGAGGAGCAAACTTCAAGCTTGAAGGATTTACAGATTCGATTGGGTGGGAGACAAAGTGGATAGGAAGTCCACTTCCGGAGGGTGCCAATTTCTTGGTTGCTCCTTGGTAAGTTGGTCTTCTAAGAAGCAAAGTTGTGTGTCTCTCTCGTCCACCGAAGCGGAATATGTGGCGGCCGGTAGTTGTTGTTCTCAACTCCTATGGATGAGGCAAACTTTAAAGGAGTACGGTGTATTTGTGACAAAGTGCCTCTGTGGTGTGATAATGAAAGTGCCATCAAGATTTCTCTCAACCCGGTGCAACACTTCAAGACGAAGCACATTGAGATTCGGTATCACTTCATCCGGGATCACATTCGGCGAGGGGAGATCGAGCTCAAGTATGTCAACACTCAGGATAACCTTGCGGATATATTCACGAAGCCCTTAGATGAAGCAAGATTTCATGAGTTAAGGCATGAGCTAAATATCATCGATTTGAGCAATGTGACTTGAGCCGTGCACTCCCCACCACACTCAACTTGTTGTCTAGTTTAGGTGTAGGCATGGACATAGGGGAGTGTTGTTCTCTCAATGAACTCTCCCTCCCCATTATGCATAAATCGGTCACCTCTTTCACATTAGCCATTTTGATGGTACTTGTGTTCCAAAGACGAGTTTTGGTCATGGGCCCAAGGATAATTCTTCATGTGCCATACCATCCAACTCAAACATAGGTGGCTTCGTCCACCGCCCTCTCTCCTTGAGAGGCCTTGTCGCTTGGTGGTTTCTTGTTGTCTTTTGCCTCTGGTTTGTGCTAGATCTTGTGGTTTCTTGTGTGTGAAAAGTTTCCTTGCAAAGGCCCTCCTCTCGTTTTTGAAACTTGCGGTGACTTGAGTTCTCTGTACTCATCTGCGGCCATCAAGCGGTACTGCAAGAGCCTGCCACTTGCACTACCGCTTGGAGCACAGTATTACCATGACCACACGGCAGTAATTTTTATCGCCGCTGGTTGAGCGGTACTACCGCCTCGGTGCGGAACTTTCCGCCAGCGGTACTACTATGATGATACTGGCAGTACTACCGCCACGGTTCGAGGGCGGGGATAAGGACGGGCAGGGGGAGTTCTAACTCCCCATACCCATCCGCAGTCCTCTTTCCACGTCGCCTCCTTCTCTCCCTTGCTCAAAACGGAACCGGCGTTCTTCGCCGGATCTCCTCCACCGGCTGCCCTCCCGTGATTCCGACCGGTGGGATCGTTCCCCACCACGTGCTCTTGCTATGGACCCAGGTTTTCCCCAACTCCTCTCCGTGTTGATGGTGTTTGGTGTTTCTAGGTTTTGGGGGAGGCTTGTGTGTTCTTGAGATTGATAGGCTTAATCTCTGCAAGAATAGGATGAAGGAGTGTGGTATTGCATAGGATTTATATTTGTATTGTTGTCATGCGCTAGATCTGATCACCGTAGCACCGCCGTTCTTTCGCGATTCTTTTCAGATTCAAATCGCTAGTTGGATCTCATGACGCAGTACTACCGCCCGTATGGCGCGGTACTACCGCTTACGCAGTACTACCACCTTGGTGCGGTACTACCAGCGCTCATGTCGACACTAAATCTTTACTTCCGCTCCAACCACGGTACTACCGTGATCTCGCCGCAGTACTACCGCGTTTGGAGCGGTACTAATGCTTTAGTGCCGCATGACGTGGCGATCCTACCGTGGCTCACACCTATCGCATGCCAACTTTCTCATATGTCTCCTATGTGTTTCTTGTGCTTTATCGTGGCCTTTGCATTGATCTTCTTTGCGTCTTTGGTGCTTTGCGTGTGTGTCTCAGGTGGTGGCTCTCGCCGGTCCAATCCCAGCTGTGACACTGGCTCGAAGAGTCTATGCAACCCCGGTGAAGCACCAGAGGGCTCCTCTGCCCCCAAGCGCCATGTCAAGACAACTGCTAGCAAGTACAAGTAGCCCGCCAAGGGCATGGATGAGATGCCCCAATCTGACTACGTCCGTCTCAGGCAAATTGACCCGTACGTGACCCCTCGTTCCTCTGTCAGGGGCTGTGAGCTGTTCTGGAACAAGCATCAAACCAACGTCTATCTGGATGTCATCAAGAACAAGCAGAATACCTTTGTGGATGTGAAGTGGATTGACATGCATCACTTGAGGAAGGACAAGTTCCGTGCCTACTTTGGAGAGGCTCTGGACTTGGTGGAGCAGTTTGGCATTGAGCATGTGATATCCTTTCACCTTGACTATGATCCTGAGCTCATTGATCAGTTCTTTGCTTGATTTACTTTCACCCTAATGAGGAGAGGAGGATGACCTGGATGACCAATGGCCGTAAGTCGATCGCTACACGGAAGGAGTTCATGGATTTACTCCAAGTTCTGATGGGCTCGACTCTCCGTGGGTGTTCGCCCCATGCCAACTCGACTCTGCCAACAAGGACAGGCTTGCACCGTACTATGTTGAGAAGACGCTTCAAGTGGCAAGATAGGGTTGGTGCTCAACTCTTTTCTGGATATCATGTACCGCATCTTCCGTAACTCCTTGTTCCTCGCATTGGTGACAAGGACAAGGTCCATGCCTATATGGTGGATATGATGCTCATCTGCGAGGAGGCTCGTTTGTCTCGAGACTCAGCCACTTGATGTCTCACACATCATGTGGAGTGAGCTTCGGTTTGCGGTGTTCAACATAAAGTGCCTATCTCTGAGCCCTATCTGTTTCTGCTGATCTCGAGGACCTAGGAGAAGATGTTCCCTGGTGAGGAGTTCCTTGCCCCTGACTGGATTCGCCATGACCCCATCTGTCAGCGTGTCAAACCCAACTGGGCCAACACTACTACTCGTGCCGAGGCGTCTGCTGCTAGGGCTGCTGTTGGAGAGGATGATCTTTGGCGCCGAGAATGTTCTTTGAGGGCCATGCTTTGCTAGGCCTTCCCAGAGCTCCTCTATGCCTTCATGGGCCCACGGTGAAGGACAAGATGAAGACTCTTTTACGCATGCAAGCCAAGGGGCGATCTGAGGACTCACGTGGCATCCAAGGAGAGTCGTCGCCCGGGACAGAAGATCTTGAAGCTCTATGGTGAGGATGTGTCTGGCGGGTCTGAGGAGCACATCACTCCAGAGGCCGAGTGGATGGAGAAGCAAGGCTACAAGTGGACTGATTCTGAGGAGGACATCGAGGAGTTCATCCCTGCTGCTGAGGAGTCTGACGGAGAGGGTTGGGACGAGTTCCCTGCTGCTTGAGCCACCGCTTGTGTGTAGGTGTCCTCTCTGCCTTTTTGGCGTCTCGATGCCAAAGGGGGAGAGAGCGTAGGGATTTGCGAGTCTTGTGTCGTGTTCGCGTTTGGTGTGTTTATTGCGTTCTCGGTTGAACCTCGTTTGAACCTCGTTTTAGTTGATTTTCCTTCATATGGTGTAAGACATATGCACTCTATCTATCTTAGCAAGCTTGTGTTATATTGTGCTATATGTTGCTTAGATGTTTTTCTTCGGGCCTTTGTCTCTAAAATATAGGGGGAGTGGTGATCCTAGTACGTGTGCTATGCAGTCCAAAGCATTCATCCAGAGTGCACACATCTAGGGGGAGCCCGTCTATATTTTGGAGAGGAGGGGTTTGCCCTTGCTCTATATTATTGTATCTTTGTGCAAATCCCGTATTGTCATCAATCCACCAAAAAGGGGGAGATTGTAAGGGCATATTTATCCCGTAAGTGTTTTGGTGATTGATGGCGATACTTTTGCGGACTAATCGTATGCTTTGAGTTCCTCAGATGGTTCGTCACTAGGCACGAGATGATTCGGTGCCCCTCGGAGACTATTGAAGACGGCGTCGTCACGTTTCTTTTTGGTGGATTTGAGTCGTAGGAGAGCCGTACTATTAAGAGGGGGTCCGCGTCGGAAAGGTTTGGGCGGAATCAACACGTACACTTGTCCCTCCTTTCCCTGCATTTTGGAGCTTCCCTTCTTTATCTTGGTTGTGAGGAAATCGGCGACTCTTTGTTGTACTTAACGGTAGTACCGCCAAGTACGCTGATAGTACCGTTGGGTGTCACGGTAGTACCGCTCCTCTGGGCGGTAGTACCGCTGACTCCCGAACCTAGTGCCGCTCGGTGCGGTAGTAGGGGCGGATGTAATTTTTACATCCGCGCCGCCACGGTTGCCGCTCTCAGTCCAGCGGTAGTACGCTGGGCCCACGGTAATCTTGCTCCCTAGGAGCCGTGAGTACCGCGTGGCCCTCCTACCTTGTACCGTAGTTTCACGGTAGTAGGCGCCCAAGCGGTAGTACCGCTCCTCGGGAGCGGTAGTACCGCGTCGGATTTTTGTACCACCGCGAGTTCAATGAAGTTAGCACGGATGTAATTTATTTCATCCGCCCTTCCTGTGCCGTGACTCTCACGCCTTTGCGGTAGTACCGCAAGGGGGAGCGGTAATACCGCCAAGGGAGCGGTAGTACCGCAAGGGGAGCGGTAGTACCGCCGCATAGCGGTAGTACTGCCCTTAGTCGAGCAAGTTCGGACTGTGTTGCCGCCAGCGGTAGTACCGTGGTCCGCCACGGTAGTACCAGCGCAGCCTCATGATAATAACACGCCCCTGGGCGGTAGTACCCGTGCGTCATGGGCTGAACATGTGGATAACGGTTGGATTTTTTCCCACGACTATATAAGGCGTCTTCTACCTCTAGTTGACTACCTCTTCCATCTCTAAGCTCCATTGTTGCTCCAAGCTCCATTTTGGCCGATCTCTCTCCCTAGCCAATCAAACTTGTTGATTTGCTCGGGATTGGGTGACAAGGGCCCGATCTACACTTCCACCACAAGATATTTGATTCCCCACTTATCCCTTGCGGATCTTGTTACTCTTGGGTGTTTGAGCACCCTAGGCAGTTGAGGTCACCGTGGAGCCATATTCCATTGTGGTGAAGCTTCGTGGTGTTGTTGGGAGCCTCCAATTAAGTTGTGGAGATTGCCCCAACCTTGTTTGTAAAGGTTTGGTCGCCGCCTTCAAGGGCACCAATAGTGGAATCATGGCTCTTGCATTGTGCGAGGGCGTGAGGAGATTACGGTGGCCCTAGTGGCTTCTTGGGGAGCATTGTGCCTCCACACCGCTCTAACGGAGACGTACTTCCCCTCAAAAGGAAGGAACTTGGTAACACATCCTCGTCTCCACCGGCTCCACTCTTGGTTATCTTATCCCTTTACTTGTGCAAGGTTATTTGTGTTCCTATCCTTGCTTGCTCTTGTGCTTGTGTTGTTTGCATCATATAGGATGTCCACCTAGTTGCACATCTAGACAACCTTTATTATTGCAAAGTTTAAATTGGTAAAGAAAAGCTTAAAAATTGTTAGTTGCCTATTCACCCCCCCTCTAGTCAACTATATTGATCCTTTCACCTGGTTCAGGGGCTACTGAGGGAATCCTGGATTAGGGGTTCTCCGGACAGCCGGACTATATCCTTTGGCCGGACTGTTGGACTACGAAGATACAAGATTGAAGACTTCGTCCCGTGTCCGGATGGGACTCTCCTTGGCGTGGAAGGCAAGCTTGGCGATAAGGATATGTAGATCTCCTCCCTTGTAACCGACTCTGTGTAACCCTAGCCCTCTCCGATGTCTATATAAACCGGAGGGTTTAGTCCGTAGGACAACAACAATCATACCATAGTCTAGCTTCTAGGGTTTAGCCTCTACCATCTCGTGGTAGATCAACTCTTGTAATACTCATATTCATCAAGATCAATCAAGCAGGAAGTAGGGTATTACCTTCATCGAGAGGGCCCGAACCTGGGTAAACATCGTGTGCCCCGCCTCATGTTATCATCCGCCTTAGACGCACAGTTCGGGACCCCCTACCCGAGATTTGCCGGTTTTGACACCGACAGGCACCCAAAAGCACATCAATTGTTTCTTAGCCTTGTGCAGTGCCCCCCTCCACCATCACCGTCACCACGCCGTCGTGCTGACGAAACTCTCCCTCGACAGTTTGCTGGATCAAGAGTTCGAGGGACGTCATCGAGCTGAACATGTGCAGAACTCGGAGGTGTCGTACTTTCGGTGCTTGATCGGTTGAATCGAGAAGACGTTCGACTACATCAACCGCGTTAAGCTAATGCTTCCGCTTTCGGTCTACGAGGTTACGTGGACACACTCTCCCCCTATCTTTGCTATGCATCTCCTAGATAGATCTTGCGTGATCGTAGGAATTTTTTTGAAATTGCATGCTACGTTCCCCAACACTATGATTGCTGCTCTGCTCCCCAAAAGGATTAATGCCATCTGCACTTGAACCAAACCATACATTCCTTGTGTCATTTGCAAAGTCCTCCCACTTTCTCTCAGTTTTTCTCCACTGTGACCCGTCAGTGGGTACTCTCAACTTCCCGTCTTTCTTACGGTCTTCTTTGTGCCATCGCATCAACTTGGCATGCTCTTTGTTTTGGAACAAACATTTCAATCGTGGTATTATAGGAGCATACCACATCACCTTGGCGGGAATCCTCTTCCTGTGGCGCTCTCCCTCAACGTCACCAGGGTCATCGCGGCTGATCTTATAGCGCAATGCACCACACACCGGGCATGCATTCAAATCCTAGAGGGCAGACAACCTTCTTTGCTTCATACGTACTGTCGGGCAACTCATTGTCCTTTGCAAGCATCTTCTTTAACATTATCAACAACCTTTCAGATCCCTTGTCAGATACAGCATTCTCTGCCTTCCATTGCAGAAATTCCAGTGTGGCACCCATCTTTTTCGTGTCATCTTCGCAATTTGGGTACAACGATTTCTTGTGATCCTCTAACATGCGCTGCAACTTCATCTTCTCCTTTTCACTTGCGCAGTTTCTCTTTGCATCAGCAATGGCCCGAACCAAGATCATCGGCGGGCTCATCTGATGTCTCTCCTTTAGCTTCTTCCCCATTGTTGTACAATTATATTCAGGGTGCCCATGGCTAGGATAGCTGTCATCATCCTCTTCTTCTTCATTCTCTTCGATTAGAACCCCTCTCTCTTCGTGCTTGGTCCAATAGTTTTAGCCGGACATGAAACCGGACGTAAACAGGTGGACGTGAATGATTCTTGAGTTAGAGTAATTGTGCTCATTCTTATAGACAGCACATGGACAACACATAAAACCATCCGCCCGCTTGTTTGCCTCAGCCGCAACCAGAAAAGTATGCACGCCATTAATGAACTAGGGAGAGCATCGGTCATCGTACATCCATTGCCGGCTCATCTTCATTACACAACACCGAAAAGACCAAATTAATACAAGTTCATACATAAAGTTCATACATACTTATTCTCATAAAAGAACATACAAACTCTTTAACTAAAGCATTTAAATGCAACAACAAATGCGATCAAGATCGCAACTAAGGTAACAATTGATCCAACATCATAGTGATACCAAGCCTCTTTATTAACGGCTTATTTTTTAATCTTTCTAATCTTCAAGCGCATTGCATCCATCTTGGTTTTGTGATCATCGACAACATCGGCAACAAACAACTCCAGTTTCATCTTCTCTTCTTCAATTCTTTTCAATTTTTCTTTCAAATACTCGTTTTCTTTTTCAACTAAATTTAACTTCTCGACAAAAGGGTCGGTTGCAATTTCCGGTTCACATACATCCTAGATAAAAATATCTATGTCAACTTCATGGGCATAATTGTTACAAACACAAAATGTAACAAATAGTTATAAAAGAGAATATACCACATCCGAATCATAAACCGGACGAGGACCGACGGGGACAGATATCAAAACCATGCCACTATGTATAACAAACAACCATACAAGTAAGAAAATTATACAAGTAACTATCTAAATCACACAAACATGATTTTTTAAATAAAAATGATAAGAACAAGAGGCTCACCAAGGTGGTGCCGGCGATGGGATAGCGTAGACGATCAACGGTGGTTAGGACGGGGACAGGAAGGCACTAAGTAAACCTCACCTAGATATGCAAACTAAGAAGTTAATTTGAGCTCAAATTGCATATAAATCAAATAAACTCCCACATATAATTACTTCCAAACTAAAACCCACAAATAACTATATTTGTAGAGCATTGCAAGAGCTAACCTAGCAATGAGAGATGAAAGGACAAAGTTGCTAACCTTTGTGAACACTTGGATGGATGGGGTGCCTTCAAATCTTGACAAATTTTGGCAAAAATGGAGGATGAGCTCAAGCAAGAGGGGAAGAACAGACAGGAGAGGAAAGGGGGAAATGGGCTCGGGCTGGAAGAAGGGTTTATATAGGAGCATCTTTAGTCCCGGTTGGTGACACAAACCAGGACTAAAGGTGTTCCTCTAGTCCCGGTTTGTGACACAAACCGGGTCACAAACCGGGACTAGAGGTACTCCACGAACGTCACATTAGTCCCAGGCCGTAATCGAAACAGGACTAATGATGCGAACGTAAAGTCATTTTCTACTAGTGAATGTCTGAATTTGAGGGCCTTGGAAAAGAAACACGTGTGCAAGCTAGATAAGTCAATGGGGAAGAGCAAAAATGTTGGCAATGAACATAAGGAAATGGAGAAAATATTGACTGAACTTGTAGGAGCATTCTAGGAAGTTGTGTTCCTAGTGAAATGTGTGATTTTTCTTCTTGTTCTTTTATCAGTACTCTTAGTGAGGAATTGATGAAGTATGTGTCGAAGATGTCATTTAGTGAAGTAATTGAGTAGTATGGTCTAAAAATAAATGAATTTGTTCTTTTAGCAGTTAAGTTTTAGGAGTTAGATAGAAACCACTTTTCTTAACTCCTCATTTTATTTGATAAAGGATAATGGCGCTTTTATTAACTTAAAATATATCAATCAGATACAAATTACGATGAGCATCGCCAACCTCTATATAACTAAGATGCACACAATTAAATACCAAAGGACAAAAGATAATAAAAACTGATATATCCGCAACAACATAGTCATATAGGACCGACACTATACATATGTCGAAGGAGGTGATGAACCCATCCGGAGATTATACTGCCACACATGTTGGTTAAAAACCTCCTTGGCCATCCTCTCTAACTGCATACACGCCGCCTAAAACAACGATTGATATTCCATTAAGTGTAGTTTAGACCGCGTACGAAGCGACTGTCTACAACAGAAAATAACCTGCAAAGGAGAATATTTTTTGCCATTAAACACCGAATCATTTGTAGTCAAAACAAACATAATAAGACATACACTCCCACGTTATTGCCATTATGAACCTATTTGGAATATCGTCTAACCAATGACCAAAAATATTGACAACACTTGTGGACGAATATTAATTGGACCTTATTTGGATGACTGATCACGTAGAACGCCTAAACTTGCATGGGAAAAAGAGATGTTTGATTGTCTCGTCATGAGTGCAAAAGCCACACTTCTTGCTTCCTTACCAATTACGATGTTTTCATCTTCCCGCCAAAGATACCACATGAAGATTTTATTTTTAGTGGGATTTTTGACTTCCAAATTTTCTTATTATTATCCATTGTGATCTCTGAATGTGTGAGCGCATGATACATAAGAATCGACTGTGAATGATCCATATATAATAAGGTTCCAACGAAACACATCCCGTCCTTGGGTCAGATTAATCGAACCTAATCGGGTTAAAAGATTTTTTCCATGACATAAGGGTAACCAAATTCCGTATGAAAGAAATATCCGGTGGGAATGTTGAGTACCTGCACAAAAGTATCATTCTTATCACGAATAATGCAATACAAACCTAGATATTGATTTAGGAGGCTAGCATTGCCTAGCCAATTGTCCTCACATAAATGAATCCAGTCTTCTTTTATCCCGAATGAATAAAAAGATGTTTTTTTTCTGCCATTAGACCATCCCGAAAAGTGTGAGTCATCAGGTTTTCAATAGGCACGAAACACAATTTTGGCCTAGATACTTATTACGTAGCAAGGGTTTTCAAACACCATCATTGGTAAATAGTTTGAACAATCATTTATTAAGTAATACATGCCAAGGCCACCTTGATCTTTCTACCAATAAACAACGCTTCATTTGCCCATCTATATTTTTTTCTTTTCAGAGTATCCTTGCCAAAACAATCCAGATCTAAAAATAATCCAGTCTTTACAAGACCATTGTTGGGAGTTAAAAAAAAGCATATAGTGAATCATATTTGTGAGGACGGAATTGACTAAGACGAGACGTCCTTCAAGAGTAACTTGACTTTTCAACTGCTCAACCGTTTCTCTAAGCGCCCCTCCATGTGTTTCCACTCCGCATTTGTGAGACATCAATAAATCTCAAGTATTTAATCAGAAATTGACCTTGCGGACAACCAAACAAGTCAACATAATCACCCGCACCCGCACAAGCTTCTTCAAAGTAGAACAATTCACTTTTATAAAGGTTAACCTTAAGGCCTGGCATTTACTGAAATGTTGAAAACAAGAACATTAGGTTTCGATTGTTATCCACGTCATGTTCCATAAAAAGAATCATATCATCGGCCGTCAGAGGAGGAGGATGAGATGTCCATTGACGCCATGCCAGCGTATGAGTTCACTCTGTTGCAGGCGGAGCAACAATACAACCTGGCCCTCTAGGAGGAGCACCTCACGGGAGGTGCCACTTGAGGTCGATGGCGCATCCGCCGCTGCCAGGGCGGCCATCGTTCAGACGAACCCGAACATCGACGTCAACCAAGAAGTGCCCGTGTACGTGGAGAGCATCCGTGCGCTCTGCCACAAATGCTGGCAGCTTTTGCATCAATGACACGAAGTGCGCCTGTCTCTTCGAGGGGCTGGAGGTGGAGGACGACAACGTGTCGGACCAGCATGATGATGATGATGACAAAGAGGCATATGTCGTCAGCTTTGCCTTGTTCATGCTAGCCGCCAACAACGAGAGGGTGAAACATCCGGCATGGGGTTCCTTGACCTCACCTCCAACGGAAGGAGTAGAATAGGAATCTTCAGTTCCTTTTTACTCCCATTAGTGTCAGAAACGCTCTTATATTATGAGACGGAGGGAGTATCTGTTTTAGTTTATTCAGCTATGTAAGAAAACTCAAAAATCAATAAAAATATAATGACCGTTTATATTTGGTGACTTTGGTTGGACGACCTTTACTTAGTTGGGTCTGGATGGGTCGGTCGATGTCTGTTTTCTTTTTGGCATGGATGTCCGTTTGGTATCCGCGTTGAAGACCTCGGAGATACACATTGTAACACGTTTCGTATTCGAAGTCGTGCTACACATAATATACTGGAGTACGAGATACAGTATACTTCAAAAGAAATACATAATATACGAGAGATACGGCGGAGCAAAACATACGATCCCCCTGCGTTCCGACCGATCGTGTTTCCGTCTCAGTTCCCACCTCCGCGGTTCCGCCCCTACCGCATCGCGCCGCCCATGGCCGCCGTCGTCTCCGACCTCGTCGACTTTCTCAACGCCTCGCCCACCGCTTTCCACGCCGTCGGTACGCGTCCTGTCCCGCTTCCCTCTCGCTTGTTTGTAACTGGTGTGAAGTGAAGTGAACTGATCTGGACTGGATCTATCTCCTGCTGCTGCTTCCGGCGGGAGAAGATGAGGCGAAGCGACTGCTGAAGGCGGCGGGGTTCGAGCAGCTTTCGGAGCGGGAGGAGTGGACGGGGCTTCAGCCCGGCCGGAAGTACTTCTTCACACGCAACCACTCCGCCATCGTCGCCTTCGCTATCGGCGCCAAGTGAGTCCGCTCTTCCTACTTCCTCTCCTTCGGTTTCCCGACACAAAATGCGCACTCTTTTGTGAAGGAAAATAAATTAATCTAATCCGATACAATTTGGTATCGATGTTTGGTAGGTACGTTGCCGGTAATGGGTTCCACATCGTTGGTGCACACACGGACAGTCCATGTCTGAAGCTCAAGCCTGTCACTAAGGTGAGCTCTTAGTTATTCATTTCAGAGCAGTTGTGTCCTGAAACATCGATTGACAATGCTTTGCAGGAACAGCGGTTCATGTATCAATCAGATATCCTACTTTGCTGTTTAGTCTACTTATTAGGTGCTAGATTTTGATGATTTACTAACAGAGTCTTGCTTCTTCTTTCGCAGATAACCAAGGGAGGTTATCTTGAGGTTGGAGTCCAAACTTATGGAGGTGGATTGTGGTACACATGGTTTGACCGTGACCTTACTATTGCTGGTAGGGTGCTTGTGCGAGAGAAGAAGGACGGTGTGGTCTCTTATGGGCATAAGCTTGTAAGGGTGCAAGAGCCTATCATGAGAATCCCCACTTTGGCTATTCACCTAGACAGGTTGGTGATAAAAACTCGTTTTTAATACAGATATTTCAGTATTGTGAAGCCTTTGAAAATTACTCCTTCATTGCGGAGCAGTTCTTGCATTTGAGAGCTTTTTATGCAATGAATGAATCCTAAGATCGTTATAATGAATGAAGCCTATGAAAACAGTCAAAGGAAATGATCCTTAGATTGCAAATATTGTACTTCTGTATCTCCATTCAGTTTCTTGTGTTAACCCTTGTATCTCATGCACCATCTGAAAGACAACCTTGAATTATCCTTTGTACAACCACATAAGTTTCATACTCTTGTATAAAACTTGGGAAAACTAGTTATCGTGTGTTTCCTTAAACTGAAGGGCTTTCTTTATCGTGCCTTGTTACTCGGTAGTTCATCCAGTTGGATCATATTATCCAATATAATTGAAGAGCATTTTGGGCCTATAGTCTAGAACACTATTCTGGAAGTTTCATCCTGTTCTTTTGCACGAAGAGAAATAGCTAAATATTGGTTTTGATATCTGGTCCATACTGCAACGTAAATTCGGTATCATTGTTCTCCACTTTTTGAACTTATGTATTTGTGAAGTATTATCGCTAGTTGTTTACAGATTGCAGTTCTAGATGTAGAATTAAAGATTATCTTTTAGTGCCTCACCTAAGGGGTATGTGAAACTTCCTATTCAGCTTTCATATATTGCTTGAATGGAAGTTCTGAAAATATTATATACTCCCTCCGATCCTAAATTGCTATGTCACAGTGCCAGTACTAAATAATTGTAGCCTCATTACGGAATTACGTACTATAATGCTACCTATGTTTGGATTTAACCCTGGTGTTTTGGACGCTTAGTCTATTACAAACTTACTCACAATAATACTTCTCATGGGTCTTACTCATATTTTGCGCAGGACTATCTCCTCGGAAGGTCTCAAGATTAACAATCAGAATCATCTTGTCCCAGTGCTGGGCACATTGATTAAGGTGATTTGACTGCATTGATCGGAATCTGATCTTCGTGTTTTCAGTCAGCTTGTTTGTTATTTATTGTACTTGATGATGGGCATAATATCTTTGAGCCAAGGAATTAACTATCATGAATTTTTTGTTATTTCGCCATAATTTTCAGTTTGAAGAGGCATAGCCTCTGTATAACATCAATGTCAGTTGTTCCGCTAGGATATTGATACACCTTGTGATGTTGTATTCTCTATGTAAGAAGCAACACTTGCTTGCACATTGTGTACATGTCTTCTACTCTTCTTCATGTTCACACGTTCTGAACAAAACTGTGTAGTATCAATTTCTTCAAATGATTAATAGTGCAAAACTTCAGGCCTCTTTCATTATCTTAGAATGCTCCACCTAGTTTATCCAGAAAATGTTAAATCTGGAAATTAATATGTTCATAGGAATGCCATTATTGTCCTTTAATTATTTGGAATTAAACTATTACGATAAAAGAACCATAGAACACTTATCTTCTTTTGTTTGCTTTGAAAATTCGAATCTTGATTCAAACTTTTTTTTTCTTTGCAGCATGAAATGCAGAAATTAGTGGAAGGAAATGTTCCAGGGGAGTCATCCGGTGGCGAAAACACAAAGCACCATCCACTATTGTTGCAGGTTATGTATTTCTAACATTACGTGGAGCCAAACATTCTCACTTATTAAATATCAAGAGCCCTTGGATTTGAGCATGTTTTAGTTTTTACTTAATGTATGTTGCTTCCATTTTTTGCAGTTGATTGCTAAAGAGGCTAATTGTGAAGTTGATGAGATCTGTGATTTCGAGCTGCAGCTGTGTGATACTCAACCAAGCGTTGTAGCAGGTGCCATGAAAGAATTCATCTTTTCGGGAAGGCTTGACAACCTTTGCATGTCATTTTGTTCACTGAAGGTTTGTTTCTCCATTTAAGTTTTTGCATGTAGACTATGGAGACCATATTTGCATATTCCACATGTTTTGAAAGTACTAAAATTCTTTTCATCTCACACTATTTCAAATATTTTTGCATACACTCTGTTGAACCGGTATGGGCCTGGCCCATCTCCACCTGTCCCATAAGGCCCAGCCCATGTGAGTGACCTAGATGAGGAGGTGCTGGCCTCGCTCTGCGTCGCGACTGCTGGAAAAGAGCATGACGTTGGTTTAGAGAGGGTTGAAGGGGCTAGGACTCGGAAGGAATCAGATGCGGGCTTACCGTATCGGGCGGAGCAACCTCCCAGCAGTGCGACGGAGTGTGCTGCCCGAGTCGAGGAAGACGGGCTCCCAGGGGCTGTCCTTCGGCTGGGAGTCAATTGGGGGTGTGCAAAGGTGGTGGGGGTGCTTGGGTGGCGCTCTGAGTGGTTGGAGGTAGCTCTCCACGGATGATGTCCGGTTGTTGTGCGCGGGGCGACGGGGAGGCTATAATTTGGGTGCCCTATTCTGGGGGGTGAGCAGGGGTATAGATCAACAGGGAGAGAGCTCCCATGCTCCATTTACTCAGAAATGAAGCCTGCCAGCAGGTCCATACAGCGAGAACAGGTACCAGTAGTATCAGGCAAACAAATGCCAAAACAAAAAACCTAACCCAAAAGCCAACAAAGGCATACAAAAGTCCAACAAAAGCTATGACGATCAAAGCATTAGGATTTTCAGAGATCACGACATCTGCGATGATCCTGGAGAGACGAGCGTGCATTGGGGGGGGGGGGGGGGGTAGCTTTTATAGAGAGTAGGGTGCTCTTGTGCAGGTAGAAGAGAGTCTGTCGAGCGGGGCCTCATGAATTCCAGCCAGCTCGTTGGCAGGGCTCTGTCCGTGGGTTTGTAGGGGAGAGAAGAGAGGGGAGCGAGCTGAGGCTTGGCTGACGCGGGGGAAAATAAGGACGACATGAGGGAGAGATCCTCTCGGCTGGCGGGTGCGATTTTGCACTGACTGCAACACGCGACAGAGCGCTCTGGTTGGGCAGTTACCACATGGGCTGGCGCCAGGGGAAAAAGCTCCTCATTGTTTGGCTGGTCCAGTGTGTCAGGGTGGGGACAGGGGGCTTCAACGGCCTCCTCTGGTGCTGCAGGCACGTGAATTGGGTCGAGCGCCTGCTCGTGGCCTCGGCATGCGCGAGCTCCGCCTGCGTCGTGGAGCATTTGGTGTGGCCCTGTGGCTCGATTCACTATTACATGTGGGTCCCACTACTTGTCAGAGCCAAGCTTCTAGAAACTAATGTGTTGCTGGTTTGGTCGAATGGGTTTGAGTTCAAATTCAAACATAAGGTATGAATCTGGGAAGTGCATGGTTGGCAACTTCCTGGTTTGAACTTGTGTGTGTGTGTGGGGGGGGGGGGGGGGTGTTGCGGGCTAAGTTACTGGCTTGAACTTGATGTCTAGGAGATTCCTGGTTTGAATATTCTTGTATTTTTCAGAAGATTGGTCAAAGTTTGAGCCAAAACTGGTTTGACCAGATTTCAAACTTTTTGAGAAGGGACTTGGTGAGTTTTTGGCCTAGATGGCTTTGGGGAATCCAAACTAAGCTAAGATTTATTTTCTAGGATTTTTGTGCTAATAACATACCCTTGTTTTTAGGGTTTATGTGCTAATAAACATACCCTTGTTTTTAGGGTTTATGTGCTAATAACATTTTGAGCTAGTCTTGGGCCACCAATAATCTCAGAAAAAATATTACATGGTCCAAGATGCCCTTTTATGAACTCAGGTGATTTTTAAAGATTTTTAAGTTCCCAAGTTTGCCTTTGCAAAATTTTACTCCCTCCGTGCCAAAATAAATGACTCAAGTTTGTACTAACTTTGTACTAAAGCTAGTACAAAGTTGAGTCACTTATTTTGGGACGGAGGGAGTACTTGTTTAGGCAACAAAATCCAAATAAGAAGCAAAAGATCCATGTTGAAACACACCAAGTCTTTATCTTGCTTATATAGGTGATGGTCACAACACAAAAATGTGTGGAGTCTGCAATTTAGTTGAAAATGGGGAAAACGCCTCAAAGGCCCAAACAACACTTTATGAAGCTTATAGTGTTGCTGGATTTGGATACTCGTACTCCCTACAATATCTCATTTTCTCATGGATGATTGTACCCATTGCTTCTACATTGCCTCATATACCCACCTTTGATTCGTTCTTGATTTGACCACACAGAAACCCCCTTGTCAAGAATTGCAATCCTGATTGTGATAAGAGTTGATTACTACTAATTATAATTTTGATATCATAATTTGGTTCTTTATGATATTAATTGTTCCACGACATGCGTATGATCCCTATGATTCTAATATACGAAGTGTAGTTGGTCAATGAAGCTAACACATTTCAGTTTCTAACAAATACGTATTGTCCTTTTTTTGCAACAAAGTCCCGATATAACGAGTTGTCCAATACTTTTTCAGGCCCTAGTGGAGTCAACTTCTACTGACCACTCTCTTGATCATGAATCTGGCGTCAGGATGGTGGCTCTATTTGATCATGAGGAGGTTGGTTCTGATTCAGCTCAGGGAGCTGGTTCGCCTGCAATGCTGGATGCTTTAACAAGAATCACAGGCTGCTTTAACCATTCAAATTCCAAGGTACAGAACTAATTTCCTTCACCCAGCACCCAATCCACTGACTTTATTTCAGCTGGCTACTGGATTTGATTTTTCACATTACCTGATTTTATGTCACCATTTTCTTTCTTCTTATCTGCTAACCATTCATGGCACGACCTATAATATTCATTTGTTTAAAAAAAATTGTAACAGTTATTGCACACCCTTAATGGAATTCAATTTTAAGTTAATTTGTCCATAACTCTTCAATCCTAAAAAAGTACCTTCCCTGCTCAGGTATACACATTTCTTTTATGATTCAACTTCACTTTAAATGATTTATGCCAGATTGTGTGTAGTTTATTGCTCCAAGTTGAGTTCCATATTCTGACTATCTGCTTTCATTTTTTTTAGTTGCTAGAAAAGGCTATTCAAAGGAGTTTCCTTGTGTCTGCAGATATGGCTCATGCCTTGCACCCCAATTATATGGTAATAGTAGTATTTTTGGATCAGTTTATGGGTTCACAGGTATGCAGTAATATTCTAATAGAAAATGATTTATCTTTCCAGGAAAAGCACGAGGAGAACCACCAGCCAAAGTTGCATGGTGGACTTGTGATTAAGCACAATGCTAATCAACGATATGCTACAAATGCCGTGACAGCTTTTATTTTCCGAGAAATTGCTGAGAGGCACCAGTTACCTATCCAGGTTAGTACATGTCAAAAGGAGGAACCCCTATTACAATTGTGGATTAGCTTGTAGTAAACTAAATCAAGTTGCCGTAACTGCCTTTCTCAACTTATACTTGATCTTGTGATTGCAACATATAAGAGTACTAACGACAAGATACCGCCTACTCTTATGTTGTTTTCACACCGACAACCGCAATATATATTTTATGATGAGTCTAATAAAATTAATTGGCATTGTAGATGCTGATATATTTCTCTATAAGCCTGGTCAAACTTAAAGAAGTGTGATTTGGGACAAAGCTATAATTTCAATTAATTTGGAACAATTGGAGTACTATCTAGTGGACCACGTGGAAAAAAGGAGGAATAATAAAATGTTTTCTACTTATTAGGAGAGCCAATTCGTATGAACAAGTTTGCCCAGTAAAGCATTGCTTTGAGCTCCACCAAACATATACACTAGGCAGCTCCACCAAGATACATGTCGTTTTAGCTCCGCCAAACATATATCAGCAATTGTATTGTCTATGTTTTAAAACTTTAACCTAATTTACATAAAAATACTTTGATTTGTATATCAGAAGTACTTCTATCACATATGGTTACACAAATAATTTCTGTAGCATATTATTAGAATAAGCAATAGTCAAAGATATTAGACTGCATCGACATCTAGAAAAACAAGTAAAAATACAACTTACTCCCTGTGTAAAGAAATATAAGAGCGTTTAAACGCTCCTATATTTCTTTACGGAGGGAGTATTAGATAAGCTCTTGGACTGGTGGGTGGTTCCAGTTTATTAGCCAATCGCCGATCTTGATACCTGATTACATCTTACTTTATTTCATATATCAATGCTATGACTCTTTTTGCAGGATTTTGTTGTTCGCAACGACATGGCTTGTGGGTCAACAATCGGGCCAATACTGGCTAGCGGTGTTGGTATTCGTACTGTGGATATCGGAGCGCCACAATTGTCCATGCACAGCATCAGGGAGATGTGCGCCGTTGACGACGTCAACTACTCATATGAACATCTCAAGGCATATTTTGAAGAATTCACTGAATTGGATAACAAAGTCAAAGTAGACTGCTGAGGTGTAGTAGACGACCATATTATTGGGTCAGCAGAACCTGTACTTGTACAATCACAACTACAATGCATAATAATTAGTAATGTCAGATTATGTATGTTAGTGAAGACGTGAATAAATGATGGAAAATATGCTTCTTTTTCTTTCTTATTTGGAGAATGACTAGCACATTTATATGTTCACTCACGTTTTTCTAGCGAATATGCACCATTTCATTAATTTCTAAGTTAGACATCGCGCTTTGCACTACTTTTGGATTGGAGGGGATTTGAGAGAATTTTGACTTGTAGGGGATTAAATCCACTTCAATCCCTGCAAAACCCCCTTCAAGTACCTGTCAACCGAACACATCCTTAGAGAGTACACCAAAGGTGTGTCGTAGCCATAAATAGTTTTACAACACTTGTGCTGAAATGTGCGCATTTAGCACAGGACACACCCCACCAATACTCTAAACTATAGCCATCTTCTCACAAATCTGTCTAATTCCAATATGCCCACTCAGTAGAATGCCTGGGGTCGGCAAAGACTCGATTGTTTCTCTATTTCCAAAGGTGCCAAGGGATGAGAATCACCAATGAGCCGAAGCTCCTTTCGTCCTTTTATTGAAAATTCTTGAGAGCATTTCTTGAACATGTCAATCGGTGTGGTGCAGATAACTAACATTGATCTAAAGTTCACTGAAAACCCTATGCCAAGTCTTGCTTGTTGGCACACTGATACGGGGCAAGCCGTAAAGGTGGTCCAATCTTCATGAATTGGAGGTGCTTTGAGAAGAAACACAAGGATCAAAGGCAATCAAAGGGAAAATATAAGAGGAAAACACTCAAGGACAAGATCCATACCAATTACTCCTCAGAACCCAAGTCAATTTAAGAGGTGCGTCTTAGATCCAAAAACAACAAAGGAAATAAAGGTAAATAACAGGCAGTTGCCCAAATCTCTAGGAGTGATGGAGGTCTTGGTTGTAGTCGTCCTCAAATCTCAAGGATAGATAGAGGTTATGAAATCCATAGGGTTCTTCTTCCTTGGGAGGTCTTAATCCTCTTAAGAGAAGATGGATTAGTAAAGCTCTCTCACAAGTTTTAGTTATGCTTTGCTAACCCTAGAAAATGTAGGAGGTAAAATCACCACAAAATCTAATCATGTTCTCAGACAGTCACCAACGTGTTTATGTTTAGCCAAATCTGAAAGACCTATGGTATTACAAAACATGCCTCATGTGAAAACTCAGGTCGGAGTGAAGATCTTCGCTTTTATGAACGTTTTTTTGTTTCCTTTTTGAGGAATGAAATTTAGATTTTCACGTAGACACTGTGAAGTCACAAAACATGGACTCAGGTCATGCATCTTCCAATTCAACCTCGGTAACTACACCAACCAGGTGGGAGAGGAGCGGACCATCATATGTACTAGTATGACGTAAATTTGCTTTACATCATGTGACTTGAAAGAGGCAGACCGCTTCACAAGCTTGCAGCACATAATTCTGGAACCTCAATGTTTCTTCCACAGCCTCTGTGAAGAAGTACCCATCATGCTGAAGTTAGTGAGCAACTGAAATCGTGGCGAGGAGCATAAGTTCGGGGGTGAATTACAGTTGCATAAAGGCAATTCTAGCCTCCAGGAGATCCATAATGTACAGCTGCTAATGAGCATGAGTTCTTGTAGAATCGGTACAGAAACAGGATAATTAAGTAGTATTCGATGTGAGCCTCTCCATTGTATATTTCTTCATATATCTGAACAAAATACAAGTGGCAAAATTTCCGGTTGTACAGATAGGGGCACAAGGTTACCCACATTTTGAACAACTGCGTACGTCCAATGTTGTCTACACAAAATACTACTCATACTTAGCAGCAGCTGCAGTAATCGGCACAATATAAGTGCAACAAAGAAAAGAACATATACCAGGGATACCTACACTTACTCCGCCAACTCGTAGTTACTTCTTATATACTGCTTCAGATCGCTGCGATATGCCTCACCCCCACGTGCTTTGGTCGTATGAGAATTAGTTTACCATCGCCAATCGCTTGAATATGTTGATCGCCTGTCAAAATTTTCTTGCATTGAGCTTCAGGGGATACCCTTGAAAATGTAGGCGCAAATGCCCCGTGTCTCGACTATGAATGATCAGGGACGAAGAAACTATGCATGCTGCAGCTGGCAGGAAAGCAGAGGGCCTATATCCTCTGCTGGCACAGCTTGTCAAAGAATCATCGATTGGGCTGGGTTACTTGTTCATTGTTCACTATGTTTCTCACATATACAGCCAGGCAAGGGGTTTGCAAAGAAAGACTCCTCCAGCTTCGGAAACTCTCCAGGCTCCCTAAAATATGGAGCTCCTGTTCTATCTTTGTGCAACCTTTTCACTTCTGAACTGAATTCCTCCCAAGGGATCCTTCCTTCATCAAATTCATCTACAAGGTTCACAAAATCCATCCTGCAGGAGAACTTCCACATTCAGAAAGAAGAAGGAAAGCACAAAAAGTACTTGTTATATGCAACACCTAATATTGGGTTATTGCCTGTTGGATCATTGGGTGTAGAAGGAAAATGAACATATGCACATTAGTACTTCTAACAAGGGAAAGGTGTTACCTATCTGGGTTAATCGTCTTCCTAAAGTCCTCGAAACGCCTATGGCCTTGGACAGCTTTTGCCATATTTCCATCGTATGTGTACATGAAGACATCACTCTGGAGAGCTACAATATAGTCAAGACCAGCAAGCATGTTTTGATGATTTTTGAAGGGCTCAAGTTCCTCTTCTGTTGCAAGGGTAGAATGAGAATAGATATAGGGAAAATCGTCCAGCAGCGCTTGCATGCTTCCATTGCCAAAGGCTTCTCCTGCAACTAAGTAAATTCTGGTGTTCCGTGTGAAACCCAATCCTTTCAACAGGAGTGAAGTTTCCCGTGGAGTCAAAGGACAGCCACCGATACTTCTTCTCTCGGTTCCGTTAATGTCTTTCTCTTTCCAATGACTGACCTCATAACGCATCTTACATAACTCCTCTTCCTCATCCGATGTCAATCCATGGCTGCAACCAGTAAAAGCTAGCATATCCTTCTCATACCTGCAAAACATAGTATTGTTAATTTGTTAAAGAAAGCCCCCTCATGTTTCAAGTACATAAAAGAACAACTAACAACATAAATGTTAGCCCATTTTATTTTTGTGGAAGTAAATGTCACAGTATGTACCACATGGCTTCTCACTTCTAAGTGTTTTAGCTGGTGCATCTAGAGAGAGTTCAGTAAATCATTAAAATGTTATAAAAGATTTCAAGAAAGGGTCTTCTGGGCTACAACATAGCTCAACAACTTCTGGAATGTTGGCGCCACAGTTCTGTGGCATTGTTTGCTGCTGTAGTTCCAAAAACTCAATAGTAGAACTTCTCAATAAACCTAATGATTTGAAGCAATCCAGAACTTCTTCACAAGATGATTTTGTGAAATGTGTGCCAACTAGCACACCTAGATCATTCACCAGTGATGTACATAGGCACTCTGTTTATCAATAAAACATCACTAAAATGAGACTCGCTTCAATTCAGGGTTCACGAAATCACCTATCTTTACTGGCGAGATCAACAGACAGGCCCTAATAGATTCACCTGTGCTAGCACGGACATAACAGTTGACTTGCATAATATGCCGACAGAAAACTAATATGTTCAAGCCAATTGCAGCTGCATGTATATTTTGGAGACAGGTAAACCAAGATTTCATTTCATGGTCTGATGGAAATGATAAATCAAAGCTACAACACAAATTGCGGTAATCAAGATGCCAAAATACTAGAAGAATGTTGGTAAGTATACAAAGTGAGAGAAAAAATTGTGCAGACAGAAGCATCCTGAGATGAATGTAGGAGCATAGAGCTTGCCTTAGATGAAGAGCAAGATATGGGCTTCCATCCTGGCGCATCCTCGAAACTAAGGTAGCACCAAGATCTTCGATCGTATGAGAATACTTCAAAGATCTGTAGTTAACTCGGCATCTTAGCTTCTGAATATAACTAGGAAGGTCGTTATTTGCTAAGCGAGAATCTGTATGTGTGAAGTAAATGACTCTGTGTTTCTTCAAGAGAGGGAGTATTTCATCTCTGTAATAATTCACCTGCCAGGATAAAATACTTAGTGAGCCTTTCCACCATATATCGATGTAAATATAGGTTAAAAAAAAGTCTAGTTTTTAACCTTTGACCAGGATATCGGAGCCTTGGCCAGAGGCTCTATATGCTTGTATGCAGGAGGTAGTGTTTCAACAATATCAATGTCTTCTTTCAGTGATTCAATGAAGTGTCTCCAATTGAAAAGATCCTTAAATTCACTAAAAAATGGAGGAAAGGGATATATGAGTGCATTGATTAACAAGCTATAAGGGATTAGGAATGAACAGTTAAGGTTAAAGGGGCCAACCTGTCATCTGCCCAGTAGGATGTATGATCAAGTGAAGGTAGAACCAGTGTTGCCTTCAAAATCTTAGCAACAGCAACCATGTCACATATCTGAGATGTAAGAGAGACTCAGATACCATGGCAAAGAATACTAATGGCTGCACAAAAATTATTATAAATGATAGTAATCACACCCCAAATCGCATTTGATTCAGACCACCATTTGCGTTTATGAGAACGTAGCCATTACTGCGAGAATCTTGCTCTACAAATTAAGAACATGCGACCATATCATGTTAAGAAATGCATATAAGGAAGAGAAAAAATGTGTTTATGAGATATAAACCAACTTACTTTTATGAGAGTTTGAAACAATGCATTGTCTGAAATTTTCATTGCTTGGCTGAGACCAGACATCAGAGGCCTATATGAAGCACAAACAAGCAAAAAAAGGTTACTTTCACTAATTAATGTATCGAGCAAAGGAACAGGTTTAGCAGCGATATATTACTAGCCTCAACCACACTGCTTTGTCTTTCACCAATGCTAGATTCCACCGTCATCAACATCCTGTCACTCTCTTTCCCTCCCATATATCCAAAGTGATTAACTTGATGCCCTTTATCACTGGAGAAGGAGACAGAGAGATCCTAGAAACATGTACAGATGATAACAATTTAGATCGTAATACCAAATCTTTTCTTCTCTAAATGTTATGGCATAGAGTTGTTGATCAAATCAATAACTTGGGATACCAGAGAGTTTCGTTCATTAACATAAACTTCATGTGATGTTGAGACAATCAAATAAGCTCATCATATTCATAACTATAACTATGCCCAGCTAATACTATGATGCAGATTTTGAACTACAGTGAAGCCATGTAAGTGTACAATCCGTACTTTCAATTTGTGCACATACTGAATTTTTCATCAGCTTGCAACATCTCAGGTACTCAGTGGCGGATCTAGGATTTTGAAACAGGGTGGTCCACGTTGAATTTTTTTTTTACCACAAATATGATATGCCACCGGCGGATCTAGGATTTCAAATTTGGTGTTCAAAATAAACAACGACAGAAGTTGTTCCATGTCATATCTAAAAGGTCTAAGTAGCAAGAACTTTTTTTTTGCATCATAGTGACAATAACTCGAATAGCTTAAAGAAATATAAAAAAATGAAGGAAATTTACTACACAATCAAATAATCTGTCATGGTTAGGAAAAAGGCATCACATCAATATCCTTTACTTGCAGAAATATTCCCATGTGGAAAGTGAAACAAACACCAGTTTTCATGTAGCAATGGTGGCGTCAATGTGACAACTGTGCTGTAGCAAAATCAACGATGGTAATTGTACTTGACAATCAGCAACAGGGAGCAAGCTGCTTGTATTGGGCTAGATTAGGTAACGAGTCTGAAGGAACCAATGGAACGAGTGGTGAGTGTCGGCCTAATAAGTGTTGTATTGGGCGGGCCACAGTACAGTGCTGAACTGGCACCATCTAGTATCTACTGATGGGCTTTTTACTTTCTTTCTACCAGTATGGGCTGATCTAAAATTCCAGGGTGGGCCACGGCCCACCCTGTCCACCTTCTAGATCCGCCCCTGCAGGTACTACTAATAATATGAATGTAATCAAGACTAGGTGACGAATTGCCAACTTTTGACATAAAGACAGACATTTAGTGTAAAAGATCAGCTGTACAACGTTTTTCTATGAACAATAAAGGAGTTATCTGTCCATCTAGTTCTGGTTGGTTGGAGACCTGGATGAGAAGATTATTAGCGTTAAGAAACCTGATGCAATTTTCAACTCGATATTGCTTGATTCTACCAATTTAAAAAATTGCCCAGCTGTGGTTGTGCGCAATTTCATGCTATTAGCATTAGTTTCAATGCTATTTTTATATAGTGGTATTGGAATATTTAAATGTTGTGACACCTTAATCATCCATGCAGTATATCTGCACTTTGAATAGATATCATATATAACAAGTTAGCAGCTAATTTTGTCGAGGCGTCTAGGGTACGGAGTTACGGACACTAAAAGACACCTTATCAAACTAGTTTTCCTAAAATTTGCATCGCCAAAGCATCACTATATAGAACAAGGGCTATTTGTTAGAAGGAAATGTTGAAGTCGGATGATTTTATTTTCACCAATGAAGTCCTGAATTAAAGATGACTATTGATCTGAATAAGCCCAACTAAGGATACCTACTAGTACAATATACTCCATGGAAGACGACAGTAAGACATACTTCCAAAGTTCTTATGGACATAAAGAATATTCTGCCCAACTTGGATAGACCACAAGATCATAAAGCCTATAACAGCAACAAGCACCAAAATAACAAGTGCTTTAATAGTAAACCAACTGGAAAGGGACTCACAAACCTCCAACAAATGAGGAAACGTCCTAAAAATGCTAAGCTTCTGCTAAAAGATCCTTGCTTAAGAAGTTCCAAATAGAGCTACAATGCCTAGAACATATTGATTGCATGCACCGACCAGTTCACGCAACACTTAAGCTGAAGAAAGATGGTTGGAAAGTATTAAACCCCAACTGTCCAACAGAATACAATAAACCCAGCCTAGCAGCTATCAAGCAGACCAATTACATAAGCATCACATTACATTATGCTAAAACATGCCCAGATTCTTACTATTTTTAACAATGAGAATCAGATCCCATCAGATTTCTTTTTCAATTCTTGTTTGACTTGTCCAGAACAACAACAAAAATGGTAGAGAACTGGGCAAAATTGCATGTTAAAGTTTAGAATGCCAATGATTGATCATGAAAAAAAATGGTTATTATGAAAGAGTGGGCGGTGAATCTAGACAGTTAACAATTGAACATTATTTCCATTACTCTAGCTAGTCCTCATAACATCTCAGTTCCTAATCAACATCATTACTACAAGACGGGAAACGTTATATATTTGTAACTCTTCGTAAAAAATGTGTTCGTGATAAGAACTACGGAGTAAGTAGTAAGAATGAACACATTTTTAGTGCAGAAAAAAATGCAGAGTTGGTCGAGCACCAGGTGCCGTTGATCCTAAAGAAGACAATATCTGCAGCCAAAATGGCAGCTAGAATCATAACCTAGTAGTAAAATGCAATTTGTAGCTTCCATACATACCTGCAAATCATCGCCAGCTGGTAGCGCTGACCGGCCGCCGGCCCAGATCTTGACGACGCCGAGAAGCAGGCAAACGCCGCAGAAGGCGAAGAAGAGCAGGTTCCCGAGCTTCCTCCTCTCCCGGATCCCCAGCCCCAGCACAACGTCGCTGGCGCCCCCGCCGGCGCCCGGGCGCTTGAAGAGGCGGAACCGGAGCTGCTGCTGGTGGTGGTGGAGGCCGCCGGGGGAGGCGCCCGAGCCGGAGGAGGAGGCCTCCGCCGCGTCCTTGGGCGGGCTGCCCAGTCCGTCGGTCCGCGGCGAGCGCGGGGAGCCGCTGATCTGGAGCTCGATCTCGCCGCCGGGGCAGCGCTTGAAGGAGTTGGCGCGGCGGGTCATGTACCCGCCTCCGGCGACGCGGGGGCTGTGCAGGCGCGGGAGGTGGTCACCGGCACCGCCGCTCCCGCCTCCTCCGCCGACCGCGGCCCCGGAGGCCCCGCCGCCGTGCTTGGGTTGGTAGCCCATGTGGCGCGGGGTGCTCGAGCAGTCCAACTCCCGGTCCGAGTACCTCGGCCTGGACGAACTAGTGGCGCTGGGTTCCGAGTGGTGCCCCGGCTGGTCGTCCCGGTACCATGATATGATGTGACGGCTAGATGAGGGGAGGCGCCATTAATGGAGCTCGGTTGGGGAGTGAATGGGGCAGTGAGGAAGGCGGGGAGGAGGACGCGTGAGGGAGACGGCGACGACGTGAGGGAGGCGCGTAGCGTAGTGGGATACGCACGGAAACGGAAACGGCCAGGGCGAAGGGCGCTAATTACGGCCCTGCCACGCCATGCCATTTGGAGGCGCCGCCGACGCCGCCGCTCCAGGGATTTGATTTTGATTATTCTTTGTTTTCTGACGTACTTATACTACTAATAAAGGCCGTTGTTGTCCGAAGGGAGAAAAGGGCGCCAGTTGCGTCGGCGCTGTCACGTGCGCGGCGCGTGCTTTGGCCGGTACGCTGCATCCATCCTGCACGTGAGACGAAACGAGACCAAGGGGAAGGAGGCGTTTACTTTGGACTTTGGGGCTGTCTCTTCTCCACTGGTTGACGCGCAAAGCAGTTCACGTGGGTCTTGGTTTTCCACCTCCACTTTTGCCATTTATGGGATCAAGCTCACGCACGATCAGGAGGCATAGTTGATCAAATAGTTCTCCGTTTACTACCACTTGTCAAGTTGAGGGCGTTGTTTTATTGCTCAACATGCAAAGGTTTCTAGTTTCGGGGGAATGTACCCTTGTCACGTCGTGCTCCCCTCGGAACAAGAAAGAATGTACCGCCAGTGGGGCTGCGAAGATCTCTATGCATTCCAATTCCAAGCAACGGTATATTATTTTAGGGCATCTCCAACACCGACTCTTAAAACAGACACGGCATCTGTCCGCAGATACAGGACGCGGCGTGGCCGATGCTCTTAGCCAGCGCGCCACTTTCATGCCGGCATCAATGAGAGGTCATGTCTGCTCTGGGTCAGTATGAATGCGGTGCTGACGTTCTGGAGCGGCTTTGAACGGCATGAATGTGCGGCAACCGCTTCGCACGTCAGAAAGTTTTGGGTGGGACCAGAGTGTCAGACGCGTGTGTGGTAGCGGTCCGGACGCCTACAAAGCACTCCCCCTCCCCTCGGTTTGCTTCCGGTTTGCGGAAGAACGAATGTCCAGATCTGTCCGCTTGATCCAGACGGATGCGGGCGGTTTGAGGGTCGGCGATGGAGATGCCCTTACATGCAGAAGATATATGCACATCAGTTATGTTTCATAACTTCAGTTTCTTTTTATTCCAAATGCTCGCATGGGTTTCATTTTATTAGCAAAACTTTGTTCTCCCTCTTTTAGATGAATGTTTTTTTTTGGAATGGCTTGGTTTTGAGGTAACAAATGAAGAGATAAGATATCGGGCTTCTTTCCGAGATCAAACGCTAAGTCGAATTGGCAATAAGGAATTATTTCATTTCTTGCAAGTTCTATCATTCAAGCCCCTGGTTAACAGTTATTTGATTGGTTACCTTGTGTAATGTCTAGTTCACAACATTGAGACTACAAGCTTTCTTAGACGAGACAAATGACCAAGGTGCGCATATTCCTCATCAAGAAATTTGGAAATATTTCCATATCTGAAATGGTTGGAATATCAAGTTGAATAGACCAACTAGTTTATGTTGTTTGGTCATATTGCATTAGATTACCGTTATGATGATTTGGTAGTTTGGGCCTTCACGTTTCTCGGAAGATAGTAAAGTAATCTCATTTTGAAAACCTCACACATGATTATATGAAGGACATGTAGCCACCGTGGGACGACAAAATAAGAGCAATGTCGAACAGTCATTGTCAGCTGAACTAGACGCGCTTGCAGATATGAAATTTTCATATGTCATCTCGTGTCAAAAGTTTGTGGGACATAAATCTAATAATGACCCGTGCTCAAGGCATTTAGAAAATATAGACCTACATAATAATGATCTATACCTTCGTTGAGCACATAACAAGTGAAAAATATCTAGCAAAGTTCTGGTGGAATCTTTGTGTGTTGCCTACATTGAAGAGAAGGAAACTATAACAGGAAACAGAACTCATACAACTTATGCCTCAGTCTTAATAAAAGCAGAAAATAATTTAGACCAAGTAATGATCTTAGCTTAAGCTTCAAGTGAAATCTTGTACTTTATGTCCAAATCTATGAATAATTTCCTCTAACCCCCTCCTCTATTTTGTTAATGCAACTATACCACATTAAATATGGTGTGTTATTATGATTGATGCACTTAGCCATGGCAACTTTCGAATTTTATCCTGTCGAATTCTTCAAATGCTTGTACTTTTTAATTGTTTATATAGGAGATTTACCTATAAAGCTTCTTGATCCACCCATCATTGGAGAAGAAAAGCCTAAAAAATCAAAACCTTGCAATCGTATTTACCCTAGGGAGGCCCTTTAAACCATTGATATAAATCAAGTAATGAATTAGACATCTTCTATAGTTTAGGTTCTTCTTATAAATTCTATGTTCATTTACATGCGGTGCTATCAGGAATACTATCTACAAGAAGCTTACAAAATGAGATATGGCATCCAAGAGTTTGTTAAGCATCCTAGGGATCAATCTCCAACAATCCTTGGGCTTGGAGAACACATCTTCACTGGAAGGTCTGTTATGTTTCCAAAATGTGCTCATAATTATTGTTGGTTGTATAATTAGATAACATGACAATATTGTATGTGCAATGTTTCATCAGCTGCTGGATTCACGTCATACCAAGGAACATCATTTGTTACAATTGGATATAGATTCTCCGTTGATCCCCTGAGGTGAAAGCATGCCTCTCATCTTATAGTGTTTGCTATGATTGCACAAGCTAATTTCTTATGCTCTAGTGTTCTCACTTTTTGTGAATGTTAGGGAGGCATATTAAATACAATGCATATTTTTACCAAAGAACTAACAATATGTTTATGTACCAAAAAGATCCAAAATGGTTGCAGGGTACGATTTCACTATGATCATCTAGATATTTCTGATCGGGTATTTTTTTGACAAGAGGTGGTATAAGCAAAGCCTCTATAACCGTAAACTTAAGTGAGGATGTATTTACTCATAATTTAAATATTTATTTGTAGAAAAAAATAACTTCATGGCATTTTGAAAGAAATTGCACCTTAAATTAACTTTACAGGTTATAATTCCATATTGCATCGTGTAAATCTATATCTATATCTATACCTACTAATAAAGCTGGTGTGTTTCTCCGATTTTTTGATCCGTTCACCATCGAAAAATATATTTGTTTCTATCCAAGGTGGTACTAAACTTTTTGTCCAGAATTCGTGCTTGGGCCATGCATTAGTGTTAAAAACACTCTTATATTATGGGACGGAGGGAGTATTTGTCACATGGTGCGTTTTTGACACTACACTAGTGTTGCAAAATTCTACTCCCTCTGTCCCATAATATAAGAGCGTTTTTGACACTGCACTAGTGTTAAAAACACTCTTATATTATGGGACGGAGGGAGTATTTGTCACATGGTGTGATAAATAGTTAGAGCTTCGCACACGATGCCCATGACCGAGCCGACCCGTTTTTGCTATTGTTGTTGTCCTGCTTCTATTTTCCTTTTTCTGTTTCTTTCTCTATTTCTTTCCTATTTATTTTTTACTTTTCCCTTCCAAGTTTATTTTTATTATTTTGTAAATTCAAAATTTACAGAAAACGTTCAGAATTTCATTTTTCCAAAAAATTTCAGAATTCCGAAATATTGTTCCTGTTTTGAAAAATGATCGGTACTTTAAATTTTTGTTTTTGTTTAAAATAAATAAAGTTCTCATTTTCTCAAAAAATCTTTGTGTTTTCTAAAATTGTTCATATTTTCTAAATAAAATTGGCTTTCCAAAAAATTTCTAAACTAGACAAATATTCTTGTTGTCATGAAATGTTCACAAATTCAAAACAATGTTTGTGTTTAATAAGTCACATTACCTAAATTGTTCTGAATGTTCAAAGTTTCCGTTTTAATAAATTGTTAACAAATTTGAAAAGTATTCATGTTTTTATAAAAGATCCGTTTTTTCAAAAAATCTTCTCATTTCAAATTTTTCTTGTATTTATTTCAAAATGAACAGAATTTTCAAAAAAATATTTGTATTTTTGAAATATTGTTGGAATTTTAAAAAATGTTCATGTTTTCAAGAATATCGGTATTTCATAATTATTAATATATTTTTAGAAAAGTTTGAAAAAATAAAAAATGTTTCAACTCTAACGTTGTAGTATGTTTTTAAACATTCATGCTGGCCACTGGTTTGCAGGACCTGTTTGTTTGAGTGGCTAGGAGCACATGGTCGAGTTTTTGAAATCGTGAGTTCGATCCTGCAACTCGTTGTTTTTTTTGGATTTTTACTTGCGCCTTACAAACACATGTTGTTTTGGTGCCTGGCAGTGGGCTGGCCCAGACGCGAACCGTTGTGCGTCTCATGCACTGTTTGACGATAAAAGGGAATTTGCTGGTTAGTTATAATTGAAAAAAATTATGGACGCATGCCAATAAAAGAGAATATGTTGGTTTAGCTTTAATGAAAAAAAAACATGGGCACACGAGCACTAAAATAATCAAAAATAATAAACCCTGATAAAGAAGGGACTGCCTAGTTACGCACTGATTATGCTAATGAAACGGGATTTATATGCTGTAATTAGTATTCCATCCGGTTACACTGTCATAGGATAGAGTGGACGGAGCAATCGTGCCTCGAAGGTCGTCGCGCAGCCAACAAATGAGGAGGCAGCCACAACCCCAGCTCGTACCCGCAGAAAAAAGGCACGAGTTGGGTGGTTGTTGCCACACCGACCAAACCCACCACTATCAAGATCTCGTGGGCCAAACGTGACCCGCGAGAAGACCGAAGCTCCTTGCTCTATAACCCCACTGCTACAGAGATCGTCTTTGATGGACACATCAATTATCTCTCTCGTTGCTTCTCACAAAATAATATCTGTCTCGTTGCAATGCATGGGCATATGTGCTAGTATAACTTACAATGAGTACACTCAAGTTGGCAAAGGGTGTGATGTTGGCCTCAATCGGATATTAGTATTTGAAGCGGCAATGGAGAACATACAATCAGCCATGAAGTATACCGCTTTAGGAAACAACATTATCTTCCCCAGTTGCTTTCATTTTATTTCATCACAGTGGAGTTCTACTTCAACAGCCTAGTATGTTTTGTCCCTCCCTCCCTCTCTTGTGCATTGCATTGTAACTTCACCTTACTCAAATACATCTTTTATGTGGATTAGTTTAGCACCAATTACGAGTCCTATTATTCTCACGAGTCCATATTTTGTACATTATCAACTATATGTGTTTATATTTTTTTTCCGTGGGCAGTTGAATTTGGTTCTTAGTGGTCTACATGAAGTTATCCTACTTAAACGGAGGCTAAGAATATGAAGTCGTTAGAAAGTTCCCTTGCATCCCATTCTTTTATTCAACTTGGATTGCTTATAGGATTGCCTATGGTGATAGAACGCAGGCTTGAAAAAGGTTTTCGAGCAACTGTCGTGAGTTCATCCTAATGCAACTGCAAGCTACTTTGTTTTTTTTTCACATTCTCTCTTGGAACAAAAGTGCACTACTAAGGACGCACCCTTCTTCATGGAGGCGCTAAATATCGGTCGACATGACTTTTTTTTGCTTTTCATGCAAGCTTCATAGATAATTGTCAACTATACTACCAAAGTCACTTTGCCAAAGAGTTTGAGTTGGTGTTTCTTTTGACAGTTTACCATGTCTTGATGAGATCACTAATGACCCACAAATATCAGGGATCAATCGTAGTCTTTTCAATAAGTAAGAGTGACGAACCCAACGAGGAGCAGAAGGAAATGACAAGCGGTTTTCAGCAAGGTATTCTCTACAAGTGCTGTAAGTAGTGATAACAGATAGTTTTGTAGTAAGGTAATTCGTAACAAGTAACAAGTAACAGTAGTAACAAGAGTGTAGCAAGGTGGCCCAATCCTTTTTGTAACAAAGGACAAGCTGAAAGTACTTATTATAATGAGCAAAGGGTTCTCGAGGACACATGTGAATTCTTGTCTAGTCACATTCATCATGTTTAGTTGATTTGCGTTCACTACTTTGATAATTTGATATGTGGGTGGACCGGTGCTAGGGTGATGTTCTTACTTAAACAAGCAACCCACTTATGATTACCCCCTTTTGCAAGCATCCACAACTACGAAAGAAGAATTAAGATAAATCTAATCATAGCATGAAACATATGAATCCAAATTAGACCGTTACGGAATAGTACATAAACTAGGGTTTAAGCTTTTTCACTCTCACAGCCCATCACCTACTTATTACTCTCCAATGACTTACCCTAGGCCCAAACATGGTGAAGTGTCATGTAGTCAACGTTCACATGACACCATTAGAGGAAGAACAACATACATATCATCAAAACATTGAACAAATACCAACTTCACATAATTATTATAACAAGACTTCTCCCATGTCCTCAGAAACAAACGAAACTACTCACAAATCATGTTCATGTTCAAGATTAGAGGAGTATAATATATGATTAAGGATCTGAACATATGATCTTCCACCAAATAAACCAACTAGCATCAACTGCAAGATGTAATCAACACTACTAGTAACCCATAGGTACCAATATGAGGTTTTGAGACAAAGATTGAATACAAGAGATGGACTAAGGTTTGAGATGGGATGGTGCCGGTGAAGATGTTAATGAAGATTGATCCTCCCATGATGAGAGGAACATTGGTGATGTCGATGGCTTCGATTTTTCCCTCCCGGAGGGAAGTATACCCAGTGGAATCGCTTTGCTAGGGAGGAAATGTGCTCCTACCCAGGTTCCGCCTCGAGACGACGCTTCATCCTGAAAGTCTTCTTTTATTTTTTTCTAGGGAAAAAGGCTTCATATAGTAGAAGGAGGGCACTGTAGGGCTACTGTGGGCCTCACAAGACATTAGGGCACGCCCTGTTGTCTTATGGACAACAGGTGGCTCCCCTTCGGTAGATATTCATTTCAGTACTTTTTATATATTCAATAAAAAATCTCCGTGAAGTTTCAGGTCATTTGAAGCTCCAGAGAATAGCTATCTATGTTGTAGCTCTTTTAAGTCTAGAATTCCAGCTGCCGACAATCTCCCTCTTCATATAGATCTTACAAATTAGGAGAGAAAAGACATTAGAATTGCTTCATAAAGTGAAATAAAGACAAAAAAACACTATAAATAACAGTAGGAAAACATGATGCAAAATGGATATATCAATCACGAATGCTCAGTATACATGGACTGAGCTAGATGAATACATAAGTGTACGGATGTACACCCATTAAATCTGTTTTAAAAGGTGTAGTATGTTTTTAGCTTAAATTTGTACGTGGGTGTTCCAAAAATGAGTAATATCTGAAGCAATCCCTCACATATGGTTAAATTTGTACTCTAGAATTTTCTACGGATATGCTTTCCTAATCAAAGAGTGCAACCACTAGTACGATATTTGTTAAAGCATATGTTTTAGAGATATGTAATATATAATTTACACAAGTATAGAAAACTAATTTTTTTGTTGCAAAGTACAAATATATAATAATTAATATAATTAATAGTTAACTTTGTTATGTTGTAAGTATGCCAAATAAGTAAAGAAAAAATATAATCCTTAACATGGTAGTATGGTAAGTATAAATTTTAGTATAAATATGTATATCAAGAGGAGCAGGTGATTGGCGAGATTGAATTGGTGACTTGAAAAAAAAATAGAGTTATGTACACTCAAATTTGAAATGTTGGATTGTTGAGAATGTACATGTATGTCACTCGGTGCCGAGTTCTAGAATTCTTGAAGCATTTATCTCTTTACACGTCTTTGTATATTAATATGCACTTGTATATGACACTTACGCATATGACGAAAACAAAATTTTGCAAATCTACTTGCTTTTGTGGGTGGTGGTTATTATCGTCGTTGCTTTTGTCAAGGTACATTTTATCTCAAAAACTCACCGTGTTCTAGATAATAAGGTTTCTTACTATGATGGTCTTCTTTTGAATATACTGACATTTGTGCAAATAGTTGCTGCAGCTTGTGAATTGGGTTAGCCATCATTTACGCGGTCACCCGCTTATGTTGAGGCTTACGAAATTGTCGGTATTTGTATCAATCATGCCTTCCTTGATGTATATCTCATGGCTCTGCAAATTTTCCGTAATGGATTTCATCAATTGTTATCTTGCACCCGTACCAGCTCTTTGGGGTCTACTCCTTGTAAGTATCATGATTTATTGGTACCTTTATCAGTTATGCAATGCTATCATCATTTTTCATGATTTTGACTGATTATCATCCATCATTGTACATATTGTTTAGGATTGAAGCCAAAAGTTGAATGTTATCCTATATGAGAGCTTGTACCAATCGTCGCCCACACTTACGACTACATTATGGGTACTTTGCTTTTTGTTGCGGTTGCTATACCAGCTTGGATGCCTGGTGTCTCAGTGTCCAAAATGTGTTTTCCCAACAAGTTAAGCATGTCCGATAACATTTTCGACCCTTGTGCTCTTGTACATACGTAGGTTCTTGCATAAACTAACTAAAAGGCTATTTCCATAGGATCATATTTTGTTTGGATAGATTCAGGGCCGGACCTAGGTCACGACAAAAGGTGTAGGGGGGCATGTGCCCCCCCAAGGCACTTCACCATCTTGTACTCATTAAATAGTTGTTTATGGTTGAGTACATGTATCTTGTAATCATCATTTGCATCATACAATCACATATGTTAGGCCCGGTGTACCTTTCGCACTAGGGCCTCCATAATGCTAGGGTCGGCCTGGATACATTTGTGCAATCTGTATAATTATTTGTTTCAGTTGCTGGCTTGTTGTTTGAGATATATTTGTATATTTATCTTAGTAACCAAGGATCGCCCCAAATATTGAATTTTTTCTCCATCCCCAGTTCTCTAAATTAATCCCTTTTCAGCAACATCTTTCCTTCCAGTATATCTCCTTGCATGCCATGGACACCATCCTCTCCTTCCACCCTTGAATCTTCTTCCAAATTATTTCTGTAAATTTCTCGCTGAACATGACTTAAAATTATTCCTTTCAGTGCTCATCTTTTGGTTCAGCATTAATTTCTAGCACCTCCGAGACTTCTTTTATGCACTGAGTAATAGTGTTCTCATTGAACATGGTTGCAATATTTTCTTTTTTTATGTGTTGTCCTAACAGGGACTCTTAGAGACTTAAAATTTCTTCATGGTGGTGCTCGCCACATCTCCTTAACTCTCAGCAACATTGTATCAGATTTCGCACTATAGACTCATGCCTCTACCAGGCTCATGTAATCTTGACCAAAACCCACTCTGGTTAAATTTTTTGAGTAATATATTCAGGTGGGGACGCTCTTGCATCGGTCATTGTTCAGAAACATAATACCACACTTTCTATGGATAGCTTGATAAGAGTCTAAAACAGGGGACAAATCTAAAACAAGGACATAAACTTATGCATAGGACAAACAAAGTCTTACATTGCCAGTTAACTTACAAGCCTCTAAAATTTAAAAGTTGTGACAGTAAACGCTATATCAATGTATGCGTCATTTTTCAGTATCAAAATGCTGCCCTAGCTGTGGCACGTGCTGCCTCACGCCTCATCTGTGCTTCTTTCCCACTTCCTCGAAAATAGTGATACACGCGCTGCATGGATCCGATAATTTTGGTGGTCAGGTAGAAGTTCACTAATAGGCTCTTCAGAATCCACTGGATTGAAGCAAAGGTACTGAGATAAGTGAAGAGAAAGTATCACCTGAATGACCCACATGCTTAGTGACGACTCGAGGCAAAACATTGCGAAGCCAAGAAAGTAGAACACCTGCAAGACAGATTGTTATGGAAGACTTAAATATATTGTTTCCTAATATGGCAAATTATCTAACAAGATAACTTATAATGTTGACTCATGAGGTAATAAATGACTTGACTCACCCCCACTATGACGCTCTTCCCTATCAAGCTGATGGATGGGAAAATCCCTCTGCATGAACAATAAACAAGGTAAAGGAAAATATATTAGTTCTCTTACATAGTTGCTTCAAGTTGCGTTGGATGCAAAACTAGGAAGTGTCATCATAACATAAAAAATGGATTGTATAGAAGAATGAAGTTCTTGTTTGTTCATGGAAAGAGTTTTGAAAAAAAAAACCGAAGCTTGTTTTTACAATTGTAATTAAATGAAGTCTAAAGCATAATATCATATTTTTTTGCTGAGCTGACACAAGAGTTGCCCGTCATTATATTAAGAAGAAAAGAAGATTGCAGAAATAGAGCATGCCCAAAAAGGGTCCCAACACTAACATAGAATACCAATAGTGCATGCGCGCGCACACACACCAGTCAATTCAAAAACATAAAAAAAGATGGCAGTCGCACTGACAAACCAAGCAAACAAAGACCAAGGCCAAATAGACTCAAACTCAAAGGCACCGAAAAAACACTAAAGAGGGCTTCCTTTGTGATCTCTTGTACAAGTCGATTGACGCGAGGATTCCTTCCTAGAAAACACAACAATTACGGTATTTCCAAAAGAACCAGGAAACTAGCATATGACCAAAGGGTGGAATTCCTTTTTCTCATAATGTCATAGCGAAACATGTCTTAACAAAGTAAAAGTACTTGCTGAAAACTCACGTTAGTGATTTTCCCACAAACAGAATTGAAGGAGAAATAGCTGCGTACACACAGAAAGCAATATGAACCTGTTTTGTGGAGTCAGAAATAACAAATAGTGAGCTTATTATCCCAAATAAACAAGTACATAATATGATACAGTGAACTGCAGTTTTTGCATCAACTTCATAGGTTACTTACCAAGTAGAACAGAAAAAACCATCCAAATTTCAAAGCACTATCATTCCTGTAATATGAGTTGTAAACAAAAAAAATCCACCCAGAATGATGATCTATTATTATTTTCCATGTATAAAAAATCTAAATTTTTCATCAATACTAAAGTTGCAGATGTACAAGATAAAATGTACCTCATGGCGCGGTAAAGTGGTCGGTACCACAGATAGTAGGCACCTGGGCAACCAAGAATAAAGTAGATGACCGCAAGAAACCAGATCTTGGGACCTATTCAAATAAAATTCAGTTAATGATGCATATAGCACCTAGGTTTTATGCTATAGATTTTCACAATGAAATTTGTATGCTATACAATATGCACCTTCCCCTTTAATCCAAGCAGCAGTAACACAGACGATGTTCCAAAATAGGCAAATGACCAATCCTACCATGAGACAAGAAAATACTTAACCTTGCCAAAATGAGTAAAAACCTGCATTATCACTGATGCATGATGGCCGCTAAACTATTGGCTTCCTCTCTAGTTTTATTAAGCTGGCAGAATGTAATTTTGAGAAAATGTCATAGACAACATACCCAAAAGTGATGCAAAGGCAACATACTGTGTTCTTTGAAGATGCACGGGTATCTCATTGTTGATATCATGATGAATGATGGGGAAAAATGGAGGCCAGTTTTTCACTTCTATGACAACGCCAGCTGCAAAACAAAGAAGGGAATTCACTAAAAAAAGAAGAAGAAAAGCAACCCTAAATTACAGGATGGTACCCAGAAGAACAAAGGAGAGAGAAAAAAATAGACTGAGAACAGAAGCTCCACCTCGTGCTGCAGCTTCTTCCCTTCTTCTAATTTCCTATATGGAACAAACGAAGGTTCAACACATCTATTTCTATTATATACTATATGCACAATACGAAAGAAAATAGAGAGATCACTAGAAATTAAAAAAAAGACAAAACATTTGACCATTGATTTGGTGAACCATTTTATAGTTATGGATCATAATAATTAGGTTTTTTCAATAACTATATCTAAACATATCAGTTAAATCAACATAACTACCTTTAACAGATCACAACTATCAAATATTTATAATTGTGTATAAAATGATCACAACCATAAGATTTTCATAATTGTCCTAAAGTGTCAAAACAATTATATCTTTATAACCATAACTAAACACAATGTGGCTATTAATTTTTTATAATTTTACCTAAATAGATTGTTGCCGCTAGACATGTTATCTATAAACGATCGAGCGTCTAGCTCTAGAAACCTAGATTTTTAATATCACGGAATGATCTAGTATCATGAACTAACAACCTACCAAGACTCAAGATCAAATCTTCAGTTATATAAATGTATTAGTCTAAGATTATGTACAAAAAACATAAACTTTTTTTGCAGCCAGGCAGGACAAGTGATTATTTTGATAGAGCATGAGCATAGAGCGCAAGAACAAAACTGAAAGCAAACTAACCAAAGTCTAAGCTGTCGAAAGAAAAGAAATAAGAAAAAAGGTCATATGTCCATGTGCAATGGCAACTATTGCAATTCGAGGGCTGAGCCCGACCAAGAACCAACAATTTGCTCCATTGAGTATATAATCTTGAATATATTGTTTGTGTAAATATAATAGTAACAACAACAACAACAACATATTTATGTGTGTCAAAAAGTAAACACAACTAATGACTTTCCACCACGATTGTGCAGGACACCTGTCCGGTTATATAAAAATCAATATACGGGAAATAAAATAAGGCAGTGCGGTCTATTTGAGTTGTTATCTAGATACCTTCTCTCGCCTGCTTAACTCAGCCTCCTTCGCCAGAAGCTCCTTCTCCATTGTCTTCATGTCCTTCATATGATCAACGAGCAAGTAAGATGAGCTTAATTGATTCATTTTTGGAAGTTACATCAAACAAAGTATTTAAACCTCAATCAAATATGACTACCTTGCTTGTGTGCGGGGAGGCAAAGTCATTGTAGAAGTCAGCTGGCTCTGGAGGAAGAGGCGAAAGGCGGGTGCTGCTAGGAGGACTAGGCCATGGTTGCTGCATCAAGAGGATGAAACTTTCATGTGATATGACCGGCCAGACGGGAGCACTTACATTCTTTTTGTTAGGAACATGTTATGCACTACAAGTTCACCGTTGCATAGAGTGAACCGCCGGAATAACCGGATTGAGCAGCCGGTGCTTCTGTTGTAGCCTTGTCCTGGTACAAGTGGAGATGACTCGGTAAAGTTACATGGAGAACACCAACTAGTCAGTATCGCTCATTTATTTGATAAAGGCAGTCTTTATTGATTCAATATGTCATCGGAAGAAATAATAACTGATGCGTTGGTGAGGAACTAGCTTACTCTGTTCTAAAATCTCATTTTCTCCAAACCAACCAATAGCATTTAGTTTGTCCAACCTTTTCTTATTTCTATTCAAGTTCTATTGGCAAATGCACACGTATCTCTTGAGGTTCGTCAAAACAAAAAGAAACTATCAATGGATATTTCTTGAGTTTTTTTCCAAAAATAAAGAAGTATTCTCTTAGCATTTACAAGAAGCACCTATGTATTCCAAGGGCAAAATCAACAAACAAATTTGTACAAGGTGTATGTAAACCATATATGCACAATCCCCGCAAAAAAACATGTATGTACACATAAATATATGAAGTGTGTCCTAATAAACAATTGATTATATGTACATAACACACACACACACACACACACAACGGTTCATTAGGTCACAATTGAATAAATCGAGAGAAACATGCACATTCCTAGAAAAGTGTAATTAGTGAGAAAAGTGTAAGTTGCACTTTTCACTAAACTAAAGTTTTATTTTCCTAAATCTATTGGGACTTAAAAACTCTTGGTCAATTCAAATATAAAAAAAACTAGATATAAGTTGGCACCAGGCCTAACTTGGTTGGGTATATAAATGTATATGCAATCCAGATTCATTTCGAGCCTTATTTGCTCAAACATGGGTTTGTATTTTGTAATTATCTGATACGAGAAAAGAGACAAGCAACCTACGCCGATTATGCTTTTGTTGTTGTTGTTGTTGTTGTTGTTGTTGTTGTTGTTGTTGTTGTTGTTTATAATGCCGATTACAACGTAGGCGCACACACGTATGCACTCACATCACTACACACACATGCCCTCACGCATAACCTACTGAAGATCGGATCGGACTTGCGGATCTTCAAGACTGATAGATGCAAGCAATTGACAATCGGTATATATACTCAGTCTTTTACGCTGATATGATACTTTATGTACTAACACTTTGTTTCTTTCTTTTTGGCCCGTTTAATAAGTCGAGGGTACAAAATCTGCTCTCTTCCTTCTTTTCGAAAAAATATAGGTTCATGTCCGCTTCTCGAACCGCAACACATTATTTTGTCTTTCCAATACACTCCCTCAATTTCTTTTTTTGCATATAAGATCTGTTTGAAGTCAAGCTTCGTAAAGTTTGACCCAATTTATATAACAAAATATCAACATATGCAATACAAAATTTATACAATATGAAAATTAATTTCACGACGCGTCTAGTAATATTGATTTTGTATTGTAAAACAATAAGATCTACCAGGACTAGCCCTTGGTGGTTTATTTCTATAGAAGGAGCACCTAAGACACAGCTGACGAGTCCAAGACTCGAGCAGCGAGCACACCCGCTCGGCTAGCCACCCGAGCGAGCGACCCTCGGTACTCGATTTCGTACTGTGAACATTGATATTTGTTTTTCTATAAAGTCGGAGAAACTTTATGAAGTTTGACTTTGGATAAAACTTATATACAAAGTAAAAAAACTGGGGAAAGTACTTTGTGGTTTTGCAGGAGCACTTGTAAACCAAGCATGCAACATCCTAACAACAGAAGCAGTATTGGCCAACAGAGGGTGCATTCTTCGCAAAAAAAAAAAAAAACAGAGGGTGCATCCGGGAAAAAGAAGCAACTCATGAAGGTTCAAGGAGTAAAACAGGAGGTAAACTGAAAAAAAAATAAACAAGCAGTATTGGTGACTGAGTTAGATGAAACAGGTGGGGAGGACTAGCCGACTGGAGCTCGCCAGCGACCTTACCGCGAAAGGGTTGACCTCGTCGGCACCGCTCTCGTCGAAAGGGTTGTCGTACCTCGTCCTCCCCGCCATGGATCACCCCTCGCTCACTTCTCGTCTCTCCTAGCTTTCCCCTGCTTTTCCTCTGCTTCTGCCTGAGCGCAGGTGCCAGGGGAGAGACGAACGAGCAGCGGCCTGTATTAGACGGACCTCAACTACTCCTCGCTTGTTCCAGACAAGGAGCAGTTGGTCTTTGCAAGGAGTTGCATGCATCATCACTTCTAGAACTAGAACGGGGAGCAGTATAGTATAGTGTACTACTTCCTCAGTCCAATAATATAAGAGCATTTCTGATGTTACACTAGTGTCAAAAATGTTTTTATATTATGAGACGGAAGTATAGTACATATGAAACCATGGAAATTCCTTGTTTCAAAAAGGAAAAAGAAACATGGGAAATCTTAGCTAAGTCTGTGTGTTGATTTTGTCCGGCCGCCGTGTTTACTTTTTATTGCCTTCGAACGAACGGGCCTCTTTCTTGCTTCTCTCCTAAAGAGCAAGCACGACTTTCTTTGCCGCCCTATCCACGCTAACTTGATAGCGACGGTGTATAGTAAGTAGTATATCTTCCGTTTACACGAACGATCGGTATGCAACAAGCTGCCGGGAAATGACACGCTCGCAACTGGCAACATCAGAAAAGGAAACTAGCAACATCAGAAGGCATACACTGGACCTTTTCTTCTTCCAATTTCTGCGTCTAAGGATTTCTTCTTCAGATAATAAATAAAAAGGAATACTACTCACAAAAATAATAAGTCACTCTTCGGTTGTGATCAACTATAACCCGGACTGTCACACACAAAAGACAATAATCAATCCACATGCTTGATCCTCTCCCTAGACCGGAGGAGCCATGGCGAGCAGGGATGTCGAAGCTCAAAACGATGGACGCCGCGATGCCGCGTCAGGCCTCATCTCCGCCTCCTTCCCGCTTCCGCGGAAATACCGGTATACTCTCTGCAAGTAAGTAACAGCAAAGGTTTTCAGTGCAGAGGCCGCCACCTTTTGGTTTTTGCCCAATAGGAAATCTTTAGATGCAGCAGCCTACCTGCATGACCCATATGCTTAGCAGCCCTTCCAGCACAAACAAAATGAAACCAAGGAAGTAGAATATCTGGAAAAAAGTTTAACAGTGAGCTCAGTTCGATTAATGTGTGGTGTGGATGTTGAAAGGGGCCAGTGGTTGGTTCCAAACTGGTGTAATTTTTGAACTTATATCACTCCCCGCAGCTAGCCCTTGTCTGAAGAATATGACAGAGTAACGCTTAATGTTCAGAGTTAACCATCTTTTTCCACGTCCCAGGCTAGGATAATGAAACTAGTAGGTTCCCCTCAAATTTCAGTTTTGATGAAGTGTTCTGTTTGTCACAATGGTAGAAATACATTGATATAATATCCACTCACCCCAATCGTAGCACTGTATCCTATCACGCTCAGCGCTTGAAAAATTCCTCTGCAAATCATAGGAGAAGACAAATAAAGTGAGCCTCAGGTCTAAGTAATACAGTAAGAATTACAAAGTATGACATTGATCTCTGATAAGTAAGTAGACAAATGAGAGGAACTACAAAGTGGTCTATTCTGCAATGAAAATACAACTCTTTACACCACTTTGTTCAAAATGCAGAATAGCATAGTATTGTATTATTTATTTGATCTACTAATAAATAAGTTGGACAACAGTTTCCAATATTCAGTATCTACCTTTTCAAGGGAAAATGTAATTTTATTCACAAAAGATATTATGTACACCAGCAAGATAACTTACGCCAATGAGCGTCCCAAGAACAGAATTGATGGCGCAACAGACGCGAATATGCAGAAACAAATGTGGAACTGCAGATTGAACAAAAACATGAGATATCCCACTGAAACAAGTACATAATACAAGGATCTAACATGGATTCAAAGTTATCCATCTTGCACAGTAAACTTACAAAATAGAACATGAAGAACCATCCATATCTGAAAGCACTCTCTTTCCTGGTGAAATTATGACCATATCAAGTGGTGAGCAAGAGATTTAACCATGCACCAGAACTAGTTGAAGACATTATAGCAGTTTATCAAAAAGAGAAATAAAGTACCTCATCGCGCGATAGAGAGGTCGGTACCACAAATAGTAGGCACCTGGGACTCCGGTAATAAAATATATGATGGCCAGGAACCAGATCTTAGGACCTGCATCTGCTCCTGCATGTTGAAAAATAACGAAGATTAACTAAAACAACACAAACAGATGAGTTCAGATCATGTTTTTAACTATATACATGAACATTCCTAAAATATATATCCAAACATTGATAAATAAACGAAGTTTATCCGAACATACTTTCCCTAGCTGAAATCCAGAAAGCAGTGACACATATAAAGTTCCAGAAAAGGCATATGATTAAACCTGCATGGAAAATCTAGACCTGGTTATTCTGGAACTAATAGTAAATCAGAATATATATATTTTAAATAGCTTTTGTATCTGCTGGTTGTGTACCTAGGAAGCGATGCGAATGCAACATATTGTACTCGCTGCAAGTGCACGGGTATATCATTTGAAATATCCACATGGATGACAGGAAAGAAGGCAGGCCAATTTTTAGGCTCTATAAGAACTCCGGCTGTGTATGATCAACAGAGAAACGATGAAGAAGTTATGCTGAGTTTCACAGGGATTGATTGTATAGCAGTACTATTTGAGTATGATCAAGTTAAAGTTTACCTCTTGCAAGAGCATCTTCCCTTCTTTTTATTTCCTAGAGAAAAAAATTAGAGAAAGACATACTACAACTTAGTAATAAATGTAACCGAAATAAAAATATAGAACTACATATACGTGTGAAATCCAGCTGCATACTTAATACAAAAGCAATGCCAAGCCAAGCTTGATTTTATCAAGTACATACTTGTTCTCTCTTGTTCAGCTCAGCCTCTTTAGCCAAAAGTTCTTTCTCCTTTTTCTTCAGGTCCTATGTTTGTAGGCGGCATTATCAAAATGATATGCGGGTGTTATATAAAAATAAAAAACGAAAACAAATGAAATAACAATAGAGAATTGGAACTGCAAGGAAACTAATTAATGAGATGAAGTGTAACTCTAGATTCCAGTACTAACCTAGTAATTTGGCTTAACTGAAAAATTAGTCAGTACTGTCAAATTTCCCCCAATATACTAGTTCTCGTTAGATGGATTCTCTAGTAAGTTAGTTAGTTGTGCAGAACTTGATTTTTATAGTTTTCTTGTATTTCAATCTTGCTGTAACAATCCTATTGGCGTAGGTTGATGATCGTGTAAGCCACAACAGAGGCGATTCCTATACTAACCAACATAAAAATACGCGTGCGGCCTCCTACGGGACGTGAGAACGCTTCCTAAACCTTTACAATTATTACTGTGAAAGATCTTTTACTAGTTAAGATACTTATTTCGGGAAAAGATGGTACTTGGGTAGAACTTATAGAATTAATTTATTATGTTCAAATACACATATCCAAGCTTGAGATATTTTGAACAACTCCAAAACAAAAGACAAAAGCACCATCACGCACATCCAATGCAGGAAATTGTTCAAAATATCTCAAGAAGTTCATTGTTGCAAACAACTCAAGAAGTTCATTGTTGACCAAAATTTAGAAAGAAGACCGAAGAAGTTCAGATACCTTTTGCGTATCAAGAGGCATATTTACAGGTGCACCGATGTCATTGTAGAAGTTAACAGGTTCATGAGGGAGCGGGGTCGGGCGTGGTTGCTACATAAATACAAAAAATATGTCGTCAGATCATGATACAGTTAGGTAGATCGAGCTACAACAAAGGATAGTATGAAATGTGCAGATGTAGTTTGAGAATCATCATAATAGTAATAAATTTGTTGCTTCATAAGTACTCTCTCCGTAAACTAATATAAGAGTGTTTAGATCACTATTTTAGTGATCTAAATGTCCGTAATTAGTATCTAAACACTCTTATATTAGTTTACAGAGAGGAGTAGTTCATTCTACTTGGCAAGCAACAAACAATTAGGATTGCTCTTGTGGATTTTTGTACCGAGGAAGTATCGGACGAAACTCCTCATCAGTTCAAGAATGAACGTACCGAGAAAGGGTTGACCTCCATCTCGACCTCCTCGAAGGGGTTGTCCTGCTGCCCCCACTTCCCCGCCATCGATCGAATCCACCACCTTCGGTCTCTCTCTCCTTCCGCTCTCGTGTCTCTCTCTGCTTTGCTAGCTAGCCGACCCCGGTAAATAAAAGAGCAGCAGGCTGGCTGCTACTGGCTAACTCATCAACTGGAAATTACACCCTGCCGTCCCTGCATCTGCATGAATGAAGCTAATTAACTGAGCACCCCCGGCTTACACGGTACGTAGGACGGCCTCGTTTTTTAATAGCTTGTCATTGTGCACAACGCCGTCTGGTAGCGGCGGAGCTTCGTAGGCATGTACAGGGACGTAATGTGCACTGGGCGCCGGCCGGCCGGGCCTGCGGTGGCGCACCTATTGCTTGGCGCACAAGTGGCAGCTGCTGCATAGGCTCAAGGTGGAGTAGCCAACTTGCCTCCCCTTCACTGGACACACTAGACTCATATTCTTAGAGAAGCATCCACGATAACTTTCTACTCCCCATTCAAGTTGTTGGATGTCAAGAAGACTTCTGTGATGATCCGAACTCTCAAGGGCACAAAAGTCTCTGTGCGTATGTCGTATTTGTTGAAATATGAGATGGGCCTAGAGCCCATATGACAATTTCAGATTTAATCTCTAAGAGCCCATGTAGGTGGCATGACAAGGTGGTGGAAAGTTTAGTCCCACCTTGGAAGTGGAAGGAGAGTTGGAGTGGTTTATAAGGGACTCTCTCCCTCATGCTATTGGAGCTTGAGAAGAGATGAGGCCCTCGCGCCTCCTCCTCCTCCGCTCGCCTTGTGACGCATCTCCGCCTCCACGCCCGCATTGTTCCTCTGCTTTGCTGCTGCATGGCGCTCAAACCACGCCTCTCCGGATCCTGCACGGGGAGAGGCGGTGGGTTTTGGGTAGCGACTACGCTTCGTTCATCTACGTCCGCACCACCATGTCGACCGACGCCGAACGTGCCGCAGCTGAGAAGGCCGAGGATGCCGCGGCTGCTGTCACCGCCACCGACACCGCATGGCCTATTGGAGGGTATACATCGCTTATCCCTCGTGTTTCTTTCTGTTGTAGCAGTACTAGCGATGTGCGTAGATGTTTCTACTATATGCGTAGTACATGCTTTGTTAGATCGTAATCAGTGTGTTATCAATGTTGTTCATGTCATGCTCATGATTTATTCATGGATTAATTTAATCGAAAAACTGCCTATTTTCTTATCAATCCAAAAACCTAATGTGTGTAGGAGTTTTTGAATTCTGGTTTTTGCTGCTGCATGAAACCGTCACCGTTTACGGGGCGTGCTTTAAGCGTTGGCAGACTAAAACCACCTTATGGCTCATGGCCATGAACGTGTTACAGGTGGCGGTGTGACTCCCACGAGGAACGATCGCTCCTGAGCAGGAGAAAGGCGTTCAAGGAGGCCACCGTGGTGTTCCTCGGGGCAGTTACTGGCGTGATTGGAGATAAGCTGGTTGATGCATATTTACATATGCGGTCTGCCAAGGACTTGTGGGAGGCGCTCGAATCTAAGTTCGGGGCTGCCGGCTGGGGCGAGATGTATATTATAGAGCAGTTCCACGATTACAAGATGGTTGAAAACCGTCCTGTATTGGAGCAGGCTCATGAGATAATATGCATTGTTAAGGAGCTTGAGCTTCTTAAGTGCGAGTTACCGGGCAAGTTTGTCGCGGGCTGCATAATCGCTAAGCTTCTCAATTCACGGAGGAACTTTGCCACCACTCTGAAACATCGAGGCGTGAATTCTCTGTGGAGGATGTCATTGGCCATCTGAGTGTTGAGTAGAATTCAAGGGCAAAGGACTCGCATACGGAAAAAGGGGTCGAAGGAACTTCATGGCCAATATGGTGCATCGGAAGAACTCCAATTCCCACAAGCCCAAGGGAAAGAACGGTGTCCAACAGTGCCGACTTTAAGAAGAAGGGTAAGAAGACCTTCAAGAAGAACAAGAAGGATGAGGGCTGCTTTACTTGTGGTTCATTGGAACATTGGGCCAACAAGTGCCCAAACAAGTATAAGAAGCAAGGGCAGGACTCCAAGTCTGTCAATATGATTGTGAGCAACAATGAGAGTGGTGCATCCGGATGCAGTAATTTATTTGCTGTATTTTCAGTTTGGCCGTCCACCGATTGGTGGGTCGACACAGTGCAGGTGTTCATGTGTGTCTTGACATTTCATTGTTTTCTTCTTACCAGGCCACAGTCACGGGTGCATCTTGATGGGGAATGGCGCGAGTGCTTCATTCTTGGTGTTGGCACGGTCGATCTGAAGTTTACTTGGAAAGATCGTGCAGTGAAGAACGTGCAAGCATGTCCCCGCCATCAAGAAGAACCTAGTTAGTGGCTCGCTTCTATGTAGAGAAGGGTTTAAGTTGGTATTCGAGTCTAATAAATTAGTTATTCTGAAATATGGACTATTTGTTGGAAAGGGTTATGAATGCGGAGGCATGTTCCGCCTTTCTCTTGCAGATCTATGTAATAAAGTCGTGAACAATATTCATTTGAGTGTTAATGAATCTGAAGTATGGCATTCACGTCTTTGTCACATTAGTTTTGGTGTTATGACGCGGCTAGCAAAATCGAATTTAATCCCGAGTTTCACTTTAGCCAAAGGTTCTAAGTGCCATTCGTGTGTACAATCTAAGCAACCTCGCAAGCCTCACAAGGCAGCAGAGGAGAGACACTTAAGCGCCACGGAACTCATACATTCTGATCTTTGTGAGATGAATGGTGTGTTGACTAAAGGTGGAAAGAAATATTTCATGACTTTGATAGATGATTCCACTAGATATTGCTATGTGTATCTGTTAAATACTAAAGATGAGGCTCTACACTACTTCAAAATCTATAAGGCGAAGTTGAGAATCAACTTGAAAAGAAAATTAAACGAGTCGGTCAGATCGTGGTGGAGAGTACTTCTCGAAAGAGTTTGATGCCTTACATGCGGAACACGGTATTATTCACGAGAGGCGCCTCCCTACTCACCCCGGTCAAATGGGGTTGCCGAGCGGAAAAACCGTACTCTAACTGATTTGGTTAACGCCATGTTAGATACGTCGGGTTTATCCAAGGCATGGTGGGGGGAGGCTATAATGACATCATGTCATGTCCTGAATAAAGTTCCGACAAAGGATAACGAGATCACTCCTTATGAGAAGTGGACCAAGAGAAGGACGACACTCTCGTACTTACGTACTTGGGGCTGCTTGGCGAAAGTTAATGTGCCGATCCCCAAAAAGCGCAAGCTTGGACCAAAGACTGTGGACTGTGTTAATTTGGGCTACACTGTGAATAGTATTGGCTATAGATTTCTAGTAGTGAAATCTGAGGTACCTGACTGTTGGGGAACGTAGTAATTTCAAAAATTTTCCTACGCACACGCAAGATCATGGTGATGCATAGCAACGAGAGGGGAGAGTGTTGTCTACGTACCCTCGTAGACCGAAGCGGAAGCAATCACAACGTAGAGGAAGTAGTCGTCGTTCTCCTCGCGATCCAACCGATCCAAGCACCGTTACTCCGGCACCTCCGAGTTCTTGGCACACGTCAGCTCGGTGGCGCTCCTCGGGCTCGATCCGGCAAAGCTCCGGGGAGAGAGAGTTCCGTCGGCCTGACGGCGTGGTGACGATCTTGATGTTCTACCAACGCAGGGCTTCGCCTAAGCACTGCTCTGATTTGACCGAGGTGGAATATGGTGGAGGGGCACCGCTGCAGCTAAGGAGCGATCTCAAGGATCAACTTGTGTGTCATGGGGTGCCCCCTGCCCGTATATAAAGGAGCAAGGGGAGGGCCGGCCGGCCCTAGGAGGCGCGCGCCAAGGAGGGGGAGTCCTCCTCCTAGTGGGAGTAGGACTCCCCTTTCCTAGTCCAACTAGGAAGGAGGAAGGGGGAAGGAAGGAGAGGGAGAGGAAGAGGGAAAGGGGCCGCGCCCCCCCTCCTTGTACAATTCGGACTCCCCATGGGGCGCCACCTCTGGCGCAGCCCTCTCTCTCCCTCTTGGCCCAATAAGGCCCATTACTTCCCCGGGGTTCCGGTAACCCTCCGGCACTCCGATTTTCTCCGGAAACTTTCGAACCTTTCCGAGTCCGAATATAGCCGTCCAATATATCAATCTTTATGTCTCGATCATTTCGAGACTCCTCGTCATGTCCGTGATCACATCCGGGACTCCGAACTCCTTGGTACATCAACATACACAAACTCATAATATATCCTTCCTCGAAACCATAAGCGTGCGGACCCTACGGTTCGAGAACAATGTAGACATGACCGAGATACATCTCCGGTCAATAACCAATAGCGGGACCTGGATGCCCATATTGGTTCCTACATTTTCTCTGAAGATCTTTATCGGTCGGAACCGCATAACAACATACGTTGTTCCCTTTGTCATCGGTATGTTACTTGCCCGAGATTCGATCGTCGGTATCCAATACCTAGTTCAATCTCGTTACCGGCAAGTCTCTTTACTCGTTCGTAATGCATCATTCCGTAACTAACTCATTAGCTACATTGCTTGCAAGGCTTATAGTGATGTGCATTACCGAGAGGGCCCAGAGATACCTCTCCGACAATCGGAGTGACAAAACCTAATCTCGAAATCCGCCAACCCAACATGTACCTTTGGAGACACCTGTAGTACTCCTTTATAATCACCCGATTACGTTGTGATGTTTGGTAGCACCCAAAGTGTTCCTCCAGTAAGCAGGAGTTACATAATCTCATAGTTACAGGAACATGTATAAGTCATGAAGTAAGCAATAGCAACATACTATCCGATCACGTGCTAGGCTAACGGAATGGGTCATGTCAATCAGATCATTCAACTAATGATGTGATCCCGTTAATCAAATGACAACTCATGTCTATGGTTAGGAAACATAACCATCTTCGATTAACGAGCTAGTCAAGTAGAGGCATACTAGTGACACTCTGTTTGTCTATATATATTCACACATGTATTATGTTTCCGGTTAATACAGTTCTAGCATGAATAATAAACATTTATCATGATGTAAGGAAATAAATAATAACTTTATTATTGCCTCTAGGGCATATTTCCTTCACTGACATGAAGGTCGGTACAATTATGGAGTCTAAAGACGCTACATTCTTTGAGGACATTTTCCCCATGAGAGATGTACAAAGCACTTCTAGACAGGAATCTGAGGAGACTCCTGAACCTGCCATTCCGATGGAATATTATAATCAAACACATGATGAAAATCCTGAGGAGGATAATGAGGAATCCCTTGGTAGGGGCAAGAGACAAAGGATTGTAAAGACCTTTGGTGATGATTTCTTCATATACCTCGTGGAGGATAATCCCACTTCTATTTCGAAGCATATGCATCTCCGGTGACTCTTTGGAAGGATGCGGTCCGTGGCGAGATGGATTCCATCATGGCTAACGGGACTTGGGAGCTTCTTGAACGTCCTTATGGTTGCAAACCATTGGGATGCAAGTGGGTGTTCAAGAAGAAGCTTAGGCTGACGGTACAATAGAAAAGTACAAGGCTAGGCTTGTGGCCAAGGGCTACGCCAGAAAGAAGAAGAAGATTTCTTGACACTTATTCACCCGTGGCGGGCCGACCACCATTCGAGTATTACTCTCGTTGGCGGCTTCACACGGTCTTCTCATTCATCGATGGATGTTAAGGCGGCTTTCTGAGCGGAGAGCTAAAGGAGGAAATCTATATGCAACAGCACTGATGGCTTTGTGATGGATGGTCGAGGAAGGAAAGGTGTGTAAGTTGGTGAAATCTTTGTATGGCCTGAGACAAGCGCCTAAGTAATGGCATGACAAGTTTAATGAAACGTTGACATCTGTTGGCTTTGTTGTTAATGAGGCCGACAAATGTGTATACTATCGCTATGGTGGGGGCGAAGGAGTTATCTTGTGTTTGTATGTTGATGACATCTTGATATTTGGGACTAATCTCAAGTTGATCGAGGAGGTTAAGTCTTTCTGTCTCGTAACTTTGAGATGAAGGATCTTGGAGTGGCTGATGTTATCTTGAACATCAAGCTTTTGAGAGATGATGAGGGTGGGATTACATACGCAATCCCATTATGTTGAGAAGGTGTTGAGTCGTTTTGGATATTCGGACTGCAAACCATCTCAAACACCATATGATTGTAGTGTGCTGATTCGAAAGTCAAAAGGCACAGCTATAGATCAATTGAGATACTCTCAGTTGTTGGTTCACTCCGATTATCTAGCGAGCACAACGAGGCTCGACATCGCATTTGCTATTAGCAAACTGAGCCGATTGTTTCCAAACCGGGTGATGTACATTGGCGTGCTCTTGAGAGAGTTATGCGTTATCTGAAAGGTACTATGAACTATGGACTACACTATACCGGATACCCGTCGGTACTTGAAGGGTATAGTGATGCGAATTGGATCTCGATCTTTGATGAGATGAAGGCCACAACTGGGTATATGTTTACTCTTGGAGGTGGTGCTGTTTCCTGGAAGTCTTGCAAGCAAACGATCTTAACAAGATCGACAATGGAAGCAGAATTAACAGCATTATACACGTCGGGTGGCGAAGCAGAATGGCTTCGAGATCTATTGATGGACTTGCAAGTGGTTGAAAAGCCGGTTCCGGCCATCCTCATGAACTGTGACAATCAAACGGTTATTGTCAAGGTGAAGAGTTCAAAGGACAACATGAAGTCCAACAAACACATAAGAATGAGATTGAAAGCTGTCAGAAAATTGAGAAACTCCGGAGTGATAGCGTTGGATTATATCCAAGCGGCTAAGAATCTGGCGAGATCCCTTCACTAAAGGGCTATCACGTGTTGTGATAGATAGCGCATCAAGGGAGATGGGTATGAGACCCACATGAGTTGCCATGGTAGTAACCCAACCTATGTGATCGGAGATCCCGTGAAGTAGGACACAGGAAAACAAGCCGGTGGTGAACCGAGGAGAGTAATTTTACTAACCCACTCCGTTCGAGATGCAATACTTTCGGAAACTGTATGGTAGGATGACTCTTGTCTTAATGTGTTCCAAGGCTTATATGCATAAGCAAGATGCTATCCTACAGAGCGATCTTTGGAGGAACACACCTATATGAGCCCGACTGCTGGTCACAGTCTATGAGATTGGGGTGATCTCTAGCAAGCTCATGAACAGGCCAAGAGTGTGACTAATATTCTCCACCCGAGGGGTCGGCTTCGGTAGTCTCGTATCAGTGAGACTTGTGGTGAAACTTCTTGACGCCAAACTAACAATTCAAGGCATAGTCCATTGTTCAGTTGTGAAGGAGTGTAACTACTTGGTCTAGGTGGAGCTCAACCTTAATCGGTCTCCACTGAGATCTTTGGTATATCAAAAGCAGTGTTTGGAACAAAGGACAAACTGGGCCCCTGAGATCTGGTGGATTGTTGAAATATGAGATGGGCCTAGAGCCCATATGACAATTTCAGATTTAATCTCTAAGGGCCCATGTAGGTGGCATGACAAGGTGGTGGGAAGTTTAGTCCCACCTTGGAAGTGGAAGGAGAGTTGGAGTGGTTTATAAGGGACTCTCTCCCTCATGCTATTGGAGCTTGAGAAGAGATGAGGCCCTCGCGCACTCCTCCTCCTCCGCTCGCCTCGCCACGCCACGCCTCGTCACGACGCGCCGCGGGTTGCGGGATTGAGCCGAGCCGAGCTCACTCCTATGGGTTCAGCCCACGTCTCTCCACGCGCGGCCGCCCATATATATGTGGGGCGCTGCCAACCCTAGCCGTCACGAAAACAGAACGCATCTCCGCCTCCACGCCCGCATTGTTCCTCTGCTGCTGCTGCCGTCAGCGACTCCGTCTCGTTCACCGCGTACACGGTTGACGGGAGAGCAGGCCTCCGAAACCCCGCCTCTCCGGATCTGTCGCAGGGGAGAGGCGATTAGGTTTTTGGGTAGCGACTACGCGAATGCTCGCTTCTGTTCATCTATGTCCGCACCACCATGTCGACCGGCGCGAGCGATGCCGCAGCTGAGAAGGCCGAGGCCGACAAGAAGGCCGCCGAGGATGCCGCGGCTGCTGTCACCGCCACCGACACCGCATGTCCTATTGGAGGGTATACATCGCTTATCCCTCTCGTGTTTCTTTCTGTTGTAGCAGTACTAGCGATGTGCGTAGATGTTTCTACTATATGCGTAGTACATGCTTTGTTAGATCGTAATCAATGTGTTATCAATGCTGTTCATGTCATGCTCATGATTTATTCATGGATTAATTTAATCGAAAAACTGCCTATTTTCTTATCAGTACTAGGCCCCAGACACACTGCTAGCATAGCATACTCAGATTTCAAGATGTAAACATACGATCACACATCACAATACTACCGAAAATGCAACGATAATAGTAATACTTAGTGCAATGTCGCCCGTGGTCAAATTCATTCGTAACTCAAACATATAAGAACATAAAAGACACAACAATGAAGGTCGATGAGTCCACCAACGCCGCTGCCGGTTGAGTGGAGGCGGCTTGCGTCCCTAGCTTCAACGTTCAACATTCCTTTCATTCGTCATATATATTCTTCACATGACACGTAACAGGTGAGTACGTTGGCTACCTGCAAGCTATATTGAATCGAGCTCGATGGAACACACATAACAATAGGTCCTAATAGGGCTTCTAGGGTTTGTTTTGTGAAAAGCTAGTTTTGAAGCTTTGAAACACCGATCCTAGATTGCTTTATAAACTACTCCCTCTGTAAACTAATATAAGAGCGTTTAGATTATTAAAGTAGTGATCTAAACGCTCTTATATTAGTTTACGGAGGGAGTACAACACTAGATTTCCAATATATATGGCTGTGTGAATTCATTCTGAATTTAACCCGCACCTGATCTGTTAGTCATCAAGCAGTTTCCCTTCACCCGTAAATGCTGGGTGATCAACTCCCCGAAGACTACCAGCAAGCACTGTATTTGGTTCAACTGTTTAAAAAAACAAGACAACGAGATCTTTTGGCCATTCAGAACTTAGTAGCTTATATTACCTGTAACCAGGGGCACGACTAATCAATTAGGTCTGACATTCTCGTGAGGTTTCTAAACTTCCCCAGATGACCTAACCAACCCCTTTTGTCACTTTAGAACTGCACACACCAGATAGTTCACCCAAAAGCTCAAGCTGATGGGGAAAGATGGGCTATGCATTTATACGTCAACACTCCCCTCACGTGTCGCCCACATGCCTAAACGTGGAGCAAAAGTGGGCGGCAATTTAATTGCGCCAGCCGGGTCTTGAACTTAAGACCTCTTGGCTCTGATACCATGTAGAACTGCATGCACCAGACAGTTCACCCAAAAGCTCAAGCTGATGGGGAAAGGTGGGCTATGCGTTTATAAGTCAATAGTCACTCAGTAGGGAACTTTGCTTGGCGGGTAATCACGGATTCTCTGCCTACTTGGGTAAATAAACATAAGAGAACCTTGGAGACAACGGCTGTATGCCCGGTGTGTGGTTTGGAGCCTGAAGATAACTTCCACCCCTTGTGTCGATGCCCTAGAGCTCGGGAATTATGGTGGTTTATGTCGAATGTGTGGCAGTTGCCTGACATTGATTTGATCCAAAACACAGGCAAGGAGTGGCTATTTCATGAGCTGCAGCCTTTGCATGACACCTAATGTTGAGGATATCGCTTATCGTTAGCGTCTCGGTCAGCTGGGGATTAGAGATTAGTCGGAAATTGGCCGATTAATCGATTTTATCGGTCGATTATTAATCGGCCATTTTTTGCAAGTCCCAGGTTCCCAACACTAAAATATGCTATATTCAACACCAAAATAATATTGGACAGAAGTGTTACCTTGATTCCTTGCCTTTGAATCCTCGTATAATGAAAAACAAAATAGGATAATAGTACATATTGCGTAACAAGGTCCACAAGACACAAATAAACATAGTTTTCGCAAACATAGTGCTATGAATAGGCCTGATTTATCGGTAGATTCTCGATAACTCGCTTGTCATCGAGATAAATCGTCTCAAATGATAAACAGTGGGCTCTCGTCCCCTCCCTCCCGTACCCAGCGCCCGGGCGAGGCGGCCAGTGGCCCTCCCTCGCCCAGCCCCTCCTCCCACTCCCCTCCTCCGCCGCTGCCGTCGCTGGCGTGGCAGGTGTTGCCAGCAGCCTCGGGCAGCTGGCGGTGGCGGCCCTCTTCCTCTTCCTCGCGGTTCCCGGCTCGGGCGGCGGTTTCAGCGATGGTGCACCTCGGCGGTGGTGCTCGATGGTAGATCGGCCTTGAATCTGTGGCGGCGCGGTCCTTTGGCGGCGGTGGCGGTGACGGCCTGGAGTCGGCGGCGGAGCCTGAGCCAGATCTAGGCCCTTTGGGTCCGATCTGGTCGGCGGGCTGGTCTGCTTCCGCGGGTCTCCTCTGGCTGCTGTCGGGATGCGATCGTTGGGATCGGCGGCTCCACTGCGTCGGTACCAACACGGCGGCATGAGCTTAACGGGCCCGTTTGGGCCCGGCTGAAGCGAGGTCGGCGTGCTCCAGCGCTGCGTCCGGTCTGCTACTGCTTGTGCCAGTGGAGGTTGTCCCCTCCCACGTGGCTGTGGTGCTCCCGGTCCCTATCGGCGGTGGTCTCGTTTGGTTCGACCGGCCTCGTAGTGTCTTCGACGGAGAGGCGACGGTGGTGTCCTCGTAATTGTGGTGGCGCAGGGTGGTGGGCGGTTGGCGTGGTGGAGCCGCCGGTTGGTCCTGGGTTGTGGGTTTGAGGGGTAGGGCGAAATCCCTCTCGGGTCCGCCCAGCACCGACGCGGTGACGCCTGCGGGCGCCATCAACCTTCTTGAAGGGTGTCGGGAGTACCTCTCCCCCGCTTCCCTCCGTGTACCGGGAGAAATCCTAGGATTCGTCCGGGCAGCAGCGTCGTCGTCGTCGCAGTCCTTCCTGAAGGTGTTGCTTGGTTCGCGGCGACTCGATGGCATTGGAGCGTGGTGGATATCTCCGGTGGGCGCAACGGTTGCGGGATGCTTCAGCTTTCGTTCATCCGGTGCTGCCGGCATTTCTTTCTTTTGCTTTTCTCTTGTTTTTCTTTTGGGCATGGTTGTGCTGTTTGCCCCAACGTCGAACTTCTGGTTGTATCGGGTGATTGCTATATTAATATAGCGGGGCGCAAGCCTATTTCGGTAATGATAAACGGTGAAGATATAAGGCATAATCTTATCGGTCACCCCAAGAGTAGCGATTAATCGGATGATAAATCGTTGAATCGGGAGATTTTTTTTAACAGTGCTGACACCCAAAGGTGCATGGTTCTGATGACACTGTGGCGTTGTTGGTTCATCCGAAATGAAATTGTTCACCATAAGAATCCGCCCCTCTGTAAGTATCGAAGAGATTTCTTCTCAGCTATTTGGAGTCTTTAATTGCTATCAAGTTAAACTCACATATGGATCCAGATAAGGGTAAAAAAGCTATATCTTATGATCGCATGAGGTATCAAACACCAGTTCAAGCTATGACTGTGGCCGCCCCCCATGGTCCTCTCCACCAAATGGGTGGGTTAAACTTAACTCCGACGGGTCTCATTCAGCAGGTGCGGCTGGTGCGGGTATGGTGCTTCGAGATGACCAGGGAAATATAATCTTCTCCGTGTGCAGGACGCTTTACTCTTGTCGGGGTGCTCTGGAGGCAGAGTTGTGTGCTTGCATGGAGGGCTTATCGTTTGCGATCCAGAGAAGTGAGATCCCAGTTGTCATTGAGATGGACTCATTAGTTGCGGTCAAGATGATCCGGGGGCGTGATCAAGACAGGTCTATTTATGCATCTCTAGTTAAAGAGATTAGATATCTCTTATCTCTTCGTGAAAATTGTATTACTCATATTAGTCGTTCTCAAAATAAGGTTAGCGATAGCTTAGCGAATTTCGCTCGCATAGAGGGTAGAACAATGACTTGGATAGGTTCTGGTCCTTCTTGCGCTCTGGAACTAGCTACTGCTGAGTGTAACACTACTATGGTTTGAGTAATACAATTTATCACCCGCAAAAAAAGTCAATAGTCACTACACTCATTTGTGCACATCCGAAGGAAGACAATGACAAAGTCATTTAGAAATGGCCTCCTTACCACTCTAGCAACACCTTTCCCCATCTACACTGCTATGTTTCCAACCGCATACTTTCCAGAGCCGTATATCATGAAGTTATATGGTAAGACATTGGGTTCTATTGAAATGTGATCGATCTCTTTAAACCTGAGATGCGATCCCCATAAGTATTGAGCATGCATCCATTCTTGTGCTAGATCTTTGACCTCTGCACTCTAATGACCCAACATACCACTCCGCCTAGAGAAAACACGTTCAAGGATTTTAGTTTTTGAAAACTTTTCCAAAACATATTTCTCATAACATGAGCTAAATAGATAGGATAATATGTTTACCTTCTCGATGCAATACATATATTAGAACTTGGCAAACATACACCATAACTAACCTAGGGTCGTGCTGTAAGGTCGTCGACGACAGTGCAACTACAAGCTGACGATGGGCGATGTTGTGTTGAAACATGCGAGTTTGTCGTAGACGTGACCCTACTGGCGAGGACAACTGACACATGAGCAAGCTTTCCTTCGAGCATATGGGAATTGAGATGAGCAAGTGAAGGAGGTAGATCAGACAACATGTATGTTTTGAATCGGATGGTGCATGAACCGGCTGATCCTTACCAGGAGTCAGCCGGTTGACGCCTAGCAGGCGCCTTTGATTATTCTTTGTTTTGTTTGTGTCTTGTAATAAGGATCATTATTGTCCAAAGGGCTAAAAGGGAGCCAATTATGTTGACGTTGAAGATATATGCCCTTGGAATATCAAGCTGAATAGATCAACTAGTTTATGTTGTTTGGTCATATTACATTAGGTTACAATTATGATGGTTTGGTAGTTTTGACCTTCACGTTTGTTGGAAGCTAGTAAAGTAATCTCATTTTGAAAACCTTACACAAGATTATATGAAAGACCTATAGCGACCTAGGGAGGACAAATAAGAGCAATGTTGACCCGTCATTGTCAGCTGAACTAGACACGCTTGCATATATGAAATTTTCATACGTCATTTCATGTCCAAAGTTTGGGCAAAACAAATCTAATGATGATCCCCGTGCTCAAGACATTGTAGATTTGATGTTAATTAAGGTATGCTTTAGAAAATATGGACCTACATAATAATGATTCCACTAAAATTTTGCTAATATCTTTCACTTGTTATGTGCTCAACGAAGGTACTCATCTCCGTGTGTTGCGTACATTGAAGAGAAGGAAATTATAACAGGAAAATCAAAACCGCGCAATCATATTTACCCGGGGAGAGGCCCTTCAAACCATTGATATGAATTAAGTATTAGACATTTCTATAGTTTAGGTTCATTGCATAAACTCTTCATAACATTAATCTTCAAACCTTTTTATACTGAATATTTGTACTTCCATATACCTCCTTTCATTACCAAATCTTAATTAAAAAATCTTAATACAACATTTAGTGACATCAATAATTTACCTATATTGGAGAAAAATAGTCAATTTAATACAATTCAGAAATCTATTATAATTTTTAATTTTGGTCATTTAATTGAACTCTAATCAAGTAAACATCGTGAGCAAAATAGAATTCAAGGGAGGGGTGATGAGTGTGTTCGTGCCGTATAAATAGTGCATTTATATGTGTTTGTGTATACTCTAATATCCTGATAATGTTTTGTACAATCTACAGGTCAAATAAATATCTTAAAAAAATATTTTGAGGGTGTGCTTTTCTAGTTTGGTTCGTTAGAAATTCTAGAGTGTGTAATTTGGCAATAAATGCCTTTCTCATCAATAACCGAAGCGTAATTGTCTACAAAGATTTCTTGTATGGGTGCACTATGATATTTATCATAGTAATTATCAACATCATCAAAGGGAGATTTGTCAAAGGATTTGTGCTAGTGATCAATCTACAATATCATTATGAGATCACATGTGTTTTGCGTGGTACCTGTGATGGTCTCATATTCAACATGGTTTATGGTGGTGACTTGGTTGTTTGCAAATTTTGTTTTTAATAATGTCGATCTTCCTTGGCATAAAATTGTTGATGACTAGGAAGAATCGAATAAATTTTCTTCACGACTGTTTCCAAGTTGGGTTGGTCGGGTGGCACTGCCCCCCTCCCCCCGAGGTCTTGTACATATTTCTGCCACTGACCAAGGGTCATAAGAGTGCAGCTCAAAAAGAGGAAGGAGTCATGGTAGAATGCCAAAAATTCACATCCCCGTCACTCAACATCGAGTCTTGTGATTTTTGAAGTGTTGCTCTCTTTATGCTTCTTGATTTGCCAGTATGAACTTGATTATGTCATGAATATGTATGAAAAAAAATCCCTAGCTACTTATTTTCTTGGGTAGTAGTAATTGCCATTGAGGGTTTTGTCAAGGTACATGCTTCATCTCCGAAATACAGTGAGCTTATTTCAAAGAATCAGATCCATTGTTGTGATGATGTTCTTTTGAAATATTAACACTTGTGCAAGTATATTTTTCGGGTTGATAATTGGGATAGTTGTCATTTGAGATACCACATGCTCATGTACATGCTCATAAAATTGTTGATATTCCTACTAGTACTCCCTTGATCCTTCTCTTTTGGCTCTGCAAATTTTGATTTCCTGTCTTTCATCATACAAACTGGCTGGTGCATTCTCATAATTATCAAGTTTGAGTGACACTAACCAATTATACAATGCTATCATTATTTTCACTAATTATATCCCTTCACTATAGAGTCTGTTCAGGTTTTTAGGCCGAAAATAGAATATTATCCTACAGGGGAGCTTATACATATCATTGCCCATGTTTACAACTACAGTATGGGTACTCTGCTCTTATGTTCTAATTATATCGATTTTTCTTGGCATAAAATGGAAAGACCGAAATAAATTTTATTCACAATTATCTCCAAGTCCCCCTCCCCCCCCCGACTTACATATTTCCCATGTATCGGTCAATCAACTTGAGTGCTAGGATTTTTGTAGTCTTGCTCCCTTCACGCTTCTTGAGTAATGTATACTAGATGACCCATTGCGCCAATTGGCGCAGAGACCAACTACAACCTAGAAGCTAAGTGAACTATTTGAAGGTTTTTTTTCTCAACTGTCTGCAAATGGATACGTTCATACTGCGTTTCTATTTGCCTTGACAATGATCATTGCTCATAACCGTCGTTGGCGAATTCTTTTTGATGACACGATACTCAAGCTATGGGCAAGCCAGTGAGCATCCAGAAATAAGAACCAAAGCAAGCTACAAGCTCTCTCAGCGATTGGACCATTTCAGCTGTCGGATCAAACTACTTGATGGGATTTATAATAATATCATTGCAATCATGCTTTTCATTGAAGGAGCTATCACGAATCACTTTATAAATTTCTTCGTTTAACGTTTCATCACAATTTTCAGATTCATGATTTTCAAGCAAAACATTAAAAGATAATCAAGTGCTCTCAACTCACTAGCAATTGATTCATAATAATTTGGTCTTTTGAAAATATTAGCAATATGGGGATCCATATCAATAGATTTTAAGAAAGCGAAGATGCAAGCAAATAGAAGGCACATGGAAACACAAGCAAAAAATGCAAATGGAAAATATTTTTTTATTTTGTAAAAACTTTTTAGAAGTGAGGGAGATGAAAATAAGAGGCAAATGGCAAATAAAGTAAATTGTAAGGAGATGAAAGTTTATGCGTAGGTACTTGATAGATGTTGATGATGTCTCCCCGGCAACGGCGCCATAAATTCTTCCTGATTGCTTGTATCTGCGTTGGTTTTTCCCCGAAGAGGAGATGATGATGCAGCACATCAATGGTAAGTATTTTCCTCAGTTATGAAATCAAGGTTATCAATCCAGTAGGAGAACCAAGAAACACTACATAAACAACACATGCACACAAACAACAAAAACTTGCAACCCAACGCGTAAGAGGGGTTGTCAATCCTTCCTCGGTATTGAGATAGATTAAATTTTATGAGATGGATAAATAGATCTAGCAAAAAAACAAAATAAAAATAATAAAAAAGTGAAGCAAGGTATTTTTGATTTTAATATGATAGGAAATAGACCCGGGGGCCGTAGATTTCACTAGAGGCTTCTCTCGAGAAAATAGCATATGGTAGGTAAACAAATTACTGTTGGGCAATTGACAGAAGGGCAAATAATTATGACGATATCCAGGGCAATGCTCATGTATATAGGCATCACGTCCAAGATTAGTATACCGAATCCTGCCTGCATGTACTACTATTACTCCACACATCGACCGCTATCCAGCATGCATCTAGTGTATTAAGTTCATGAAAAACGGAGTAATGCAATACTTGACGATGACGTGATGTAGACAAGATCTATTCATCTAGGAATAGACCCCATCTTTTACCCTTAATGGAAATGATACATGCGTGTCATGTCTTCTTACATCCGAGATTGAGCACCGCAAGATCGAACTCATCGTAAAGCACCTCTTTCCATGGTAAGAAAAATCAATCTAGTTGGCCAAACCAAACCAAAGTTTCGGAGAAGAAATACGATGCTATAACAATCATGAATAAAAGAGTTCAGCAAAGACTCAAATAATATTCATGGATAGATCTGATCATAAACTCATAATTCATCGGATCCCAACAAACACACCGCAAAAAGTCATTACATCAAATATATCTCCAAGAACATCGAGGAGAACATTGTATTGAAGATCAAAAGGAGATCAGGAGTCATCTAGCTACTACCTATGAACCAGTAGGTCTGTGGTAAACTACTCACGCATCATCGGAGGGGCAAGGGTGATGATGAAGAACCCCTTCGTGATCATTAACCCCTCCGGCAGAGTGCCGGAGAAGGCCTCTAGATTGGATCTCGTGGTTCTGGAACTTGCGGCGGCTGGAATTGTGTTTCATCGACTCCCCTAGGGTTTTGGGATTTTAGAGTATTTATAGAGGCGAAGGTCGGTGGAGAAGCCTCTCGTGGGCCCCACTACCCACCAGGGCGCGCCTAGGGCCTCTGGCGCGCCCTGGTTCCTAGTGGGCCCCATGGGCCTCCTCTGGTGCACTTCCTTAGCTCCCTGGGTGTCTTCTATGGACAAAAAAAATCTTTAAAAAGTTTCGTGGCATTTGGACTTCGTTTGGTATTGATATTCTGCAAAGTAAAAAACAAGCAGAAAACAACAACTCGCACTGGACACTATGTCAATAGGTTAGTCCCAAAAATTGATATAGAGTTGCTAGTAAATGAGTATAAAACATCCAAGAATGATAGCATGGAACAATAAAAAAATTATAGATACATCTGAGACGTATCAGTCATGTTTGCAACAATTTTATATGGTTTTGGTATGATTTGATTGGAACTAACCGAGACTAACATTGTTTTCAGCAAAACTACCTTAGTGTTATTTTTGTGCAGAAATAGAAGTTCTCATAATGGGATCAAAATTTACGGTGATTTTCTGTGGACCTAGAGACCCCCGAAGCATCGAGGAAGGACCAGAAGCTTCACGAGGAAGCGAAGCCTGGGGGAGGGGCGACCTCCCCCTCAGGGCGCGCCGGGCAGACTTGTCGCTCCCTCGTGGGCCTCCCTTGGCGTGAGACTGATGCCAAAAATTCCTATAAATATCCAAACCCCCTGAAAGAACCCTAGATGAGAAGTTCCGCCGCCGCAAGCCTCTGTATCCATGAAAACTCAATCGGGACCCTGTTCCGGCACCCTGCCGGAGGGGGAAATCATCACCGGAGGCCATCTTCATCTACCGGCGACCACCATGATGAGGGGGGAGTAGTTCACCCTCGGGACTGAGGGTATGTACTAGTACCTATGTGTTTGATCTCTCTCTCTCTATCTATCTCTCTCTCTCTCGTGTTCTTGGCTTTGTACGATCTTGATGTACCGCGAGCTTTCTTAATATAGTTGGATCATATGGTGTTTTCCCCTCTCTATCTTGTTATGACGAATTGGGTTTTTACCTTTGAGGTTTCACTACTATCGGATTGGATACTTTTATTGATTTGAGAACACTTGATGTATGTCTTGCATATGAATACCCTGGTGACAATGGGATATATATTGATTCACTTGATGTATGTTTTGGCACTCAACTCGTGGATTCCCGAGGTGACATTGGGGTAATCTATGCATAGGGGTTGATGTACATTTTCGTCCTACTTTCTCCGGTCGAAATCTTGGGGCACTGATGACCCACAAGTATAGGGGATCTATCGTAGTCCTTTCGATAAGTAAGAGTGTCGAACCCAACGAGGAGCGTATGAAATGATAAGCGGTTTTCAAGCAAGGTATTCTCTGCAAGCACGGAAATTATAGGTAACAGATAGTTTTGTGATAATATAATTGGTAACGAGCAACAAGTAACAAAGGTAAATAAAGTGCAGCAAGGTGGCCCAATCCTTTTTGTAGCAAAGGACAAGCCTGGACAAACTCTTATATAGAGAAAAGCGCTCCCGAGGACACATGGGAATTATTGTCAAGCTAGTTTTCATCACGTTCATATGATTCGCGTTCGGTACTTTGATAATTTGATATGTGGGTGGACCGGTGCTTGGGTGTTGCCCTTACTTGGACAAGCATCCCACTTATGATTAACCCCTATTGCAAGCATCCGCAACTACAAAAGAAGTATTAAGGTAAACCTAACCATAGCATGAAACATGTGGATCCAAATCAGCCCCTTACAAAGCAACGCATAGACTAGGGTTTAAGCTTCTGTCACTCTAGCAAACCATCATCTACTTATTACTTCCCAATGCCTTCCTCTAGGCCCAAACAATGGGGAAGTGTCATGTAGTCGACGTTCACATAACACCACTAGAGGATAGACAACATACATCTCAAAGAAAATATCGAATCTAATACCAAATTCACATGACTACTAATAGCAAGACTTCTCCCATGTCCTCAGGAACAAATGTAACTACTCACAAAGCATATTCATGTTCATAATCAGAGGATTATTAATATGCATATAGGATCGGAACATATGATCTTCCACCAAATAAACCAACTAGCATCAACTACAATGAGTAATCAACACTACTAGCAACCTACAAGTACCAATCCCAGACTTAGGGACAAGAACTGGATACAAGACATGAACTAGGGTTTGAGAGGAGATGGTGCTGGTGAAGATGTTGATGGAGATTGCCCTCTCCCGATGAGAGGAGCGTTGGTGATGACGATGGCGATGATTTTCCCCTCCCGGAGGGAAGTGTCCCCAGCAGAACAGCTCTGCCGGAGCCCTAGATTGGTTCCGCCAAGGTTCCGCCTCGTGGCGACGGAATCTCGTCCCGAAAGCTTGCTTATGATTTTTCTTCGAACGAAAGACTTCATATAGCAGAAGATGGGCACCGGAGGGCCAGCAGGGGCCCACGAGGCGGGGCGCGCCTGTAGGCGCGCCCCACCCTCGTGGCTGTGGTGTGGGCCTCCTCTGGTATTTCTTTCGCTCAGTATTTTTATTCTTTCCAAAATAACTTTTGTGGAGTTTCAGGACTTTTGGAGTTGTGCGTAATAGGTCTCTAATATTTGCTCCTTTTCTAGCCTGTAATTCCATTTGCCGCATTCTCCCTCCTCATGTAAACCTTGTAAAATAAGAGAGAATAGGCATAAGTATTGTGACATAATGTGTAATAACAGCCCATAATGTAATAAATATTGATATAAAAGCATGATGCAAAATGGACGTATCAACTCCCCCAAGCTTAGACCTGGCTTGTCCTCAAGCGGAAGCCGATAACGATAAATATGTCCACATGTTTAGAGGTAGAGGTGTCGATAAAATAAAATATGGACATGAGGGCATCATGATTACTCTCATAACAGCAACATATAGGGATAATTTCATATGATTTCTTATGCTTAAGTAATAGTCTATTCACAATGCAAAGTATGAATCAGAAACATTATTGAGAACTAACAAACTATAATCTCAGTCATTGAAGCAATTGCAATTTATCATAACATCAGAAAGAGTCTATGTCAGAGCTTTTTAGCAAGTCCACATACTCAACTATCATTTAGTCTTTCACAATTGCTAACACTCATGCAATACTTGTGGTTACGAAGTTTCAATCGGACACAGAGAAAGATAGGGGCTTATAGTTTCGCCTCCCAACCTTTTACCTCAAGGGTAATGTCAACAATAATAGTTCATGCTAACTTACATCCAATTAGATATATATATCAGGATCTTTCCAACATCCTGTGCTTGCCAAAGGATAAAATGTAAAAATGAAAGGTGAAGATCACCATGACTCTTGCATAAGGTAGAAGGTAATAATAAAAGATAGGCCCTTCGCAGAGGGAAGAAGAGGTTGCCATGCGCTTTCCGGGTTGGATGCACAAAATCTTAATACGAAAGAACATCACTTCATATTGCCACATGTGATATAGACCTTTATTATGCAGTCCATCACTTTTATTTCTTCCACATCACAAGATCGTATAAAGCTTATTTCCTCCACACCAATCAATCATACATATTTAGAGAGCATTTTTATTCTTGGCATCGATGACAACTTACTTGAAGGATCTTACTCAATCCATAGGTAGATATGGTGGACTCTCATGGCAAAACTGGGTTTAAGGGTATTTGGAAGCACAAGTAGTATCTCTACTTGGTGCAAAAAATTTGGCTAGCATGAGGGGGAAAGGCAAGCTCAACATGCTGGATGATCCATGACAATATACTTTATCTCAGATATAAGAAAACATAACCCATTACGTTGTCTTCCTTGTCCAACATCAACTCTTTAGCATGTCATATTTTAATGAGTGCCCCCAATCATAAAAGATGTCCAAGATAGTATATCTATATGTGAAATCTCTCTTCTTTATTACTTCCTATTAATTGCAACGATGACCAAAGCTATGTTTGCCAACTCTCAACAACTTTTAATCATCATACTCTTTCTATGTGAAGTCATTACTCTTCATAAGATCAATATGATCTCTTTGTTTCTTTTTATTCTTTTCTCTTTTCTTTTATTCACTCAAGATCATAGCAAAATAATCAAGCCCTTGACTCAATACTAATCTTTATTATATATAGCTCACGGACTCGATTACATAGAAAGATCGTAAAGCAAAACTCAGAACTAAATCATACTAAAACTTTATTCTACTAGATCAGGATACTACTAATAGGATCGAACTAAGAAAACCGGTAAAGATATGAGATGAGGTGGTGATACGATCTTGGGGCATCGCCCCCAAGCTTGGCAGTTGCCAAGGGGAGTGCCCATACCCATGTGATTATATCTCCTTCTTTGTTGGTGAAGAAGATGATGGTTTAGTTGGTGGCGTAGGCTTCTTCCTTAATTTGCGGTTGAGGACAGAATTTTGATCCCTCAGGTCATCAATCTCCTGCCCCAAGCTTAATATCTTTTTGCATAATTCCTGCTTGTTTTCCTGCAAGAGGCGAAAAGGGATAAACTCGATCTTAAATTTCCTTGCTCTATCAGGGAGGCTCGACTTTTTGAACTCCACATGCATGTCCCCAGGTTGAGGTAATGGGACTTCATCTTCATCTGAGCTCGTCTCCTCCTTTCTCTTGGGTTCATAGTCCTCTTCTTCTTCCGTAGTCCAACCACAATGCTCCACATCCCCATAGACCTTAGGATCTGCAAGGTAATCAGCCACATAGCTTTCTCTTTCCGAATCCTGGGACGACATGTTGCTCTAATCTGCAGCAGGACAGCTCGAAACAAAGACAGGAGATATTTGCGTGATACGGAGGTCAAAGCCTTCGGGAGATTACATAATGAATATTTACCGACCAAAATACGTATCGTGCAAGAAAACGAAGTCCGGAGAGCGCACGAGGTGCCCACGAGGTAGGGGGGCGCGCCCAGGGGGGTAGGGCGCGCCCTCCACATTCGTGGAGGCCTCATGTCCTTCCCGGAATGCTTCTTATTTTTCTATTTTTCTAAATATTCCAAAACGGAGAAAACATTGCCTTTAGAACTGTTTTGGAGTCGGTTTACTTACCGTACCACATACCTATTCCTTTTCGGAGTCTGAAGCGTTCCGGAAAGTGTCCCTTATGTATTCCTCCTGGGTTACGGTTTCAATAACATTGGTTTCAACATTTATGGGATTACCTGAGATATAATGTTTAATTCTTTGACAGTTCACCACCTTCGGATTTGTGCCTTTGAAGTTGTTGATTTTTATGGCACCGTAACGATAGACCTCCTCGATAACGTAAGGGCCTTCCCATTTAGAGAGAAGTTTTCCTGCAAAAAATCTTAAACGAGAGTTGTATAGCAATACATAATCACCTACATTAAACTCACGCTTTTGTATTCTTTTGTCATGCCATATTTTAACTTTTTCTTTAAACAATTTGGCATTCTCATAAGCTTGCGTTCTCCATTCATCAAGTGAGCTAATGTCAAATTGTTGGAAATATGCCCTAGAGGCAATAATAAATTGGTTATTATTATATTTCCTTGTTCATGATAATCGTTTATTATCCATGCTATAATTGTATTGACCGGAAACCGCAATACATGTGTGGATACATAGACAACATCATGTCCCTAGTAAGCCTCTAGTTGACTAGCTCGTTGATCAATAGATGGTTACGGTTTCCTGACCATGGACATTGGATGTCGTTGATAACGGGATCACATCATTAGGAGAATGATGTGATGGACAAGACCCAATCCTAAGCCTAGCACGGAGATCGTGTAGTTCAGTATGCTAAAGCTTTTCTAATGTCAAGTATCTTTCCTTAGACCATGAGATTGTGCAACTCCGGATACCGTAGGAATGCTTTGGGTGTACCAAACGTCACAACGTGAATCGGGTGGCTATAAAGGTGCACTACATGTATCTCCGAAAGTGTCTGTTGGGTTGGCACGAATCGAGACTCGATTTGTCACTCCGGTTGACGGAGAGGTATCTCTGGGCCCACTCGGTAGGACATCATCATAATGTGCACAATGTGATCAAAGAGTTGATCGCGGGATGATGTGTTACGGAACGAGTAAAGAGACTTGCCGGTAACGAGATTGAACAAGGTATCGGTATACCGACGATCGAATCTCGGGCAAGTACAATACCGCTAGACAAAGGGAATTGAATATGGGATCGATTGAGTCCTTGACATCTTGGTTCATCCGATGAGATCATCGTGGAACATGTGGGAGCCAACATGGGTATCCAGATCCCGCTGTTGGTTATTGACCGGAGAACATCTCGGTCATGTCTGCATGGTTCCCGAACCCGTATGGTCTACACACTTAAGGTTCGATGACGCTAGGGTTATAGGGAATAGATATACGTGGTTACCGAATGTTGTTCGGAGTCCCGGATGAGATCCCGGACATCACGAGGAGTTCCGGAATGGTCCGGAGGTAAAGATTGATATATGGAAGTCCTATTTTGGCCACCGGAAAATGTTATTTTTCGGTATTGTACGGGAAGGTTCTAGAAGGTTCCGGAGTGGGGCCCACCTGCATGGGGGGACCCACATGAACGTGGGTAGTGGGGGCAAGGCCCCACACCCCTGGTCAAGGCGCACCAAGATCCCCCCTTAGAAGGAATAGGATCATATCCCGAAGGGATAAGATCAAGGTCCCTAAAAGGGGGATAACAATCGATGGGGGAAAGGAAAGGATGGGATTTCTTTCCTCCCACCTTTGCCAACGCCCCAATGGACTTGGAGGGCAAGAAATAATCCCCTCCACCCCTATATATAGTGGGGAGGCGCATGGGAGCATCACCCTTGCCTCGGGCGCAGCCCTCCCTCTCCCAAGTCCTCCTCCTCTCAGCGGTGCTTGGCGAAGCCTGCAGATTGCCACGCTCCTCCATCACCACCACACCGTCGTGCTGCTGCTGGATGGAGTCTTCCCAACCTCTCCTCTCTCCTTGTTGGATCAAGGCGTGGGAGACGCCACCGGGCTGTACGTGTGTTGAACGCGGAGGTGCCGTATGCTCGGCACTAGGATCTCCGGTGATTTGGATCACGACGAGTACGACTCCTTCAACCCCGTTCTCATGAACGCTTCCGCTTAACGATCTACAAGGGTATGTAGATGCACTCTCCTTCCCTCGTTGCTAGTTTCTCCATAGATAGATCTTGGTGACACGTAGGAAAATTTTGAATTTCTGACCTCTTCTCACCGGCAAGTTTGAAATCATAATTGAGCTCTTTAATGGCCCAATAAGCCTTATGTTCTAGTTCGAGAGGTAAGTGACATGCTTTACCATAAACCATTTTATACGGAGACATACCCATAGGATTTTTATATGCAGTTCTGTAGGCCCATAATGCATCAACAAGTTTCTTGGACCAATTCTTCCTGGATCTATTAACAGTTTTTTGCAAAATTAATTTGAGCTCTCTGTTGCTCAATTCTACTTGACCACTAGGATCATGGGTGATAAGGAGATGCAATTCTATGATTAATGTCATACTTAGCAAGCATTTTACGAAAAGCACCATGAATAAAATGTGTACCACCATCAGTCATTAAATATCTAGGGACTCTAAACCTCGGAAAAATAACTTCTTTAAGCATCTTAATAGAAGTGTTATGATCATCACTACTAGTTGGAATAACTTCTACCCACTTAGTAACGTAATCAACAACAACTAAAATATGTGTGTATCCATTGGAGGCAGGAAAAGGTCCCATATAATCAAAGCCCCAAACATCAAATGGTTCAATAACAAGTGAATAATTCATAGGCATTTCTTGACGTCTACTAGTATTACCAATTCTTTGACATTCATCACAAGATAAAAAAAACTTACGGGCATCCTTGAAGAGAGTAGGCCAATAAAAACCGGATTGTAATACCTTATGTGCAGTTTTGTCTCCAGCGTGGTGTCCTCCATAAGCCTCGGAGTGACACTTGTGTAGGATCTGTTCCTGTTCATGCTCAGGTACACAACGTCTAATAACACCATCTACTCCTTCTCTATAAAGATGTGGGTCATCCCAGAAGTAATGTCTTAAATCATAGAAAAACTTTTTCTTATCTTGGTATGTGAAACTAGGTGGTATGAATTTAGCAACGATGTAATTAGCATAATCAGCATACCATGAGTAGTACGAGAAGCATTTATGACATTTAATTGTTCATCAGGAAAGCTATCATCAATAGGTAGTGGGTCATCAAGAACATGTTCTAACCTAGACAGGTTGTCTGCAACGGGGTTCTCAGCTCCCTTTCTATCAATAATATGCAAATCAAATTCTTGTAACAAGAGAACCCATCTAATAAGTCTGGGTTTAGCATCTTTCTTTTCCATAAGATATTTAATAGCAGCATGATCAGTGTGAATAGTTACTTTAGAATCAACAATATAAGGTCTGAACTTATCACAAGCAAATACAACTGCTAAGAATTCTTTTTCAGTAGTAGCATAATTTCTCTGAGCATTGACTAGAGTTTTACTAGCATATTTAATAACATTTAATTTCTTATCAATTCTTTTCCCTAGAACAGCACCTACAGCATAATCACTAGCATCACACATGATTTCAAAGGGTAAATTCCAATCAGGTGGTTGAACAATGGGTGCAGAGATCAGTGCTTTCTTAAGTATTTCAAATGATTCTACACAATCATCATCAAAGACAAATGGTATATCTTTTTGCAATAAATTAGTCAGAGGCCGAGAAATTTTGGAGAAGTCCTTAATGAACCTCCTATAAAAACCGGCATGACCAAGGAAACTTCTTATACCTTTGATGTCCTTGGGACATGGCATCTTTTCAATAGCATCAACCTTGGCTTTATCAACTTCAATGCCTCTTTCAGAAATTTTATGCCCCAAAACAATGCCTTCATTAACCATAAAGTGGCACTTCTCACAATTCAAGACAAGATTAGTTTCTTCACATCTCTGCAAAAATTGATCAAGGTTGCTCAAGCAATCATCAAAAGAGGATCCATAAACGGAGAAATCATCCATAAAAACCTCACATATCTTTTCACAAAAGTCAGAGAATATAGCCATCATACATCTTTGAAAGGTAGCAGGTGCATTACATAAACCAAAAGGCATACGTCTGTAAGCAAAAGTAACGAAAGGGCAAGTAAAAGTGGTCTTTGATTGATCATCGGCTGACACAGGTATTTGAGAGAAACCAGAGTAACCATCTAGAAAGCAAAAATGTGTATGTTTGGATAATCTTTCTAGCATTTGATCGATGAAAGGTAAGGGGTAATGATCTTTTTTAGTAGATTTATTTAATTTTTGGAAATCAATTACCATTCTATGACATGTAATAATTCTTTGCAGAATCAATTCATCTTTATCATTAGGAACGACAGTAATACCTCCCTTCTTAGGGACACAATGGACATGACTTACCCACTGACTATCAGCAACGAGATAAATTATACCTGCCTCAAGGAGCTTTAGTATTTCCTTTCTTACCACTTCTTTCATCTTAGGATTCAGCCGTCGTTGGTGATCACGAACTAGTTTGGCATCTTTCTCCAAATTTATTTTATGTTGACATAGAGTGGGACTAATGCCCTTAAGATCATCAAGAGTATATCCAATAGCAACGCGGTGCTTCTTCAGAATTTTCAATAATCTCTCTTCTTCATGCTCTGAAAGGTTAGCACTAATAATAACAAGATATATCTTCTTCTCATAAAGATAAGCATATTTAAGAGTATCAGGTAACGGTTTGAGCTCAAACACGGGATCACCCTTGGGTGGAGGAGGATCCCCTAGGATTTCAACAGGCAAATTGTGTTGCAGGATGGGTTCCTGTTTAAAGAATACTTAATCTATTTCCCTTCTTTCATTCATAAACATATCATTTTCGTGGTCTAGCAAATATTGTTCTAAAGGATCACTAGGAGGTACGGCAATAGAAGCAAGACCAATAATTTCATCCTTACCAGGCAATTCCTCTTCACGGTGTTGTCTACGAAATTTAGAGAAATTAAACTCATGAGACATATCATCCAAACCAATAGTAACAATATCTTTTTCGCAGTCTATCCTAGCATTAACAGTGTTCAAGAAGGGTCTACCAAATATAATGGGACAAAAACTATCTTGTGGGGAACCAAGAACAAGAAAATCAGCAGGATATTTAGTTTTCCCACACAAGACTTCAACATCTCTAACAATTCCCATGGGTGAAATAGTATCTCTATTGGAAAGTTTAATTGTGACATCAATATCTTCTAACTCAGTAGGTGTAAGCACCCATATCACATAAGCCATGATAACAATGATCTCCTATTTTAACTGAAATAACAGGCATGCCTACCACAGGTCTATGTTTATCTTTAGCACAAGGTTTGGCAATTCTAGCAGTTTCATCACAGAAATGAATAACTTGCCCATGAATATTATCAGACAAGAGATCTTTAACAATAGCAATATTAGGTTCAACTTTAACTTGCTCAGGAGGTGTATAGGTTCTAATATTGCTTTTACGAACCATCGTTGAAGCTTTAGCATGATCTTTTATCCTAACAGGAAAAGGTGGTTTCTCAACATAAGCAGCAGGGACAATAGGATCATTATAAGTGATAGTCTTTTCTTCAAATTTAATAGGTGCAACTACTTTTACTTCTATGGGAGGATGATATTTAAACCACTTCTCCTTAGGGAGATCAACTCCATATTTAGTGCTAAATTTACGGAAAAAATGGTATCCATAAAAGATTTAACACAATCAAACTTAGGTGTCATACCTGACTCCTTACCTTTGTCGAGATCCTAATCTTCAGAGTTGCGTTTAATTCTTTCCAATAAATCCCATTTGAATTCAATAGTCTTCATCATAAAAGAGCCAACACAAGAAGTATCGAGCAAGGTGCGATTGTTATCGGAAAGCCGAGCATAATTTTTTTGAATAATTATCTCTCTTGGGAGCTCATGATTGGGGCATGAATATAACATTGATTTAAGCCTCCCCCAAGCTTGAGCGATGCTTTCTCCTTCGCGAGGACAAAAATTATATATATAATTGCGATCACGATGAACAAGATGCATAGGATAAAACTTCTAATGAAATTCCAATTTCAATCCTTTGTAGTTCCATGATCCCATATCATCACATAGCCTATACCATGTCAATGCATCTTCCATCAAAGATAAAGGGAAGACCTTCTTCTTAATAACATCATCGGGCACACCTGCAAGCTTAAATAATCCACAAACTTCATCCACATATATTAGGTGCTCATCAGGATGCATTGTTCCATCTCCTGCAAAAGGATTAGCTAGCAGTTTTTCTATCATAACAGAAGGAATCTCAAAGTAGACATTTTCATTTTCAGTAGGTTCAGAGGGTTGAGGAGCAACTCTTTTGCTCTCTTGGTCGGGTGAAGATACCCCGAACAGGCCCCTCAGAGGATTACTTCCCATAGTAACAAGTGACAGTAAATTTCAGCACACTATATAAATTTTTTCCTTACCAAATTCCACCTACCAAAGGCGCTTCACTCCCCGGCAACGGCGCCTGAGAAGAGTCTTGAGGACCCACAAGTATAGGGGATCTATAGTAGTCCTTTCGATAAGTAAGAGTGTCAAGCCCAACGAGGAGCAGAAGGAAATGATAAGCGGTTTTCAGCAAGGTATTCTCAGCAAGCACTGAAATTATAGGTAACAGATAGTTTTGTGATAAGACAATTGGTAACGAGCAACAAGTAACAAAAGTAAATAAAGTGCAGCAAGGTGGCCCAATCCTTTTTGTAGCAAAGGACAAGTCTGGACAAACTCTTATATAGAGAAAAGCGCTCCCGAGGACACATGGGAATTATCGGCAAGCTAGTTTTCATCACGTTCATATGATTCACGTTCGGTACTTTGATAATTTGATATGTGGGTGGACCGGTGCTTGGGTGCTGCCCTTACTTGGACAAGCATCCCACTTATGATTAAACCCTATTGCAAGCATCCGCAACTACAAAAGAAGTATTAAGGTAAACCTAACCATAGCATGAAACATGTGGATCCAAATCAGCCCCTTACGAAGCAACGCATAAACTAGGGTTTAAACTTCTGTCACTCTAGCAACCCATCATCTACTTATTACTTCCCAATGCCTTCCTCTAGGCCCAAACAATGGTGAAGTGTCATGTAGTCGACATTCACATAACACCACTAGAGGATAGACAACATACATCTCAGCAAAATATCGAACGAATACCAAATTAACATGACTACTAATAGCAAGACTTCTCCCATGTCCTCAGGAACAAACGTAACTACTCACAAAGCATATTCATGTTCATAATCAGAGGAGTATTAATATGCATATAGGATCTGAACATATGATCTTCCACCAAATAAACCAACTAGCATCAACTACAAGGAGTAATCAACACTACTAGCAACCTACAAGTACCAATCCCAGACTTAGGGACAAGAATTGGATACAAGAGATGAACTAGGGTTTGAGAGGAGATGGTGCTGGTGAAGATGTTGATGGAGATTGCCCTCTCCCGATGAGAGGAGTGTTGGTGATGACGATGGCGATGATTTTCCCCTCCCGGAGGGAAGTGTTCCCAGTAGAATAGCTCTGCCGGAGCCCTAGATTGGTTCCGCCAAGGTTCCGCCTCGTGGCGGCGGGGTCTCGTCCCGAAAGCTTGCTTATGATTTTTCTTCGGATGAAAGGCTTCATATCGTAGAATACGGGCACCGGAGGGCCAACAGGGGGCCCACGAGGCAGGAGGGCGCGCCCAGGTGGTAGGGCGCACCCCCCACCCTCGTGGCCAGGGTGTGGGCCTCCTATGGTATTTCTTCTGCTCAGTATTTTTTAGTATTTCCAAAAATTACTTTCGTGGAGTTTCAGGACTTTTGGAGTTGTGCAGAATAGGTCTCTAATGTTTGCTCCTTTTCCAGCCCAGAATTCAAGCTGCCTACATTCTCCCTCCTTATGTAAACCTTATAAAATAAGAGAGAATATGCATAAGTATTGTGACATAATGTGTAATAACAGCCCATAATGCAATAAATATTGATATAAAAGCATGATGCAAAATGGAAGTATCAGGCACTCTTTGAAGTTTTTTGTGTTGGATTGAATTATGAATCTGAAGTTGTTTGATGCCTATCGAATAATCAACTCATGGATACTTGTGGTGACGTTGGAGTATCTAGGTGACATTAGAGTTGGTTGATGTGTATCATATGGTGTTATTTTAGTACGAACTCTAGGGATAATTGTGACACTTATAGGAATAGCTCAATAGATTGATCGGAAAGGATAACCTTGAGGTTGTTTCGTACCCTACAAACATTTTTCATCTTATGTTATCCGCTAGATAAGAACTTTGGAGTGACTCTTTGTCGCAGAATGAGGGATTGTTATATGATTCAATTATGTTAGCACTGTTGGGAGATTGCACTAGTGAAAGTATGAACTCTAGGCCTTGTTTCTAAGCATTGCAATACCATGTGCTCCATTTTATCACTTGCGACCTTGCTGTTTTTTATTTACAGATTACAAAAACCTATATCTACTATCCATACTACACTTGTATCGCCATCTCTTCGCCGAACTAGTGCACCTATACAATTTGTCATTGTATTGGGTGTGTTGGGGACATAAGAGATTTCTTGCATTTGATTGCAGGGTTGTTTGAGAGAGACCATCTTCATTCTACACCTCCCATGGATTGATAAACCTTGGGTCATCCACTTGAGAGAAAATTGGTATTGTCCTACAAAACTCTGCGCTTGGAGGCCCAACACGAGTCTACAAGAATAAGTTGTGTAGGAGACATCAGTAACTTCTATGTAAATAAAAATATATGCACCGCGGACCTAATAACTTAGGTACAAACATCACGATAACTTTGACCAGCAAAAGGAAGATGTTGAAAATATACCCCGGTCACTTTTGTGTAACACTACTAGAAAAAAGGTTGTTAGTGACGCACCAGTTTTTGCTATAAATGACGCACTATAGGTGCGCCACTATTACCACGCCACTAGTAACAAATACTAATGGCGCACCTCTGGTGCGCCATTAGTATTGCAGGTAACAGTGGCGCACCTTGTAGTGCGCCATCACTATTGCTACAGGTGCGCCACTGGTAACTTTTTTTTTGAATTTTTTTGAATTTTTTTGAATTTTGAAGGCGGGAAAATAGTAGTGGCGCACCGTCTAACCCCCACCGTGCACCATTGCTATTTTTGAATTTTGAATTTGGATCTGGATCTAGATCTGGCTCAATTTTTTGGCTTGTTTTTTTTGCTTGAATTTTTTCAAATTTCGTTCTCGACCTGGATCTGGTACGTTCTTTGTGCCGGGGGAGCTCCACATGTGGTCGGAAGTAGAGGAGGAGGGAGGAGAGACCGTGAGGAGGAGAGGAGGGAGGAGAGACCGTGAGGATCAGGAGAGGAGGGAGGAGGAGGTCGCCGGAGAGGAGGAGGAGGACCGTGAGTAGGCGAGGAAGGAGGAGCACCGTGAGGAGGAAAGGAGGGAGGAGGTCGCTGGAGGAGGAGGAGCACCGTGAGGAGGAGAGAAGGGAGGAGGAGGTCGCCAGAGGAGGAGGAGCACCGTGAGGAGGAGAGAAGGGAGGAGGAGGTCGCCGGAGGAGGAGCACCGTGAGGAGGAGGTCACCGGATGAGGAGCACCGTGAGGAGGAGGAGGTCGCCAGAGAGGAGGATATGGAGTGGAGGAGAGGAGGAGATGGAGTGAAGGAGAGGAGGAGAAGAATGAAGGGGTAAGTGGCTGGCCGGCCCTTTTAAACTTCTGTCCCAACTTAGCAGTGGCGCACCGTGCACTGGTGCGCCATTTCTATTTTTTGAATTGTGAAGGCGGGAAAATAGTAGTGGCGCACTATTCACTGATGCGCCATTGCTAATTTTTTTTATTTTTTTTATTTTTTTTGAATTGTGAAGGCGGGAAAATAGTAGTGGCGCATTATTCATAAGGTGCGCCATTGCTAACTTGTTTTTTATTTTTGTATTTTTTTGAATTTTGAAGGCGGGAAAATAGCAGTGGCGCACCATGCACTAGTGCGCCATTGCTAATTTATTTATTTTTTTCATTTTTTTCGAATTTTTTTGCCTCCAGATCTTAAAAGCATCGTAATTTTTTTTCTGTTAGGTTTTTGAGGATTCTAGAAAATCGATAACGGGCATAGCCAGTCAAATTCGGATGTAACTTTTCGAGTAGATGATTTTTCATATAAAAAACTTTTTCATTGGAGGTCGTATGCAGAACTTACGGCCATTTTACCGAAACACGGCGGCCTTTTGCAAAAGAAATTCAAAATTCATGTTTGTTAATTTTCCTAACAACTAGAACACATAACACATGGGCATCTATTTTTTTGAATCTTTTATCATTTTCTTTTATTTTTTTTAAAACCTAAAAGACGATCCAGGGGGGTGTGTGTTTGTGTGTGTGAGACGTTAGTAATGGCGCATCCTCCCTGGTGCGCCATTACTAACCTCACGCACACACGCAGACACACCCCCACCAGACATAGCAATGGCGCAACCACTGCTATGTAGCATAGCAGTGGCGCACCTAGGTGTGGTGCGCCATTGCTATGTCTGGTGGGGGGGATGGATCCAAAAAAAATAGCAATGGCGCACGGTTCATGTGATGCGCCATTAGTAAAAACATAGCAATGGCGCACCTGATTCTGGACAAACACCGTGATAACTTTTAACCCCCCCCCCCCTCAGGGGTTGTTGTTGTTGTTGAAAACATGCCCCAGTAACTTCTGTGTAAATAGCATGATCATATAAGAATCCAGACCTGATAACTTACGCAAAAACACCATGGTAACTTTTGGCCGAGGCAAAAAATATATTTGAAACATACACGCAGTAAATCCTGTATAAATAACATGATAATATATACATCATAGATCTGATAACTTGCATAATAGACACCACAATAACTTTGACTAGGGTTTTTTGTTTGAAATATACTCTAATAATTTCTGCGCAAATAACATAGTAATATACGTAACATGACAACTTATGCGCGATCACCGTGGTACTTTTGATCGAGGTGGAAAAAGTTGTTGAAAACTTACAGCGATAACTTGCATCGGAAAAGAATAGTATTTTTATGTGTCACATAGCTAATAACTTACGCTCAAACACTATGACAAAGTTTCCCTGGTCAAATAGTTGTTGAATTATATCCCGACAACTTCCGTGTAAAGTTTTCATGTTACCCATGCTAAATTTACCATGCTTCTCATGCTTTTGTTATCAGCCTTTTAAAGTTATAGTTATCAACTTTACCATGTTTTTTTTGTTATCATGATGGTAATATTGAAGTTATCAACCTTATCATGCTTCCCATGTTCTAGTTATCAGCCTTCTAATGAGATAGTTATCAACCTTTATCACGCTAACGTTTACCATGCTTCTAATGTTCCAGTTATCAACCTTCTAACGAGATAGTTATCAACCTTTATCATGTTATTTTGTTACCAGGGTGCTAATGTTTTGAAGTTATCATGATGGGCACTGTTGGGACACGTTGCATGGAAAATAAAAAAATTTCTACGCACACGCAATGATCTATCCATGGAGATGCATAGCAACGAGGGGGGGAGTGTGTCTACGTACCCCCATAGACCGTAAGCGCAAGCGTTTCTCAACGCGGTTGATGTAGTCAAACTTTTTTGCGCTTCAACCGATCAAGTACCGAACGCATGGCAACTTCGCATTCTGCACACGTTCAGCTCGGTGACGTCCCTCGCCTTCTTGATCCAGCAAGACGTCGAGATAGTAGATGAGTTCCGTCAGCACAATGGCATGGTGACGGTGATGGTGAAGTGATCCTCGCAGAGCTTCGCCTAAGCACTACGAAGATATGACCGTGGGAGTAAACGATGGAGGGGGCGTCGCACACGGCTAACAATTGTCTGGGATGTGCTAGGGGCGCCCCCACATATATATAGGTGCAAGGGAGAGGGGAGGCAGCCAGGGTGCGCCCCAAGTAGGATCTGAATCCTACTTGGGGTTTTCCCAAGTGGCGCCCCCTTCCATAAAACACCGAGAGAAAAGAGAAGGGGGAAGAGAGAAGGAGGGGGGGCAAACCCCTCTTTTCCTTCTCCCAATCGGCCTCCTGCCATAAGGGGAGCGAGCCAACCCTTGTGGGCTGGTGTGCTCCCCACTCATGGACCATATGGCCCATATATTCTTCCGGGCAGTGTCCGGTAACCCCTCCGGTACTCCGATAAATACCCGATACCTTCTGGAACACTTCCCTTGTCCGAATACCATCGTCCTATATATCAATCTTTACCTCTCGACCATTTTGAGACTCCTCTTCATGTCTGTGATCTCATCCGGGACTCTAAAAAACATTCGGTCACCAAATCACATAACTCATGTAATTTGATATCGTCAACGAACGTTAAGCGTGCGGACCCTACGGGTTTGAGAACTATGTAGACATGACCGAGACACCTCTCAGGTCAATAACCAGTAGCGGAACCTGGATGCTCATATTGGCTCCTACATATTCTACGAAGATCTTTATTGGTCGAACCGTTATGACAACATACGTAATTCCCTTTATCCATTGGTATGTTACTTGCCCGAGATTCGATCATCGGTATCTACATACCTAGTTCAATCTCATTACCGGCAAGTCCCTTTACCCATTCCATAATACATCACCTCATGACTAACTCCTTAGTCGTTTGCTTGCAAGCTTATGATGTGTATTACCGAAAGGGCCCAGAGATACCTCTCCGATACTCGGAGTGACAAATCCTAATCTCGATCTATGCCAACTCAACAAACACCTTCCGAGATACCTGTAGAGCATCTTTATAATTACCCAGTTACATTGTGACGTTTGATAGCACACAAGGCATTCCTTCGGTATCTGGGAGTTGCATAATCTCATAGTCGAAGGAATACGTATTTGACATGAAGAAAGCAATAGCAATAAAACTGAACGATCATAATGCTAGGCTAACGGATGGGTATTGTCCATCACATCATTCTCCTAATGATGTGATCCCGTTATTAAATGACAACTCATGTCCATGGTTAGGAAATCTTAGCCATCTTTGATCAATGAGCTAGTCAAGTAGAGCACTAGGGACACGGTGTTTGTTTATATATTCACACATGTATTAAGGTTTCCGGTCAATAAAATTCTAGCATGAATAATAAACCTTTATCATGAATAAGGAAATATAAAATAACAACTTTATTATTGCCTCTAGGGCATATTTCCTTCAGGCATGTCATAGTTATCACGCTGCTTATGCCAAAGTTATCAAGCCTAATTATAACTTTTTTCTAATATGGTAGAAAGAAGAAGCGTTTAAATACCCCTACTTATGTAAGGCAACTAGAAAAGATTGGTGAGTTGGTTATTGGGTTTAGTAGCAACCCAGGAGACCATGGTTCAAATCCCCTTTTAAGCACTTTATTTCTTTTTCTCCTTCACCAAGACTAACTCACATAAAACTGGGCGAGTAAAAGAAGTCCTTGAACCAAGGTGAGGAAAAGGAATAGAGAGAAAGAAAATCGGAAAGCGGGAGGATCGAACGAAACACGAGACGGGAGGACCGATCTAGGGTCCTTTGCATCTACCGCTAAAATCAGAATGTTCGGAAGTTAGCATTGTCCATCAATCTATGCGTAGTTTAACATGGAAAAACATCCCTTGACCAATAAGTAATCCCGAACACACGATATGTTCTCACCTGTATTTAGACCTTTTTATCCAATCATGGTCATGTGTGAAACCCGCTAAGCTGTGATGGAGCACCGAGACATCGCGTCCAGCGAGGCGGGCTCGGCGACGGCCGAGATGTCCTTGTGGCTCCGCTCTAGGCGTCTTGACGCCATGGATCTGGATCTCCAAATCATTTGGTTGCGGGCATCTGGGGAGTGGATCCTTGCATCAGAGCGGTTCGCGGGTGGACCGGTAGGTGGAAAAGTCGGTCAAGATCAAGGTGGGCGAGTGACTGTCAGAAGGCTCTGGTGGCGGTCGGAGTAGTCAACGACAGCGCCCGTGGGCATCCTAACCTTGTCGAAGGCGTCCGCGACGTAGTTCGCATCCCGCCTAAATCACTTTGGGGGAAACCCTAGATCTCCCGAGTCAGACATTGGCGGCGCCTAGTTTGCCCTTCCTTTGGCGCAACATGTGGGAGTTGGACTTGGCTTGTGAGACCAAGGCCAGATGGTGGTGCTCGAGGAGATGGAGCGGCGTGGCATCTACTATGTGGAGAACGGCGGGTCTAGGTGGCATGGCACAGTGGGGTCTTAGTGGCGTACGTGTGATGGTGGACGAGCACAAGACAGTGGTGTTGTTTGGCGCCGTGGCGGCGTCTATGGTTGGCATGGCAAGGATCATGTGGATGTCTGACCTAAAGATGGGTCGACATTTCGATGGTGGTGATGGCGTCTAGAGCGTGTGCATGTGGACTGTGGTGCGCACTTAGGGTCTGCTGGAACAGATGTGTGCTGCCGGTATGCCAAGCGGATGCAGGTGGCTCGGTGATGACCCCCAAATCTAGATGGTGGGGTGTTGTGATGGCATCCTCCACTGTCAAGTTTGTAGGTGTGACGTGGTGGCTTGAGATTGTTTGATGTATGTTTTATGTTTCTGCTAGACCTTTGTGGAATAATAATTTAATAAAGATGATTGTGTGTATCCTTTGATGCATAGACGAGGGTTCCGACCTCCTTCAAAATATCTCTTCACCCGCAGATACGTTGATTGTGCTGTGCATCCACGTACGGCGTGCAAAACCAAACTACCAAAGATGAAGTGCAGGATCACAGCTTATTTCCGGGAGAAGCAGATAGAGATCGCTTAGACTTCTAGTATATGTAGCACGATGACGACCGTGCATACAGTTAACAAATAGGAGTATTGATCAATTTTGCTTCCCCAGTTTTCAAAGGATCTTCATAAGAATTTTGAAGGATTAAAATCCTTTGGATTTTTTCCTATATTGGTTGTTTAAGCCATAGGATTGAATCCTATAAGAATTTTATTCTAAGGATTTCTCGGTACTAGTTCCCATAGGACTTTTAGCATCCACTCAAACCTCTCTAAAAGAATCCTTTGTTTGTCGATGATATAATCAAACAAACCAAAATCATGTAGGATTGAGATGAGCATAACATTTCAATCCTATGCTTTTTTTGTTCCCGCATTTTCAGAATCCTACGAACGAAAGAGGGCTTTTTTTTTGCGGGAAAATCAAAGAGGGCTTGATATTACATACGCTGAGCACCTTACTTCATCCTCAAGGAAGCTCGTTTTCTTGTCCGAGCAAATTGGGGAAAAACTGGCAACCAGCTCCGACAGATCGCCATTTCCTTTCCCTTACACCACCACACATCAGGGTGAGTTTCCACACGCAAACTTACAAATCGATAGGACAAAGGAAAAAACCTAGTACATTTTCAGAAACAACAAAATAGGCATGGATCACATCTTTATTCGCTCCAACGCAATCAGCAAAGTGCAGATTGATAGGAAACATGATGATCATCATTCATGGTTCGGGACACTGGCAAGTCTTGACGCAGTCGTCTCTGTGCTTGTAGCACGGGCCACCCCAGCAAGGACCATCGCAGCACCACTTGAATGCATTTGGCGGAAATATGGCGTAGCGACAACGATAGCTCACATCCGTTATGTTGATCCCCATCTTGTCGATGCTCCGTCCTAAAGAGAAAGAAAATTGAAGTAGTTACAATATATTCTCCCCAAAACAAGATAAGTAGATTTATTCTGTACATTAAGTCATAAAGTCTACATGGAAAACCACTCTGGATCTGATGATGAAGCAACTTTGAACATACCGATGAACACTCGAAATAACAAACTTTAATTGTTAATTTTACCGTATATCGGCGGAGGAGTGGCCAAGCAAATGACAAGAACCAACGAAAGTAGTAGGAGAGCTTGGCCATTGTGCTTGATGTGCTTCGCCATGGTGTGAGAGATTCACTGGGTCTTGGTTATGTATCTTTTACTTGCTGTTCATTGCAGTGTATGTAGAGCCTCACACATAGCTGCACATTGCACATATAGAAGTGGTCATAATCAACTTTAATTCAGAGCCTGTACATTGCACATATGTTTTTTTGTAAGAGAAAATAAGCTTCCTCCTCTCTTCAAAGCCTGGTCATAATCAACTTTAATTCAGAGCCTGTACATTGCACATATTTCTCTTGTTTCATAACAGCAGTTGTTACAAGCTACAAAGCTGCTATCTAAATCAACTAGAAGTATAATTCAGAGACTTGTCTACTGGGATTTTGTAAGCTACAAGAGTGATGTCTGTGTCAAGAATTTGGGCTTGAACAGCCGCTGAAAGAGTCACTGTAGTGCTGCAGTCTCAGAAGATCTGAGTTGAAGAAACTTACTGTAGTTGTTATGAATCAAAAGAGACAAAATCATGTTATCTGAGTATCTGATGCTCAAATAAACAATGTGGGTGATTCTTGATTTGATTCATAAGAAAATTAGCTGGCCGCTTCCCCTGATTGAACTTCTCAAGGAAGCGAGCAGTGTAAGAGAAGGGTGTCAGGGAGAACATTCCCAATTTCAGAGTGCTTAGCACGGGAAGCTCCATACTCTGAATATCATTTGCTTTAAAAGGGAGAGATGACAATGCTCTACCTTCTCACCACCGAGGCGCGGTGGACAAGCTCGGGGCGACGACTGCAGAGGAGATCGGGCGGCAACCAGTAGCAACCCGAACCAGCGGCCGGCAGGCAGCTGGAAGACGAGGTAGGCGGCCAGGCTAGAAGATGAGGTCGACGGCCCTAGGGTTGGGCAGGAGCTGGACGATGAGGCCAGTGGTGGAGCTTGAAGATCCGGTCGATAGAGCTCGGTGTCGGACAGGAGCAGGAGGACGGAGCTCGGGCTGAGAGGCTGCTTACGTCTGTCAGATAATAACGAGATAAACGAGACACGAGAGCACGCATATTTTTACGTGAAAACCTTTGCGGGAGAAAACCACGGACGCACAAAGGCGCAATCACTATGAGAAAGGAGTATTACAAGCACAAGACGACAGACCGTCTTAGGTGTGACTAGATGGAGTATATTTGAGGGGCAACACATAGGAGTCCTTGTAGGACAAGTAAAGCAGAGTTGTCTTTAAATGCAGCGTCAATCAAGGCCTTGTATGTACTACGTCTAGTCAATCTGATACTAGAATTTAGATCATAATTTAACAATCTCCACCTTGATCCAAATTCCCTCCAGTAGTTGAAGAAAGTGAATAACTTCATCCAAATCAGCATAAACACCTTGTGCGTCAAAGTCCATAGGGCTAATGAGAAATACCAACTAAGCCTGAGCAAAGCTCAAACTTATTGATCGGAACTGGCTTTGTCATTATATCAGCTGGATTATCATGAGTACTTATCTTGCATACCTTCAAATCACCTTCAGCAACAACATCTCGAATATAGTGATATCTGACATCAATGTGCTTTGTCCTCTCATGATACATTGGATTCTTTGTAAGATATATGGCACTTTGATCATCACTAAATACGGTAGGGCAAGATGAATCTCTACAAAGCTCGGTGTATAAACCTCTCAACCAGATAGCTTCTTTGCATGCCTCGAAATAGCCATATACTAGGCGTCGAGTGGAACAAGCCACAATAGACTACAAAGTTGCTCTCCAACTCACAAGCACAACCACCAATGATGAAAACATAACCTGTGAGTGATCTTCTCTTATCCAAATCACCAAGAAAATCAGAATCAACAAAATCAACAAGTCCATCTCCAGTTTTCCCCAAACTGTAAATAAGCATTAGAAGTACCACGCAGTATCCGAAAATCCACTGAATCGCTTTCCAATGCTCTTTTCCAGAATTAGCCATGTATCTACCGACAACACTCAATGCATATGATAAGTCAGACGAGAACAAACCATGGCATACATAAGTGAACCAACTGCACTTGAATAGGGAACTCTAGACATGTACTCAATATCTGCATCGACTTAGGACATAAAGTCGATGACAATTTGAAGTGTGCAGCTAAGGGAGTACTCACCGGCTTGGCATTATGCATATTAAAAGCGACGAAGAACTTTATCAATATATCCCTTCTGACTTAGATATACTTTTCCAGACGGTCTATCTCTGGATATTTCCATGCCAAGAATTTTCTTTGCTGCACCCAAATCCTTTATCTCAAATTCATTACTCAATTGCTTCTTTAGTTCATTAATCTCTGACATACTCTTTGCAGCAATAAGCATATTATTAACATAAAGGAGCAAATAAATAGTTGAATCGTTGACAGTTTTCAAATAAACACAACTATCATAATTAGACTTTTTGAAACCTTGAGAGAGCATAAAGGTGTCAAATCTTTTGTACCACAGTCTAGGGGATTGCTTCAATCCATAAAGAGATTTCTTTAACTTGCAGACAAGCTTTTCTTTTCCAGGAATAACAAAACCTTCAGGTTGTTCCATATAAATATCCTCTTCTAATTCTCCATGTAAAATGCAGTTTTAACATCCAATTGTTCAAGCTCAAGATCATGCATGGCAACAATATTGAGTAAAGTGCGAATAGAGCTATGCTTCACAACGGGAGAAAAGACTTCGTTATAGTCAATACCTGGAATCTGGCTATAACCTTTAGCAACCAACCTTGCTTTATATCTTGTCTCATCATTAGGAGAAACACCTTCTTTCCTCTTGAAAACCCACTTGCAACGATAGGTTTCTTCTCTCTAGGCAATTTTACTAAATCCCAAGTGCCATTCTTTTCAAGTGATTCCATCTCATCATGCATAGCGGTCATCCACTTATTACTATCACCAGAAATAATAGCCTCGGAATATGAAGAAGGCTCAACATTACCTTCAATTTCTTCTCGCAATGAGATAAAGCAAAAGAAACAATATTACACTCTTCAATTAACTTATCGGGTTTATTAATACCCGCCTAACTCATCACGTGCAAGATTCCAACTTGGTGGAACAATAGGCTGATTTGGAGTGGGAGTGACTTGATCATCATCAACGACGGGTTCATCATGTGCAACAATTTCATTACCGGATGTATCACTGAATCAATAACATGCTCCACACGAGCAGTAGGCTCTGAACAATAGGCACTTGTTCACTCTCAACGGGAACATTAGTAGATGAAACATCATGTAACATAGCAGATTCATTAAAGATAACATTTCTGCTAATAACAACCTTCTGGGTTTCAGGATTCCACAATTTAAAACCTTTAACACCTGACTTATAACCAAGAAAGATGCATTTAACAGCCCTAGGCTCCAACTTTCCATTATCAACATGAGCATAAGCAGTGCAACCAAAAACTCTCAATTGTGAATAATCAGCGGTGAACCGGACCATACCTCAATTGGAGTTTTCTTATTAAAAGCAATAGATGGTGAACGATTAATGAGATAACAAGCGATGGAAGCAGCCTCAGCCCAAAACGCCTATGCAAACCTGCATTGGACAACATGCAACGGGCTCTGGAAATAATGGTCATGTTCATACGCTCAGCAACATCGTTTTGTTGAGGAGTATAAGGAACGGTGTAATGTCTGACAATGCCTTCAGACTTGCAATAATTCTTAAATTGCTTAGAGCAGAATTCCATACCATTATCGGTCTGAGTATCTTTACCTTCCTTTCAGTTTGCCTCTCAATCATAATCTTCCACTCCTTAAATGCTGAGAATGCTTCATATTTATGCTTCAAGAAATAAGGCCAAACTTTTCTCGAATAATCATCAATAATAGTCAAGATGTAACTTGCACCACCAAGTGACTTTTTGCTAGATGGTCCTCATAAATCAGAATGAACATAATCAAGAATACCTTCAGTTGTATGGGTCGAAGTATTGAACTTCACCCTCCTGTGCTTGCCGAAGATACAGTGCTCACAAAATTTCAATTTACCAGGTTCTTATCCATCAAGAAGACCTTTCTTATTTAACTCTGCTAAACCAAGTTCACTCACATGTCCAAGACGCATATGCCAAAGGTTAGCAGCATCACAATCAGAATTCTTTGAAACAACTGGAGTAGCGTTACTTGAAATAGTAGAACCTCGAAGGTAATAAAGACCATTGGTCGAACTTAAATCACCTTTCATCACAATAAGGGAACCTTTGGTGACTTTCAAAACACTATCTCCACATGAATACTTGTACCCCTTTGCATCAAGGGCACTCATAGAAATAAGATTTCTCTTCATCTTCGGAATATACCAAACATCTGTCAAAGTTCTGATTATGCCATCAAACATCTTGATTCGAATAGAACCTATGCCTTCAATCTTGCATGGTGAATTATCAAAACCCAAAAGCGGAACCAGCAAGTAGTGGAATCAAAAGTATTAAACCAATCTTTATGTGGACACATATGAAAAGTGCATGCAGTGTCAAGTACCCACTCATCATTGGTCTCAGCACATTCAGCAATAACGACAAGAGCATCATCGGAACTATTATCACGAGCAATGTTAGCAGAATTGTCACCTTGTTTGTTATCTTTCCTCTTTTCTTTATTCTGCAACTTGAAACACTCTAAGATGTCATGTCCGTCTCTCCTGCAATACCTGCAATACTTCTTGTCTCTGGATTGCGACCGGCCCCTGTAGCCGTTTTTACTTTTGCCCCTGTTTCCATTATTGGAGTTCTTCTCCTTTGTCACCTTACGAGCAGATAATCCCTCGGCTTGGGATGAACTCGAACCATCATGAGGCACCATTAATTTCATCTTCTCCTTAGAGTTCAAAGCTTCATAAACTTCATTAAGTGTGAGAGTATCACGATTGTATAATATGGTGTCTCTAAAATTGGTATAAGAACTTGGCGTTGAACAAAGTAACATTAAAGCGATATCTTCCTCTTCATACTTAACCTCCATTGCAGCAAGATCAGATATGATCTCTTTAAATTCTGAAATATGATTCAAAACATTACCTCCCTCGGGTAACACATGCAGGAATAATTTTTGCTTCAGATGCATCTTCTTTGGTGAGATCTTTAGTCATGCAAATCCCTTCCAGCTTTAAGCATAGAGCGGCGGCAGTTTTCTCGCTCAAAACTTCCTGCAAAATATTATTATGCAAATGGAGTTGAATTTGTGACAAAGCCTTACAATCAATTCTTTTCTCCTCATCAGTCCAGTCCTGAATTTTGTTCTTCCCAAAACTATCCAGTGCTTCATCATAGTCGGACTGTGCCAACAACACCCGCATCTTGACTTGCCATAGGGTAAACCTTGTGTCACGGTCTAGCAGCGGAAGATCGTACTTCATGGATGCCATGAGTCGATAAACTGTGTACACAAAGTAGTGCAAATCGAAAGAAATAATCCTTGATAGAATTACTTTGCGGAGCAGACAAAAAGTAGGGTAAATAGCACCTGGATAGACGCTGTGTGTGGACGTAGCAATCGGATAGAGAACAAATATCTGATAGTAGATGGCTTCACCTGGGACAAGTACTAATTGAAGTAGTACTTAATCAATCAGATCTCCAGAGACGAGTTGCAACTTGCAACTGGTGCTAGTACTAGTAGTACGTCACGCCTAGCAGATCGCCTCTTGAACTCGACGTGTGGAGCAGCAGCAGCTTGGATTGAATCCTCGGGACTTGAAGCCAGTAGCTTTGGTCGATGGATTAGTAGCAGCGGCAGCTCACGCACCAGCGACAACGTCTTGCGAGGGCAGCGGATATCGATCGCCTCCAAACTCTGTCGGTCTCGGACACGGCGTACCGCACGCGGTGGCGGCGCACGCAGACAGCAAACCCTAATCTCTCGTCTCAAATCTCGTATCTGTAACCTCAGTTTTGTATACCACTTGTCAGATAATAACGAGATAAATGAGACACGAGAGCACACAGATTTTTACGTGGAAACCCTTGCGGGAGAAAACCACGGACGCACAAAGGCGCAATCACTATGAGGAAGGAGTATTATAAGCACGAGACGACAGACCGTCTTAGGTGCGACTACATGGGGTATATTTGAGGGGCAACACATAGGAGTCTTTGTAGGACAAGTAAACGAGTTGTACTCGTACGCGTCGGTACCAACGCAAAAGCCCACACCGTATGTACTACGTCAAGTCCAATACAGTACTAGAATTTAGATCATAATTTAACAACGTCGGCGGTGTCAGGGTCGAGCTGGAGGACGGCGAGGGGATCGGGGCGGCCAGTGGGGAGGGGGCGCTGGGAGACGAGGTGGGCGGCGCTTGGGTGCGCTTACTGGAGTGTGGGATGGGGAACCGGCGCATGGCCTGGGCTTGGTGGTGGCGCTGAGGTTGGCAACGGCCGGCGGAATGAGGGAGTGGGAGTGGCTGCTGGTGGCACCGGTGGTCGATGTGAGAGCATCTCCAACAGTAGATGAAAAAAATTGGTGCCACCACAAATTATGTGCGCGTAACAAGGTCTAATACACGGTGCCGGCAGTGCTTGATACAGGAATAATATTCGTGCTGAAAATGTTGCAACTAATGCTTGTGTCCCTGCATTTACTTTTTTTAGAACGAAGACACTCGACGCGTTCGACTTTAAATTAATAAAGCCAACAACAGGCAGCATACACAAGAGTCAAGTCACACAACACGTCAAAGCCCACAAAAGCTCTAGTGAAGCAGGGGCAGAAGTTCAGGATTACATGCCGGAGGCGGCAAGACCAGAGCACGCAGGCTCGCTACAATGATGCCAAAAGGACCACCCAGACCCTACGGAGGCGGCGCGGGAGCTCTCGCCAGAGTGTAGACCTGTCGAAGACGGGCGAGAGCGTGGTGCAGCAGCTCAACGTCTTGGCGCCTTGCCAAAGAGCGCCCATCGCTGCAAAAAAGATAACACATTTGAAGATAACATCAGCCGGATGTGGGGGGAACACGCCCTCGATCGTAAGTTTGTTCCTAATGCGCCACAGAGCCCAAAGTAAAGCCCCAACACAGCTCCACACGACACGTCTAGCCGAACCAGACACTGACGACAGGAGAGCACAAAGCTCGATACCTGACCTAGGATCCCAATCCCGGCCAGCGGCCTCTCGGACCGCACTCCATGCAAACCGAGCTAGATGGCAATGGAAAAAGACATGGTTAGCAGTTTCAGGCTCCCCACACACCACGCACGACCCGTTGGACGGTCCATTACGTTTGGCAATATTTACCGAGGTTGGGAGTTTGTCAAGGCATAATTGCCAAATGAAAATTTTGATTTTTAGAGGGAGCCGAGCCTTCCATAGCCCGGTTGCCACTTGCTGCTGGGTCCCTCTAGCGAGTGCTCGGTACAGGGAGTTAACCGAGAACTTGCCGGATGCATTTAGGCGCCAAGACACCATGTCTGGGCCTTGAGAAAGGGCAGCCCCTTCCAGCAGAGTTAGCAGGTTTCCCAAACTTGCCGTCTCCGGGCCGATGAACTCCCGTCTGAACTGCAGTACAGGGGGGGACTCGGCCAAAACTTGCGCCACAAAAGAGTGCGGATCTAGCGCAATATTGTACAGCGATCTGAAACGGGACCAGAGAGGTTGGTCACCAATCCATAGGTCCGTCCAAAAACGCGTTGAGCAGCCATCCTTGACCAGGAACTTTGCCCCCATGGCGAAGACTGGTTTTAGCTCCTGGATAGAGTTCCAAAAGGGGGACCCCCGTCCAGCTGCAGCAAAGAAATTGCCCGACGGGAAGTACTTGGCTCGGAGAAGGTCGACCCAAAGGCCAGTTTCACCCTGAGACAACTTCCAAATCCACTTGCACATGAGTGCAATGTTCATCAGCCTGGAGTTCATCACCCCTAATCCCCCCGGGACTTTGGACGGCACACAGCCGTCCATTTGACTAGGTGGTACTTCTGTTTGGGGCTGGCTCCTTCCCAGAAGAAGCGGGACCGTGGCGTGTCCAACTTGACATGCACACCCTCGGCCAACAGAAACATCCTCATGGTGAACATAGGGAGCGAGGAGAGACTCGAGTTAGTAAGGATAAGCCGTGCACCTGACGACATAAATCTCCCTCGCCACGGGCCGACCCGGCCGGCCACCGTATTGCATAACAGGGCCCATTCCTGGATGGAAGGAGCCCGATCCCCTATCGGGAGCCCCAAGTATTGGAGTGGCAAAGATCCTAGCTTACAATTAAGCAGATCTGCCACCTCCTGACTTTCGTCAAGTCCCATCCCCATGGTGACCACTTCACACTTGTGAAAATTGATTTTTAGACCCGACATTAGTTCGAAACACAACAGAATAGCCTTGACCGTAGCAATACTATGTCTGTCCGGTTCGAACATCAGCAGCGTATCATCTACGTACTGCAGGTGGGAAACCCCTCCCGGGACCAACTGGGAGGCAACCCCTTTGAGGTGGCCAGCCAGACGAGGCATGTCTAACATTGCAGCCAAGGCATCAGCCACGAAGTTAAACAGTAACGGAGAAGCTGGGTCACCCTGACGCAGCCCTCGTTTGTTGCGGAAGTACGGGCCTACTTCCCTGTTAACCGCGATAGCTGTCTGGCCCCCCGAGACCAGTTGCAGCATGCGATGCACCCAGACGGGCGAGAAACCTCTTCCCAAGAGGAACTGTCTGAGAAATTCCCAATTGACCCGGTCGTACGCTTTTCCGAAATCTGGTTTAAGAAGAATCGCTGGCTCATGAGAACGTTTGAGCGAGTGAACAAACTCAAGCAAAGCGAGAGGCCCCTCCAAAATGTGGCGCCCATGAATGAACGCGGACTGGTTCCTACTGATAATCCGGTGAGCCACCGGAGATAAACGCGTCGAGCAGGCTTTGGCGCAGATTTTGAAAGGGACATTGATCAAGGCTTTGGGTCTAAACTGCCTAATGTTATCAGCCCCCTGTACTTTAGGGATGAGGGAGAGGATCCCGAAGTTTAGTCGCGAGATGTCGACTTCACCACGCATGAAACCATTACAGACCCCGAAAATCTGGTCCTGCAGGAGAGCCCAGAAGCGCTTAAACATGGCCACCGGCCAGCCATCCGGTCCAGGGGCCGTGTCAGACTTCATGCCGTGGATGGCGGCGTCGATTTACTGGGTGGTGAAGGCGAGGCCAAGCGCGTCGTTTTCGGCCTCGGACACCCTGCCCTCCGGACCCTACATGTCCGCGCGAAGGCGAGCCATTTGAGGTTCACACGAGCCCATCAGTTGGATGTAGAACTGATAGACGTGTCGCACTATGTCATCCTGACGCAACAACAACCCCTGGTCGGATTGCAGTCGAAGGATGGCACACTTGCCGTGACGGCCGTTCGCATAGGCGTGGAAGTATTTCGTGTTCGCGTCGCCTTTCAAGGTCCATTTAAGTCCCCCTCTCCGCCGCCAGTACTCCTCCTCGGCACGGAGGAGCGATTCCACCTGTCCCTCCAGATCGTACCGATGGGCCCACTTGGGCTCGGAGAAAGCGCGAGAATCAGCCTGTGCGTCCAGAACCGCAAGCTCCAGGACAAGACGAGGCCAGAAGTTTGTCTTGGCGTCCCTGGTTGGCCCCCAGCCCTTTAGAGACGCTGCTGCAGCCCGCCTTTATTACCCACTCCACATCTCCATGGGGCCCCGCTGGGGGCCGAGCCTGTTCATACAGGCCTCCCACTTGTGCCTGAATACCTGATCAAAATCAGGGATTTCGAACCAAGCAGTTTCAAAGAAGAAACGCGGGCTACGCTTGATCCTGTCCTCCCCGGTGGACAGGACCAGAGGCACGTGGTCGGACCCGATCCTAGTTTCGGCGACCAACGAGCACATAGGGAACCATAGCTCCCAGTCGGCCGTAACAAACACCCTGTCTAGAACAGACCGCACCGGCGATAGCTGTTTGTTGGTCCAGGTGAACCGCGCTCCAGACCTGGCCACTTCCCTAAGTGCCATGGCTGCAATCGCATTGTTGAACATGGCGACTCTGTTCCAGTTAATGTTCGCATTGTTCTTATCCGCGCAAGAGCGGATTAGATTGAAGTCGCCCCCCATCACCAACGGCAACTGCTGGGCTTGCGCAAGACCCACCCTAGCCTGGAGCTCGTTCGTAAATTGAGCGGCGAGTGGTCGGTGGTCCGTATACCACAAGCATCACCCATTCCGCGCCACGCCCTATGTCTAACGTGGGCGGAAATAAAGAAGATGCCTGTCTCCCAAGATGTAACCTCAAAGCATAGGTTGCTTCGCCCATTAGCATGCCACCCGAGTGGCCGCGGGCCGGGGACCAATGCCACGCGAAGCATTCCAGGGGATCAATCGCCAGCAACTCATGGTGGCGAAACTCAGCCTTAATGGTTTCCTGGATACCTACCGCGTCAATGCCCTCATTGCGCATGTAATCCTTTAGCTGGGTCCGTCTCCCAGCATGGCCGATGCCACGGATGTTCCAATAAAGGAAACGCATCAAATAATGCGGTTACGGAGACGGATCCCGCGTGAGGTCACCGCCTTTGCCACGCGCCTCGTCCTTTGGGGCAGACGAGGGGGAGCGGCGGTATCATCCCCTGCGGGTACCGCGCTCAGATCGGGCAGCGCAGCCACGGTAGAGGGTGCCCCTGCTCCCTCTGCCGTTGTGGCCGCACGCGCAGCTGCAGCACTAGCAAGGGCTGCATGCGCAAGTTCTTTCGAACGGACTAACGATATTAGCGAGCGGGCCTCTCCCTCACACGCCAAGTCCACCCCACTGTCCCCCAAAATAGCCCCCAGATGCCTGTCCGAGAAGGAATCTAGAATCATAAAATGAGAGGAGGGGGGATTACCGTCAATCTCCATGTTCTTCTCGGCCTGCAGAAGTTGCGCGCGTTGTAGCGATGGCAAGTTGCCCTTGGCTCCCTTGGGACGTCCACTGGTGCGCGTCGGGGTTGGATCCGCAGCCACCGCCTTGGAGCGGCGCGCCTTGATCACCGGGAGCGCCACGGCCTCCGCCCGAAGGGCGGCGGCCAGGCCCGACGAGGCAGACGCAGCACCGCCGCCAGCCGGAGCCAGCGGAGAGGCCAAAGCCATGACTGCCTGCTTAGGAGTGGGAGGCGCGCCCAGATTCTCCATCGGGGGGATCGACGCCTTCTTGCGGCCCGCGGGCTTCTTCGCCCGTCTCACCGAGCCGCTCTTGCTCGCACCACCGGAGGGGGGGGGGACAGCCACATGTCAGAGCCGCCCCCAAGCGCTCCACCCCCGAGCCCCGGGAACGACGCCAGCGGGAGAGAGAGGCGACGCCCGAGTCGCAGGAGGCCGTCGCACCCCGCTCCGCCTCGGAGTCGAGGGCCATGTTGCAGCCGAACTGGTTCACCTCCAGAAGGGCGTCTGTCGCACCGGGAGGCGCAGCCGAAGCCGCCCCCTACCCTTGTGCGGCCCCGTCGTCTTGTCCAGGGACTTGTCGTGGATGCCCAGCTTGTCCCACGCCGCGGTGTCGATGGAGTCGTCGCCCATGCTCTCGTCGTTGTCGTGGTCCTCATCCTTGTCCTTGTCGCCGGGGCCTTTGCCATTGGAAGGTGGGGGCGGGGGCGGAGCCGCGCCGCGCCCCGGCGCCGCCAGCTCAGGATCCAGCTTGATGTCATACCCCTCGCCGTTGAACCAAATCTCGATGCGACCACGCAGCTTGTCAGGGGCACGGCAGGCGTGTTGGGTAACGTAGTAATTTCAAAAAATTTCCTACGCACACGCAAGATCATGGTGATGCATAGCAACGAGAGGGGAGAGTGTTGTCTACGTACCCTCGTAGACCGAAGCGGAAGCAATCACAACGTAGAGGAAGTAGTCGTCGTTCTCCTCATGATCCAACCGATCCAAGCACCGTTACTCCGGCACCTCCGAAGTTCTTGGCACACGTACAGCTCGGTGGCGCTCCTCGGGCTCCGATCCAGCAAAGCTCCGGGGAGAGAGTTCCGTCGGCCGACGGCGTGGTGACGATCTTGATGTTCTACCAACGCAGGGCTTCGCCTAAGCACTGCTACGATTTGACCGAGGTGGAATATGGTGGAGGGGGGCACCGCACACGGCTAAGGAACGATCTCAAGAATCAACTTGTGTCATGGGGTGCCCCCCTGCCCCCGTATATAAAGGAGCAAGGGGAGGCGGCCCGGCCCTAGGAGGCGCGCCAAGGAGGGGGAGTCCTCCTCCTAGTGGGAGTAGGACTCCCTTTCCTAGTCCAACTAGGAAGGAGGAAGGGAAGGAAGGAGAGGGAGAGGAAGAGGGAAGGGGCGCGCCCCCTTCCTTGTCCAGTCGGACTCCCCATGGGGGCGCGCGCCACCTCCTGGCGCAGCCCTCTCTCTCCCTCTTGGCCCAATAAGGCCCATTACTTCCCGGTGGGTTCCGGTAACCCCTCCGGCACTCCGTTTTCTCCTAAACTTCCGAACCTTTCCGAGTCTGAATATAGCCGTCAATATATCAATCTTTATGTCTCGATCATTTCGAGACTCCTCGTCATGTCCGTGATCACATCCGGGACTCCGAACTCCTTCGGTACATCAAAATATACAAACTCATAATATAACCGTCCTTGAAACCTTAAGCGTCACGGACCCTACGGTTCGAGAACAATGTAGACATGACCGAGATACATCTCGGTCAATAACCAATAGCGGGACCTGGATGCCCATATTGGTTCCTACATTTTCTCTGAAGATCTTTATCGGTCGGACCGCATAACAACATACGTTGTTCCCTTTGTCATCGGTATGTTACTTGCCGAGATTCGATCGTCGGTATCCAATACCTAGTTCAATCTCGTTACTGGCAAGTCTCTTTACTCGTTCCGTAATGCATCATTCTGTAACTAACTCATTAGCTACATTGCTTGCAAGGCTTATAGTGATGTGCATTACCGAGATGGCCCGTAGATACCTCTCCGACAATCGAAGTGACAAAACCTAATCTCGAAATACGCCAACCCAACATGTACCTTTGGAGACACTGTAGTACTCCTTTATAATCACCCGATTCGTTGTGACGCTTGGTAGCACCAAAGTGTTCCTCCGTAAACGGAGTTGCATAATCTCATAGTTACGGTGAACATGTATAAGTCATGAAGAAAGCAATAGCAACATACTAAACGATCGGGTGCTAAGCTAATGGAATGGGTCATGTCAATCAGATCATTCAACCAATGATGTGACCTTGTTAATCAAATGACAACTCCTTTGTCTATGGTTAGGAAACATAACCATCTTTGATTAACAAGCTAGTCTAGTAGAGGCATACTAGTGACACTCTGCTTGTCTATATATTCACACATGTATTATGTTTCCTGTTAATACAATTCTAGCATGAATAATAAACATTTATCATGATATAAGGAAATACATAATAACTTTATTATTGCCTCTAGGGCATATTTCCTTCAGTCTCCCACTTGCACTAGAGTCAATAATCTAGATCACATCACCATGTGATTAACATCGATAGTTCACATCATCATGTGATTAACACCCATAGTTCACATCGCCATGTGACCAACACCCAAAGGGTTTACTAGATTCAGTAATCTAGTTCACATCGCTATGTGATTAACACCCAAAGAGTACTAAGGTGTGATCATGTTTTGCTTGTGAGAGAATCTTAGTCAACGGGTCTTTCATATTCAGATCCGTTATGTATTTTGCAATTTTCTATGTCTACAATGCTCGCACGGAGCTACTCTAGCTAATTGCTCCCACTTTCAATATGTATCTAGATCGAGACTTAGAGTCATCCAGATCGGTGTCAAAACTTGCATCGACGTAACCCTTTACGACGAACCTTTTTTCACTTCCATAATCGAGAAACATATCCTTATTCCACTAAGGCTAATTTTGACCGCTGTCCAGTGATCTACTCCTAGATCACTATTGTACTCCCTTGCCAGACTCAGTGTAGGGTATACAATAGATCTGGTACACGGATGGCATACTTTATAGAACCTATGGCCAAGGCATAGGGAATGACTTTCATTCTCTTTCTATCTTCTGCCGTGGTCGGGTTTTGAGTCTTACTCAATTTCACACCTTGTTACATTGTGCAAGAACTCTTTCTTTGACTGTTCCATTTTGAACTACTTCAAAATCTTGTCAAGGTATGTACTCATTGAAAAACTTATCAAGCGCCTTGATCTATCTCTATAGATCTTGATGCTCAATATGTAAGCAGCTTCACCGAGGTCTTTCTTTGAAAAACTCCTTTCAAACACTCCTTTATGCTTTGCGTAATAATTCTACATTATTTCCGATCTACAATATGTCATTCACATATACTTATCGTAAATGCTGTAGTGCTCCCACTCACTTACTAGTAATTACGGGCTTCACGCAAGTCTCAGATAAAACTATATGCTATGATCAACTTATCAAAGCATGTATTCCAACTCTGAGATGCTTGCACCAGTCCATAGATGGATCGAAGCTTGCATATTTTGTTAGCTCCTTTAGGATTGATTTAAAACTTCTGGTTGCATCATATGCAACTCTTCTTTAATAAATCCATTAAAGAATGTAGTTTTGACATCCATTTGCCAGATTTCATAAAATGTGGCAATTGTTAACATGATTCGGACAGACTTAAGAATCGCTACAGTAGAGAAAATCTCATTGTAGTCAACACCTTGAACTTGTCAAAAAACCTTTACGTGACAAGTCGAGTTTTGTAGATAGTAACACTACTATCGATTGTCCGCCTTCCTCTTGAAGATCCATTTATTTAACATGGCTTGCTGATCATCGAGCAAGTCAATCAAAGTCCATACTTTGTTCTCATACATGGATCCTATCTCGCATTTCATGGCCTCAAGCCATTTCGCGGAATCTGGGCTCATCATCTCTTCCTCATAGTTCATAGGTTCATCATGGTCTAGTAACATGACTTCTAGAATAAGATTACCGCACCACTCAGTGCGGATCTTACTCTGGAAGACCCACGAGGTTTGGTAGCAACTTGATCTGAAGTTTCATGATCATCATCATTAACTCCCTCACTAATTGGTGTAGGAATCATCGAACTGATTCCTGTGATGAACTACTTTCAAATAAGGGAGAAGGTACAATTACCTCATCAAGTTCTACTTTCCTCCCACTCACTTCTTTCGAGAGAAACTTCTTCTCTAGAAAGGATCCATTTTAGCAACGAAAAACTTGCCTTTGGATCTGTGATAGAAGGTGTACCCAATAGTTACCTTTGGGTATTCTATGAAGACGCACTTCTCCGATTTGGGTTTGAGCTCATCAGGTGAAAACTTTTTCACATAAGCATCACAACTCCAAACTTTTAAGAAACAACAACTTTGGTTTCTTGCCAAACCACAGCTCATACAAAGGTCGCCTCAACGGATTTAGATGGTGCCCTTTTAACGTGAATGCAGCTGTCTCTAATGCATAGCCCCAAAACTATAACGGTAAATCAAGAAGAAACATCTTAGATCGCACCATATCTAGTAAAGTGCGATTACGACGTTCGGACACACCATTGCGCTGTGGTGTTCCGGAGGCGTGAGTTGCGAAACTATTCCGCATTGTTTCAAATGTAGACCAAACTCAGTAACTCAAATATTCGCCTCCACGATCAGATTGTAGAAACTTTATTTTCTTATTACGATGATTTTCAACTTCACTCTGAAATTCTTTGAACTTTTCAAATGTTTCGCACTTATGTTTCATCAAGTAGATATACCCATATCTGCTCAAATCATCTTGTGAAGGTCGAAAATAACGATACTTGCCACGAGCATCAACACTCATTGAATCGCATACATCGGTATGTATTATTTCCAATAAGTCAAGAGCTTGTTCCATTGTTCCGAGAACGGAGTTTTAGTCATCTTGCCCAAAAGGCACGGTTCGCAAGCATCAAATGATTCATAATCAAGTGATTCCAAAAGTCCATCAAGATGGAGTTTTCTTCAAGCGCTTTACACCAATATGACCTAAACGGCAAGTGCCACAAATAAGTTGCACTATCATTATTAACTTTGCATCTTTTGGTTTCAATATTTTGAATATGTGTATCACTATGATCGAGATCCAATGAACCATTTTCATTGGGTGTGTAACCATATAAGGTTTTATTCATGTAAACAGAACAACAATTTATTCTCTTACTTAAATGAATAACCGTATTGCAATAAACATGATCAAATCATATTTATGCTCAACACCAAATAACACTTATTTAGGTTCCACACTAATCCCGAAAGTATAGGGAGTGTGCGATGATGATCATATCAATCTTGGAACTACTTCCAACACTCATCGTCACTTCCCCTTCAACTAGTTTATGTTCATTCTCGCAACTCCCTGTTTCGAGTTACTACTCTTAGCAACTGAACCAGTATCAAATACCGAGGGGTTGCTACGAACACTAGTAAAATACACATCAATAATCTGTATATCAAATATACCTTTGTTCACTTTGCCATCCTTCTTATCCGCCAAATACTTGGTGTAGTTCCGCTTCTAGTGACCAGTTCCATTGCAGCAAAAGAACTTAGTCTCAGGCTTAGGTCCAGACTTGGGCTTCTTTACTTGAGCAGCAACTTGCTTGCCGTTCTTCTTGAAGTTCCCCTTCTTCCCTTTGCCCTTTTCCTTGAGACTAGTGGTCTTGTCAATCATCAACACTTGATGCTCTTTCTTGATTTCTACCTTCGTCGATTTCAACATCACGAAGAGCTCGGGAATCATTTTCGTCATCCCTTGCATACTATAGTTCATCACGAAGTTCTAGTAACTTAGTGTTGGTGACTAGAGAATTCTGTCAATCACTATCTTATCTGGAAGATTAACTCCCACTTGATTCAAGCGATTGAAGTACCTGCACAATCGAGAACATGCTCACTAGTTGAGCGATTCTCTTCCATCTTTTAGCTATAGAACTTGTTGGAGATTTCATATCTCTCAACTCGGTATTTGCTTGCAATATTAACTTCAATTCCTGGAACATCTCATCTGGTCCATGACGTTCAAATCGTCTTTGAAGTCCCGATTCTAAGCCGATTAAGCATGGTGCACTAAACTATCAAGTAGTCATCATACTGAGCTAGCCAAACGTTCATAACGTCAGCATCCGCTCCTGCAATAGGTCATCACCTAGCGGTGCATTAAGGACATAATTCTTCCGTCCGAGAATGAGGATAAACCTCGGATCACGGATCCAATCCAGATCATTGCTACTAACATCTTTCAACACAATTTTCTCTAGGAACATATCAAAATAAACATTTGTAAGCAACAACGCGAGCTATTGATCTACAACATAATCTGCAAAATACTACCAGGACTAAGTTCATGATAAATTAAAGTTCAATTAATCATATTACTTAAGAACTCCCACTTAGATAGACATCTCTCTAGTCATCTAAGTGATCACGTGATCCAAATCAACTAAACCATAACCGATCATCACGTGAGATGGAGTAGTTTTCAATGGTGAACATCACTATGTTGATCATATCTACTATATGATTCACGCTCGACCTTTCGGTCTCCGTGTTCCGAGGCCATATCTGCATATGCTAGGCTCGTCAAGTTTAACCTGAGTATTCCGCGTGTGCAAAACTGGCTTGCACCCGTTGTAGATGGACGTAGAGCTTATCACACCCGATCATCACGTGGTGTCTGGGCACGACGAACTTTGGCAACGGTGCATACTCAGGGAGAACACTTCTTGATAATTAGTGAGAGATCATCTTATAATGCTACCGTCAAGCCAAACAGAATAAGATGTATAACAGATAAACATCATATGCAATCAAAATATGTGACATGATATGGCCATGATCATCTTGCGCCTTTGATCTCCATCTCCAAAGTACTGTCATGATCTTTATCGTTACCGGCACGACACCATGATCTTCATCATCTTGATATATCTCAATGTGTAATATCACTTGGTCGTCTCGCCAACTATTGCTTTTACAACTATTGCTATCGCATAGCGATAAAGTAAAGCAATTATTTGGCACTTGCATCTTATGCAACAAAGAGACAACCATAGGGCTTACGCCAGATTGTCGATAACTTCAACAAAACATGATCATCTTATACAACAACTTATATCTCATCACGTCTTGACCATATCACATCACAACATGCCCTGCAAAAACAAGTTAGACGCCCTCTACTTTGTTGTTGCAAATTTTACGTGGCTGCTACGGGCTTAGCAAGAACCGTTCTCACCTACGCATCAAAACCACAACGATAGTTTGTCAAATAGACTCCGTTTTAACCTTCGCAAGGACCGGGCGTAGTCACTCGGTTCAACTAAAGTGAGAGAGACAGACACCCGCCAGCCACCTTTAAGCACGAGTGCTCGTAGCGGTGAAACCAGTCTCGCGTAAGCGTCTGGCGTAATGTCGGTCCGGGCGCTTCATCTCACAATACCGCTGAACCAAAGTATGACATGCCGGTAGGCGGTATGACTTGTATCGCCCACAACTCACTTGTGTTCTACTCGTGCAAAACATCAAACCATAAAAACCTAGGCTCGGATGCCTTGTTGGGTAACGTAGTAATTTCAAAAATTTCCTACGCACACGCAAGATCATGGTGATGCATAGCAACGAGAGGGAGAGTGTTGTCTACGTGCCCTCGTAGACCGGGCGGAAGCAATCACAACGTAGAGGAAGTAGTCGTGACGTTCTCCTCGTGATCCAACCGATCCAAGCACCGTTACTCGGCACCTCCGAAGTTCTTGGCACACGACAGCTCGGTGGCGCTCCTCGGGCTCCGATCCAGCAAAGCTCCGGGAGAGAGAGTTCACAAGACGACGGTGTGGTGACGATCTTGATGTTCTACCAACGCAGGCTTCGCCTAAGCACTGCTATGATTTGACCGAGGTGGAATATGGTGGAGGGGCACCGCACACGGCCAAGGAACGATCTCAAGGATCAACTTGTGTCATGGGGTGCCCCCTGCCCCGTATATAAAGGAACAAGGGGAGGGCCGGCCGCCCTAGGAGGCGCGCCAAGGGAGGGGGGAGTCCTCCTCCTAGTGGGAGTAGGACTCCCCTTTCCTAGTCCAACTAGGAAGGAGGAAGGGGGAAGGAAGGAGAGGGAGAGGAAGAGGGAAAGGGGGCCGCGCCCCCCCTTCCTTGTCCAATTCGGACTCCCCATGGGGGGGGCGCGCGCCACCTCCTGGCGCAGCCCTCTCTCTCCCCTCTTGGCCCAATAAGGCCCATTACTTCCCCGGGGGGTTCCGGTAACCCCTCCGGCACTCCGGTTTTCTCCGGAAACTTCCGGAACCTTTCCGGAGTCCGAATATAGCCATCCAATATATCAATCTTTATGTCTCGATCATTTCGAGACTCCTCGTCATGTCCGTGATCACATCCGGGACTCCGAACTCCTTCGGTACATCAAAATATACAAACTCATAATATAACCGTCGCCATCGAAACCTTAAGCGTCACGGACCCTACGGTTGGAGAACAATGTAGACATGACCGAGATACATCTCCGGTCAATAACCAATAGCGGGACCTGGATGCCCATATTGGTTCCTACATTTTCTACGAAGATCTTTATCGGTCGAGACCGCATAACAACATACGTTGTTCCCTTTGTCATCGGTATGTTACTTGCCCGAGATTCGATCGTCGGTATCCAATACCTAGTTCAATCTAGCATCGCAAGTCTCTTTACTCGTTCCGTAATGCATCATTCTCGTAACTAACTCATTAGCTACATTGCTTGCAAGGCTTATAGTGATGTGCATTACCGAGATGGCCAGTAGATACCTCTCCGAGCAATCGGAGTGACAAAACCTAATCTCGAAATCGCCAACCCAACATGTACCTTTGGAGACACCTGTAGTACTCCTTTATAATCACCCGATTACGTTGTGACGTTTGGTAGCACCCAAAGTGTTCCTCCGGTGGCAGGAGTTGCATAATCTCATAGTTACAGGAACATGTATAAGTCATGAAGAAAGCAATAGCAACATACTAAACGATCGGGTGCTAAGCTAATGGAATGGGTCATGTCAATCAGATCATTCAACCAATGATGTGACCTTGTTAATCAAATGACAACTCCTTTGTCTATGGTTAGGAAACATAACCATCTTTGATTAACAAGCTAGTCTAGTAGAGGCATACTAGTGACACTCTGTTTGTCTATATATTCACACATGTATTATGTTTCCTGTTAATACAATTCTAGCATGAATAATAAACATTTATCATGATATAAGGAAATAAATAATAACTTTATTATTGCCTCTAGGGCATATTTCCTTCAAGGCGAACCGCATCGGCACCATGGTGGCCGCCATGAGCCGATCAACCCTCCGCTGTTTGGGGGGAACTCCCCACAGCTTCACCCACACCTCGGGCATGGACATGGCCTTGGGCTCCTCCTCACGCGCCTCCCGGATCTCCGCCATGATATTATTGAGGGAGAGGAATAGCTTTCCACTTCGCGTCGCCATCCTTAGCATCGCCTTGTTGGGAAACACCACCGAGAACCAATCTACGCCGACCGGAAGCACCTGCCAGTTCCATTCTCCCTCGAAAAGGTGTGGCAGTTCCGCCTCCAGAATCGCAGAGGAGAGCAGGCCCGGGGCGGCAGAGATGAAGGCCGCGTCCAAGCCCAGCCCCTCGTCCGCAGCAACGACCTCCGGGCACTCCATGAATGGGAGGCAGAAGAAGCCCCGGCCCGGAATCGCGTTCCCCATGATCTGCAGCTGCAGCGGCTTGCCACGGGTCGGGCAGTAGGCCGATGCGTGGCCTTCTTCTTGACATAGGATGCAGAGGGGCTTGAACGCACACTCGTTCTGGTAATGGCCAACCCTCCCGCATTTGAAACACTCCGGCCCATCCGCCGCCTCCACCTCCACCGGGATCGGCTCGGCCGCCGTGCCCTTGGACGAAGACGGCACCCCCGGCAGCGCAGGCGCAGCCCGACGCAGATCCGCTATGGGCCCCGGCCGCTGCTTCTGCTTCTTGGCGTAGGGGTCGCCGACCCGGTCGCCGCCGAGAGGATGCTGCATCTCCTTGCGCTTCAACTCCTTCTTCTTCTCGAGACCACGCCGCCGGTGTTCCTCCTTCTTCAGGTGCTTGCGCTCCTGCTCCTTGATCCACCACGACGGCGGCGGCCCCCAGCCACCCGCCTCTGCCTCCTGGATAGCGAGCTGCACCTTGGCCTTGGCGCGCAGGTCGCGCTCGCGCTGCCTCTCAGCTTCCGGATCCAGGGGAGGCGACATCGAGGGCTTCTCCCCGCGCCGCTCCCTGCGCGAGCCCATCCGCACCACCTCGACGAAGGAGCGGCGGAGAGGAGGGGGAGGGGACAGACGGCGCAGCCGACGGGCTTGTTTTCCGTAGCGGCGGATCTGAGCAGAGGTGGCTGGAAACCCTAAGGTGGGATCTAGCGCGCCCCGGCGCACCCACACCCATTTCTAGGGGAGGCGGGGAGGCAACCCTAGCGGCACTTCGGCCGGCCGGGCCTCAGGCCGCGCAAGCGCCCCCTGGGCCTCCACCATCGCACTGCCGGCCCCAAACCCCAGGTCCGACCCCACCCCTATGGAATCTGGCCCCGAGGGGCGCGGAGCGGGCCCCCCAACTGGACCGAGCGGCCCAACAGTGGACCGCGGCCCAGCCGCGGGAACCCTAGCTAGTTCCCCTCCGAGCGGAGACGGCGCCTCACCGCCGCCGCTTCGCACGGCCACCGCCGCCGAGGCTCCGTGTCCAGCCGAGCCAGCTCCTGTGCCGCAGCCTCCCTCGCCGCCTCCAGGAGCGCAAGGGCATTCGCCCCCTGGCGACCCCGTGACACCCCGCCTCGCGACGCCGCAAGGTGCCCTGCGCCGTGGCCACCAGGCGCAAAACGCCGGCGGCGGCCCGCCCGACCGGAAGCTCCTCGCCTCGGCGTGCGCAATAAAGTCACCAATGGGCACGCCGCACGCGCCGCCGAAATCGAACCCGCACTCCCACCATCACTCACCGACTTACCTCGTCGTCCTCGGAACTTTCCCCGCTTAACGCCCAAGCGGGCCGCTACCGACGACGCTGCCGGAGGAGGGGCGCAACGTGAGCCGCTTTGCCCCCGCGCCTTCCGCACCACCGCCCACCTCCTCGGCCGACCGCCTCCTCCGCCTGCAGGCGCGCCGTCCACGGCCTCCCGACCGTCAGACAAGAGCCGTTGGGAGCGCACTCGCCTCCATCCAAAGGTTTCGCAAGCGGTCACTTTGTGCTACTTCAGCATCGTCCTCGCATGTATGCCTGTGCATCCATAGCACTTTGCCATAATCCTCGATCGCCATCAGCGACATATGCGCTTATGCCCGTAGTAATCGTTAATCCGACGAGCTACATGTTAGCCGTCGGGTCAGCTTTGAGCAAAATAGCCTAAAAGTACTGTACAATCACTGTTTATTAAAAAATATTAAGAAAATTAACGATGAACCCACAGATTTTTTAGGTCAAGCCATTGGCCGCAGTAGCGCAAAGCATAACCCTACAATCGCCGCAAATGCCTACAAGATGGTAAATGTAACAAAAAAAGAAACACATTAGAAGGTCAAGAATTAAACCTAACACCTTGCCATTACTTGAGGCTTGAACAAACTGCTGCCAAGAAAAAAGTGAACGGGAAGTCTCATAGTTTACCTTTCCTTCGACCGAAGTTGAACATGACGATGAACCATCTCAGTCCTCTATCGACAAGAGGGGCCAAAGGTAAGGGCTCTATAGTAAACAAAAGAAGTCGCTGTCGTAACAGATGGCAATGCATTCTTTAAAACTTGAAAAGCTTAAGGATGTTCCTCAAGTTACCATCAAAGCGAGTAGTATCCAACTATGCTTTGGCTACACTAATCCGGGCAACAAGTTATACTTGAGTTGGAGACTGACTCACCCTCCTGCCAAGAATTTTCAGAACCTCGACCGCCAGCCCACACCATTGCCATTAACTTAAGGAATCTGCTTTAATTGGTATAGAACACATTATAGTGGGAACTGATTTAAAAAGCAGATTTTGCAACCATTACCATACCTCTCCACTGCTGCAGATAACCCATCCTACCAGAGCAAAGTAAAAATGGAACCTGAAAAGTAAATCAGATAGTGACTCCCTTCCGGTCCATCCAATGCTCCTATTGCATCTGCAGTTGTTTTGGCTCATGGAGATGCACGAAGTGAAACAAGTTTTTAAGTCAATTAATGGTCTTTTCCTCATGACCGATGAAAACTTTACATTTTCAAGTTACATAATAAACTATTAGTTCTGAAAGTAATGTACAACTAAGAAACATGATGGCATCATAGGACCATATGCATTGACTTACCAAACTAATAAAAATGTGGTGACATAATACACAGTATTAAGTACTCCCTCCGTCCGGAAATACTTGTCATCAAAATGAACAAAAGGGGATGTATCTAGATGTATTTTAGTTCTAGATACATCTTTTTTGCCCATTTTGATGACAAGTATTTTCGGACGGAGGGAGTAGTCCATATGATAAAACTCCAGCAACACCATATCTCTTCAATTGTTCTAGCAACCTGAACCAAAGATAATACATGAGAAATGGTGAACTATCATTTTATAACACAAAATTTAAAGAGTAAACATGATATGTCATTCCAAGTATTGGTATAATTTCCTGCAGGGGATATATTGGTATAAGGACGGTGATATTTGGCACACGTGTGCCACATAGCTAAAACTACCACACACCTTCTTTCTCCCCCTAATTACATGCAAAATTGTATTAGCATGAATTGCCCTTCTTCTACCTGCATTTCTTCCTCTAATTACATGCATGCGCTAGAAAACAAAAAAGCTGATGTCATCATAGATTCTTCTTATTTTGAAAATTCAAAATGTTTTGTAGCTCAAACCGTCGGTCCGATGCAAAAATCGTTTTCACATAAAAATTCTTCACGACGAGATCTTCGAAACTAGATCCCATGTTGGTATGTTTCGACGACTTTTTTTTCTGAGTCAAAAGTTACCACGTCTTGGCTATATAAGTTACCACATCTGTGGTATGCAACTTATCGTGCTATTTCCACATAAGTTACCAGGACATAGACATGGTTCTCCCACCTTCTCCACATGCACATGCATGTATGCACTAGAGGACAAAAAAGGTGATGTCATCATAGATTCCGAAAATTCAAAATGTTTTGTGGCTCAAACGTCGGTCCGATGCAAAAATCGTTTTCACATAAAAGAGTCTTCACGACAAAATCTTCAAAACTACATCTCATATTGCTATATTCCGATGCCTTTTTTCGGGGTCAAAAGTTACTATGTCTCAGCTACATACGTTATCACGCCTGTCATATGGAAATTATCGTGCTATTTCATCATAAGTTATCGGGGTTATATTTTTCAACAACTTTCCCCCCTTGATCAAAAGTTACCCTGGTGTTTGTACTTAAGTTATCAGATATGTGATTCATACATCACCGTGCTATTTTCACATAAGTTATCGGGGGATGTTTTTCAACAATTTTTCCTCTTTGCTCAAAAGTTATCGCGGTGTTTGTACATAAGGTGTCGGGTATGCTATTTGTATATTACCATGTTGTTTTGATATAAGTTACTGGGTTCTGTTTTTTCAACAACTTTTTTCCTCTTTAGTCAAAGTTACCATGGTGTTTGTACGTAAATTAATGGGTATGGGTTCATATATTACCATGGTATTTTCACATGTTATCTGTAACACCCCAAAATTTTGGCCAAGTTTTCAATATTAAAATTTTTGCCAGGAGTTTTAAATTTGATTTCTGTGGACTTTTAGAACTCTTCTTTTATTGCTAAGGAGTTTCATCTTTTTCCCAAGTGGGGCTTTCCAAAATACATTGGACTTCTATACCAGCTCATTATAACATTTTCATAATCAGTGGATTTATTTATTAAATTATTTCACCCTGGGCTATATTTATTAAAATGACTTGCTTTAAGTTTGGAGCTCTTTTTGAACTACAATCATTTGATAGATTTAACTAAAAATTCAACCAAAATGTGGAGGTGTCCTGGGGTGTCTCAAAATCACTTTTGTGCAATGATATATTTTGTTTCATGAAATATTTTGTGCTCAACACCCATTTTTCTTCTCTGGTCCAGTGGGCAACTTTGCACTACAACCCTTTCAAATATTTGTTTCTAGCTTCCACCAAAATTATGGGAAGTCAGTAGGCGCATATGATTCCATTATATGCAAAAAAACCAGGGTTGTTCTTTGGAATTTTTGAGTGAATCAACCTCATCCTCATTCTGGCCCAACATGAAGGTTTGTACAGCAACCATACTCTTGCTTGCTCTTTGGCCCTAGATTCTTTTCCCTACTTGTAGTCCTCCATGCTAAACCCCTAAGTCCAGGAGCATGCAACCGTTGGCATATTTTTGGTTCATGAAATAATGCCATTCACATCCTGTCCAGATTTGAAGTTCAGCAAAACTTGCACTAGCAAGTTTGTGCTTTTCACCAACTAACCTCACCACCCTCTTGTGCATCCAAGGAGACACTGATCTGGAAGATTTGGCCCCTCCAAGAATAGCCTAAGTGCTCGTGGCATTTTGTCAAACACCTGAGTGCATGATCGACTTGACATGAGTTTTTGATGGCATTGTGAAGTTGGTCTCCTGACCAAACCACCTTGTCCCCTGAGCTTCACTCTATCAACAACCTAGCTCTGTTGCTCGCCAACCTCACTCATGACCTGTAGCATGCCACGGCATTTTATCGAACACCTTCCGCAGGCCTTTGGACGCGCCAGAGCACGCCAGCGTATTGCACGAACCTCGCCCGAGACGACACGCTGGCCACCTGGTTTTGGCACGCTCTGCAGCACCACGCCACGCACTAACCTCCTCTCAAAGATCGCTACCAAGCCACCTGCAGCCAACGCGCCGACAGAGCTTTGGCGGCATGTCGGCGTCATAGCAGCGCCTACGCCACGTCGGCGCCGACAAAGCCACCCAGCTTGCCACCTGCCCCTCGAACAGTGCGAGCTCATCCGCAGCCTCGTCCGCTTCGCTTCAGCCGCCACGTCGCCCAAGCTACAGGGAGGCGGTTCGCCGTCGTTCTTATCGCCGGCCGCCCCGGTACCGACCCCCGCCGCGTATATAAGGGCCCCGGAGCTCAACCGAGTCCTCGAGCAACCTCATATGATCCTCCTAGTGTTGCCTTGGCCAGCAGTCGAGCAAGGGAAGGCCTTTCTTCCCCGAGTCCGGCCGGTTCGGTCGCCGCCAAGCCCGGCCGATTCCATTGCCACCAAAGGCTCTCCCTCTCCACTCTCTCCACCAAGAACTCTCCTTCCTCTCGCGAGCACAAACCCTCGCTCAATTTTTGGCCGAGACCACCGCAGCCCCAAACTCACTATCCACCCGAATGCCCCTCCGGGCGGAGCTCGCCGCCGGCGACTCCCTCCACCCCCGGCTACCCTACGACCACCGGAAGGACCGCCTAGGAGTGGAGGATCCATCCCTGCATTCGGATGCCCTCGAGGAGCCGCCTAACGCCGGCGAAGATCGCCGGAGTCCCCGCCTGCTCGCCGGAGGAAGGAGAGGGAAGGAGATCGGTCAAACCCGACCGGGGCCCCTTGACCCATCGGCGATGACTCAGCGCAGATCCACGCTGGATAAGTGGAAGCGCAATTTCAAAATGCGTCTTCGACGTGTACGTATATTTCAAACGTTTTCTTTCTGTTTTTATTTTAAATATCGATTTTGACCAAACTTTGACCGGCTGTATCTTTTTGAAAACAACTCCAAATGAATTAATTCTTTTTGATACCTCTCTCAAATATGGTCTAGTTTATTTTAAGATTTATTTGAATATTTTTCAAAACAACTTTTTGTGCTGTTTTTATTTTGTGTGTTAATTCAAATATATTCTTTTAAATAGGATTCTTGAAGATTTCGAGATGTTTTGGGTGCACCCTTTCTTTCCCTTGACCTGAAGGCAAGCATTCTGAACCCCGGCATAATATTCTTGTGTGTTCATTGCCACGTTTATAACACCACTTCATTTTGGAGAACTCGTTATTTCATGTGATATGATCATGTGCATGAATGCATATTAATGATTTCCATGCTGTTGGAAATAGACACACTTGTGATATTAATCATCCTCATGAGCCCTGCATGCATACCGGAAGGAATCCGGGAAAACCCCTGCCTTGAGTAGGCATGAGTTTGTCGCTGGTCTCCGTCGGGATGGTTATGTCCGGTATGGCATGGTAAGGTATAATGAGCGGTGACACTGTTGGTTGAAATATATTCGTTATGCTAATCATGCAGGGAATACTTAAACCTCCTGAGTCGACCCTCGATCGAGTCTTGTTCCAGTAACCCCATACTTGCTTCGTACTACCACTCGTCTCTACACCAAGTAGGGTACGGTTCAGTAAGTTGTCAACCCTTTCCTAGCACACACTGCATGTAGAGGCCGTGGTGGAAGATATCGAGGCATCCGTAGTCATGCCACCGGTCCGGAGCATGGGTGTTTTGTTGTAGCCGAAAGGGGTAGCTCCCAGTTTATGCCATGTATAAATTTTGTGATCCCATGTTACGTCGAGGTTGTGGCCTCCCCACTTAGAGTTTTGCTTAACAGTGTCGTGGGTAATTCCAGACACATGTGAGTTAAGCTGGTGTGTGCAAGTTAGGTGTGTTTTCAACAAAAAGATCAGAGACGGAATTAGTCCCGATGGACTAAAGAAATCCGTTACTCGTGGGTAAAGAGTACACCCTCTGCAGAGATTAAATCTATTCGAATAGCCGTGTCCATGGTTAAGGACTACAGTCTGGGTTGGGTCAAGTGTCGGTCTTAGTGTTGGTCTTCAGAGGTGAAACTATTAAACCAGAACTGGAAATTACTACTTGTGACTTGTGATAATTATGATTATTATTATTGTCGTGGACTAACCCGTGATATTTTGTCATCATCGAATATCTATGGGATGGTTCTACCTCCGGGATATTCACTATGTTTATTTCTTTTAAAGCTCTTTATGTGGTGTCGCTCAGACGCCCGACTGTGGCATTTCTTTTAAAGCCCTTTATGTGGTGTCGCTCAGACGCCCGAATGTGGCATTTCTTTTAAAGCCCTTTATGTGGTGTCGCCGACGCCTGATCGTGGCATTTCTTTTAAAGCCCTTTACGTGGTGTTGCTCAGACGCCCGACTGTGGCATTTCTTTTAAAGCCCTTTATGTGGTGTCGCTCAGACGCCCGACTGTGGCATGCTTGTTATTTATTTCATAATTTTTTTATGCTTCTATGGCATTGCATATTCATATATAACATGCTTACCCGCATCAGAGTTTTAATTATCTTTTGTGACTGACGTCATGAGCATAAAATATTTTTCAGCACATCATTGTCATATTATACCTGTGTTCATAATGTTTGCGAGTACATTCAAAGTACTCACTGGCTTGCCCCTGGCTATTGTCTTGGCCAGATTTCTTGCGCGGAAATGAGCGACCGTGTTGACAGCCCCGGAACCTAAGCAACGGTGATAGCAGCCTCGCGAAGATAGGAGTTAACCTGGTCAGCTGTTTCCGTGGGAAATGGAGTCCCATAGACACTGATGTTTCACAACCCGCTTCCGCCATCAACCACTAGAAACCATTTGTTGTACTCACAGGCCAAAATGGTCTTGTACTACATATGTTGTATTTTTCTTGGAATTTCTGTATCAAGATGGTGCCTCATCAGCTAACAGTTATCCTAGGGCTGATGAGCACAAGGGCCATTTTCTGGGAATTAATACCCGGAGAATCGGTCGCCACATTATCAGAGGATGCTTTTCAACCCCCTAGTCAAGTTACCACGGTATTTGTACATAAGGTATGGAGTATGTGGTTTGCATATTAATTACCGTCACATAAGTTATCGGGGGTATATTTTTCAACAATTTTTTCTCTCATTGGTAAAAGTTAACGTGCTGCTTGTATGTAAGTTATCGAGTATGTGGTTCATATATCACCGAGCTATTTTCACATGAGTTATCGAAGGCGGGGGAGGGAGAAGATGTTTTTAGCAACTTTTTTACCTTGTTGGCCAAAGTTATCATTTGTATGTAAGTTATCGAGTGTGTGATTGGTTTATTACCGTGCTATGTTCACATAAGTGACTGGTGGTATGTTTTCAACAACCTTTTTCCCTCCTTGGCCAAAATTACCTCAGTGTTTGTACGTAAGTTATAGGGTCTGCTGTGCTTACAATATCATGCTATTTACACAAAAGTTATCGGGGCATGTCTCATCAACCCTTTTTTTCATGGGTTGAAAAGTTACCATGGTGTTTTGGACATAAATTATCAGGTATGTGGTGCGTATATTACCATGCTATGTACACATCAGTTACCGGTGGTATGTTTTAGAATATTTTTTTGCTCGTGTCCAAATTACCACAATGTTTTCACCTAAGTTATCAGGTCTGCGATGCGTATATTATCGTACTATTTACACATAAGTTATCAAGGATACCTTTTCAACAACTTTTTTAACAAGGTGAAAGTTACTGTGATGTTTGTACCCAAGTTATCAGGTCTACGGTGTGTATGTTACCACACTATTTACATAGGAATCAACGGGGGTTCTTTTCAATAATTTTCTTCCCCGTTGTCAAAGTTATCATGGTGTTTTCACTTAAATTATCATGTCTATGGTGCATATATTACCATGCTACTTACATAAAATTTACCGTGGGTATGCTTTTAGCAACTTTTTCCTCGGGTCCAAAATACCACGGTGTTTGCACCTAAGTTATCATGTCTGTGGGGCATATATTATCGTGCTATTTTCACAGAAGTCACAGGAGGTATGTTTTCAACAATTTTTTCCCTCCGACTCAAAGTTACCGCGATTCTTGTATGTAAGTCATGTAGTTTGTGGTGCGTATATTACCAATGCTATGTACACAAAAAAGTTACCATAATTATGTTTTTCAACAACCTTTTTTTCATCGGGTTAAAATCATCGTGGTGATAATTCCTAAGTCACTTGAGAGATGGCCAGTAGCTCTACGCGGGAGATTATGACTTGTGTCACTAGCACTACAAATGTTGCAGCAGATCAATGATCTCATATTGCTAAAACACAAGTTAATAAAAAAATCAACAAGACAAATGATATACAGGACCTGAAAGCAGTGTATTGTGCATAACCTAATTTTCATCTAGTACTGGATTTTCTCTCTTCATTTCAAATGCTAAATCATATAAAAATCAGCATCTTCTCTGTGAATCTGAATTTATATGATTGAACCTGAGTTTCCTCTCTGAATTTCAACCAACTACACTTGAGGCAACCTTGTAGCATTTGCAAACGGACTAATTAATCCATCTGGCACAGTGCAACAACTACTTTTACTTACTTATATCTACTACTACTATTACAGGAATTCAAACAACTGTCAACTAAGTAGATTAGCAGCAGTAGTGCGCCGTTTTTCTACACAGTTAGACAGTAGAAATTCTGGATCAAGAAACATGGGTGTGTCCTTTTCTACTTGTTCACAGCCGGCCGGAGTGGGAGTGACGCTTGCGCATAGGGCTCATCCATCGATCACTTGCGCAGCAGCTACTGTATTTTGCTGCGGCAAGTCCACATGGTGATTGGCTAGAAAAGCAGCACCAGTGCGACGGCCAGCGTCAGCGGTTACTTGGAGATGGTCGTCGCCGGCGTGGCGGATGAGCCATGCCGCTGACACATTTGTGGCGTGTCGTCCCCCCGAGGAGACAACGAGCCTCCATGCGGCCGGTGACCACCGGCCACCGAAGCAGGCCAGAAATACAGTCGTGCCCCTTCTCCCTTCTATTCCCAGCCATTCCTCTTCGTTCATGTCTTCTCGCCCTCGTCTCTTCCACGCATAGACCGCCCTGGTCGACCTCAGCCCCGAGACAGAGCCCTTGTGCCGCCACCTGCCGCTGCCGATTACCTCCGCCCGTCCTCGACCAAATTCGGCCGACCCCACGACGCTGGCCACCGGATCTGCCGTCCAAACCCAGGCCTTCCCCGCTGGAAGTCGCCAGCGCCGTCGCCTACATCCTCGTCCAGAGGAGATGCGTGCCCGCACCGCCGCGTTGACCAGTCTTCCACCGCTCGTGTCGATAGATCCGGTGGGGGTGGGTGCGCGCGATCGGATCTGACGGTGCTGGATGCGTGTGGCAATTTTGCAGTCTGCCACACGGTTGCCACTTACATATTTCGTTGGTATAATCATGAGAAAAGTTTCAGAGCTTGAACCTGACATTTATTAGACTTGGTTACATAGATGGTGCTAGGTTCTTCTATAATACATGCAAGGGTATCGGTATAACAATCCATGACTAGGCTTGAGTCGTTAGCCTCGATTAGATAGATGATGCAAGGTTCTTCTGTAATAAATGTAAGGGTATTGTTCACACTACCATTATATGCTACTCCATCCGTCCGAAAAAGCTTGTCCTGTTCGTTTTCAAATGGATGTATCTAGCACTAACTTGGTGCTAAATACATCCATTTGAGGGACACCCTTTTTCGGACGGAGGTAGTATATGTTAGTCCTAGCCTAGCATTTTTTTTCTGCCCACATATATTTGTATAGAAGACTAACTAATTTTCAAGCAAACCCAAATAAATACAAGAGAACCAACTTTGGTGAGGCCCTCTGCTTCTTGAGTACATTCTCAGAACGCGAACTCAACTGTTAAGCTCATGAAACACATGTTCATAAAGTCCTAAAGACTGTCATGAGACAAGATAAAACGAAGATGTATTACTGTCTTTGGATTTACAGTTAGTTGTGAATACTCTTTAGGTGAAAATATTCTGAACAAATCTTTGCCATAATCTCTTTCCCCTATATGAAGAAGAAAACAATTCAGCCCTAGGAAAAAACAAAATTGGAGAAGCAAAGTTAGTAATTAAGATTCCACCAGAACTTCGCTAATAATTTTCACTTATTATGTGCTCAACAAAGGTATCCATCTCTGGGTGTTGCCTACATTGAAGAGAAGGAAATTATAACAGGAAACAAAACTAATACATCCTATTCCTTAGCCTTAATAAAAACACAAAATAATTTAGACTAGGTAATGATTCTAGCTTAAGCTTAAAGTGAAAAATCTTGTACTTTATGTCAAAGTCTATCAATAATTTCTTCTGCTCCCCCTCTCTGTTTTGTTAATGCAACTATATCATATTAAACACAATGTGTTATTATGATTGATGAACTTGGCAACTTATGAATTGTTTCACGTTGAATTCTGGAAATGCCATTATTTTTTTTAAAAATTATATAGCAGATTTACCGTAAAAACTTCTTGGACCACCCATCATTGGAGAAGAGAAGCCTGAAAAATCAAAATCTTGCAATCATATTTACCCCAGAGAGGCCCTTCAAACCATTGATATGAATCAAGTAATTCATTCGACATCTTCTATAATTTAGGTTATCTGTATACACTCTATGTTCATTTACATAAGGTGCTAGTAGGAAAATTATTTGCAAGAAGCTTACAAAATGAGAAATGTTCTCCAAAAGTTTGTTAAACATCATAGGGATCAATCTCCAACAATCCTTGGGCATGGAGAACATATCTTCATTGAAAGGTCCGTTATGTTTCCAGAATGTGCTCATAATTATTGTTGTTTGTATAGTTGAATAACATGACATTATTGTATGTGCAGTATTTCATCAGTTGTTGGATTCATGTCATACCAAGAAACATCATTTGTTACAAATGGATAGAGATTCCTCGTTGATCCTTTGAGATGAAAGCATAATTATCATCTTATAGTGTTTGCTACAATTGCAAAAGCTAATTTCTTATGCTCTAATATTCTCACTTTTTATTAATGTTAGGGTGTCATATTAAATACCATGTATATTTTTACTGAAGAACTGACAGTATGATTTTGTACCAAAAAAATCAAAATGGTTATAGGGTATGATTTCACTATGTTCATCCGGATATTTTTTATTGGGTATTTTTTTTACAAGAGGTGGTATAAGCAAAGCCTCTAAAATCATAAACTTAAGTGAGGATCTATTTGCAATCATATGTACCCGGGGAGAGACCCTTCAAACCATTGATACGAATCAAGTATTAGACATTTTTATAGTTTAGTTTCTCTGTATAAACTCTACATGACATTAATGTTAAAACCTTTTTATACTAAATATTTCTATTTTGTTATACCTTCTTTCATTACCAAACACTAGTAGAAAAATGGCCTATTGTCCCGGTTGGTGAGGGCCTTTAGTCCCGGTTCATGAACCGGGACTAAAGGGTCGATTACGTTCTCGCCTTTAGTCCCGGTTCAATCCAACTGGGACTAAAGGTCATGCGCCATTGAGCTCCACCTTTAGTCCCGGTGACTAAAGGAAATTTTATGATTTTTTTTTCAAATTTTTTTTGAATTTTTTTTATTTTCAAATTTCTGAATTGTTTTAACCTCTAATCTCTAATCACCACCCCTCATCACTGCTCAATTTATCCTCTAATCTCTAACCACCCCTCATCATTCCAAATCATCTAAATTCCCGAACGGTCACCCATCCTCCCACTCCCCCAGGCTGAGCACGCTTAATTTCCGGGTTCTATTCTCCCTCGTTTCCAAGTCTGCACTTATTGTTTTCCTGACAATAGTAAGATGTCAATCCTATTAACCCTCAGGAATTTTGCTTGAGCATGAAGTGCCACATTTCACTGTTTGAGTTTGAAACTATTGTTTTAAAAAACAATAATTATTTAAAAAACAATAGTTATTTTGAATAATTAGTTTGACCATAGTTTGACCACAGTTTGACCAGATTTGACCAAAATTCAAAATAACTGAAATAATTATTTAGTAACACTAATATACTAGAATAATTAGTTTGACCATTGTTTGACCACAGTTTGAAATTTTTTAAATTTTTTTGCCTCCAGATCTTAAAAGCCCCGTAACTTTTTTTTTGTTAGGTTTGGATGTAACTTTTCGAGTAGATGATTTTTCATATAAAAAACTTTTTCATCCGAGTTAGTATGCAAAAGTTATGCCCATTTTACTAAATTCTAGAGAGATTTTGCAAATAAAGTCGAAATTCATATTTGTAAATTTTCCCAACAACTAGACCACATATCACATGGGAAACTTATTTTATTTTATTTTTGACATTTTTATAATTTTCTTTTATTTTTAAAACTGAAAAGGCGATCCACGGGGGCGGTGGAGGTGTTTGAAAATGGGACCTTTAGTACCGGTTCGTGCCATGAACCGGTGGCACGAACCGGGACTAAAGGTGTAACCCTTTAGTCCCGGTTGGTGCCATGAACCGGGACTAATGGGCATCGCACCCTTTAGTCCCGGTTCGTGGCACCAACCGGGACTAAAAGGTCCGCATAAACCGGGACAAATGGCCCACGTGGCCTGGGCGCATTTAACCGATTATCGTTTCATTAGTCCCGGTTCTAGACTGAACCGGGACTAATGGGCTAACCCTGGGTGGACCAAAGCCCTCTTTTCTACTAGTGAAATCTTAATAAAAAATCTCAATACAACCTTTACTGACATTAATAATTTACCTATATTGGAGAAAAATGGTAATTTTAATACAATTCAGAAATCTATTATAATTTTTATCTTTGGTCATTTAGGTGAACTCTAATCAGAGTTAACATGGTGAGAAAAAGAGAATTCAAGGGAGGGGTGATGATTGTGTTCGTGCCATATAAGTATTGTATTTGTATGTGTTTGTGTCTACACTAATATCCTAATAATGTTTTGTACAATCTACAGGTCAAACTAATATCCTAAAAGATATTTTGAGGGTGTCCTTTTCTAGTTTGGTTCGTTAGAAATTCTTCAATGTATAAATTGACAATAAATGCCTTTCTCCTCAATAACTAAAGTGTAATTGTATACAAAGATTTCTTGTATAGGTGCACTATGATATTGATCATAATAATTATCAACATCATCAAAGGGAGATTTGTCAAAGGATTTGAGCTGGTGATCAATCTACAATATCATTATGAGATCACATTTGTTTTGCATGGTACCTGTGATGGTCTCATATTCAACATGGTTTATGGTGGTGACTTGGTTGTTTGCACATTTTCTTTTTAATAATGTCGATCTCCCTTGGCATAAAATTGTTGCTAACTAGGAAGAATGGAATAAATTTTCTTCACAACTATTTCCAAATTGGGGTGGTCGGGTGGCACTGCACCCCCCCCCCCCTCGGTCTTGTACATATTTCTGCCACTGACCAAGGTCATAAGAGTGCAACTCAAACATAGGCAGGAGTCATGGTAGAATGCCAAAAATTCACATCCCCGTCACTCAACATCGAGTCCTGTGATTTTTGAAGTGTTGCTCTCTTTACCCTTCTTAATTTATTAGTATGAACTTGACTACGTCATGAATGTATATTAAAAAAATTCCTTAGCTTCTTGTTTTCTTGGGTAGTAGTAATTGCCATTGAGGGTTTTGTCAAGGTACATGCTTCATCTCCAAAATACAATGACCTTATTTCAAAGAATCAGATCCATTGTTGTGATGATGTTCTTTAGAAATATTAACGCTTGTACAAATATATTTTTTGGGTTGATAACTGGGATAGTTGTCATTTGAGAGACCACAAACTCATCTACGGGCTCATAAAATTGTTGATATTTCTACTAGTCGTGACTCCCTTGATCCTTCTCCTTTGGCTCTGCAAATTTTGATTTCCTGTCTTGCATTCATACCAACTGGTTGGCGCCTCCTCGTCATTATCAAGTTTCAATGACACTAACCAATTATACAATGCTATCATTACTTTCATGATTTTCACTAATTATATCCCTTCACTATAGAGTCTGTTAAGGTTTCTAGGCCAAAAATAGAATATTATCCTATAGGGGAGCTTATAAAGATCATTGCTCATGTTTAACGGCTACGGTATGGGTACTCTACTCTCATTTTTTAATTATGTTGGTTTTGCTTGGCATAAATGTAGATGAATGGAAAGACTGGAATAAATTTTCTTCATGATTATTTCCAAGCCCCCCCCCACACACACACCCGACTTGTACATATTCCCCCCGCTGGGCATAAAAGTGCAGCTAGAAAAGACGTAGGATTTTTGTAGTCACTCAATATTGAGTGCTAGGATTTTTGTAGTCTTGCTTTCTTCACGCTTCTTGAGTAATATATACTAGATGACCCATTGTACTAATTGGTGCAGAGACCAACTACAGCCTAGAAACTAAGCGAACTATTTAAAGGATTTTTTTTCTTCAACTGTATGCAAATGATTACGTTCATACTGCGTTTCTATTTGCCTTGACAATGATCATTGCTCATAACTTTCACTGGCGAATTGTTTCTGATGACACGATACTCAAGCTATAGGCAAGCTAGTGAGCATACATAGCATGATACGCCTTCCGGTCAAGGAGACGCAATGACAACAGAGGCCCACCAAAAAATGGGCAAAAGAAACAAACGCCATCATGCACACGGGTTCATGCTTCATATGCTCGATTTATGCCCGACCACTGCACGTAGACTCACTGTGCTACCATTCGCAGTTCACCATACTCTTTAGACGTTATCAGGATTTTTTTTTGAAAGTATGATGAATTCTATAGCAAATTCGAAAACTATACACCCTAATGCATAAAAATCAAAACTATGACCCCGTCAGCCTTCTGTCGGCCGAAGAGGACCTTTTCGGCCTACCGTTGGCCGAAGTGAGCTCTTCGGCCTCTCGTTGACCGAAGAGTGGCTAGCTGGGCCGAAGACAATAGCTTCAGCTTACTGTTGGCCGAAGAGTGGTCTTCGGCTTCGTGAAGGCCGAAGAGTGCCGAACCCATCCAGGCGCTTTGCCTCGCTGCAGCTGCACGTACGCTGGCTGGCTGGCTTGCTGCCATATGCATGCAGCAGCCTTTACTCGTGGATATGGACTCGGTCTCACATGCATGCAGCTGCACGTACCTGTCGTTCCATCCATCGATCTCACATGGCATTTATCTAATCACGCGCAGCTGGCCGTTGGTGGCTTGGTGCTACTGTATTATCTAATCATCTGCAGCATGTACTAATGCATGTGATGTCCCAAACGCTCGCCTCGCTGCAGTTACAGACTCGATGGAATTGACCTGTCCTTCCATCCACCCATCCATCGATCTCACATGGCATGTAAAGTTTGTACGTCCACGTGCCCGCTCATCTGGTGATGGAGACGGTACCGCATGTCCATGTAGGAGCCTTGAGGCTAGGAGCTACATTTTGTATACTGCTAATAGCAGTCTGCTATGAAATTCATCATACAAAATGTGCTTGTAATACTATCTACGTAGACTAGTAATAGTGCTTTGCATGTGGATGTACTATCTACGTATACTAGTACCAGTGCAGGATTATTTTGCCAATCACGTGCAAGTGCATGGTCGGTAGTAGTAGTGTGTGTTAGAGTAACTCCAATCGGCGATCTAAACGAACAAAAAGCGGATGTTTGGGTCGGCCAAACGGACGGATGTGTCCGTTTTTTTGTTTGAGTCGACGCATGCGCCCAACGCTGGCAGGACGTTTGGGTCGACGCATGCACACAACACTGGCCGTCCACCTCCTCCTCCGGCTTCATCTTTGGGGGTGGCGCGGGGTACACGGGGTTGGCCTGCACGCCACAACGGCAGTCTTCCTCGTGCTCGAACGCGGACCAGACCTCCCAGTTGGGAGAGTCGGCCGTGTATGCCGCCATCCGCCGCTGCTCCGCCATGAGCAGCTCGCGCCGCCTCGATCACCAAAATCAATCTAGAAGATGCACATCTACGAGAGGAGAATGGTGTCTACATACCCTTGTAGACCGAAAGCGTTAACGATCTAGAGATCGTGGTTAGCGTAGTCGTACTCGCGTCGAGATCGCGGTTTGGGTTTAGGTCCGCGTGTTGGGCAGCGCTTTGGTCCGTTTCAACCCAAACAGATACGCGCGAACGATTTGAGTCGGCCGGTTGAAGTTGCTCTTATAGCCGCGTACTAGCGCACATGCATTAGTACATGCAGCAGACGATTAGATAATACATGCAGCGCGTGATTAGATAGATGCCATGTCAGATCGATGGATGGAACGACAGTACGTGCATCTGCATGCATGTGAGATTGAGTCCATACTGCTGCATGCATATGAGTCAGCGTACGTACGTGCACCAGCGAGGCAAAGCGCCTGGATGTGTCCGGCACTCTTCGGCCTTCACGAAGCCAAAGACCACTCTTCGACCAAGATTAAGCCGAAGCTACTATCTTCGGCCCAGCTGGCCATTCTTCGGTCAACGGTAGGCTGAAGAGTTTACTTGGGCCAATGGTAGGCCGAAAAGGCCCTCTTCGGCCAACAGAAGGCCGACGGGGTCATAGTTTTAATTTTTATGTATTAAGGTGTATAGTTTTCGAATTTACTATAAAATTCATTATAGTTTTAAAAAAAAAAATCCGTTATCAGAGGCCTGCATGCCCACCTTAGTCTTACACGGTCATTGGATGACTACCATATCAGCCTGATGGGCACACCCGACTAGCGCAGTATGCCGGGTAAGTCTGCTGCCGTGTTGCCGGGTCGGTGGCTGTTGTTGCTTTTCTTGCCCGAGCCTGACCATGCTTGGTGCGATGTCGGTGGCCGGCTGGGAGCTCACTGGAGAGGTTGCTTCTCGGTTTGTTCGGGTCTAGGTGTTACTTCTCGATTCATGCGTTTTGGTGTTGGCTTGGTCGCCATGTTAATGTGGTATTACCTGATTGCCCAATAATACTACACGCACCGAGTTAAACGACGGACTATTACGGACCCCCTTGCGTGTCCTTCACTAATTTGCCCCCACCCCCCCCCCCCCCCATTTTTCAGGGGTGGGCCCGCCTCATTAAATCAAATCTCAATTAATCAACAATAACCACCCCGTTAAACCCCGTAACCAGCCTGTGAGTCTAGCATCTCTCCCTGATTGCCTCCCCATGTATTCATATACGCGGTCGTATTAGGATTGGTTGGTAGGTCCACATTTATTTTGTTGCTTAGAAGCATGCAGGGTCAGTTTGGTTGGCATCCACACCTTTATATGCCTCTGTAGTCAGCCTGATAGTTGTTTGGTTTTTGTCCTGGAAAGGAAAGTGTCTGCCTGGCCCGGTTGCCTCATGCTTGTGATTAGCCTGCTGAAGATTAAAAAACTCAAAGGAAATAAGATGCTTAGAGCATCTCGAGCCGTACGCTTCCTAGGGGGCTTGAAATATCGCCGCATGGGGTGATCAGGTTCCCGGCCGCCGCCCCCAGGCGCTGATTTCGGCGCACTTTTGGCGCAAATTTGCCCACTTTTCAGCCCATTTTCGTCGCAGATTGGCCCGCTATTGGCGCAAATTGACCAATTTCGGCCCATATTCGCCGTGCTTCCGCGCAAATTCAACAGAAACTATTTTTTATCACATAATTAATAACAGAAAATCAATAGAAATTGAATAGTTCAACAAGTAGTTCAATACAAATTATATAGTTCAACAAATAAAAACTCATATTTCATCACACGTCGAGCTAGACGTTGCCCTTGAGCCTCCATAGGTGCTCCGCCAGATCCGGCTGCAGTTGTTGATGCACCAGTGGGTCTCGGATCTCCTAACGCATATTGATGAAGGCCGTCCAGGTTGCCGGTAGGTGGTGATCAACTTGGGCAAGAGGACCCTGCCTGTAATATGGTTCAGTGTCAAACACTAGCTCTTCTTGCTCGCTCTCAATGTGTGACGCCCCCGATTTAATCGTACACTAATCATGCACGCAAATGTGTACGATCAAGATCAGGGACTCACGGGAAGATATCACAACACAACTCTACAAATAAAATAAGTCATACAAGCATCATAATACAAGCCGGGGGCCTCGAGGGCTCGAATACAAGTGCTCGATCATAGACGAGTCAATGAAGCAACAATATCTCGAGTACGTACATAAGTTAAACAAGTTTGCCTTAAGAAGGCTAGCACAACCGGGATACAGATCGAAAGAGGAGCAGCCTCCCGCCTCGGGATCCTCCTAACTACTCCCGGTCGTCGGTGAGCTGCACGTAGTAGTAGGCACCTCCGGTGTAGTAGTCGCCATCGAGGGTGGCGTCGACTCACAGGCTCCATCTTCCGTTGCGACAATCGAATAGAGGTAGGGGAAAAGGGGAAACAAGGCAACCGTGAGTACTCATCCAAAGTACTGCAAGCAAGGAGCTACACTACATATGCATGGATATATGTGTAAAGGGCCATATCGATTGGTGAGCTGCAGAATGCCGTAATAAGAGGGGATAGCTAGTCTTAACGAAGACTACGCTCGGTCACCGGTCTTGCAACAGTAGAAGAGGACGATCCAAGTCCTCCAAGTAACATCACATAGCAATAATCCTATCCGCGATCCCTCCTCATATCCCCGAGAGAGAGCGAACACCGGTTGTATCCGCACTTGGAAGGGTGTGTTTTATCAAGTATCCGGTTCTAGTTGTCATAAGCTCAAGGTACAACTCCAAGTCGCCCCTGCTATCAAGATCACGGCTATCCGAATAGATTAACTTCACTGCTGGGTGCACCATCTTACCCAAAGACGCTTGATCCCATTTGGCCGACACACTTTCCTGGGTCATGCCCGGCCGCGGAAGATCAACACGCCGCAGCCCCACCTAGACACAACAGAGGCCAACACGCCGGTCTAAACCTAAGCGCCAGGGTCTGGGCCCATCGCCTCGAGCACACTGCAAGACGTTATGCGTGGCGGCCGGGCAGACCTAGCCTAGTGGTGTTCCAGCCCAATCCGGCCAGCCGCCTCCGTCACGACGTCTCAAGTGCTTCGGTGATACCACGACGCCGGGATACCCATAACTACTCCCGCATAGATGGTTAGTGCGTATAAGCTCAGAGCCAACTCAGATCAAATACCAAGATCTTGTTAAGCGTGTTAAGTATCCGCGAGCGCCGAGCAGGCCAGGCCCACCTCTCTCCTAGGCGGTCTCAACTCGCCTGCCGCCTCCGCCACAAAGTAACTGCTGGGGCCGTCGGGAACCCGAGCCCACCTCTACCGGGATGGAGCCACCTGTCCTTTCATTCCCCATCTCCGAACAAGATCACGGGTAATGTAACAAAGGTAAAGTATATAGTATATGCCCGTGATCACCTCCCAAGTGATCACAGCCCAAGAGTATAGCATGGCAGCGGACAAGAATGTAGGGCCACCGATGGAACACTAGCATCCTATACTAAGCGGTAGGATAGCGGTGTAAAGTTATCAATGAGTAGCAAGGACAAAGCTATGCAAAGAAGATAGGATTAATCGAAAGCGGTAACATGCTACACTACTCTAATGCAAGCGATAGAGAAGAGTAGGCGATATCCGGTGATCAAAGGGGGCTTGCCTGGTTGCTCGAGACAAGGAGAATTCGTCGGTGGCGTAGTCGACCACAGGGCATCAAAGATCGGTCTCGAGTCTACCGGAAAGGAGTAATGAGGGGGAACACAATAAATAACAGAGCAATCAAATGTAACACAAAGCAAGACGCGGCAATACGTTGTGCTAGGGGTGACCTAACGAGGGATAGGCGATACGGTGAAGGAAACATCCGGAAAATATCCCTTGTTTCGTGTTTTCGGCGGAAGGCGGAGGGAAAAGTTGCGAGTTTGATATGTTAGGGGTGCGTGGCGGACGAACGGACTGCGTATCCGGATTCGTCACGTCGTTCTGAGCAACTTTCGTGTTGAAAATATTTTAATCTGAGTTACGGATTAAAAGATATGATTTTCTAAAGATTTTATTAATTTCTGGAATTTAATTAACTATTTAATTAATTCGGAAAACAGATTAATGACATCAGCATGATGTCATGCTGACATCAGCAGTCAACAAAGTTGACTTGGTCAATTCGACATGTGGGTCCAAGTGGGACCCACCCGCCATTCTCTCTGCTTAGTTTAATTACAGATTAGTTAATTTAATTAGTGATTCGGTTAATCTAATCAGGATTAATTAACTTAATTAATTACTTAATTAATTAATTAATAATTAATTTTATTAATTCATTTTTATTTTTATTAATTATATTTATTATTATTTTTAATCCCTTTTTTTAAGCGTTAGGCGGGCCCCTAGTCGATGCTTGGGGGTTAGTGGGTTTGGGCGTTAGTGCAGGCGTCGCCCGAGGCGTGTGAGCGGCAGGCGCCGTGTGCGGCAGGCACCACTCGAAGCGCATGCCCGAGGGCGCCTTGCTGCGGCGCACGCCGGCGTCGGCGATCACGCAAAGGGAGGCGGCGGAGGGTCGACTGCGGTGGCGGCGGGGGCGCACCCGACTGGGCGTTCGCCCAGATCGCCGGGGCATGTTGGCGCCCGAGCGGAGGCCGAGCCCGGGCGGGGCTTGGCACACGCCCGGATGGCGACGGACGTGGCGGGGCACGAGCGGGGCGGCGGTGTCCGCGAGCACGGCGTGAGCACGGCGCGGCCACGGCGAACTAGCAGGCGGGTGAGGGAGGCAGAGAGGAGAAGGGGAGGGGGCGGCTCACAGGGGGCCGTAGGGTTCGGGGCAACGGTGCTCGGGGTAGCCGGTCGGGGGAGAGGCGGGAAGGCGACGCCGACGAGGTCCACCGAGCGCCTAGTGTCGCCGGGGCGGCGACGTCCAGAGGAGGACGGGGATCCGCGACGGGTTCGGCAACGGAGGTCGGTGGGCGTCCAATGAGGCGACGCCGTGGAGGAGGATTTGCGCGCGGAAGGGAGCCGCGAGGAGGAGGCGAGGCGGCGCCGGGCGCAAGGCGGCGGCGACGAAAGCGAGGATCGGGATGGAGTGGGGGGGGAGAGCGAGTGGGGGTTAGGGTTTCTGGGGTGTGGGTGGCCTATAGGCCATGGGGCGGCCGGCTGGTCAGGCGGCCAGCCTGCTCGGGAGGTTGAGGCCACCGGGCCACTTGGCCCCAAATGAGAAGTGCCACTGTCTGCTTTTCCCTTTTTTGTATTTTCTTTTTTTTCCAGTTTTATAAAATTACCACTAGTGCCTAATTTGTATTTACCAATAAACTACTACGAGATTAATTCTTAACCCATAATAAAATAGTGTTAGCATTTTATAAATTCAATAGGCATTTGTTTAATTGTTCTAGGGCCTTTAAACAGTTTATCAAATTTTGGTTTCTCCACCATAATTACCTATGTATTATTTGGTTCACTCCGAACATTTAAATTTTAATATTTGAAAACTTTTATTGTTTGCTCGATTTTGAATTTGAAATTCGAACTAGGTTCCGAACTAACGCGAGTTTAACCACAGTAACCGAGGTGACGTGGCATCATTAGCGGGGATTACTGTAGCTTAATTACCCGGGCGTCACACAATGATCATGTTGTGCAAGATGACACAGCAAGTCATGATCTCCCACATTTGATCTTTTGACCAGGTCTGAGTGGGGTACCGGACAACAGCAAACCAAGATTGAAGCACACCAAATGCCCGCTCGACATCCTTCCTGCAAGCCTCCTGAACCTTTGCAAAGTGAGAGTTCTTGCCTCCTGGCACAGAGTTTGAGATAGTCTTCTCAAATGTGGACCATCTCAGATAGATGCCATCTGCTAGGTATTATCCCTTGTTGTAGTGCCGCCCATTGACCACAAAGTTCACCGGAGGAGAGTGACCTTCAACAAGCTTGGCAAAGACAGGGGAGCACTGCAGTACGTTGATGTCATTGTGAGTTCCTGGCATACCAAAGAAGGAGTGCCAAATCCATAGGTGGTGTGTGGCCACTGCCTCAAGGACCACACTTCAACCGCCTTTGACGCCTTTGTACATCCCCTGCCAAGCAAATGGACAGTTCTTCCATTTCCAATGCATGCAGTCGATGCTTCCAAGCATCCCTGGAAATCCTCCTGTTGCATTCTGTGGTAGGGTCCGAGCAGTGTCTTCGGCCTTGGGTGCTCGCAAGTATTGCGGTCCAAACACTGCCACCACTGCCCTGCAGAACTTGTAGAAACACTCAATGCTCGTGGACTCGGCCATGCGTCCATAGTCTTCCAGTGAATCACCGGGATCTCTGTATGCAAGCATCCTCATAACTGTCGTGCACTTCTGGAGTGAGGTAAGTTCAAATGTGCCGGTGCAATCCTTCTTGCATTTAAGTAGTTGTCGAACTCCCGGATGGAATTCAAAATCCCGAGGAAGAGCTTTCGGCTCAAACGATAACGGCGCCGAAATACTTTGTCGCCGTGCAGTGGAGCGTCGGCGAAGTAGTCGGAGTAGAAGCAAGCAATAGCCTTCCAGTCGATGTCGGTTCTTTGCCTTCAGCCGGCCTGGCGCCGAGCCACCTCGCAGCGGCTTTGCATTGCTCGCGAGCAGGGCGGCGAGGACCTTGAGATGCTCTTCGTCCTGGACATCGGTATCAGTTTCTACCTCCAGCAACGCCGCGAGCGCCTCCTCGTTGTCCGAGTCCATAGCCAAGCAGACAAATCGCCGAACACCTGGCCGTGCGTGGTTGGCGCCGCCCGATATCCCACCTGCCTTGCGGCGGAGTCAAACTTCGCCCGCCGGTAGGTGGCGGAGGATGGCACGGCTGAACCCTCTCTCTTTTTCGGCGGGGGAATGGCCTATCTAGCGGCGGTGGGGGGTGGACGACGCCGGGATCGGCAAGGCGGCGGGAGGGCGTGCGCGCGCGGGGGGGGGGGTGTCGAATCTGGATGCGCAAAGATGCCTTTTCACCTAATAGTGTGGCCCGGACACAGTTTTCCCTTCCGCCGGAGCCCCCAAGCGCCCCCCCAGTGCGTTGGGTTTTGCCTGGGATCGCCTTTAAATATGACATAGAAATACTGGGGCAGATTGGCTAGATGTTTGAGGGCAAAATTGTAGATCGTAGCAGAAATTCAAAATTTTCCTACATGTCACCACGATCTATCTATGGAGAAACTAGCAACGAGGGAAGAAGAGTGCATCTACATACCCTTGTAGATCGCTAAGCGAAAGCGTTCAAGAGAACGGGGTTGAAGGAGTCGTACTCATCGTGATCCAAATCACCGGAGATCCTAGTGCCGAACGGACGGCACCTCCGCGTTCAACACACGTGCAGCCCGATGACGTCTCCCATGCCTTGATCCGGCAAGGAGAGAGGGAGAGGTTGAGGAAGACTCCGTCCAGCAGCAGCACAACGGCGTGGTGGTGGTGGAGGAGCGTGGTAGTCCAGCAGGCTTCGCCAAGCACCATGAGAGGAGGAGGAGGAGGAGGCTGCACCAAGAGGAGAAGTTCTCATCTGTTGGGCAGCCCCAAAACCTCAAGTATATATAGGGGAAGGGCTGCGCCCTTTAGGGTTTCCCACCCCAAGGGGTGCGGCCAGCCCTAGATCCCATCTAGGGGGTGGCCAAGGGGAGGAGTGCCTCCCAAGTCAAGTGGAGGCCTCCCCTTTAGGGTTTTCCTTCCCATGCGCATGGGCCTTGGGGCTGGTGCCCTGGCCCATTAAGGCTAGGGCGCCTTACAGCCCATGCTACTGTATTGGACGTGGTGGAACAATTTCCGGACCTCCGGACCCCTCCGGAATCCTCCGAGCCTTCGAAGCTTCCGGTACAATACCGAAAAAACCCGAACTTTTTCCTAACCCGAACAACAACTTTCCATATATAAATCTTTACCTCCGGACCATTCCGGAACTCCTCGTGACGTCCGGGATCTCATCCGGACTCGAACAACATTCAAGAACCACATACAAACTTCCTTTATAACCCTAGCGTCATCGAACCTTAAGTGTGTAGACCCTACGGGTTCGGGAACCATGCAGACATGACCGAGACGTGCTCCGGTCAATAACCAACAGCGGGATCTGGATACCCATGTTGGCTCCCACATGTTCCACGATGATCTCATCGGACGAACCACGATGTCGAGGATTCAATCAATCCCGTATTCAATTCCCTTTGTCTAGCGGTATTGTACTTGCCCGAGATTCGATCGTCGGTATCCCGATACCTTGTTCAGTCTCGTTTCCGGCAAGTCTCTTTACTTGTTCTGTAACACATCATCCCGTGATCAACCCCTTGGTCACATTGTGCACATTATGATGATGTCCTACCGAGTGGGCCCAGAGATACCTCTCCGTCTACACGGAGTGACAAACCCAGTCTCGATTCGTGCCAACCCAACAGACACTTTCGGATATACCTGTAGTGCACCTTTATAGCCACCCAGTTACGTTGTGACGTTTGGTACACCCACCGCATTCCGACGGTATCCGGAGTTGCACAATCTCATGGTCTAAGGAAATGATACTTGACATTAGAAAAGCTTTAGCATACGAACTACGATCTTTGTGCTAGGCTTAGGATTGGGTCTTGTCCATCACATCATTCTCCTAATGATGTGATCCCGTTATCAACGACATCCAATGTCCATGGTCAAGAAACTGTAACCATTTATTGATCAACGAGCTAGTCAACTAGAGGCTTACTAGGGACATGGTGTTGTCTATGTACCCACACATGTATCTGAGTTTCCTATCAATACAATTATAGCATGGATAATAAAGCGATTATCATGAACAGGAAATATAATAATAACTAATTTATTATTGCCTCTAGGGCATATTTCCAACAGTCTCCCACTTGCACTAGAGTCAATAATCTAGTTCACATCGTCATGTGATTAACGCTGATAGGTCACATCGCCATGTGACCAACATCCAAAGAGTTTACTAGTGTACGTAAACTAGTTCACATCATCATGTGATTAAGACTCAATGAGTTCTCGTGTTTGATCATGTTTTGCTTGTGAGAGAGGTTTTTAGTCAATGGGTGCGAACCTTTCAGATCCGTGTGTGCTTTGCAAATTTCTAGGTCATATTGTAAACGCTGCTTCCACGCTCCACTTGGATCTATTCCAAATGGTTGCTCCACTATCGTATCCGGTTTGCTACTCGAGTCACTTTCGGATAGGTGTTAAAGCTTGCATCGGCGTAACCCCTCACGCCGAACTCTTTATTACCTCCATAATCGAGAAACATGTCCTTATTTACTCCAAGGACAATTATTGACATTGTCGAATGATCCATTCTGGATCATTCTTGTACCCTATAGTGACTCATGGCAAGGCACACTTCCGATGCGGTACACATTATAGCATACTATAGAGCCTATATACGAAGCATAGGGGCGACCTTCGTCCTTTCTCTCTTTTCTGCCGTGGTCGAGCTTTAACTCTTAACTTCATACCTTACATCTCGTGCAAGAACTCCTTCTTTGGTGATCCATCTTGAACACCTTCAAGATCATGTCAAGGTATGTGCTCATTTGAAAGTATTATTAAGCATTTTGATCTATCCTTATAGATCTCGATGCTCAATGTTCAAGTAGCTTAATCCAGGTTTTCTATTGAAAACATCTTTCAAATAACCCTATATGCTTTCCAGAAATTCTACATCATTTACGATCATCAATATGTCAACAACATATACTCATCGAAATTCTATAGTGCTCCCACTCACTTCTTTGGAAATACAAGTTTCTCATAAACTTTGTATAAACCCAAAATCTTTGATCATCCTATCAAAGTGCATATTCCAACTCCGAGATGCTTACTCCGGTCCTTAGAAGGATTGCTGGAGCTAGCATACCTTTTAGCATCCTTAGGATTGACAAAACTTTTACGATTGTATCACATACAACCTTTCCTTACGTAAAACCGGTAAGGAAACTCGTTTTGACATCCATCTGCTAGATTTCATAAATGCAGCTTGTGCTAACATGATTCCGACGGACTTTAAGCATCGCTACGGATGAGAAAATCTCATCGTAGTCAACTCCTTGAACTTGTGAAAACTCTTCGCCACAAGTCTAGCTTCATAGACGGTGACATTACCGTCCTTGTCCGTCTTTTCTTAAAGATCCATTTATCTCAATGGCTCGCCGATCATCGGGCAAGTCCACCAAAGTCCATGCTTTGTTACGATACATGGATCCTATCTCGGATTTCATGGCTTCTAACCATTTGTCGAATTTGGGCCCACCATTGCTTCTCCATAGCTCGTAGGTTCATTGTTGTCTAGCAACATGACCTTCAAGATGTGATTGCGTACCACTCAAGTAGTACGCATCCTTGTCACCCCACGAGGTACGTCGGTGACTTGATCCGAAACTTCATGATCACTATCATAAGCTTCTACTTCAATTGGTGTAGGTGCCACGGAACAACTTCCCGTGCCCTGCTACACACTAGTCGTAAGTGATGGTTCAATAACCTCATCAAGTCTCCACCATCCTCCCACTCAACTTTTCGAGACGAACTTTTCCTCGAGAAAGGACCCGATTCAAGAAACAATCCCTATTGCTTCCGGATCTGAATTAGGAGGTATACCCAACTGTTTTGGGTGTCCTATGAAGATGCATTTTGTCCGCTTTGGGTTCGAGCTTATCAACGAAACTTTTCCACATAAGCGTCGCAGCCCCAAACTTTTAAGAAATGACAACTTAGGTTTCTCCAAACGGTGTTGTCTCAACGGAATTACGTGGTGCCCCATTAAAGTGAGTGCGGTTGTCTCTAATGCCTATCCCATGAACGATAGTGGTAATTCGATAAGAGATATCATGGTACGCACCATATCCAATAGAGTGCAACTATGATGTTCGGACACACCATCACACTATGGTGTTCCAGTGTATTAATTGTGAAACAATTTGCACAATGTCTTAATTGTGTGCCAAAACTTCGTAACTCAGATATTCATCTCTATGATCATATCATAGACATTCTATCCTCTTGTCACGAAGATCTTAAACTTCACTCTGAAATTACTTGAACCATTCAATAATTCAGACTTGTGTTTCATCAAGTAAATATACTCAACATCTACTCGAATCATCTGTGAAGTAAGAACATAACGATATTCACTGCACGCCTCAGCACTCATTGGACTGCACATATCAAAATGTGTTACTTCCAACAAGTTGCTATCTTGTTCCATCTTACTGAAACCGAGGCTTTTCAGTCATCTTGCCCATGTGGTATGTTTTGCATATCTCAAGTGATTCAAAATCAAGTGAGTCCAAACGATCCATCTGCGTGGAGTTTCTTCATGTGTACACACCAATAGACATGGTTCGGATGTCTCAAATTTTTCAAAAACGAGTGAGTCCAAAGATCCATCGACATGGAGCTTCTTCATGCGTTTTACACCAATATGACTTACATGGCAGTGCCACAAGTAAGTGGTACTATCTTATACTTTTGGCATGAAAATGTGTATCACTACGATCGAGATTCAATAAACCATTTATTTAGGTGCAAGACCATCGAAGGTATTATTCAAATAAATAGAGTAACCATTATTCTCCTTAAATGAATAACCGTATTGCGATAGACATAATCCAATCATGTCTATGCTCAACGTAAACACCAAATGATAATTATTCTGGTTTAATACTAATCTTGATGGTAGAGGGAGCGTGCGATGTTTGATCACATCAAAATTGGAAACACTTCCAACACATATCGTCAGCTCTCCTTTAGCTAGTCTCCGTTTATTCCGTAGCCTTTTATTTCGAGTTACTAACACTTAGCAACCGAACCGGTATCTAATACCCTAGTGCTACTAGGAGTACTAGTAAAATACACAATAACTTAATGTATATCCAATATACTTCCATCGACCTTGCCAGCCTTCTTATCTACCAAGTATCTAGGGTGGTTCCGCTTCAGTGTCCGTTCCTCTCATTATAGAAGCACTTAGTCTCGGGTTTGGGTTCAACCTTGGGTTTCTTCACTGGAGCAGCAACTGATTTGCCGTTTCATGAAGTGTCCCTTCTTGCCCTTGCCCTTCTTGAAACTAGTGGTTTCACCAACCATCAACAATTGATGCTCCAACTTGACTTCTACTTTTGCGGTGTCAAACATCGCGAACACTTCAAGGATCATCATATCTATCCTCGATATGTTATAGTTCATCACGAAGCTCTAGTAGCTTGGTGGCAATGTCTTTGGAGAAACATCACTATCTCATCTGGAGGATTAACTCCCACTCGATTCAAGTGATTGTTGTACCCAGACAATCTGAGTACAAGCTCAACGATTGAGATCTTCTCCCTTAGTTTGCAGGCTAAGAAAATCGTTGGAGGTCTTATACCTCTTGACGTGGGCACGAGCCTGAAATCCTAATTTCAGCCCTCGAAACATCTCATATGTTCCGCGACATTTCGAAACGCGTCTTCGTGCCTCAACTCTAAACCGTTTAACCGAACTATCACGTAGTTATCAAAGCGTGTATGTCCGATGTTCGCAACATCCACAAACGACGCGTTTGGGGTTCGCACACCGGCGGTGCATTAAGGACATAAGCTTTCTACTGCCGCATAATCGCTACTTTCAACTTTCAACTATATTTTCTCTAGGAACATATCTAAACAAGTGGAACTAAAGCGCGAGCTTCGACATAATTTGCAAAAGGTCTTTTGACTATGTTCAAGATAATTAAGTTCATCTTATGAACTCCCACTCGAGATAGACATCCCTCCGGTCATCTAAGTGATTACATGATCCGAGTCAACTAGGCCGTGTCCGATCATCACGTGAGACGGACTAGTCATCATCGGTGAACATCTTCATGTTGATCATTATCTACTATAAGACTCATGCTCGACCTTTCGGTCTCGTGTTCCGAGGCCATGTCTGTACATGCTAGGCTCGTCAAGTTAACCCTAAGTGTTTGGCGTGTGTAAATCTATCTTACACCCGTTGTATGTGAACGTAAGAATCCATCACACCCGATCATCACGTGGTGCTTAGAAGCGACGAACTTTAGCAACGGTGCACGATTAGGGAGAACACTTCTTGAAATTGTTGTAAGGATCATCTTATTTACTACCGTCGTTCTAAGTAAACAAGATGCATAAACATAATAAACATCACATGCAATTATATAGTAGTGACATGATATGGCCAATATCATGTAGCTCCATTGATCTCCATCTTCGGGGATCCATGATCATCATCGTCACCGGCATGACACCATGATCTCCATCATCATGATCTCCATCATCGTGTCTTCATGAAGTTGTCTCGCCAACTATTACTTCTACTACTATGGCTATCGGTTAGCAATAAAGTAAAGTAATTACATGGCGTTGTTTAATGACACGCAGGTCATACAATAAATAAAGACAACTCCTATGGCTCCTGCCGGTTGTCATACTCATCGACATGCAAGTCGTGAATCCTATTACAAGAACATGATCAATCTCATACATCACATATCATTCATCACATTCTTCTTGGCCATATCACATCACATAGCATACCCTGCAAAAACAAGTTAGGCGTCCTCTAAGTGTTGTTTGCATGTTTTACGTGGCTGCTATGGGTTTCTAGCAAGAACGTTTCTTACCTACGCAAAACCACAACGTGATATGCCAATTGCTATTTACCCTTCATAAGGACCCTTTTCATCGAATCCGTTCCGACTAAAGTGGGAGAGGCGGCACCCGCTAGCCACCTTATGCACCAAGTGCATGTCGATTCAGTGGAACACTGTCTCACGTAAGAGTACGTGTAAGGTCGGTCCGGTCCTCTTCATCCCACAATACCGTCGAAACTAGATTGTACTAGTAACGTTAATCATATTGAACAACATAAACGCCCACAACTACTTTGTGTTCTACTCATGCAAAGAATCTACGCAATAGACCTAGCTCATGATGCCACTTTGTTGGGGAGCGTGGCGAAATTCAAAATTTTCCTACGTGTCACCACGATCTATCTATGGAGAAACTAGCAACGAGGGAAGAAGAGTGCATCTACATACCCTTGTAGATCGCTAAGCGGAAGCGTTCAAGAGAACGGGGTTTAAGGAGTCGTACTCATCGTGATCCAAATCACCGGAGATCCTAGTGCGAGCAGACGGCACCTCCGCGTTCAACACACGTGACAGCCCGGTGGACGCCTCCCATGCCTTGATCCAGCAAGGAGAGAGGGAGAGGTTGAGGAAGACTCCATCCAGCAGCAGCATAACGGCGTGGTGGTGATGGAGGAGCGTGGTAGTCCAGCAGGGCTTCGCCAAGCACCGCGGGAGAGGAGGAGGAGGAGAGGCAGGGCTGCACCAAGAGGAGAAGTTCTCATCTGTTGGGCAGCCCCAAAACCTCAAGTATATATAGGGGCGAAGGGGGCTGCGCCCCCTTTAGGGTTTCCCACCCCAAGGGGTGCGGCCAGCCCTAGATCCCATCTAGGGGGGCGGCCAAGGGGGGAGGAGTGCCTCCCAAGTCAAGTGGAGGCCTCCCCTTTAGGGTTTTCCCTTCCCATGCGCATGGGCCTTGGGGGGCTGGTGCCCCTGCCCATTAAGGCTAGGGCGCCTTACAGCCCATGCTACTGTATTGGACGTGGTGGAACAATTTCCGGACCTCCGAATCCTCCGAACCTTCCGAAGCTTCCCGGTACAATACCGAAAAACCCGAACTTTTCCTAACCCAACAACAACTTTCCATATATAAATCTTTACCTCCGGACCATTCCGGAACTCCTCATGACGTCCGGATCTCATCCGGACTCGAACAACATTCGGTAACCACATACAAACTTCCTTTAAAACCCTAGCGTCATCGAAACTTAAGTGTGTAGACACTACTGTTTATTGAGACATGTATAAATGACCTAGACGTTCTAAAGTCAATAACCAACAGATGTATCTCGATACACATGTTGGCTAACACATGTTACACGATGATCTCATCGGACGAACCCACGATGTCGAGGATTCAATCAATCCCGTATTCAATTCCCTTTGTCTAAGCGGTATTGTACTTGCCCGAGATTCGATCGTCGGTATCCCGATACCTTGTTCAGCCTCGCTTCGGCAAGTCTCTTTACTCGTTCCGTAACACATCATCCCGTGATCAACCCCTTGGTCACATTGTGCACATTATGATGATGTCCTACCGAGTGGGCCCAGAGATACCTCTCCGTTTACACGGAGTGACAAATCCCGCCTTGATTCGTGCCAACCCAATGCAGACACTTTCGGATATACCGTAGTGCACCTTTATAGCCACCCGATTCGTTGTGACGTTTGGTACACCCAAAGCATTCCTTCGGCATCCGGGAGTTGCACAATCTCATGGTCTAAGGAAATGATACTTGACATTAGAAAAGCTTTAGCATACGAACTACGATCTTTGTGCTAGGCTTAGGATTGGGTCTTGTCCATCACATCATTCTCCTAATGATGTGATCCCGTTATCAACGACATCCAATGTCCATGGTCGTGAAACTGTAACCATCTATTGATCAACGAGCTAGTCAACTAGAGGCTTACTAGGGACATGGTGTTGTCTATGTACCCACACATGTATCTGAGTTTCCTATCAATACAATTATAGCATGGATAATAAACGATTATCATGAACAGGGAAATATAATAATAACTAATTTATTATTGCCTCTAGGGCATATTTCCAACAAGACCAACCACAACCCGGAAACTTACCGAACCATTTGATGGATTTGTTTCTTAACTGTCTACAAATGATTATGTTCGTACTGCTTTTCTGTTTGCCTGGATGATCGTCATCGCCCATAGCTTTCTTTGACTATTTGTTTTTGATAGCACGATACTTTTCCGTGAAAGATTTTTCCCCAACCATTTGCAACCACGCAAAGACCAACCACAACCGGAAGAGAAGCGAATTATGTGTGGCACATATAGCAAACGTTCCTTCAATAAATCATCCCTCTCTCTCCCTATATCTATCCATCCTTACCAACCCCACACTCACCCCCCCCCCCCCACACACACACACACCTCTCCCTCTATATCATTGGACCAGCCGCAAGAGTCAAAGTCTGGGCAACGCTACAAAAATGGACCCACATCCCAAATCCAGAGTCTGAGTTCTCCACACATGAGTCCGAGTTCGACTTCCCCGTGCCCGAGCAAATTCTCCTTGCGCGCACCCAAGTTCTCTATACCCGATTATTGGTCCATGTTCCCCATGCCCGAGTCCGGTTTTCCTACGTCTGTATCCGAGTCCTGGTTCCCATACCAGACTTTGAGTACCCTATGTCCGAGACCGAGTTCCCCATGTTGGAGTCTGAGTTCCCTATGTCTGATTTTGAGTTCCCGATGCTCGAGTCCAAGTACCCTATGTCAAGTCCAAGTCCTACATGTTCGAAGTTCTCATCATCCGAGCCTGAGTTCCCCATGCCCGGGTCCAAGTGCCCTAACTTTGATTCTAGTCCTACATGCTCGAGTCCAAGTTCATCATGTCCAAGTCCTGAGTTCTCCATACCTTAGTCAAGTCCAAGTACTCCATGCCCAACTCTGAATTCCCCATGCCCAAGTCCATCTTGCCCATAGTCTCCTTACCTTTCTAGTTACAATTGGTCTTTGCCAATGGCTTATGGATTATTTATAGAACGAACATAGTGTTGCCCATAGTGTTGCTTAACTTCACAGCTACAGCTTCAAATAGTCACTTAATTTACGGTCCTTGATTGGTCTCTGCGCCAATTGGCACAATCCTCAAACTGTAACTTGAGCACAACCGACTCGCAAGGCCAGTCATGCAACGCTCAACCCTGGTCGGATGGGCACACCCGGCTGACGTGCGTGCAATGGCACAAAGACCAACTACAGCCCGGAAGTTAAGCCAACAATTTGAAGGATTTGTTTCTCAACTATTTGCAAATGATTATGTTTGTATTGCGTTTCTATTTGCCTTGACGATCGTCATTGCCCATAGCTTTCTTTGACAATTTGTTTTTTATGGCACAATACTCTGTTCGTGAAGGATTTTTCCGCAAACCGTCAGCAACCATGCAAAACCAACCACAATTGGAATATAAGCGAGCTGCGTCGCGTATAGCAAATGTTCCTAATCACCCCTATCTCTCTCCATCCTTATCAATCCCACACTCAAACACCCCCCCTCTCTCCCTCTATCATGCAACCAGCCGCAAGAGTCAAAGTCCGGGCGATGCTAAAAAAAATGGACCCAAGTCCCAAAACACGTCTTCGGTTCAAGGGGATGCAACAACAAGAGTCCCCGGCACAACCCCACACCCAGCTCCGTACATTTCATTCTTTCACGCTCTAGCTAAGTTAATAGAAAACCTGACCGCATATCCCGCGGCAAATGACATGACCCGTTCGAACTGAGAACCCCCACCCGAGATCACATGAGCTCAAGGAAACCAGGCGAACCGACCAGACGATCGATGGGCGAGAAAAGGGTGCGACCAGCGAGCACATGAAGCATACACGCTAGTCCGCCAGGCAGCAACAATGAAAGGCCGGAAGGTATGGCAGAACACGCCATCCAGTCAGCCGTAGTGGTCCAACGCCGGGTAGCACATCACATGATCCAGCAAACTGCAAGGGTCAAAGTCCGGGCAACGCTAAAAAACTGGACCCACATCCCATAACACACCTTTCGGTCAAAGGGATGAAATAACCCATCAGGATGGAAGCAACCCGCACGCCGAGCCGGGCGCTCGCGCATGCTCAGCGCATGCTCGCCATGTCTTCTGCTAGTTCTGCCCAGTCAGGTCTCCGCAGCCGGACAGTGGTGGTGCCACTCATCCCATGTCCTTACTGCCAGGCAACGGTGAGGTACTACATTTCGAACACAGAGGATCACGAGGGCTGGGTGTTCTACAGATATCCCAATCACTCGGTAAGTAACTTGAGCTGATTTTGTTCTTGGCAGCAGTTTTCCCCTCTCGTTGGTCAAAGTTCACTTTTTTGTTGTTGGTTTGCAGCGTACTGGGTGTGATTTCTGGTTTTGGGAGATGGAATATGTTGCGTACCTAGTGGATGCTCATTTCTTGGTTGGGAACCAAGCTGTTGATGCCGTTGGAGCAACAAAGGAGAGGAGGGAAGAACTCATTAGGGCTAGGAATGAAAGGAGAAGGATTGCAGCTCAACTGGCAACTAGTAGAGCTGCTTTGGCAAGGCCTGGCTCTCTACAGCAGAATATGAGTAGGCACCAAGAAAGTGCATTGGTTGGATTAGGTGCAGAGATCTTGATGCTGCTGAAGCTTCTGCTAGGTAGTGTGATGCTGTTGTGTGCCCTCTGTGTTCTTCTGTTGATGAAGAAGTGAGGACAAGTGCTCTCTACAACAGAAGAGGAAGAGGAGGAGGAGGAGGAGGAGGAGGAGGAGGAGGAGGAGGAAGAGGACGAGGACGAGGAAGAGGAAGAGGACGAGGAAGAGGAGGAAGAAGAGGAGGAAGAGGGCCCAAAAACGGCCGAGCCAGCGGATTTCGACATCTTGGGGGGGCGCGACTGGAGGGTTTTTTCGACGCTGGCGCGAAAAAAGTCGCCCTGGGGTCCTGTTGAGGACGCGGCTGCAGATGCTCTTAGCCCAGGCATGATGATCAGCCTGGCCCAGGCGTCCGATTCATTCCGCCTGGACATGCTGCAAACTAGCCTCGTACTAATTAGTCCCAACGAAGGTACGGCCTGCTGCTTGAAAAAATATTCTAATCGCTATAAGACAAAGTACCAGGCATAGGGTGGAAACCAAACACTTCGCTGTGAGGCTAGCCTGCACAGGCAAGAAACTCCAACTTTCCAGGCCAAACCCAGGCACCAAAAATTCTCTGGCATGGAGCCCAGGGTGCCAACCAAATTGACCCGTAGAATTTCTGGTTACTGAGCCTAGAGGTGCCGCCTCCGGCGCGGTTCGTTGGTTAGTTTCTGATTGGTGCGGTTAGGGAGAGACACGCTGGTTGGTCCAGCCGGTTGGTGTAAATGCAGCGCAAAGCTCCATGTTTGTCATTATCCATCTTATCATACGACAGATGTCACGTTCACCCATAACGTATAGTTCTGAGCGGCGCGCCCAGCGTTCACATTGCATTTCTATCAATAGATGAATCCTAATTTGAATTTGATCCCAAAACCTCTTTCATGGCAGTGCAAAATGGCTATCATACCAACATTTTCTGAAACCTCTGCCATGGCGGCCATTTTTGCTGCTATTCCAATGGGTGCACCTGACTCGAGAGGGTGGCATGCAACGCTCACACCCCGAGCAAGCTGCACATGCGGTCTGGCTGGACCGCGCCTGGCCGACCGGGCACAGCCAACTCGCAAGCCGGTCATGCAATGCTCAACCCTGGCCGGAAAGGGCACACCCCGTTGGTGCGCCCGCAGTGGCGCAGAGACCAACCACAACCCGGAAACTAACCGAACCATTTGATGGATTTGTTTCTTAACTGTCTACAAATGATTATGTTCGTACTGCTTTTCTATTTGCCTTGATGATCGTCATCGCCCATAGCTTTCTTTGACTATTTGTTTTTGATAGCACGATACTTTTTCGTGAAAGATTTTTCCCCAACCATTTGCAACCACGCAAAGACCAACCACAACCGGAAGAGAAGCGAATTATGTGTGGCACATATAGCAAACGTTCCTTCAATAAATCATCCCTCTCTCTCCCTATATCTATCCATCCTTATCAACCCCACACTCAAACCCCCCCCCCCCCCCACACACACACACACACACCTCTCCCTCTATATCATCGGACCAGCCGCAAGAGTCAAAGTCCGGGCAACGCTACAAAAATGGACCCACATCCCAAATCCAGAGTCTCAAAAATGGACCCACATCCCAAATCCAGAGTCTGAGTTCTCCATACATGAGTCCGAGTTCGACTTCCCCGTGCCCGAGTCCAAATTATCCTTGCGTGCGCCCAAGTTCTCTACACCCGATTATGGGTCCATGTTCCCATGCCCGAGTCCGGTTTTCCTACGTCCGTATCCGAGTCCTGGTTCCCATACCAGACTTTGAGTACCCTATGTCCGAGACCGAGTTCCCCATGTTGGAGTCTGAGTTCCCTATGTCTGATTTTGAGTTCCCGATGCTCGAGTCCAAGTACCCTATGCCGAAGTCCAAGTCCTACATGTTCGAGTTCTCATCATCCGAGCCTGAGTTCCCCATGCCCGGGTCCAAGTGCCCTAACTTTGATTCTGAGTCCTACATGCTCGAGTCCAAGTTCATCATGTCCAAGTCTGAGTTCTCCATACCTTAGTCAAGTCCAAGTACTCCATGCCCAACTCTGAATTCCCCATGCCCAAGTCCATGCTGCCCATAGTCTCCTTACCTTTCTAGTTACAATTGGTCTTTGCGCCAATGGCTTGCGGATTATTTACAGAACGAACATAGTGTTGCCCATGGTGTTGCTTAACTTCCTGGCTACAGTTTCAAATAGTCACTTAATTTCTGGTCCGCAGTTGGTCTCTGCGCCAATTGGCACAATCCTCAAACTGTAACTTGAGCACAACCGACTCGCAAGGCCGGTCATGCAACGCTCAACCCTGGTCGGATGGGCACACCCGGCTGACGTGCCTGCAATGGCACAAAGACCAACTACATACCTGGTATATTAAAAATACTTCTTAGTTATGTGTGAACATACTATATTGGCCAAGTGTAACAGACTTTAATCTTCAATGTAAAAAAAAAGACTATAATCTTCAGTGTAAAAAAAGACTATCATCTCAAATGCGTATTGTATTTTAGTTAAATCCCGCCGCGTGCTTATTCTTTCAAAAAGGAAAATAAAATGAAAAAGGCCACCTAAATGATAAATTGTGCTATAAACTGGAATATTCACCTTGGACACAGACATCATGTTTGTTGTAAGAGTACCAGTTTTGTCACTGCAAATAACTGTCGTGTCTACACAGAGGGCAAAGACCTGACAATTGCATTCAAGCCAGCCATTCTCTTGGTACCAAGAGCTAAGCACCTAGAAGCAAAAAAGGATCAATGATATGTTATATTCACTTCAAGAAGGAACAACTCAGACCACTAAACTTGAGCATAAAATGAACAAAAAACTTAGAACATCAGTATAGGATTGATAATGCACAGTATCATGTTTCTAGGTTCTTAAACAGAGTCATGGCTGACACAGCTGCACATAACCGATTCTTTCCCTCCCAAAGTCAGTCGGGTAGAAATGACTAATTTTGTGGCAAGCAGTAGAAATTGTTCACAACATACACAAGGAAATGAAGTTCGGTACCTGCCTAATAGAGACAAAGCGATCTCGTTGTGTTACAATGTATAAAACCCCAATGCTTAGCTACTCCGCAATTGTTTAAACATGATTTACGAGGCGTTCCATACACTCTTCCAAACTTCCGAACTAGCACTCCCCATTTTAATATGACTCAATCTCCTGCATTACTTTAACTAACTGACTGAAAGAAACATCATAACATAACAAAAAATCATAAATTCGGAAATATTAATTATACCCCTACATTAACTGATTGAAATCAGACACTTTATACTGATATATCAACTGAATCCAATAAAATGCTTCGCTTGGCACTACTGGAAATATATAAATTATTTGTAAGGAAACTCACGTTGTTACTACAGCTGGGAGACCTTCTGGAATTGCCACAACAGCAAGGGCAACAGCAGCCTATTAAAAGAAAGCATAAGTATAGAGTATGTATATTTTCTGAAAATTAAAGTTACGACACAATATTTAATAACGATTAAATGCAAGCAGTATAACTAGTCACAAAGGCATAAGGAAGTACCAAAATCAACTAATCCTCCAACTGGAAGTACAACTCATTCTAGTTTCAGGTACATAAAGTACAGAGTAACACATCCCTTCATTATTTACAAACATCACCATTTTTCTGGCAGTATGTGAGAAACCTTCATTTACCATTGAGAACGTGCACATTTACTATGCAAGGGTATAAATACAACACCAAAGTAATGAGTAAATAAGCCTCAAGGTTGTAGAAAAATCTATATTCAAAGAGAAGTTCATAGGTCTAAAAGCAGTTGGGGGTAGTAGAAATCGAAGTGTCTAATCGAAGGTAGATTATTGACAGCTCTATACCAAATGCATCTAGGTAGGTGGACTTAATGGACGCAATTAAACATAATTATATGAACAAGGATCACATTAAAGATTTTAAGTCAGTCAACTTGATCTAAAATGAAATGAGATTTGATAGCATCAACCATATCTAAACAAAAGATAATTATATTCTCAGCCTGTTCCCCCTCCTCTCCCGAGCCAGAGCGAAAGAGACACAGCGGCTGTTCATCTGAAATGAAATTTGAAAAAAAAAAGACTCAAAAGGCTCGTTGACTTGGCCCAACACGAGCCAGGAAAATGAGAAAGGACTCGCTGAGAGAGAGCTGAGAGCGTGCAGGAATGAGATTGGATGGACAGAAAAGTGATTGCGCACCAATCTGAAAACAGCTAGCTGTTATTTAGGAAAAGTGTAAAATATTCTATCCCAAATCAGTGGGAAAACAATCATAGCGCTACAAGTTAACTAATCAAGCCCTATATGCATTATGCCCAGTAGAATAAGATGGGAACATACATGAATATCCAGCATGTCAGTTTCTAACCGAAGATGTGTTGCAGCCTAACCAAGGTCATTCTGTGGCTGTGACTTCAAGATACCACAGTTGGTTGACAAGAACTTATGATCCAGCTTCAACATTATTGAAACTAACCTTCCAAAGAACAACTACCTCTTAGCGAATGGTGACCCAACATTTCTTTAGAAAATGGTAACCCAACAGCCAACATATATTTAAGACCAAAGTAAGAGTTTCAACTGGGAGAGCAAAAGGACTACATATTTTCGAATTTTCAAGTGGATCATAATAATGTTATACCATATCACATAGATTTATGCGTTAGACAGGAATTTCAAAAGCGAAGCAGTGATAAATGATAGATTCAAATGACATTTGGTATAATCAAGGGCAGCATTTTTTTCGTACTAAGAACTTACAAGTTGAGAACCATAGCTAGATAACTAAGAAGATAAAAGAAATAAACACCTTGATCAGGAATTGAGTTATCTTGCCTGCACAACACAATACAGGTGTAACGCGGCCTGCTGACTCAGCAACATGTTCTCATCCAAATGTTGACCAAAGTGGAGTGACATAAGCAGAAAAAGGCTGCAGAACACACTCTCATATATGGAGAAAGGCAATGCCAATGTATAACAAATATTGATAAAGATTAGTGAAAACCAATACAACCTTCTGAGCGAACAAATCGATCTTTCTTATTCAATAACGAAAGGTTGCTCTCTTCATATTTGGCAGCTGACTTAATAATATCCACAATAGGTTCGTCATTCTAATCAGCAACAGTAGAAACAGATAGCTTCTTCTTGAAGACTAGTTTGAACCGGACATCAAATCCATGTTCATGACTCCAATTACTAGTCTGAACCAGACATCAAATCCATGTTCATGACTCCAATTACTATTTTTAATCAGACATCAAATCCATGTCCATGACTCCAATTACTTTATCCCAAAAGAGTGTTGTCAATAGCGTTAGAAATGTGGAAGACTAGTGGATGTCATGTATTAAGGCCCAACGGACAAATATAAAGGAGAACAAAAGATGAACACAAGAAACACACTCGAAAATAAAGCTGTCGAGTGTTGTAAGTGCATGCAACAGGAGTGCAATACTATTAGGTAGGTGCTTATACTGAAACAGTTTCTCTTATTCCTCACAAACTTTTTACTATATACTGTTACTCTCTTCCCCTCGTTTCATCATCTACTGCTCACACATCATGGTCCAAATACCAATTGAAAACGAAGAATCTGTATGGATAATGTAGCCCTATATAATATTGCTCCTTGTCTCATAGAACTGTTAGGTGATTAGAAGGCGCAAAACATAGGGAAGTCAAATAGCTTGACAAAAACATATAATTGGACCGCTTAATCCAAAAAAAAAAACACGGAATTATAAATTACACTTACGAGATGCAGCAAGCACAGAACTGAGGCAGAGTGGTCTGGGCACTGGCATCTCAGTGAACACCATGAACACGTCCCTGGGACAGGAGCCAGTTGTGGATCACCACCAGTGCAGTTTCCAACTTTCCGTGTAGGGACAGTGAGGTGGTTATGGACCCGAAGCATGGCACAGGCCTCCTGGACAGTGCACAGGCTTCAGGAGGCAGGGAAATGTTAAGGCCTCATGAAAGAGCTTGGGGGCATAGGGTAGAGAGTACAGTGAGAGAATAGGACCTGAAAGAAGGGATTGCAATAGAAATATCTAAACACAAAGTATTCGATCTGATGCTACAGTGTTTGAAATGATAGAAAATACTAATAGTGTTGGTGAAAGCCTCAAAAAAATGGATGCGATGAGAAGACTTTGTATGGTAATCAGCTGTGCATTAATAAAAGAAATCATATGACAAACCTTATACTTATAGACCAAATTTGCTACACAAATAAATATCGATTTGAAAATTGAGTAAAAGAAAGAGTCAAGACAAACTCGGAAGGCACATAAGAGCTGAGCTGTGGAGAAGAGGTACATAGCTTGTGAATGGATAATGCATACAACGCGCTACTTAGCACAGAAAAACCATAAGTAAGAAGCACAATATTTGACTGCAAGAAATTAATTACATCGAAAGAATCCTACTTACAAAGTTTGGAGTTGGTGGTAAGTTCACTCTCCCATCACTATTACTCATATACTAAAATATATATGGGGCTAACAACTTACAAATGATTTAGCTACAATCATCCCTGTTACTTATACGATAATATCTGGGAACCAACAACATACAAATGAGTTAGCTACAATCATCCCCACAAGAGGGAGACCACCCATGCAAAAGACGTTGAATAAATAAAACACACCATTACAATCATACACTGAATAACAATTTTAAAAGAAAGAATGAATAAAACGCTCTTAGTCTCATAGGAACCAAAGCTCCACTCTAGAATCTGCATGGATAATGTTGTCCTATCGAATATCTCAGGGAGTTGTGCAGTAATATGAAATACAACATTCTATAAGCAACTTGCACCGGAGAAAACTAGATGGTTGCAGGTCAAGCACAAACATGAGAAAACTCAGCCAAAAACTAGTTTAACCGGAGCAGCAGGTGACAAAGGAGAAACCCCATCCATGATGTGCTTCAGTGTGTTGTCCTTCTCCTGGTCAGTCCAGGAATGTTGCTGCGTCACCAACTCCCAGTCCCAGTGCCCCTTGTTGCGAGCATGCCCGTTCTTGAAGATGGAGACCTGGCGCAACAATGTGCATACTCCCACTACAAACTTGACAAGGTAAATCTGCCTCTCTGTTCCCTCGTAACCAACCATCACAAACTCTTCCAGGTGCTGGTGACGGAGAAGCGTGGTTGGTTTCCAGCGTATGTCGTCACTGGGCTCATCTTCTGTGCAAGTGGCGGCAATGTGAAGGTGGAGGACCTCCAGGGAAGGCGCCGTCTCGAGCAGGAGGCGGGGCCATGAGACGTCCCAGGACGAAGGCACGTCGGCGACCAGCAACCGCCTCAGGTTAGGCAACAACATCGTCGTCGACGGGGACGGCACGATCCATCTGTAAGGTCCACTGATCCTGACAATCAGACTCGATATTTCTGGCATGTTTTCGAGAAGCGACTCATGGTCTATCTTCAAGTGTCGCTTCAGGTATTCGCGAAATCCTTGCATTGTCACGCCGAGGCATGAGGTGAGGTTAAATTTTCTGAGACAAGGGAAGGAGGCGGACTCGAGGAACACCATAGGTCCCAGGGAGAGGGAGGCTAGGCTCTCGAGATTGGGCAGAGCCCTTAGACGTAACTGTGTGAATCTGCAGTCATCCACAACGAGCTCCTTGATTTTTGACATGGGGGCGTCCACGAATATCACCCCGCCGCTGCACCGGCAGGAGATGAGATGCAGCACCTGCAGCTGCTGGCAAGAGGTGAAGACCCCCTGGTAGGTTGCCACGGGCGTCGATTCAGGTATGTCCTGCAGGACGAGCCTAGTGAGCGCGCCGTACTCGTGCAGCGGCGGGATCATGCAGCCACCAAGCTTGAGGCTTTGCAGGCGTGACGCACTGGGCTCCTTGCAGAGGCCATGGCTGGCGAAGGTGTGGACTGCGCCTCGTCGCCAGAAAATTGGCTTAGCAACAACTTGGAGGTCATCCACCCCACAAGCATCGATGGCCTCGACTATAAGCCGATTCATGCATTCGGTGCTTTGTGGGGTGACGAAGAACTCGAGCCTCAGCCTACTGATCCTCCTCCGGCGGCCGGCGGTTCCAGCGTCCAAGAAGCTCTGGACGGACCTGGTCAAAGCGCGCATGGCGCGATGCTCGTACCTCCTGATGTTGGGCATCAGCTCTCTTGACACTTGACGCAGGTCGTACTGGAAACCACCACCTTTCCCGACGACGCCGTGGAGCTGGACCCAGCGGTGGTAGCGCGGCGGGAGCATCGCGTCCACACTCAAGTCGAGGATGGGGAGGTCGCCGCGGAGGCAAGCCCAGCGCCTGGAGAGCGCCGTGGTGCCGACCGCCGTCCGGATGTCGAGGCGGCGCAGGACCAAAAGGAGGAGATCGTCGGAGAGGGCGCTGATCCGGTCCGGACGCCGCCGGCGACCCATCGCGGTCCTGGCCATGAGTGAGCTACCTCCACCTGCGCCACGAATCGAGTATCGGCGAGCAGATGTTGCTGGCTCGCGGCCGCGGCGGCGATTAAATAGAACCGTCGGCATCCGCAACACTGAATCCTCTCCGTATTCAGATCGAGAAGTTTGTGTGCGTCAACGAGCCGGAATCGGAATCGATGATCCAAAAATGCGACCAGGAAACGGAGTAGAAACAGGTCCTTCGGGGATGGAGCGCCGCCGGCAAGAAGGAGGGTGGGATCTGAGGACGGAGCGCCGCCGGCAAGAAGAAGAAGAAGGAGGGTGGGGATCCGGGGACGGAGCGCCGCCGGCAAAAAGGAGTGTGGGATCTGGGGTGTGCGGGGGCTGGAATGGAAATGGAACGGGTCAGTACTCGTAGAGTGGGGAGTAGTCGATTGTACAGTCATCGTACGGTTCATCATTTGTTTCCGGGACACGTGCGTCTAGGGAGCAGAGCTGGCCACCCCGTTGGGAGATTAGGCTGGTCATAGTGGGGAGTAATTTAGGCCCAGTGTAAATGCGTATACGACACTGATCTGAATACTACCTTTATAATCTTAATGCTTATAATAGTAGTATCGTATATGGTTTCATTTATTAGCTATTAGACTCATCTTGTCTTGGAAAGCGCTATATTCTGATAACATATTATGTTACCACCTCTCATTAATTACTTGCCACATAAGCAGAATTTTCTCGAAATGCGCTATGTTACTTGCTAAGTTACTCCCACTATGGCTAGCCTTACACGAGGGCCCTGGAAAACTAGGAGCCACCTTTGGAGGCGATTAGGGTTTTCGGTGAAGAACGGCGCTCGTCGACCCTCGTCGGCGGGGCGCATCGATCTTGGCTTGGCAGATGTCGACATCTGCGGAACCCAACGCTAGGTCAGACGGGCCGCCGTCTCCTCGTGCGGCAAGGGCCCGACTGGAAGAGGCCATGGGGAAACTAGATCTCACCGAGGAGGAGGCGACTCCGCTGGTGATTGATGGACAGGAACAAAAGTGGCTGATCGTGGGCAAGGTTTTACATCGCAAAGTCTTTCATATACAAACCATAGCCAGCGCTCTGAGGCCCGCTTGGGGAAACCCTAGGGGTTTGTCTTTCAAACCGGGGGGTGATAATATCTTTGTGGCGGAATTTGAGAATCGCCGCGATCGCGATCGTGTGCGTGATGGATCTCCGTGGCATGTGAGTCGGCATGCAGTGATCTTGGCGGATTTTGAAGACTGCATGAGGCCGTCGGAGCTCAAGTTTGACAAGTTACAGCTCTGGGCTCGGGTCCCAAATCTTCCTTTCAATCTGCGGAACGATACTTGGGGGAAAGAGATTGGGAAACATATTGATAAGAATGTGACGACGGTACAGTTTGAGCCTGTGGGGGGATACCTGCGAGCAAGGGTCACGATTGATGTGAGCAATCCCTTGCGCAGATGGATCCTAATTGATTCAGCAAAGAGGAAGTCAAGGGATTGGTATGATATCCAATATGAACAAGTCCCTAACTTCTGCTTTTCGTGTGGTCGACTTGGCCACTCCGATCTAGTATGTCCGACTCCAGGTACTCGTGATGAGCATGGAGACTTGCCCTTTAACACAAACTTACGAGCATCGGAGGATAAGAAAGGATCTGTGTCGAGTGATGGTTCATCAAAGGAGCCGCAGAGTTCGGCAACAAACAAGAAAGATTCATCCTCTTCGAATAGAAAAGCTGGGACTCAGGCTAAGGTTACGTCTCCAATCAAAAAAATATCAAAAAAATATAAAATATAAAAAGGACCCCCTCCCCCCCCGGTGGGCCTCGGACCAGCTGGCCACCCCAGCTAGGCCGATCCACCCCGCGTACATCTACCCCCCACTCCAGCAAAACCTAGCCCACACCCACCCCTCCCCACGATCCCCACTCCACCCATCTCTCCCTCGCTCCCCTCTGGCCTGCCACCCTCCGCCACATACGATGTCTGTTGTCTGAGGCGCTTCGCCCTCATGTGACCACTTGACCGCTGGCCGCAACGCCGCCACCGCCCCTGGTCCCGCGGGACGGAGTGCTAGAGCCCCGCGCCGCCCAGCGACCCTGCTGCCGCGGATGAGCCGCCCGACGATGACGACCTTACCCGACGCTAGTGCTCGCCGCTGCCCTCATCGCCCGACCCCTCCCTGACGGCTACCTCGCGCCTCGACGCCCCAATCCCCTGCAACAGGGGTGAGCAACCCACCCCTCGCCTCACCTTCCGACCCCCCCCCCCCTGTTGGCCGCGCTCGATACCCGCTAAGCCCCGCCCGATAGGCCCCTGTGCCTATGACACGTGGGGCCCAGCCCCTGGTTAAGAACAAAAAATGAGAATATAAAAAAACACTAATAAAATTAGTTAGTTAATTAATTAAATGATTAATTAACTTAATTAATTCTGACTAGTTACCTAATTAGATTTAATTAACCTGCTAATTAAACTACTTAATTGTTAATTAGTTATCAGTTTGTGACAGAACGACCCCACACGTCAAGTTGACCCTGGTCAATCCAGTGGACTACTGATGTCATGATGACGTCAGGCTGACGTCATAATTCTGTTATGTTAGTTAAATTAAATAATAATAATTTAAAAAAAATTAAATCTTTGGAAATTAATATAAAATAATCCATAGCTCAGATGAAAATGAAGGAAATATGCCCTAGAGGCAATAATAAAGTTATTATTTATTTCCTCATATCATGATAAATGTTTATTATTCATGCTAGAATTGTAACCGGAAACGTAGTACATGTGTGAATACATAGACAAACAGAGTGTCACTAGTATGCCTCTACTTGACTAGCTCGTGAATCAAAGATGGTTAAGTTTCCTAACCATAGACATGAGTTGTCATTTGATTAACGGGATCACATCATTAGGAGAATGATGTGATTGACTTGACCCATTCCGTTAGCTTAGTACTTGATGCGTTTAGTATGTTGCTATTGCTTTCTTCATGACTTATACATGTTCCTATGACTATGAGATTATATGTAAATCCCGTTTACGGAGGAACACTTTGTGTGCTACCAAAGCGTCTAGCGTGAATCGGGTGATTATAAAGGTACTCTCTGGTGTCTCCGAAGGTACTTGTTGAGTTAGCGTATTTTGAGATTAGGATTTGTCCTCCGATTGTCGGAGAGGTATCTCTGGGCCCTCTCGATAATGCACATCACTATAAGCCCTGCAAGCAATGTAGCTAATGAGTTAGTTACGGGATGATGCATTACGTAGCAGTAAAGAGACTTCTTTGTAGCGAGATTGAACTAGGTATTGAGATACCGACGATCGAATCTCGGGCAAGTAACATACCGATGACAAAGGGAACAACGTATGTTGTTATGCGGTTTAATGATAAAGATCTTCGTAGAATATGTAGGAGCCAATATGAGCATCCGGGTTCAGCTATTGGTTATTGACGGAGATGTGTCTCGGTCATGTCTACATGGTTCTCGAACTCGTAGGAATCCTTGACAGCTTAAAGTTAGATAGCGGTTATATTATGAGTTTATGTGTTTTGATGTACGAAGGTAGTTTGGAGTCCGGATGTGATCACGGACATGACGAGGAGTCTTGAAATGGTCGAGACATGAAGATTGATATATTGGGCGACTATATTCGGACAAGAAATGGTTCCGGGTTATCGGATATATCTTAGAATGCAGGGGGTTCTGGAACCCCCCGGGAGGTTAATGGGCCTCATGGGCCCAAGTGGTGGAAAGAGGAGAGAGGCAGGGGCAGCCGCCCCAAGTCCGGTGGACAAGGAGAGGCGGCGCCCCCCTCCTTTCCCCTCTCTCCTTCCCTCTCCTCTCCTACTCCAACAAGGAAGGGGGAGTCCTACTCCCAGTCCTCATGGGGCACGCCAAGGGTGGCCGGCCCCCTCCCCCTCCCCCTCCTCCACTCCTTTATATACGGGGAGGGAGGCACCCCCTTGAGACACAACAATTGATCCTTGAGATCTCTTAGCCGTGTGCGGTGCCCCCATCCACCATAATCCACCTCGATAATATCATAGCGGTGCTTAGGCGAAGCCCTGCTGTGACGCGCGGATAATTAGGCTACAGTAACCCTCCGCTAATGATGCCACGTCACCTCGGTTACTGTTGCTAACCTCGTAATGATTCGAAACCGTTTTGAAATTTAAATTCTAAGTATGTCAAACAACAAATGTTTTCAAAAGTTGAAACAAAAATGTTCTGTGGGTTCCGAATATTACAAGGGTAATTATAATAAAGAAAACATATTTTTAGAAAGTGTCTGAATATTTTAAAATGAGTTAAAATAGAAAAGGAAAAATAAGAAAAGAAAACAAACAAAATAAATAAAGGAAAACCCACACAAGCCCAGGCCAAAGCAGCCCGGCCGGCTTGAACCATCCGGCCAGCCCCATCCGCCCCCTCACTCCCTTAACCCCCCCCCCACTCCCCACCGAACCCTAGCCCACCCGCAGCACCTCCCACTCCCCCCCCGTCGCCCCCACGAGCTGGATCGGGCTCGCCCCCGATCCCGTCGCCCCATCCCACAATCCCCCTCGTCTCCTCCCTTTGCCCCCGATCCAGATCGGGCACGGCCCCGCCGCCTACCACTGACCTCGCCGGCGCCCGCCTCCTCAACCCGGCTCTCCGTCCTCGACCTCTTCTTCACCCCGCTCACTGCGCCGTTAAGCCTACGCCGCCCATGTGGACTCGGCCACCCAAGCTGCCCGGCCGTCTCATGCCGACCGAGTCACCTCGCCCTCTGTTGTCGCTACCCGACCCGTCACCCTCGTCTGCCGTCTGCCGTCTGCCGTCTCTGACTCGACCCCGACGAGCCACCTCGCCGCTCGCCGGACTGCCCGCCCCGCCTCTCCGTCGCCGGACCGCCCCAGCACCTCCTCGAGCTCGCACGCGACCCTCCCCGTGAGCCCCGTCTGTCCTCCTCTCACCCCCTCTCTGCCTCGATGTGGCCACCACATCCCGGTCTTCGCCCAGCGCCCGTGCCACGCTCGACGTTAAGCGTGCGCGCCCGGTCCATGACCCTTCCGGTGCGCTCACCATACCGCTCGCTCACCGTCGCCGCCAATCATGCGGCCCGGCCGGTCGGCGCCCGATCCGGCGCCCGAGGCTCGCCCGCCGCTCTCGGTTCAGCCCGGCAGGCGCCCACGCCCGCACCACAGCTGCCTCGCCCGCTCGGCCATGGCCATGTTGGTAACCACCGACCTCCGCCGTTCGGTGCCCTCCGGTCCGTCAAGACTGGCGTGCGCCCATTCGGTCGCGCATTGCGCCCGATGCCCGCTACCGCTAAAGCCCCTGGGGCCTATGACAAAGGGCCCCACCGCCCTAAAACGTTTATTAACTAAAAATAATAAGAAATAAAAATATTAAATAGTTAATTAATTAATTAACTAGATTAATTAACTTAATTAATTATGCTTAATTAACCTAATAACTAGTCAACCTAATTAACTACGGTTAATTAGCTAAGCGATCCCCGGCAGGTGGGACCCACCATCGAGGTTGATTTCAATCAACAGTCAACGTTATTTGTTGATGTCGACTTGACATCATCGATGTCATAAATCCATTTTCGGATTAAATTAAATAATTGATTAAATTTGATTAATAAAATCTTTAGAAAATCATATCTTTTAATCCGTAACTTCGGATTAAAATATTTTCAACATGAAAGTTGCTCGAGCAGCGGCGAGGCGAATCCGAATACGCAATTCGCTCGTCCGCCACGCACCCTAACATATCAAACTCGCAACTTTCCCCTCCGCTCCTGCTGAAAACCACGAAACACCGGGGATATTTTCCCGGATGTTTCCCCCTTCATCGGTATCGCCCATCCCTACGTTAGGTCACCCCTAGCACAACGTATTGCCGCGTCTTGCTTTGTGTTACATTTGATTGCTCCGTTATTTATTGTGTTCCCCCTCCGTTACTCCTTTCCAGGTGAACTCAAGACCGATCTTTGATGCCCACAGCAGTCGAACTCGTCACAGCGACCCCTCTCTCTTGCCGAGCAACCGAGCAAGCCCCCCTTTGATCACCAAATATCGCCTACTCTTCTCTATCTTGCTTGCATTAGAGTAGTGTAGCATATTCTTACTTTCGATTAATCCTATACTCTTTGCATAGCCTGTCCTTGCTACTCTGTTGTTACCTTTACCTTTATCCTCCGCTTAGTATAGGATGCTAGTGTTCCATCGGTGGCCCTACACTCTTGTCCATCTGCCATGCTATACTCTTTGGGTCAGTGATCACTTGGGAGGTGATCACGGGCATATACTATGTACTTTACACTATTACATTACACTGTGATCTTGTTGGAGATGAAATTTGAAAGGGCGGTGGCTCCATCCCGTAGAGGTGGGCCTGGGTTCCACGGCCTCCGATTACTTGTATGGCGGAGCGACAGCAGGCGGGTGTTGAGACCGCCTAGGAGAGGTGGGCTGGCCTGTTAGCGTTAGCGGATACTTAACACGCTTAACGAGATCTTGGTATTTGATCTGAGTTGGCTCTGAGCTTATACGCACTAACCATCTACGTGGGAGTAGTTATGGGTATCCGGCGTCGTGGTATCGGTAGAAGCACTTGACGTCGGCCCGAGTGGCGCCACGCCGGATTGGATCGGAACGCTGTAGGCTAGGTGCCTTCCGGCCGCGTTACATAGCGTGCGGTGTGCATTGGGCGATGGGCCCGGACCCCTGGCGCTTAGGTTTGAACCGGCGTCTTTGGCCTCTCTGTTGTGCCTAGGTGGGGCGGCGGCGTGTTGATCTTCATGGCGGGCATGACCGAGAAAGTGTGTCCGGCCAAATGGGATCAAGCGTGTTGGGTAAGTTGGTGCACCCTGCAGGAAGTTAATCTATCCGAATAGCCGTGATCTTGATGTGAGACGACTTGGAGTTGTACCTTGACCTTATGACAACTAGAACCGGATACTTAGTAAAACACACCCTTCAAGTGCGGATACAACCGGTGGTCGCTCTCTCTCGAGGCGATGAGGAGGGGATCGCGGGTAGGATTATTGCTATGTGATGTTACTTGGAGGACTTCAACCTACCCTCTTCTACATTGCAAGGCGAAGGTGACGAGCGTAGTCTTCGATAAGACTAGCTATCCCCCTCTTATTCGGCATTACGCGATTCAGGTCCACTGATATGGCCCTTTACACATATATCCATGCATATGTAGTGTAGCTCCTTGCTTGCGAGTACTTTGGATGAGTACTCACGGTTTTCCTTGTCCCCCCCTTTTTCCCCTATCTCTACTCGATTACTGCAACCAGACGATGGAGCCGGGGCGAGCCGACGCCACCGTTGATGGCGACTACTACCTGGAGGTGCCTACTACTACGTGCAGCCCTCGGCGGCGACCGGGGAGTAGTTAGGAGGATCGGCGGGAGGCACATGCCTCTTTCGATCTGTATCCCGGTTTGTGCTAGCCTTCTTAAGGCAAACTTGTTTAACTTATGTACGTACTCGAGATATTGTTGCTTCCATGACTTCGTCTATGATCGAGCACTTGTATTCGAGCCCTCGAGACCCCGGGCTTGTATTATAATGCTTGTATGACTTATTTATGTTTTAGAGTTGTGTTGTGATATCTTCCCGTGAGTCCTTGATCTTGATCGTACACATTGCGTGCATGATTAGTGTACGATTGAATCGAAGGCGTCTGACAAGTTAATGTCGAGCCATTGCCTGTAGGAATCCCCCTTCCACACTCCTTGGCCGAAGTCGAGTCTATACATTGCAAAAAAAACTTTTACTAACTTGGCTGTGTGCCTTACGGGCCCACATCGCCATTGGGTGGTATTAGGATCTTTTACTCCTCGATCTTTACTCTGGGATTCTGAACTCTCTTCTATTCGGGTTAAACAATTTTGCTAAAGACAAAACTAACTTTAGGTTCTCACAAGTACTTTCTCCCGGAGAGCCCCTCACTTCAGATGATCATCTGCTAATCAGAAGATTTCGAAGATACTCTGTGATGTTCTCTCGAGACTTTGTGCCCATCACTTTTGCTATTCCTGACCACCGATAAATCCGTGGATAACTACTTACACTTGCCATTCATACGATCATCCCCCATTGATCTTATTATTGCAAGATACCTCGAAGTTTTCTCTATTGTTCCGAGAATACTTTGTGCCTACTGCCCTAGCAGTTCCTTGCCACATGAATACCCTTCAAATAAATCCTCGCACTTGTCGGTATCCGCTCATCCCCGATTGTTCGTGTTTCACAAAAGTCTTCAAAATATTATTCGATCTTCCGAAAATCCTTTGGGGCCTTTGGCTCTTGAAATTCTTGCTTGCTTGCATTATGGTTAAACCCATAAGTCTCGTAGTCATATTGACATTCCTTGTCATTATCATTTTGAGTCTATTGACTCAATATGTTTCATAATACGCAATCATCATTGATCCTTATAAATTACTTTTCCGGCTGAGCTGCCATTCTTTTAACTTGAATTGGTTCTCGACCAATCCAATTGTCTTTGATTGTACCCTAAGGCTATTCAACTTATCCACCCCTAATCAGAGCATTGCTTCTGATCCCTTGATTTGGAAATCATAATTCCTTTGCATTTGACAATTGAGTTAGTCGATTGTTTCTATAATCTTCTTCCTCTAGTTGAGTACCGATGCTCACGTCAGATCCCTGGTGGACCACCAGATCCTTTGTTGGATTTTATCTGACAACACCCTTCATATTCAATAACCTTGTGAGCCTTTTCTCGGATACATAATGCCTTTGGTAAATTGTATCGTCTGCTTTCTCAACCATGCTCTGCCTTCGAGCTTGAGTTAATTACTTCTAAAGATTCTGGTATATGATTCTAAGATGCCCGTATGGGTTGAATCTATGCCTTCCTTAATATGTGTGAACTCGAAAGTTTTCACGAGTCTTACTCTTCTGGTGCTTCACCAGATAAAATTTCAACACTGCAACTTCATCGAACGTGAGAAGTGAATGAAAGGTTATACATTGGAGGAGTGGAGTCGACCTTGAACCTTGTGTTCATGCCCATGGACGCGATATATATCCTATCATGAAAGCTTCTTGTAACAATAACTATTTCCTTGATAACTAACCTATGGTATCGTGAATTGATCCCTTGCAATCGTGGTTCCGACCATGATTGTTCTTCTTTGATCTCACTTCTCGGACAAGTTAAAACAATTGCCTTATATGGATCAATACACCAGTCCAACCCTTACTTTGATCTTGTGTCGAGTATTACCCCCTGGTATCTCGAGATTATCATGGAACTGCATAACTTTTTATGAGTTCTTCATCAAGTGCTACCTTCCCACTGATTCCAATTTTTCGCGGGCTCTGAGTTATTAAACACTCAAAGACACCGATAACTGAACCGAGTCCGCTTTTCACGGTTCAACAACTCTTGATAGCTTCTATAAGTACGAGTTTGTACCCGATCGCGCCATTCCTAGCCTGTTTGGCTATATTATTGTCGTGATGATTTTAACTGTGCTACCCGGTCCTTCTTCATGGAGCACAATTTTCGACGATGAACTAACCTTACGTCGATCCTCATCGTCATATCATTTCGCCTTGAACAACAAGCTTGGTTTCGAGTTTGTGTCGTACCCTTGGTTCCAATAACCTTTCACTTCATCATTACTTTGACTTGTTGTAAATGCCGATCGATTACATCTTCATGAACTCTCGCGACAAAGGTGGCGTGATCATCAACATTCTGAGCTCATCCAGGATATCAATTGAATTCATGATGAGAAATACCATCCTTGCCCTTGATGAATTGCATTATCATCGACCACTTTATTGTCTTCCCACCAACACCAGCTTGTTCATGTTTGGTGTTATACCTTGAGTTCCTTGCTATCCAGCAATTGTTCTTCTTTACCTTGGAGTATTACCATCCTTTATGTCAATAATGTTCTGAGATTTGTTCCACCTCTTGAGAATTCTTGACATAGAAATACTTTTCACCATCACCATTCTTTCTTGGTCCCCGTGTTAATTCCAACAAGTGAACGGTGTTGTTTGGATTCTTTCCTTCTAGCAACCCTATTTCTTTGAAGTTAATGGTCGAAAGTTCATTCTTAGGCTATTGATTATTGAATCACCATTCTGAATTGGTCGTGCAACCCAACCCATATTTCCGGCGCACCCTTCAACCAATGTTTAATTGTGTATGTTTTCCTCGAGCATACTTCCTTATATCATTTGATCGACAAATGTTATCTCCTTGTTCACTTAATTGTGGAAATCCATCTTTTGGGAATCTCGGTGAATTGACGTTGAGTTCACGGACACCTCCTTGTCCTCTCCTTGGGTTAATGATGGACTCTTGATAACGGAAATCACTACATAGTTCATTTCCCGAGGATCTTACAATGTCATCTCGTCAATTTGCGTTACACCTTTTCTTCTCGGTATCCTAAGTCCGAGGTATCCGACACCAATCGGATCTGAATCTCGGTCCGGATATGATGGTTGGGACAACTTTCCAAGAGTTATGATGATGATCCTTTGATGACCCGGTAACATGATGTCGTGCCTAGCACTTCGGGCCGGAGGACCTATCATTATAGGTTCCTTTTCAGCAAGGTTATCCATTCATCCATGAGGAAATTGTAAGACTTATTCTACAAGTTATTCCTGATGGATCGCCGTGTTTCCAAAGTCTGATCTTCACACGAAGACCATGTCAATGCTATCTCGAAGCATGTCAATGGTACTCCGATTTTCAACAGAACATTTGAAGCACGATGCTAAATTTTATTTATCACTTATCCTAACACCGTTGTATGGGTATTATCATGAGATTCCTTCCCCTTACCTAAATGGTTTTCTACTTTATATCCTCGTGATGGATATCTTGCTCTGCTTGTCCTTGGGAAGGATATACCCTTGAAAAATGTGTTTAAACATATTTTCCTTTCCATTGTTCTGCTTAACTGTCGATGATCATATTTTCCTTCCATTGGTTTGTTTAAACCTTTTCTATGATTTATATGATATAAGCGGTAATAATCCACTTTGCTTGTGCAAACACCTCGATGTACAACTCATCGGTAAGACCTTGTTACTATTGTTGATGACATTCCGGTAACCACCGATGGACGGGAACCTTGCCTATTGGTCCGCCTCGTTTCAACGAGCAGAAAAATGGTTCTCTTCGTCCCTCGCCCTTGGTACCGACATTGTTGCCGACATAACTGACATGCTACTCTCTGACATGCCTTGCTATCGTGATCGTACAAGATGTCAGCCCCCCTTTCTACTTTTAACCCACATGGTGGGCCCATAACCCACGTGTCCCGAGGTGAACGAAACTCGACTCTCTGTACAACCTGTTGTCAAAGTTATTCCTCGTGCTTGACTTTGTATGTAATTCACGGGCCACTTGCTGTTGATCTATTACGGTATCGGACACAATACTTATTCCCGTTGCTCGTAACCCTTTCAAGATTTCTGCTTGAGCAATGAACGATTGCCTGTCCGCTTGAAACTTCTTATTGCACCGTCTTACTTTGCTCTCGATATGTGTAATTTGTTCAACTCGAGAGATACTCATATGTTCATTCTTGGGATACCCCTAGATGAATTTCCCTTATAACCTCCTATCATTGTAGAGCTGCCCCTTACCTATTAAATGAAATACGATGGAGTTCCCGAAGAAAGGGCGACAACTTCATCATGATGCTTTGGAATAAAGAATTGAAGACATCAACGAAAGGATTAACTTCTTCAAGAAGATCCATTAGAATAACCGTAACCCCCCTTACTCCCTCTTAAATCTCGGGACGAGATTTCTTGTAGTGGAGGAGAATTGTGGCCTTGGGATAATTAGGCTACAGTAACCCTCCGCTAATGATGCCACGTCACCTCGGTTACTGTTGCTAACCTCGTAATGATTCGAAACCGTTTTGAAATTTAAATTCTAAGTATGTCAAACAACAAATGTTTTCAAAAGTTGAAACAAAAATGTTCGGTGGGTTCCGAATATTACAAGGGTAATTATAATAAAGAAAACATATTTTTAGAAAGTGTCTGAATATTTTAAAATGAGTTAAAACAGAAAAGGAAAAATAAGAAAAGAAAAACAAACAAAATAAATAAAGGAAACCCCAACGGCCAACGGGCTAAACGCCCACCGGCCTGTCGAACCATCCGGCCCTTGGCCCATCCAAACCCTCACTCCCTTAACCCCCCACTCCCCACCGAACCCTAGCCCACCAAGAAGCACCTCCCACTCCCCGTCGCCCCAGGCTGGATCGGGCTCGCCCCCGATCTCGTCGCCCCATCCCACGATCCCCCTCGTCTCCTCCCTTTGCCCCCGATCCAGATCGGGCACGGCCCCGCCGCCTACCACTGACCTCACCGGCGCCCGCCTCCTCAACCCGGCTCTCCGTCCTCGACCTCTTCTTCACCCCGCTCACCGATGCCGTTCGCCTCGCCGCCGCGGACTCCGGCCACCCCAAGCTGCCCGACACCGTCGCTCGCCGACCCGGAGTCACCTCGCCCTCTGTTGTCGCTACCCGACCCGTCACCTCGTCTGCCGTCTGCCGTCTCGACTCGACCGGCAAGCCACCTACGCCTTCACGGACTGCCCGCCCCGCCTCTCCGTCACCGGACCGCCCCGCCTCTCCGTCGCCGGACCGCCCCAGCACCTCCTCGAGCTCGCACGTGACCCTCCCCGTGAGCCCCGTCTGTCCTCCTCTCACCCCCCCTATGCCTCGATGTGGCCACCACATCCCGGTGCGCTCGCCGCGCCCGTGCCGCTCCAGCCACGTTCGACGTGCGCGCCCGGTCACCGCGACCCTTCCCGGTGCGCTCACCGCCCTGCCGCTCGCTCACCGCCCGCCAATCATGACGGCCCGGCGATCGGCGCCCGATCCGGCGCCCGAGGCTCGCCTTGCCAGCTCAGTTCAGCCCGACAGGCGCCGCCCGCACCACCGGCTCGCCCGCTTTCGCCATAGCCATGCTGGTAACCCGCAAACCTCCGCCGTTAGGTGCCCTCCGGGTCCGTTTGCACTGGCGTGCGCCCATTCGGTCGCGCATTGCGCCCGATGCCGCTGGCTAAAGCCCACAGGGCCTATGACAAAGGGCCCCACCGCCCTAAAATGTTTATTAACTAAAAATAATAAGAAATAAAAATATTAAATAGTTAATTAATTAATTAACTAGATTAATTAACTTAATTAATTATGCTTAATTAACCTAATAACTAGTCAACCTAATTAACTACGGTTAATTAGCTAAACAGTCCCTGACAGGTGGGACCCACCTGTCAGGTTGACTTGGTCAACAGTCAACGTTGACTGCTGATGTCAGCTTGACATCATGCTGATGTCATAAATCCATTTTCGGATTAAATTAAATAATTGATTAAATTTCAGAGATTAATAAAATCTTTAGAAAATCATATCTTTTAATCCGTAACTCGGATTAAAATATTTTCAACATGAAAGTTGCTCGAGCAGCGAGGCGAATCCGGATACGCGGTCCTTTTCGTCATACGCACCCTAACATATCAAACTCGCAACTTTCCCCTCGGCTCTCTGCTCGAAAACCACGAAACACCGGGATATTTTCCGGATGTTTCCCCTTCACCAGTATCGCCCATCCCTACGTTAGGTCACCCTAGCACAACGTATTGCAGCGTCTTGCTTTGTGTTACATTTGATTGCTCCGTTATTTATTGTGTTCCCCTCCGTTACTCCTTTCCGGTGAACTCAAGACCGATCTTTGATGCCTTGTGGTCGACTACGTCACCGACGACCCTCTCTCTTGCCCGAGCAACTGGGCAAGCCCCCTTTGATCACCGGATATCGCCTACTCTTCTCTATACCGCTTGCATTAGAGTAGTGTAGCATGTTACTGCTTCGGGTAATCCTATACTCTTTGCATAGCCCGTCCTTGCTACTCATTGTTACCTTTACCTGCTATCCTCTTTGCTTAGTATAGGATGCTAGTGTTCCATCGTTGGCCCTACACTCTTGTCCGTCTGCCATGCTATACTCTGGGCTGTGATCACTTGAGGAGGTGATCACGGGCATATACTATGTACTTTACACTATTACATTTCTGTGATCTTTGTTAGGAGATGAAATTTGAAAGGACGGTGGCTCCATCCCAGTAGAGGTGGGCACAGGTTCCCGACGGCCTCGGATTACTTGTGGCGGGAGGCGGCAGGCGAGTTGAGACCGCCTAGGAGAGAGGTGGGCCTGGCCACTGCGGCGTTCGCGGATACTTAACACGCTTAACGAGATCTTGGTATTTGATCTGAGTTGGCTCTGAGCTTATACGCACTAACCATCTACGTGGGAGTAGTTATGGGTATCCCGACGTCGTGGTATCGGTAGAAGCACTTGAGACGTCGGCCCAGTGGCCTTGCCACGGATTGGACTGGCGCTTTGTAGGCTAGGTCTGCTTCGGCCGCGTTCACAACGTGCGGTGTGCATTGGGCGATGGGCCCGGACCCACTGTCGCTTAGGTTTAGAACCGGCGTCAGCCTCTCTGTTGTGCCTAGGTGGGGCTGCGGCGTGTTTATCTTCATGGCCGGGCATGACCCGGAAAGTGTGTCCGGCTAAATGGGATCAAGCGTGTTGGGTAAGTTGGTGCACCCTGCAGTGAAGTTAATCTATTGAATAGCCGTGATCTTGATGTGGGCGACTTGGAGTTGTACCTTGACCTTATGACAACTAGAACCGGATACTTAATAAAACACACCCTTCCAAGTGCCAGGTACAACCGGTGGTCGCTCTCTCTCAGGGCAATGAGGAGGGGATCACCAGGTAGGATTATTGCTATGTGATGTTACTTGGAGGACTTCAACCTATCCTCTTCTACCTGTTGCAAGGCGAAGGTGACCGAGCGTAGTCTTCGATAAGACTAGCTATCCCCTCTTATTACGGCATTCTGCGATTCGGTCCGATATGGCCCTTTACACATATATCCATGCATATGTAGTGTAGCTCCTTGCTTGCAGTACTTTGGATGAGTACTCACGGTTTTCCTTGTCCCCCTTTTCCCCTATCTCTACTCGATTCATCGCAACTGCACGATGGAGCCCAGGAGCCAAACGCCACCGTCGATGGCGACTACTACCTTTGGAGGTGCCTACTACTACGTGCAGCCCTCGGCGGCGACCGAGAGTAGTTAGGAGGATCCCTGTGCAGGAGGCCTGTGCCTCTTTCGATCTGTATCCCGGTTTGTGCTAGCCTTCTTAAGGCAAACTTGTTTAACTTATATGCGTACTCGGATATTGTTGCTTCCGCTGACTCGTCTATGATCGAGCACTTGTATTCGAGCCCTCGAGACCCACGGCTTGTATTATAATGCTTGTATGACTTATTTATGTTTTAGAGTTGTGTTGTGATATCTTCCCGTGAGTCCTTGATCTTGATCGTACACATTGCGTGCATGATTAGTGTACGATTGAATCGGGGGCGTCACACCTGCGTCGTTAGAACATCATCATCGTCACCACGCCGTCGTGCTGACGGAACTCTCCCTCAAAGCTCAGCTGGATCGGAGTTCGAGGGACGTCATCGAGCTGAACGTGTGCTGAACTCGGAGTTGCCGTGCGTTCGGAACTTGATCGGTCAGATCGTGAAGACGTACGACTACATCAACCGCGTTGTGCTAACGCTTCCGCTTTCGGTCTATGAGGGTACGTGGACACACTCTCCCCTCTCGTTGCTATGCATCACCATGATCTTGCGTGTGCGTTGGAATTTTTTTGAAATTACTATGTTCCCCAACAGTGGCATCCGAGCCTGGTTTTATGCGTAGATGTTATATGCACGAGTAGAACACAAGTGAGTTGTGGGCGATAGAAGTCATACTGCTTACCAGCATGTCATACTTTGGTTCGGCGGTATTGTTGGATGAAGTGGCCCGGACCTACATTACGCGTGCAGCTTCTGGCGAGGCTGGTTCTACCGGCGTGCTTTGCACCGCAATTGGTGGCGGGTGTCAGTTTCTCCAACTTTAGTTGAACTGAGTGTAGCTACGCCCGGTCCTTGTGAAGGTTAAAACAACACTAACTTGACGAACTATCGTTGTGGTTTTGATGCGTAGGTAAGAACGGTTCTTGCTCGGCCCGTTGCAACCATCGTAAAACTTGCAACAACAAAGTAGAGGGCGTCTAACTTGTTTTTGCAGGGCATGTTGTGATGTGATATGGTAAAGGCGTGATGCTATATTTTATTGTATGAGATAATCATGTTTTGTAACCGAAGTTATCGGCAATCGGCGAGAGCCATATGGTTGTCGCTTTATTGTATGCAATGCAAACACCATGTAATTGCTTTACTTTATCACTAAGCGGTAGCGATAGTCGTAGAAGCAATAGGTGGCGAAACGACAACGATGCTATGATGGAGATCAAGGTGTCGCGTCGGTGACGATGGTGATCATTACGGTGCTTCGGAGATGGAGATCACAAGCACAAGATGATGATGGCCATATCATATCACTTATATTGATTGCATGTGATGTTTATTCTTTATGCATCTTATTTTGCTTTGATTGACGGTAGCATTATAAGATAATCTCTCACTAAATTTCAAGGTATAAGTGTTCTCCACGAGTATGCACCGTTCGGAAGTTCTTCGTCTTTGAGACACCACGTGATGATCGGGTGTGATAGGCTTGACATTCAAATACAACGGGTGCAAAACAGTTGCACACGCCGGAATACTCGGGTTAAACTTGGCGAGCCTAGCATATACATATATGGCCTCGGAACCTTTGAGACCGAAGGTCGACGTGAATCATATAGTAGATATGATCAACATAGTGATGTTCACCATTGAAAACTACTCCATCTCACGTGATGATGGGACATGGTTTAGTTGATTTGGATCACGTGATCACTTAGATGATTAGAGGGATGTCTATCTAAGTGGGAGTTCTTAAGTAATATGATTAATTGAACTTTAATTTATCATGAACTTAGTCCTGATAGTATTTTGCAAATTATGTTCTAGATCAATAGCTCGCGTTGTTGCTTCCCTATGTTTTTATATGTTCCTAGAGAAAACTAAGTTGAAAGATGTTAGTAGCAAAGATGCGGACTAGGTCCGTGATCTGAGGTGTATCCTCATTGATGCACAGAAGTATTATGTCCTTGATGCACCACTAGGTGACGGACCTATTGCAGGAGCATATGCAGACGTTATGAACGTTTGGCAAAGCTCGGTATGATGACTACTTGATAGTTTAGTGCACCATGCTTTACGGCTTAGAACCGGGACTTCAAAAATGTTTTGAAACGCCACAGAGCATATAAGATGTCCCAAGAGTTGAAATTGGTATTTCATACTCATACCTGTGTCGAAAGGTATGGACCTTTGACAAGTACTTTGCCTACAAGATGGAGGAGAATAGCTCAGCTAATGAGCATGTGCTCAGAATGTCTTAGTACTACAATCGCTTAAATCAAGTGGGAGTTAATCTTCCAGATAAGATAGTGATTGACAGAGTTCTCTAGTCACCGTCACTAAGTTACTGGAACTTCGTGATGAACTATAGTATGCAAGGGATGACGAAAACGATTCCCGAGCTCTTCGTGATGTTGAAATCAACGAAGGTAGAAATCAAGAAAGAGCATCAAGTGTTGATGATTGACAAGACCACTAGTTTCAAGAAAAGGGCAAAGGGATAGAAAGGGAACTTCAAGCAGAATGGCAAGCAAGTTGTCACTCCCGTGAAGAAGCCCAAAGCTAGACCAAAGCCTAAAACTGAGTGCTTCTACTGCAAAGGAAATGGTCACTTGAAACGGAAGTGCCCGGAATATTTGGTGGATAATAAGGATGGCAAAGTGAACAATAGTATATTTGATATACAAGTTATTGATGTGTACCTTACTAGTGTTTATAGTAGCCCTTGGGTATTTGATACTTGTTCGGTTGCTAAGATTAGTAACTCGAAACAGGAGTTACAGAATAAACAGAGACTAGTTGATAGTGAAGTGATGATGTGTGTTAGAAGTGATTCCATGATTGATATGATCATCATCGCACACTCCCTATACTTTCGAGATTAGTATTGAACCTAAATAAATGTTATTTGATGTTTGCATTGAGCATAAATATGATTATATCATGCTTATTGCGATACGATTATTCATCTAAGACAGAGAATAAATTGTTATTCTGGCTATATGGATAAAACCTTATATGGTCATACACTCAATGTTGATGGTTTATTGAATCTTGATCGTAGTGATACACATATTCATAATATTGATGCCAAAAGATGCAAAGTTGATAATGATAGTGCAACTTATTTGTGGCAATTGCCGTTTGGGTCATATTGGTGTAAGCGCATGAAGAAACTCCATCTTGATGGACTTTTGGAATCACTTGATTATGAATCACTTGGTACTTGTAACCATGCCTCATGGGCAAGATGACTAAAACGCCGTTCTCCGGAACTATGGAGCGAGCAACTGATTTGTTGGAGATCATACATACTGATGTATGTGGTCCAATGAATGTTGAGGCTCACGGTGGGTATCGTTATTTTCTCACCTTCACAGATGATTTGAGCAGATATGGGTATATCTACTTAATGAAACATAAGTCTGAAACATTTGAAAAGTTCAAAGAATTTCAGAATGAAGTAGAAAATCATCGTAACAAGAAAATAAAGTTTCTACGATCTGATCGTGGAGGAGAATATTTGAGTTACGAGTTTGGTCTACATTTGAAACAATGCGGAATAGTTTTGCAACTCACGCCACCCGGAACACCACAGCGTAATGGTGTGTCCGAACGTTGTAATCGTACTTTACTAGATATGGTGCGATCTATGATATCTCTTACTGATTTACCGCTATCATTTTGGGGTTATGCTTTAGAGACGGCTGCATTCACGTTAAATAGGGTACCATCAAAATCCATTGAGATGACGCCTTATGAACTGTGGTTTGGCAAGAAACCAAAGTTGTCGTTTCTTAAAGTTTGGGGCTGCGATGCTTATGTGAAAAAGCTTCAACCTGATAAGCTCGAAACCAAATCAGAGAAATGTGTCTTCATAGGATACCCAAAGGAAACTATTGGGTACACCTTCTATCACAGATCCGAAGGCAAGACATTCGTTGCCAAGAATGGATCCTTTCTAGAGAAGGAGTTTCTCTCGAAAAAAGTGAGTGGGAGGAAAGTAGAACTTGATGAGGTAACTGTAACTGCTCCTTTATTGGAAAATAGTTCATCACAGAAACCGTGTTCCTGTGACGAGTACACCAATTAGTGAGGAAGCTAATGATGTTGATCATGAAACTTCAGATCAAGTTACTACCGAACCTCGTAGGTCAACTAGAGTAAGATCCGCACCAGAGTGGTACGGTAATCCTATTCTGGAGGTCATGTTACTTGACCATGGTGAACCTACGAACTATGAGGAAGCGATGATGAGCCCAGATTCCACAAAATGGCTTGAGGCCATGAAATCTGAGATGGGATCCATGTATGAGAACAAAGTATGGACTTTGGTTGACTTGCCCGATGATCGGCAAGCCACCGAGAATAAATGGATCTTCAAGAAGAAGACTGACGCTGATGGTAATGTTCATCTACAAAGCTCGACTTGTTGCAAAGGTTTTCGAAAAGTTCAAGGGGTTGACTACGATGAGACTTTCTCACCCGTAGCGATGCTTAAGTCTGTCCGAATCATGTTAGCAATTGCCGCATTTATGATTATGAAATTTGGCAAATGGATGTCAAAACTGCATTCTGAATGGATTTACGGAAGAAGAGTTGTATATGATGCAACCAGAAGGTTTTGTCGATCCAAAGGGTGCTAACAAAGTGTGCAAGCTCCATCGATCCATTTATGGACTGGTGCAAGCCTCTCGGAGTTGGAATAAACACTTTGATAGAGTGATCAAAGCATATGGTTTTATACAGACTTTTGGAGAAGCCTGTATTTACAAGAAAGTGAGTGGGAGCTCTGTAGCATTTCTAATATTATATGTGGACGACATATTATTGATTGGAAATGATATAGAATTTCTGGATAGCATAAAAGGATACTTGAATAAAAGTTTTTCAATGAAAGACCTCGGTGAAGCTCCTTATATATTGGGCATCAAGATCTATAGAGATAGATCAAGATGCTTAATTGGACTTTCACAAAGTACATACCTTGATAAAGTCTTGAAAAAGTTCAAAATGGATCAAGCAAAGAAAGGGTTCTTGCACGTAATACAAGGTGTGAAATTGAGTCGGACTCAATGCCCGACCACTCTGTAAGATAGAGAGAAAATGAAAGAAGTTCCCTATGCTTCAGCCATAGGCTCTATCATGTATGCAATGTCTGTGTACCAGACTGATGTGTGCCTTCTTTGTTAGTTTAGCGAGGAGGTACCAAAGTAATCCAGAGTGGATCCTTTGGACAACGGTCAAGAACATCCTGAAATACCTGAAAAGGACTAAGGATATGTTTCTCGTTTATGGAGGTGACAAAGAGCTAGTCGTAAATGGTTACGTCGATGCAGGCTTTGACACTGATCCGGACGATTCTAAGTCGCAAACCGGATACGTGTTTATATTGAACGGTGGAGCTGTCAGTTGGTGCAATTCTAAACAAAGCGTCGTGGCGGGGTCTACATGTGAAGCGGAGTACATAGCTGCTTCGGAAGCAGCAAATGAAGGAGTCTGGATGAAGGAGCTCATATCTGATCTAGGTGTCATACCTAGTGCATCGGGTCCAATGAAAATATTTTGTGACAATACTGGTGCAATTGCCTTGGCAAAGGAATCCAAATTTCACAAGAGAACCAAGCACATCAACAGACGCTTCAATTCCATCCGGGACCAAGTCCAGGTGGGAGACATAGAGATTTGCAAAATACATAGGATTTGAATGTTGCAGACCCGTCGACTAAGCCTCTTCCACGAGCAAAACATGATCAGCACCAAGGCTCCATGGGTGTTAGAATCATTACTGTGTAATCTAGATTATTGACTCTAGTGCAAGTGGGAGGCCCAAGGAAATATGCCCTAGAGGCAATAATAAAGTTATTATTTATTTCCTCATATCATGATAAATGTTTATTATTCATGCTAGAATTGTATTACCCGAAACATAATACATGTGTGAATACATAGACAAAGCAGAGTGTCACTAGTATGCCTCTACTTGACTAGCTCGTGAATCAAAGATGGTTAAGTTTCCTAACCATAGACATGAGTTGTCATTTGATTAACGGATCACATCATTAGGAGAATGATGTGATTGACTTGACCCATTCCGTTAGCTTAGCACTTGATCGTTTAGTATGTTGCTATTGCTTTCTTCAGGACTTATACATGTTCCTTTGACTATGAGATTATGTAAATCCCGTTTACCGGAGGAACACTTTGTGTGCTAACAAACGTCACAATGTAACTGGGTGATTATAAAGGTGCTCTATAGGTGTCTCTGAAGGTACTTGTTGAGTTGACGCATTTCGAGATTAGGATTTGTCACTCCGATTGTCGGAGAGGTATCTCTGGGCCCTCTCGGTAATGCACATCACTATAAGCCTTGCAAGCAATGTAACTAATGAGTTAGTTACGAGATGCTGCATTACGTACGAGTAAAAGAGACTTGCCTAGCGAGATTGAACTAGGTATTGAGATACCGACGATCGAATCTCGGCAAGTAACATACCGATGACAAAGGGAACAACGTATGTTGTTATGCGGTTTAATAGATAAAGATCTTCGTAGAATATGTAGGAGCCATATGAGCATCCAGGTTCCGCTATTGGTTATTGACCGGAGACGTGTCTCGGTCATGTCTACATAGTTCTCGAACCCGTAGGGTCCGCACGCTTAAAGTTAGATGACGGTTATATTATGAGTTTATCTGTTTTGATGTACCGAAGGTAGTCCGGAGTCCCGGATGTAATCACAGACATGACGAGGAGTCTCGAAATGGTCGAGACATGAAGATTGATATATTGGACGACTATATTCGGACACCGGACTGGTTCCGGGGGTTATCAGATATATACCGGAGTACCGGGGGTTACCGGAACCCCCCCGGAGGTTATTGGGCCTCATGGGCCCAAGTGGTGGAAGAGGAGAGGTGTCCAAGGGGCAGCCGCGCACCCCTCCCCCCCCCAAGTCCGAATTGGACAAGGAGGGGGGCGGCGCCCCCCTTTCCTTTCCCCCTCTCTCTCCTTCCCTCTCCTCTCCTACTCCAACAAGGAAGGGGGGAGTCCTACTCCCGATGGGAGTAGGACTCTCGTGGGGCGCGCCAAGGGTGGTCGGCCCCCTCCCCCTCCTCCACTCCTTTATATACGGGGAGGGAGGCACCCCCTTGAGACACAACAATTGATCCTTGAGATCTCTTACTGCCGTGTGCGGTGCCCCCCTCCACCATAATCCACCTCAATAATATCGTAGCGGTGCTTAGGCGAAGCCCTGCGTCGGTAGAACATCACCATCGTCACCACACCGTCGTGCTGACGGAAGTCTCCCTCAAAGCTCGGCCGGATCGGAGTTCGAGGGACGTCATCGAGCTGAACGTGTGCTGAACTCGGAGGTGCCGTGCGTCGGTCGGATCGTGAAGACGTACGACTACATCAACCACGTTGTGCTAACGCTTCCGCTTTTGGTCTACGAGGGTACGTGGACACACTCTCCCCTCTCATTGCTATGCATCACCATGATCTTGCGTGTGCGTAGGAATTTTTTTGAAATTACTACGTTCCCCAACAGAAAATACTTTATACATGAAATTGCTTAAAAAAGCGAGATGAATCCGAATATGCAGTCTGTTCGTCCCTAGCATAGCGAACATGCAACCGTCCCCCTCCGTTTCATATGTCCGAAAAATGCAAACTTCGGGAAAACTTTCTCGGATGTTATCCCCCTTCGTCGGTATCATGTAGCACCGCGTTAGAACACCCCTAGCTATGCCCATTAACTTCTCATGCATCTATTGCTTATATTAATTGTTTCTTCCCTCTCTTCTCTTCGGTAGACCCCGAGACGGCTGATGATGCCCCTGTGATCGACTACGTCGACGACGACCCTCCTTCCGTTTCAGCAGAGCTTTCAGGGAAGCCCCCCCTTGATCACTCCGATATTGCACATTCCATTCTCTCTCATGCTTGCATTAGATTTTGCTACTTTAATTGATTGCTCCTATTCTGATGCATAGCCTGCTTTTGTAACCTGCTCATTGTACCTTACCTGCTTATCCTAAACTGCTTAGTATAGGTTGGTTAGTGATCCATCAGTGACCCCCACCTTGTCCTTGTTGCCCTTGGCTCATCATCGACGACTCGATCAACGTGATCGACAACCAGAGCCTGACACCTCACATCACATCACGCCCCTTTTGTTGCTCAATTCTATAGAGCTACTATCGAGTGTCGAGGGTGATACCTCATAATGCACTCCTAATGTTAACTCTGTAGTGTAGCTATCCGGTCATGGTCATCGAGGGTGATTCCTCCTTCACCACTCCCGATACGACTCTGTCGTGCAACACCTCAAGTGTGAACTTCGAGGGTGATTCCTCCTAAGTTCAGCTTAACGATTACATCGAGTGGAATCCCTTGAGGGTGATTCCTCGGGTTTTCCCCGATGTTTTGGACACACGGTTACCTGGACTTTACTTGAGAACTTTGTTAAAGTCAGGTCGGCCCTGAGGGGTACTTGTGAGTTGATGTGAAAGTCGGACGGGCCCGGAGAGCACCGGCAAGATAATTACGTGGCACAACCAGGCATTCTAGGCCCTTGTCGTAAGTCCACGAGACGGGGCGACGGGGTCACATCGATCGTGAGTCTCTACTCGTCTCCGCAAGCTCCTAATACACTAAGGTTTGGGTATTTGTTCTGAGTTGGCCTTTGGCCTTTATGCACTAACCACCACGCGAGAATAGTTATGGGCCTCGGCGTCGTGGTATCAGCCGAAGCTTGTCAGACGTCTAGTTCAGCATTGCGGCACGGTCGGATCACGTCGACCATCCCTGGGGGCGCTAGTATTCACCCTGTGCGCAACGACCCGGAGTGCAACGGGTGATGGGCCCAAGACACCGAAGCGCTTAGGATGTAGACCAGCGAGGACCTCTCTGCTGAGCCTAGGTAGGGCTGCGACGTGTTGATCTTCCGGGGCCAGGCATTGATATCTATTGCATCCGTTGCATGGAAATCCCTACTCACTCGCATTGATATCTATTGATGGGCATCTCCATAGCCCGTTGATGTTGGGGATCATTCCAGAAATTAAAATTTTTCTACGCATCACCAAGATCAATCTATGGAGTAACTAGAAATGAGAGAGAGGGGAGTGCATCTTCATACCCTTGAAGACCGCGGGACGGAAGCGTTACAAGAACGCGGATGAAGGAGTCGTACTCGTAGCGATTCAGATCGCGGTGGATTCTGATCTAAGTGCCGAACAACGGCACCTCCGCGTTCAACACACGTGCAGCCCGGTGACGTCTCCCGCGCCTTGATCCAGCAAGGAGGAGGGAGAGGTTGAGGAAGAAGGCTCAAAGAAGCGGCCTGGCGGCGTGGTGGTGACACTACAAAAAATACACTTCCGTGATTATACGTGTTTGTCACGCGATGGGTCGCGTTTTTTGTCATGCATGTACATCCATGATGATTTTATGACAGAATCAAGATAGTCATATATGTGCTATCGTAGAAGTGTTCCATGACATTAACAAAATTATCATCACGGAAGTGTCCACTTCCATGACGACAAATCACACGTCACAGGAGTGCTTTCGTCAAGGGTGACCGACACGTGGCATCCACCGTAACGGAATGCAGTTAAGCTATCGGGTCGGGTTTTGGATCCGATAACCCGTTAACAGCCCCGACCAATGGGGATTTTCCACGTGTAAAATCATCATTCGCTGGAGGAAACACGTGTCGGCTCATCACTGGGACAGATGTCATCCACTCATTGGACAGAAGGCCCCTATGATACGTCGACACATGGCACAGCCCAACAGAGGCCCATTCCTGTGAAAAGGCCAGCCCTTTTGACTTGGTGAAAAGGTGGTGGGCCGGCCCATGGAAAGCCTGTTAATGGCATGTTCGCATATAGCCCATTTACAGCCCGCTAACCCAAGGCCCGTTACGCCCTACCCAAATTAGGCCCAGTAGCGTCATCTAGGCCATCCAATATGATTCCAGCCCGTTTTCACTTCTGGCCCATGTATGGCCCATGACATCTTTCGGCCCATACGAGGCCCTATGTAACTCATGGCCTATTAACAGCCCATGGTGAAACTGGCCCGTAATGAATAGTGTATCACTTTACACCCATTAACGGCCCGTGGTGAAACTGGCCCGTAATGAACAGTGTATCACTTTACACCCATTAACGGCCAGTGGTGAAACTGGCCCATAAAGAACAGTGTATCACTTTATACCCATTAACGGCCCGTTATTCCGTTGGGCCGTTTCCAGCCCATGTTATCTTTCGGCCTTCTCAGAGCCCATTTATTCTTGGGCTCATTTCCACAATTCATTTACTTACGCCCGTTACTGTCATTTTTTGTTTGTGGGCCAAATTCAGCCCGTGGTTACAGTCGGCCCGTTTGTGGTCCGTTAATACGTTGGGCCGTTTTCATAGTGTCATCAACTACGGCCTATTAACGATGGCCCGTTATGGTTGGCCCATGAACGAACGATTCCAACTCTAGCCCGTTTACGGCCATAATGCGGTCTGTTTGGCCCATGTTTGGCCAATCGATCATACGGCCCGTATAAGGCCCATTACGACCCGTAGAAGGCCCATTGTTTCTACGACCCGTAGAAGGCCCGTTGTTTCTATGACCCGTAGAAGGCCCACTGTTTCTACGGCCCTTAGAAGGCCCACTGTTTCTACGGCCCGTAGGAGGCCTAGTGTCACTACAGTAAATATTAGCCCATGGTTATTGTGGCCTAGTTTTAAAAACTAGGTTATTGCAGCCACTAGCAAACCGCGGAAAAAGACCTGCACTGACTACAAGCAAACAAATAAACAAGACAACAAGGAAATAAATAAGCAAGCAACTTACTCTAGGCTATCACGGCTATTACACATATTACATCCACTGGGCATCAAAGTTCGCCACCAGTGCAAATATAGGGAACATAGCAGCATATAAGCGCCACAGCAAAACAAGTCCAGAGCTGAAACCACTTCAAAAGAGCTCAAGAAACAATATCACAGGTACCCATAATCTTTGGCAAGATGCTTAGCAAGCTTATTAACTTTCTCTTGTTTGGCGCTTAAGTCCTCCGGCACTTCTTGTTGCACCGGAAAGTATGCATCTAAATTCTGCGGGGACTTCCTCGGTCCTTGATCTTGTCGCATAACATCTGATCGATGTCTTTCAACTTGAAGTTGAGACTCAAGAAGCCGTACTGATTCAGGCAACGAGTTCGAAGAGCTGGTGCCAACAGTGGTAGCTAGTAACTCGAACACTACATCAAGACTGGACTTTGGGGTTGTCTCACTGTCTTCAATATAGTTTTTATCAGCTTTCTTGGAGACCAACAGGATGTCTCACTATCTTGAACCTTATCTGCATTATTTCCTTTACCATTGCATAACGGGTACTCTTCTCCAATATTTTATCTGCGTTCTAAAAGAGAAACAAACAAACACATCGTAGTTTACAATGTAGTATATGAAACTCATTTTGGTAAGCCGATTCGGTAGTAAGGTGGACAGATAACAGCATGAAACAAACATATATCTATGTAGTATGGTCCTTTGTATGGTCTATATCGTTCTAGTTTATGTTGCCAAATCAAGATAGATATAGTTCAAATCGTATCTATTTAAGACAAAAGCGGCATAGGCAGACAGAATATAAGTGTGGGAAACTACACGGCAATAACAACACTTGTAATGTGCATGGCATGAGAATATAACTGTTTATTCAATTGAAACTGAAATCAACATAGAGCAAGTTACAACAAAAACAGCCAAACACGTTGAAGAAACAGGTTTAAAACATACATTGCGCCATTGGAGTTTCAATTGCATCCTTCAAATTTGAAATTAGTTGGTATCTGTAAATCTGGTGATGCAAGAGCAAAGTAGTATGAACCATAGCTACGGAACCTGACCTAAGAACAATTCTTCTTACGCTTTAGCGTTGACTTGGGTTCGGAGTGGTGGTCCTCGTGATTTGGGCACTGCGATTGCCTTACTAACTGCTCGTGTTTGGGTGCTCTATGGTGGAGACGGTGCTGTGTCAGCAGGGCAGGTGTCTATCTGCTAGGGTTGGGGTTAGAAGGGTGTAGCTGGTTCTCATCCAAGCTGGGTAGGGGTACAATCTGCATGAGTGTGGGTTATGTATGGTGGGGCTGGTTCTTGGGCAAGTACAACCGTGGTTATATCTGCATCGACAGGTAGCACGATCTTTTCTGAAGACCGTGTTTTTACTCCCACAGATACTACCATCACTCCCTCCAATTGAAATGGCTGATAAACAAGAAAAGTAATTGAATGCACATACATTGTAAGATGAGGACAGTGCAATGGATAGTAGGAAGAAAACATGGCATGAAATAATTCACATTTATGTTGTCTAAGCAAACAAAATAGCAGGACATAATTTCACATATATGATGGCTAATTAAACAAGATAGCATGACACAATTTCACATGTATGATGGCTAACTAAACAGGATAGAATGACATACTTCAAAATATGATGACTATGTAAACTGGATGACATGATATAACTATACGATGTGTCTATTAAAGTGGTTGGCATGCCATAAGTCACAAACATGCGGTCAATGGAAGCATGATGGCATGATATAATTCACGGATAGAATGACATAATTTAAAATATGATGACGATGTAAACAGGATGAGATGATATAACTATATTATGTCTTTAGAAAATGGGTTGGCATGCCATAATTCAGATACATGTCCGTCTATGTAAACATCATGGCATGACATAATTCAAATATATGATTTATATACTAAGGAAGTGAGCGAGAGGGCAATAGCATATATGATGTGTCAACTAAGGAGATGGCATTCAATATTGTGTATATGATGTAAAAACTAAGCGTTGCAATACAACATATGCATTATATGAGTAATATAACCCTGCCAAGTTTGAGCATACACCTCAGGGGGATAATAGGGACTGGTCATCATCGCCTCTGAATCCTCCTCTAAAGAGCTATCTCAGAACCAAAGAAGATATCTGCTTCAGCAGGTAGCATTATCTGCTCTGAAGACCTTGTTTTCACTCCAGATTACTCCATCACCAATTCAAATGGCTGATGCACAGAAAGAGCAGTTGAATATACAAACATTGTCGACAAAAGCAATGAGAAATACGAAAAAAAGAATGACATGATATAATTCACATATATGACGCTTGCCTAAACAGCATGGCATTGCATAATTCACATACATAATGCCTTGCAACAAGATAACATTGCATAATTCACATATATAATCTCTTGCAACAAGATGGCATTGCATAATTCACATATATGGTAATTAGACACTAAACAGGTGGCATTCACACAAAGCATGTCTAAACTAAGTAAGTGACATAACAATGCAAGATACCATACACACGATATGAGCAACATAACCCTGCCAAGTTAGGGCATGCACCTCGGGGATATGGATCGGTCATCTGTCTCTGGATCCTCCTCCGAGGAGCTATCGGTAACCAAGAAGACATGTGCTTCGTCGAGATAGCATTATGCGCTCTGAAGACCTTGTTTCCACTCCAGATTTTTCCATGACCGTGCCGAATGGCTGATGCACAGGAAGAGTAATTGAATGTACTAAAATTCTTGACAAATTTAACACATAATAAAAAAATGATGGCATGATATAATTCACATATAAGATGACTGGCTAACCAGGGTGGCATTGCAAAATTCACATATATGATGCCTGGCTAAAAAAGATGGCATTGCATGATTCACATATACGATAAAGAAACTAAACATATGGCATTGACACAAAGCATGTCTAAACTAAGCAGATGACATCTTTATTGTATGCAGTAAGCAATGCAAGGCACCATATGCATGATATTACCAACATCAGCATGCCAAGTTAGAGCGAAGACCTCATGGGGTAAATAGGAGTGGTCTTCTCCTTCGAATCCCCTCGAGCAGTTATCTTCCTCTTGATTACGACCCGAAATGGGTGGAGAGGAGGCTGCCTTTGTGCCTACCATGGAACGACGTCTGCATGAAATTTTATTGCCACGCAAGGCTCGTCTCTTTTGCTCTACATGATCAGTTCCATTGTGTACAATAACCGGCATGCATAGGAATAAAACATAGTGAGATTATGTAAGGAGTGCATGAACAAATCCAGAGTGATGGTAGAAAACTATGGATAGACCCAAAACCAATGATAGCGAGCGGATAATAGCTTTAGTTAAAAAATGGATAATGGCTCCATTAATGTTTGTTTGCACCCAACATGAAACTCATAGTAGACACTGCAGATTAACCAGATGGTAGATAGATAGTATTGATTGCTGCCCCAATATGTACCCCACAACCATTTAAAAACTCAAGTTTCAGCATTAGTTTGGACCTGACTCGGAGCCTAATAGGTGAACACGATGATAATGTAGCATGTCATCATATTAAGCGATGCATAACATAAGCAGACACGGAAGAGTGCGACCTCTCTTGCGGACCCGTGTAGTCCTCAAGGTCATCTCCTCAGTTGATGATGGTAATGTAGTTGTCGTGGCTGCCGACGGCGGGGAAGAAGATCTGAGGCGGCGAAAGACAGTCTGGAGAGCGGATCCCTAGTGTGGTGAACCCTTCCATCGTTGGAGCAATTTGGCTGGGTGGAACACAAAGACACCAGAAGCGGGACAAACCACACAAGGTTTTCTTTGACACATATCTGTAACAGAAGTAATTGAGTAAGGGCTTGTTTGAATTTGAGGATTCTAACAATGTAGGGATAGGAAATAGACAGGAATAGGATAGGAATGCACGCACAAAATAGAGAATTTAAAAACATAGGATTTCTGCCAATCTGGGTGTTTGATTCACAACAATTGGAAGATCACAGGATGCAAAAAAGCATGGTGAGATTAAGTCAAACCACAAGAAAATGTACGGTTATAATGCTATTATGCTACTATCTCTTAGTCTTGTGCTTGATGAATAGGAATATGAAAAGGAGGAGAAGTGGAAATTATAATTCCTACGGTTTTTCTTTCAAGGAGACACTAAAGGAACAAATCCTACAGCTTTACCTTTGCTCCATTCCTTTGCACCAAATTCATGAAAAGTAGTACCATAGGAAACTTTCCAATTCCTATGTTTTTCATTCACTTTTCCTTTCAAGCACTGGCGATTCTAGTAGGCGGGCTTGAGCAAGGAAAATCCTACACTAAAAAAATGTTTTTATGCTACTTCTATTACTTTGGACCCAGACCACTGCCATACTAGCTCAACTCCCAGGCCCATCGACAAATGCACAGCTCAAATGCGCAGAGATAAATAATGATGGCATTCAAGAGAGTCCATCACAGATAGCTAAGTTGCACAGTACCTCACCGCTTGTCATATAGTAGGATAAAATAATCGTATTTCCCGTTACTACGAGTGCTCGATGGACAATATATATAACATGTAGAGTAAAAAAGAGATGCAACAAGTGTACAACCTCTTTGGCGAAGCCATGTCGATCTCTCAGCGTGATTGGGTTGGCGGTGAGGATGCTCCGGTGACTTGGCTGTTGGAGGAGGGAAGAAGATCTTAGGCATCTGGAGATGGAGCCCGAGGTACCGCTTCCGGTGTGATGGATGGAGGGTTTCGTCGTTGGAGCAGCTCCGGTGAGTTGTATGCGACACCGAGGTCAAGCGGGACAAGAGAGACAACAAACAATGTTAACCTGAGTGGAATTCTAATAGCATCTCCAATACATGACGTAAAATACATAACCACAAAGTGCTAGATGTAAAATACATCAACCGCTCATCTCTGAACTTAATCGTGAAACTGAATTTAGCGCCGGCCCGAACTTAACTGTCGAAACTGAACTTAAGCTGTCGAAACTGAATTTTCTTTGTCGGCTGAACGCACTAGCAAGGTGAGGCTACACGTCGATCGATCGACTTTTTCATCTCTGGTCAGTCGATTTTGCAGCCGTTGGATACGAAATCAAGGGCCTGCGGTTCATCTTCAACCTCCACCCCCCTGAGCCGCCAGCCACCACCGGCCAAACAGCAGCCCCCCGCCGCCCGCAGCCGGCGGTGCGCCGCCCCGCCCGCCCCGAAAACACTCCCCACTGCTGGTCCGCCGCCGCCCTGGCCATTCCTCTCGCCCCCTGCCGAGCTTTTTCTCCGTGATCCCCACGCCACCGCCTTAACGCCCGCCACCGCCCGGCGACCACCGCCCCACCCTCAACCCTAAGATAGATAGTGGGGTACCTCTCCGTGAGCCCCCCCTCCCGATCGGCTGGTTCTTCCTTCACCCGTGAGCCACCCCACCCCTAATCGATCGACCCAAAAGCCGATTCAGTTCTTGAAGTGTAGCTAAATCATAGCAGCATCGCAAGCAAGAGCAAGAGCGAGAGCAAAGTAGCATGAGCAAGAGCAATAGCAAGAGCAGACCAGGCAGGGGACCGAGAGCAAGAGCAGAGCAGCAGCGCGAGCGAGAGCTAAAGCAGCAGTAACTCCTACTGATGTGGACGTCGTCGCCGAGGGAGCGACGCTGTGGAGGAAGTGGCCGGCGACGCTGCCGTGAATGGAGCCGCGCCATGTCGGCTCGGGACGGCGCCCAATGACATCGTGAGATCGAATCAAGAAGAAAATCACGGCGATTAGTGTACAACCTCTTTGGTGGCGCCCGATTAGGCGCCGCAGCTTCATCCGAGGAGCGGTGATGATGATGCTCTTCGGTGGTGCAGGTGAAAGGCGGTGTGGGAATGGAGGTGGCGCGAAAAGACGAGGGGAACATCGGGCTCAGCCTTGAAGGTGGAGGAAGGGGAAGCCGAACGGCGGGGACGACGAGATCGACGACGGATCCTCATCCGATACGGTGGATGAGGGACGTTGAGGTGTTGCTGTGGACGACGTCGTTAGGGAAGAGGCTCCGGCTGGGTGGCGGACGGAGCAGGGTGTGGGGTTTCATCGTGGGTTTTCGCGGCCTCGGTGTATGAATGGGTGGGCAGATGGGATGGAAGTGTGGAACCATGGCTTAGGGACGCGCTTGTCCGAAATGTGGGGTAAGTTACGAAAGTACCCCCACCGATTTGAGGCGGTTCTTTCGGTTCGAGGTACCACGGGCATTTCGCATGTCGGGATTTCACAGAGGTGGGAGTTTTCGTGCGCGTTGTAATTTGAAATAGCAAAGCGCGAGTTGAGATGGAGGGAGTTGTCGAAGCACAACGAGACAAAGATATATCTTAAATATTTCGGCTAACAAAGGCGGCGGGTTGAAGAGGCGGGAGTTTCAGCAAGACGATAGATAGAGACGCTAGCTTGAATTTTCGGCATAACAAAGGCGCCGCTTGAAGTTTCGGAAGAACAAACTTAACGTGTACCCAAAAAGACAATTTGCACCTCAACACGCACAACACACACACAAACACCATTTAGACTAGAGTAAGGTACACGTGCATTGCACGCATGAGATTTAACAGCAAATTATGAATAAATACCACATTATAGCATGTAAGCTTTGAGTCATATATGCATGATGTAGATGTTCGTTTAATTCTTATAGTTCATTTCATTCAAAATCATCTAGTTTTTATAAGAAAGCTAATCTATTTTAAGATTCATGGAATTGTGCGTTGTAAGACATAAAGTAAAAACAAATAATGGCAAATCATGTAGAAAAACATTTGGGCAATTCTGATATGGAAGACTCTAGAACAAATAAGAAGTGCTTGTGTTTTGATGTTTGTGCATTATGCTTAAGTTCACCATGGAGTCTTCTAGATTATACATGTGGCGAAATCTGGTGGAATCTAGATGATATCCAACGACCAGTAGTGCTCAAATTTGCCATCTTTGGACCATCGGATTCGCCACATCCAACGACCATCTTTCAAAGTTAAAGTTACCCGCACACAATATAAAAATATATAAAATATAATATATAGGGGTATAGATATAGATATGTGATGCGAAAGCCGCCCATCATCTCCAATTAGAATAGTGTGTCCATGCACGGATGCGACGTGGCCAAATGATGTACGCCATCGGTATCTCAAATTCAAATCGATCGACCTTGTTCAATGTGTATACATTACAACATGCTCGTTTCCAAACCACACCACACAGATCTCCGTTATATTCATGCATGCATGGGTTTCAAACATCAGGATCTCTTATTCAAATATTTGAATTCAACTTTACATTGAGTATGACCTCACCTAGTCTTTTACACGCACACAGTCGTCTTCTCTTTATAATTGTACCACTAACTTTCTCTCATGCATGCATGCACACACACTACCAGTCGGCATTATCCATCGCACACATGCAATCTTTTTCTTCAGGTCGGTCTCCCATGAAGGCACACACCCACACACATCCCCCTCTCCATCATATCGGGCATTCTTTATCTTTCACGCGTGCATGCGCAACGAGCGATGTTCCTCTACGTATGTGTGTGTATATAGCTAGGTCTTTCATAGTTTTCCACACAAACCGATCAATTGATATATCCAGTGAGGTCTCACCCTCTTTCCCACGTCCACATCGATCAATCTATACCTCTCTATATAGGATTAACATATATAGCTAATACACCCACATTAATTATATATCCGACGTCCCCCTCTCATCATCCATGCCTTCGCTTCATCTCTCAGACGTGTGCACAATGGCGAAAGACGAGGCGATGAAGGGCCTTGCCCCCCCTAACATCACTATATATCGAGGCTAATATGAATGTGATCATTAGACAATTGCTGCTAAAAATGGAAAAATGGTTTAAGTTCATGAATTGACCCTCCTCGTAATGGATTAGCAATGCTTGGCCCCCTAGCTCATTTATTTTTCATGGCTCTGCCACTGCGCGCAACAGCGCACATTCTCGCCCCTCGCACTTGTGCATTCCTTCATAGTCTCCCTCCACTCGGCCCCTCGCACCATCTTCTAGCCCCCACGGATTTTGCCACATGTACAATCTAGTGACTCCATGGCTGAACTTAAGCATAATGCACAAACCTCAAAACAACGGTGGTTCTCTTTTGTTCTAGAATCTTCCGTATCATAACTGCCCAAACTTTTTTCTAGTTGAATTGCCATTATTTGTTTTTACTTTATGCTTTACAATGCAGAATTCCATGAATCATAAAATAGATTAAGGGCTTCTTTGATTCAAAGGATTCTCAAAGGAATTTTGGAGGATTCTAATCATTAGGAATTTTCCTATCTTGGTTGTTTGATTCGTAGGATTGTAAACCATAGGAATTTTCCATATGATTCATTTGCACTAGATTTCATAGGAAACATCCCACCCACTCAAACCTCTTTGAAAGAATTCTGCGTTTTTCTATGCACAATCAAACACTCGTACAATCCTGTAGGATTCAAGACGACATTCCACTATAATCCCATGTTTTTCATATTCCCAGTTTCTTAGCTTTTTTATATATAATAATTGATTTTGAATGAGATGGACTATAAGAATTAAGCGAAGGGCTACATCGGGCATATATGACTCGGAGCTTACATGCTATAGTGTGGTATTTATTCATAATTTGGTTGCAAAATCTGATGCATGCAATGCACGTGTACCTTACTAGTACTTCGAGTATGTGCAAAACACGTAAATTAGAATTCCAATGGCACACTACACAGTGTCTCTCTTACAGTTCATGAAGCCACGTGGCACATATGGAGGCGTTGTCGCGACCTCCTTGCGTGGATTGATCACAGTGATGTGCTGCTGGTTCCAGAAGAATGTACTTGTCCTCCACGAGCCATCTTGGCGGTACATGCACGAAGCGAAGATGTGCACACACGCCATACGCGACGCACTCATTCCTCGCATGCGCTTTATGCGGTACAGGTAGACGCAATTTTGTACCAAGATCCACCCACGTGATAATTTGACGCGCGTGTAAAATCGTTCACTTCATTGATGGTCAATTAATACAGCGCATGCAAATTGAGTGGGCGTGAGGGCGGAAGAAAGACATTATTACTCCATCAGCGCATGCGAGTAGTTAAATCATGGGTTGCTAGTAGTACTTCCATTGGTCTCCTTCGTATTACGTGCCAATTTTTTGACAGTAACATAATATTTACGCATTTGAGTAGTGTAGTACTTGAAATTTATGTTCCGCTAAACTCATCGGGAGCCGTTTAGGCCTCGAAACCAAAACCATCAATTAATCTTTACCTTGTTCCCATCACATTCGAAAAGCCTGCTCCACACCTACTAGTACGTGCCAAACACCCGAACGTGTTCCCACTATGCAGGTATTAGTACTAGTGCTAGTACTTAGGTTATAAAAGGGAACTACCTAACCGAAAATTACTCTACCTTTCCTCCTCATAAGTGCTTCTTCTTCGTCTGTAAAATACGTTGCCATGGCCAAAGGAGCGAGCTCTGGGTCGAGAACTACTCAGAATAAGGGGAGCGGCAACCAAGGCTGCGGAAAAAGAGAGGGCTCACCGCCATCTTGAGACCTTGAAAGATCTCTCACGGCAAAGCGATGGCTCCCAGTGAGCGCCACAGCCACGGAGGCTAACATCTTTGGCCGGTATAGCGCGCCGGAGTCGTTATCCCTTGACGACATGCCCGATCAGCTCAATAAGCACCTCAATAAGCAGAAGGAGTTCATCCAAGGCTTGATGGAGTTGCTGAAGGAGAGCCTCGACGACATGCCCGCTGAGCTCAATAAGCAGGGGGAGTTGACCGCCGGCTTGGTGATGCTGTTGAAGAAGAGCATTGCCTCGGAGAAGAAGGCGACCGGTGTAATCCTGTGACTTTAGGAGGACAAGGCGAAGCTCTGCCACGAGATCGACCTGTTGAAGGAGAAGAACGTCGGCTGGAAGAAGCTGCATGGGAATAGTAGTTCCTCGATGAAGATGCTGCAGGCCCTCGTCATGGAACAGAAGGAGGAGTTGGCGAAGCTCCGCATTGAGCAGCCAGCTGCTGTGAAGGTACGTAATGCGGCCGTGGAACAGATGATGAAGGCTCGCGTCGAGAAATCCCGCGTCATGGACAGAATGAAGAAGATGGCGGAGGAGACGCGCAAGGGGATGGAGGTCGTGGAGGCGATGAAGAAGCGATTCACGACTCCACGGTGAATTAGATCATTTGGGGTGATAATCTTCCTTCTTCTTTTGCTCCTGTGTTTCATCTTTTGCTTGGTGTTTACGCATGCGTGTCACGTTCTCTGCGAGGCATGAATAGAACAATGCTTTTTTGAGGGAATGAATAGAACAATGCTAACAATGAGATGACTAGAAAATTATATCATTTTTATCACCATATGGCCTTTGGGCTGCCGTGTTTACGTGCTCCTCAGGTCGTGATTACTACTCCGATTGGAAAACTTGAGTATATCGCGCAGTTCTTTGCTCCTACTCGAATTAAGTCGGCGCATTTATACGAGCAGTCAAATCACAAGGCCCCGCCTTCCAGCAGTAATGAGCCTCCAAATCATAAAGGCCCTCGCCTCTCGTGAAAGCGACCAAGCTAGACTGCCCCGCCCTCTAGCCTTTTAGAAAATGTATAATTTTGTACAGTAGTAGTATCGATGGATTGCGCCATGGAGCAACTTGAAATTAAAAAAAAGGTGGTACATATAGAGAGTGCTGTTAAGCCAAATTATGCATATAGTACTATTAAAAAGGCTAGTCACAATAATGGTGTCCAGCACAACCCACCCCTCAAATAAAACTAAGCATCCTGGAATTCTTTGACAAAAACTAAGCACCACGAAATTCTTTGACAACTAAACTGCTGGCTATATGATGTTGGCCATATATATTGTACGTATATAATGTGAAGAAAGCAGTGGTGGTACTATACCAACTAAAAGATGAAATGTAAGAAATACTAGTATGTACGTCTTGAAGAGTTAAAGTAATGAGAAGAAACATAACATAGTTACTGTTGGGGCTCGACACAACACACCCTCAAATTAAATTAAGCACACCTAAAATTAAACTTTGCAACTATTCCGGTGAGACATTGCATTAGAACCACCATGAGCAACGACACCGCCACCTTACTCGGAGTCCTCGTCCACGTCCTCGACTTAGATCCTTGTCCCTCTTCCTCTTGGCGATACTTCTTTGGTTGAACCGCTTTTGCACTTGGTGTTGCTCTTCATCCAACCCTTGTAGATATTGAAACAAAGGTAGCCATCCATTGCGGCGTAGTGGATGTGGTCTATATCTAGTACATTCGCTGCCATGCATAACGATGAAAGCGTGTATGGAGGTTTCTCCGGTTTACCGTCTGAAGGATGAACCATGGCTCCTGCGAGTCAGCGTGAAGGTGACGAGAGGACACCGGCCGATTCTTCTAGAGGTCGAAGGTGTTGCCTACAACGAGGCCTATCCGACTCCAGGACTTCTTTGTCGCGTTACCAAAGTCTCTGATGTGAATTTGACTAGGTTGCTCTCGAGGAAGTCCTTAAAATGCAGGCATTTGTGGTAGACCAAGCATAAGTCATGAACGCAAACCTGGATCACGGCGGGCTTATTCCTCTCTTAGTCCTTTAGATCCTTCTCTCATCCCAGGACTGTGGTGTACTCAACATCTAGCCCAGCGACCCACTCATCATCTGAGTCTTCGAACATGCGTCCCGAAGCGAAAGGCATCCTTTCACCGTCCACGGAAGAACGGGTGTAGATGACGTCGAACTCATCGCCGGTGATGGTTCTAACCTTGTACTCACCGCCCGATCGTGGAGATTTGGGGACGCCATGGATTTGGGAGGAGGGTTAGGATTAGTGGAACTGCCCGTAATGTGAAAAGGGCCAGGGGCGACTAGGAAGCGAACCGCCATAGTATTAAAGGACGTCTTGAGGGGCGAGTAGGAGCGAACTGCCGCGTCACGAGCGAACGGTAGGTAGTGGCTTTCCATTCTCCCATGATCTGGGCTTCCGAGAGCCCTTGGATCTGAGATCGAGCGGTTGCATGGCGTGATTCTAGACCTATGGGTGAATATCCTATCACGGAGGGTTATTCTCGCAAATTTTCAGCAACTTAGCATGCGACCTTTTGATCTCGAGATCCCAGGCTGCCAGCGTGACCATTATCATAATTAGCCCTTGGAGATTTAACACGGTGCGTTAGGCTATCTGATGTTGGCATGTCATACATAGTCATCACTTAGTCACTCATACTACAACAAGGTTGGCTATAAGGTTGGCTATAAGTGTATTTATTTTTTTACTTCTCTCTATCTCTTTCTTCGTACTCCCTCCGTCCCATAATATAAGAACGTTTTTGACACTAGTGTAGTGCCAAAAACGTTCTTATATTATGGGACACAGAATACTAGTATTATTGCATTTGCCAAGGAGTGACCTCTTCCAATGAAATGGTGTGCTTATTAGTTTTTTTGTTGCTAAGTTTGCTTCATTTAATTATCTATAGACTCAAAATTGTCTTTTTCACCTAGGTACAGCGCTTAGCACCGGATTTCTTCCTTGGAGTCGCATCAAAGTAGTCTCTCTCTTCTTGATTAACTTGCCACATCAGACTTTATGCCTATGTGGCAAGCTTAGCACCTGTAGGAGCAAGTAAGGCTGCTTCCAATGCATGGGTGCTTAGATGAGGTGCTAAGCACATTAAATAGCTTAGCAACTATACTCCCCAATGCATAGGTGCTTAGCTTGTGGTTGTTAAGCTTGCTTCATTTAAAGATTTAGCAACTAAAGCTCTTCATGTATTGGTGGGCTTCCTTCCTTTAAATGTTTTGCCTAGGTTCACGCGCACTCATCTCTCTCCTCTTAAATAACTTGCCACATCAGATTTTTTGCCTACGTGGAAGGCTTAGCACCTGTACATGGTGACCCCGATAAGAACCAATGCTAAGCACGTGAACCTAGACAAAAAGACTACCAACCAATACATGAAGGAGTTTTATTACTAAACAATTAAATAGAGGAGGCTTAGCTACAAAACCTAAGCACCGATGCATTGGGGACATTAGGTGCTAAGCATTTTAATGCACTTAGCACTCCACTTTAGCACTAATGCATTGGGAGAGGTCAAAAAGTAAGTACAATAGTGTGCTTGACATGGCATTTTTGCATATGTGGAGGAAAGAGAGGCAAGGAAAAAGTGGAGAAGTGGGCTCTCATGCAAGAGCCAGCCTCTACTACATGGTGGAGCATTGGGAGAGGCACTTGTATGGAGGTGGTCGAGAATCGGGAGACTCACGCCGGTCGTGGCGCCCTTGATTAAAATGATAATGGCAAGTCAAATCACGGGCCCCACACATCCGTGATAACTCACTACCAAATCACACAACCCTACGTTTGCAGCAGCCTACTCCCTCGTCTTCTCGCGTCTTTGTCAAACCGACTAGGCGGAACTGCCCCGCCGCCTACCGCGCAGGAAAAGCCCCGCCCTCGACTTTTAAATAGTACAGTATACTAATTTTGTATCCATGGATTGCACCATGGAGCAAAGCCTCTAGAAAATGACACACATGTCACGGAGTATCACAATACGCCCGTCGTGTTCGCGTCGCACCCAGACGGTCGGTCCGGTCGCACGCTGCTTCTCCGAATGGAGCAGCGTCATATTGCGTTACACACACATGTGGGACCGCGATTGAAACCGACCATAGGCACACTCCCAGCCCCATAAGTCGGGTGACTTAATAAAAGAGGAGGCGAGCGATAGTACTAGAGAAGTGTTGTACTACGTTGGTGCACGGGCGATCCCTGCAAGACACGGAAGATCAGTTCATCCATGCATGTGACCAGACTCCAGCAGACACGCCTGGATTGGCTATTGTCTACATATTGTGCAGGCTGTGTTGTACATGGCTGTAGTTGTGGTGAGAATCTAAAAAAAGGTTTCTTGTCATCTCGCAAAATTAGGTGTCATGTCCTTCGGATCACTGCGAGGGTTAAACAGCGACAACTGAGTTGGGCTAGTCATTGGGGGCACATGCACGAAGACTACTCGGCTGCCATCTAGGTCAAACCCGGCTATGTTAATTAGGACATCTATCGGCGGACCCCTTTTCTACGAGTTTATCTTTAATTTGAGCTTTGTTCCTCATCTAGTTTGTCAAAAGTCGGAGATTCATGTTGTTGTCTCCTTTGGGCGGTGAGGTCATGATTTCTTGTCATGTGGCATTTTTTCGTGTTATATGTTATAATCCGGCTGGATCAAAATGGCGACAAGCTGCGCCTCAGAACCCACGTGCATGAAGACTTCTCGACACTCATTGACGAGGTCAAGCCAACTCCAGAGACAAAAGAAAACTAGTACTACTCCACTATATAGGCGGGAGCCTCCGCTTGCTTGCTAGTGTTGCTCTCTTCACCTGTCTCGGCCTCTCCAGATCTAAACACGACAGCGGTGGCCACACTCTCTCTCTCTACGCTCCTTTGCTAGTCACAGATCCAGTAGGATCCTCTCCATGGGGAAGGTGAGAAGGTGCAACGTTCACGCGGTCGTTCTCGGCGACGGCTCTTACCCACTGCTGGCGCGTCCTGATCAGCTTGCCTTGTTGTTCTCTCCCAAGCACCGCTGGCGAGGGAGGGCCTCCGACCCCTTCTTCCTCGCTGCCGTAGTGTGGGCAGATTCAGCCTCCCGCCGCCCACACTACAAAAAAAAAGACACATCCGTGACAATTTGGGCCGAACGAATTTTTTTTCTGTCATACATATGACACTTCTATGACGATAATTGTGACAAAACCCGGTATCATCATAGATGTGGTAGGCTCCTACTTCTATGACAAAAAATCATGACAGAAAATGGGCTTTTCGTCTTGGGCGGGCGGAGGCAGCGGCTGCATGACATTCTTTGGGCCGTCCATGACGGAAAAAACCGTGGTAGAAGCGAGGGAGGAAAATTTCGGGAGTTGCGATTACGGATTGGGAGGTCGGGGAAGCCGGCGATGCGCGTTTCTCTATTACCGTCTGCGAGGCGTTAGCTCTAATTGAACCGAGCGAGGCGTTGGGCTCTAATCGAACCCGGCGATTACCTTTGCGAACTACAGCGTTCACCCGAACCCGGCGATCGATCAATGGCTGTTAATCGGAACCCGATGGAGCGATTCCTTCGCTAGTGCTGCTAAGCAAGCGATCGATTGGATGAACGATGGCGTTAGCAGCGGGGGGTTGGATGAGCGATTGGCGGTGGCGTTGCCTCTGGATGAAACGGGACCCGTGGTGCGGAGGGCTGGATGAACAATAGGCGGTGGAGGGTGGCCGTGGAGGGTGGTTGAGCAGGACCCGTGGTGTGGGAGGGCTGGATGAGCGATGAAGCGGTGGAGGGTGGTTGAGCGATGGCGGTGGAGTAAGCGCGTGGTGGAGGCTGGATGAGCAGGGGAGCCGTTGAGGCTGGAGGAGGTCGGCGGTAGCCCGTGGAGGCTGGAGGAGGTCGGCGGTGGAGATGAAACGGTATCCGTGGAGTCCCGTTTTGCGATGCCACACCCCTCCCGATGAACGGGACCCCGTTTGACCGTAGGAGGTCCGTTTAAATCCCGTTTTGCGATGCCACACACCTCCCGATCAACGGGACCCCGTTTGACCGTAGGAGGTCCGTTTAAATCCACCATTTTGCGATCGCCACACCCTCCGAGATCAACAGGACCCCCGTTTGACCGTGAGGAGGTCCGTTTCCTCCGTTTTGCGATGCGCCACACCTCCCGATCAACGGGACCCCGTTTGACCGTAGGAGGTTCGTTTCCTCCGTTTTCGCAGATACGCCGAACCCCTCCCGATCAACGGGCTCCCGTTTTGAACATGGCCGATCGAACACGAGGGCGTTTCCTCCATTGTCGCGATGCGCCAGCCTCGTTCCAACGCTGTTCCATCCAAGCCCTCCCGATGAACCACGACCACGCATTTCGTTCCGACCCAGCCGGTTGGCTCCCCATGAACACTGACGATAGCGCCGTTTCTCCGTTAAACCAGCCATGTCACGTGTCTTGTGCGAGTAGGCGTTGAGACCACCTGCCGTATGTGCGTGCGTGGCCGTATTTTCTTTCTTGCACCCTCGCCGTTATGCGACGCGTGTACATGCTACGTCTGGCGCCTCTACATCGACCCGGTATGTATGTACGTTCGCGACGAATGACAACGCTAAATGCGCTTCGACCCGAGTGGGTCCCGGCCGTTAGGCACTTCCTTACTGCGAAGATGTAGCTGGTGGGTCCCCGGTCGGCCGAATCTTTTTTGCGGGCCGCACTTCCTTGCGTGCGAAGATGTAGCTGGTGGGTCCCGGTCGAAGCGGAATCGTTTTTTTGCCGGACGCACTTCCTTGCGTCGCGAAGGTGTCGTTAGTGGGTCCCAGATGGTGGGAAGCGAATCATTTTGTTTTTGCGGACGCACTTCCTTGCGTGCGAAGATGTAGCCCAGTGGGTCCCGGCGATCGAGGAAATGTTTTTCACGAAATCGATGTGGCCCGTCCGATGGGTCCCGGATGTCGGTGGAGGAATCATTATTTTCAGCGTAATAAGGAGGCACTTCCTTATTGCGTACGTGGACCCGGTATCGGCCTCTCCATATGCAGTCCACGTCAATGGAAGTCATTCCTTGACCACGTTGACCATATTGACCCACGCCAGCGCCGAGAAACACCGAAGCGGTGGAGCGGCAGCGAGGCACTGGGAAGGGATAATGAGGCCCGGGGAAAGACCTTGGCTGATGGAAGCCAGCATGGGAGAAGGTGTCTGAAGGTTCCTTTGGTTCCAGAGCTGTGGTGTGAAATGCCACGTCGCCGCGAGAACTGGCCAGTGATGGGAATAGTAAAGGCGGTGAGGCCTCCGCGGCAAAGACCTGTTCCGACCAGGAAAGCGGGAGCATCTTGGCATGACCGCGGCGCTTCTTTGGTAATTTGGAGCAAGAAGACCGGAAGGTTGAAGAAGCACTAAAGTACATTGGATGGACATCGTCAATGCGGTCCAGCAGAGCTAGAATCGTTCATATTGACTAAAGTTGACAAAGGCCCCGTCCGATCAACAAGTAGGCCCTAAGTCGGCCTCCCACCATGGTGGGTCCCGACTAGCGAGGGGAGTATTCATTTTTTGTCTGCGTAATAAGGAGGCACTTCGGTGGGTCCGAGTGACAGTATGAGGAGCGTTTTTAGCGAAATCTGTTGGCTTTGTCCGGTGGGTCAATGATCGGAAACATTTTTGCGAAATAAGGTGGCCCGTCCGATGGGTCCCTGCTGTCAGTGGAGGAATAATTATTTTCGCAGCGTAATAAGGAGGCACTTCCTTGCGGCCGCTGGACCCGGTATCAACCTCTCCACGTCTGATACTCTTAGATGGAAGTCGATGCGTTGACCACGTTGACCCACGCTTAGCGCCCGAGAGCACCAGGCGGTGGTGCAGACGGCCAGCGAGGCCTAGGAAGGGGCGGCCTTGAAGCAGGGGAAAACATAGCGATGGTAAACTGCGGAGGAGAATCTGAGGGTTCAACTGGTTCGGCTGCGGTGTGAGGCTGCCGTCGCCCTTGAGAATAACGGGGTGTGGGTGAGTAGAGGATGGCACGGCCAGCGGTGGGAGTAGTCTTGAGCGGTGAGGCCTCCGTGGCATCCTGACCAGCCGATACGGAGAAGCGGGGAGTTAGCGACACGGCCGAAGCCTTGCTGGTAATTTGGAGCAAGAAGACGAAGGTTGAAGAAGCACTACGGCCGTTGGATGGACATCGTCACGATCACTGCGGCTAGAATCGTTTATATTGACTAAGTTGACAAAGCCCTTGGTGCGCGTCAACTTAGTAAACCACAACTCGGATTTGGCAGAGAACATATAGCCCATTTGCGATTTGTAAGAATGTACAACCCATTTTTCAATTCTAATGGAATTTACTACAACCCATTTACAGTTTGTTAAAAGTACAACTCAACTTCTAGCTAGGACAACGATTAATAATTTCAAACAACCGCTCAAAACAGAATTCAAAAAAATTCCCACATTTTGATGGGATCCGAAATATTTTTATCCGAATCTAGTCAGGTTAAATATAATTTCAAAATAAAGTTGTATCACGTTAAAATCCAACGAAATATTGCCCGCGCAACAAGTAATGAAATTAAAATTTCCAAATTCCAATAATAATATATTTTTCAAACTAATTACGTGTTTGGTGCATAGTAATTGCCCAGTTATTATAATTACATCCCATTTATTATTTCTTAAAGTCCATTTTCTTGTTAAGTGTAATGCATACCTCCTAGGAAACTTTGCAGCCCAGTGAAGGCGGATAACAAGTTGACCGGATATTGTGTATTACTGGCCCCATCGGCCTAGTTGCATTCTTTGATGTTGAAAAAAAGGCCTGTGTAGTACAGTACAACCCTAACATGGTTACTCAGCCCACATTCAGCGGCCTTGGAAAGGCCCAAACAAGGCTTCTGTACAACTTTCTGAAGTCACCGAGCTCAATTAATAACTTAAGAAAAAAATTAGATTACAGTGGAACCTAATTAAAAGCTGTCACGAGCAAATAAATAATTCAACAGGTCCCACTTGTGTGTGTGTGTGTGTGTGTGTGTGTGTGAGAGAGAGAGAGAGAGAGAGAGAGAGAGATAGAGAGAGAGACCCATCGGTCGATGCTCGTAAATACATCTTTCAGCCATATGCATTTGCTGATGCTCAGTAAAAACTTATATAGTTGACACAATCATATAGAACATAATAGCACACTGAACTTGCATACAAAAATTTCACGCAGGCGGCACAATCAAGATGGAAGCAGTGGATCGCTACGGGAAGGGCTATGTTGAAACCAACATAGTCGTTACATAATGGTTCATCGTCTTTATAAATGGCGGAAATATCTTGAATGTTGTGCAAAGAAAGCGAGCAGACAACACAATAAGTTTTGCTAGCACATTAAGTTGGCGTACAAACCTTTCTAAAAAAGTTCAGGTACAAAATTAGAACAGGTCACAATCAAATGTCTTGGCATATCGATGTTTCGGACCCATAGCTCAGATTTAACTAGTACTATCGACAAGATTCAGTTGTTACCTCAAATTAGAGCACATCCGGGCAGCCAGCCCACCTCTTCTCCCAAAGAAGCGATGGCCTCCGCCCAGCGATGGGTAGGCCCTATGCCATCCATCGTTCCGAGCAACACGAAGGAAAGTCGGCGTTGACTCACTGTAATGGGCGTCGTCGGCGGACCACAGCACCAGCGGCGGCGGGACTTGATTGATGGATTGACCACTTCTTCGACATGCGAACACTCGTCTGGTACATCCCTAACATTGGTCCATGGCGGCCTTGGTGGCGACGAATAGTACAACCCGGTTCCTGCACCGGTATCTCAACACCAATCACCTTGAGTATGGTGGGCGGCTTCTTCATCCATGCCATAACGATTGAGCCCGGCTATGCGGAGGAACAAACATACTTACGAGCTCACCTCCAAGGTCGTTGATAAGCTCGTTCATGGACTCATTTGTTCCAAGCACGTCGAGGCATGTCGTGGAAGGTAAGCTTTGTTAAAAACTCAAGCTCGGAGAGGGGCACGAGCCCCATCACAGGTGCCACCGATCAAAGCTCATCGGTAGCATATCCGCAGAACAAGCGCCGGGAAGATTGAACCTACATTGCAGTCAAAGATGTCCGGAACGGCAGAAGAAATCAGCCGGTGGCGGACGGAACTTCGACGAAAGCAAGTCACTTATTTGGATGTAAATGCGCAATGCCAAAAGAGCTTTGACAAAAGGTCGTCCGTGAGACAGAAGCCGGTCGCCGTTGATGGTTACCATCAGCACTTTGCTTGACAAACTGGTGCGTCAAAAGCGCCGCCATGTTAATGACAACTGGCGACAACATCAGCGCGAAGGCGGGATGGACCTCAGGATCCCGGCTCGGAGATCCGCGTTGACCGGCGACATGATAGTGCGCTTGAGTCACGAGGGATACAGGGAGGGTATTTGGGGAAGCTGGAGTAGGAATCGAGATTCGGAGGGTGGGGAGGGCGGAGGCAGGGGATGAAAAGGTAGCATGAATTTCGAAACCTGGCGTAATATGCTCTCGGTCATGTAAACACATGAAAACACCGATGGCGCCCACATATCGGCCTAAGAGTCCTTATTCTTTCTTTTTGGAGAGCCGGCCTTTTTTTCAGGATCTTTTGAGAGCCCGGCCGAGAGTCATAATTGACCTGTTTGGCATTGCGTTACTACTCGGCCCATATTCAACGACACCTCAACAGCCCAAACAAGTGTACATCATCAAAAAGGCGGTGAGCTCAAATTATATAACTTGAAAAAGGAGATATACTCTGAACAACTTTGGAGAATGGTGATGTCCTCATTTAGCCCACCAAGATTCGAGACAATAAACGATTCAAAACAACAATATATACAACATTCAAACACCGACTAGTGACTACTACTGACATAAACAGCAAGACATGATAGTTCATAAGAAGTCTTGCTACACCACCAAACGTGTACCCATCTGCGGCCTTTCGGACTCTCGTGATCGAGACGAGAATGACATTCTAAATGAAGCAACTATTACATAGAAAGAGTGACATAGGCGAGGATGACCAAATGACAAGGAATATGCATAACAAAAGAAAGAACTACCCATCCAGAACCAGCAGCAAAGACAACAAAGTCATTGAAGAGATGATCCAAGACCATCATAATTTGCAGCCCGCTTCAGCGACCGGTGATCCGGAGACACCGATTACTCCACCCTTTCGATCTGCAACAGCCCAATTACCTATCAACTCAAGGCTTGAACCACATCCTTTGTCGTAATTGAGACATCCAAGGATCAAAAGTTAATCCGGATGCCTTTGTCATTCTCACCTTCTTTTTGGTACATGGCTGTATTGATTGTTGACAATCGGGGGGTTTACTCCACGAACTCCTAGGGCTCGCCGTGTAGACCTGATTTTCCTTAGCAAAGCGAGCCTCTCTGCCATCAAGGTCCTTGCCAGCGGTGATCTCACAGTTAATCGGATAATTGAGTCCAAGAAGCGAGAGAGTGTGAACCAAGGTTGTTTACCGCCTCAACTAAAAAATCCTAAAAGGCCCTAACAAAATTTGGTATCCTGCTCATAGGCGTAACAGCCCTTTGTCCAGGATACTCCGTATTACGGTGCTTGTATCTGATGGGGTTTTGCAATATAACTTTTCGGCTCATGTGTCCGAATGATCATCGATCTTTTGCCGTCGTCTCGATCGAGCGAGGAACCAGTTAATTGCTTCCTGTTTTTGGCAAAAGGTGGTGTAATTACAAAGAAGCGATAATGTAGGGACAACGCATCATATCAAAAAGGGCGACGTTGTTAATGTAAGATCGGCATTGTTCGAGTGTATGAGTAGGATAATGCAAGAAACAGCATTGATATGTCCCTGTTGGGCCCGGGAGGAAAATACTGAAATGTATCTTGGGTTAGAAAATATAGAAGTGCCATGCATGGTTATACTCATGTTATCTACATAATCGATTCTTCTGACGGAAACTACCATGTCATGCATGTTATGTACCAATCATGTTACATCCTCACAAACAAATTCTTCAAGGTAACTAACAGAACATGCATTGTTATATACTCGTGTTACATAGGCAAAAAATTTTTGTGAGGATATTATTCTAGCCATTGATTGCTGAAGGGCGAATATAGGTATGTACACATGGTAAGCATTGCGGGATTTCACTACTTCCAAATATAGAGTTCTCCATATGCACATTTACTTCCCTAATGTATGGTTAGATGAAACCAACAGTGTGGTGCATGTTTCTACATCATGAAAATGAGGAAGCTAACATGGCCATTGATACACACTCATATTTAGTAGTAGTATATAGATTCTTTGTAAAATAAGGATAATATCCATATATTCCTAACGTTTGATTATTCAGGGGTACAAATTGGCTGTAATGACATGGTCACAATCGCATGAATTAACTCATTCCAAATATACCTGATTTCTGGCGTCTCTAATATATTGCCATAGTTCTACTCAAATTCTGCTCAAGCGAGGGATATGCCAATCATCACAAAAAGTTCAAAGCGGTGTCATGGCGTCATCATTAACGCATGAGATGGAAACAACTTACGCGTCGTCCCGGCAATAAATGGTGCCATCTGTTTTGTCGATCACGTAGATGATGCCATTGTGTTCAATAGCATCACCGAGAAGTGTGTATCAGCTTTGTGATGATCCCTTTGCAAGCCGAGTTGTCTCCGGCTAAAAAAGGCACGGTGTAAAAGATAGGCGAGTCCAGCGGTCGAACAAGGCAATTAGCTTGAAGTCTGCGTAATTACATGTCATGTGGGTATGGCAGATTACAATCTTCTACAAAACAAGGTCCGTCAACTGGCGTAGTAATCTAGATGACTTGGACTGCGATGGTAATACTCTATATAATCCAATGGAGGAAGGATAATCTCATATGCGATGCGGAAGTTCCACGAGCACCAAATTTTTACCGTCTTCTCACGAGGCAGCCATCGATGGGAGTTCATGCCGACCCAATACATACCTGCCTAGAAGTTTGAGGCGATGGTGATCGGATCGATGTCGAGGGAAATGATGTCTGACGACACACTACATACACCAAAAGAAGTTTGGCTAATGGAGATCGGATTGAAGTCGAGGGGGCATCATGCACGCCTCCGTATCATGGTGAGCAAATCTCGCCATAAAACCGAGATAGCAGCAAGCGGGGTGTCTTGAAAAGCAGGCCTCGCTTGACGATGGCGTGTGCATATCCTCGAGCATGCACCCGGCCAGCAGGGCGGTCAACATATCCATACCACGAACAACGGAGGTCGAGGATGTCATGGGAGATTGCTCCAATGCGTGGCTCATATGGATCTTTAGCGTGGTTCAGCGTTGACCATGGTGGAGTTTGGAAGGGGCTTGATTTACGGGGAGAAGGATGTCGATCTTTGGAAGCGGCTAAGCGAGGAATAGTGGTCTTGGGGGGAGGCGAGTGAGGCGGCAGTACCGCAGGGGGCACAGTGAGATGGAGAGCGGAGGCGGAGGCGGAGAAGGAGATGGAGATGGAGTGGTGCTATGGGAGAGGAGAGAGAGGCAGGCGAGGCGCCAATGTGTTGCTCTGTGGCGGTGACAGGCTGCCTGATGCAAGGGTGAGGCTGACTTTGGTAACCCGAATCGCCGCCTCTTTGGACCGGTGTCGGCCTTGGGGTGTTATCACTTCCATGAGGGCCGGGATGAATAGTATTTTGACCATCAAGTGTACCACGGTTGTACTACTACTACTACTAGTAGTAGGAACATGAAATACTCCAGTATTGTATAAGCGGAAATAGGTCTCCCGTGCTAGCATGCCCGTTCACTTCATCGTTCGGGTATCATCCATATTGCGAGAACCAAATTCTCGTGCATGCCCAATCAACGCATACAGCGCGATGCATGCGATGGTGCGTTGGTGCATCAAGGAATGACATGCAGATCGTTCCACACTTGAGAAGAGGAAAATGGAAATGTAGAAGCAGCGTGAAGGAAGAAAACGGCCCTGGCTAACGAGGTGGGAGGATCGATAGGAAGTTAATGCTCCACGCCCTAAAGGTTTTGGGAAAACCTGATTTTCATAAGGTGACTTATACTCACCCTAAATGGAGGGAGTATTCCTTAACCCGAGAATGTTGTGTCTCCCACTCACAGCATAGAAAAAAGCTACGACACATTTTTCATCTGTTTGCATAGGTCCCACCCTGCTCCGGGGAAGGATGAGCACGTGCCACGAACAAACCCGACTCCTCGGTCTACCCGCATAGCCTTTTCGTTTTAGTCTACGTAGCCGTCTAATCAATGCACTGCCGCCACTTCTCCCATTTACTTCTCCGCCGGGAACCGATTCGCCTCGACTTCTTCACCTCCCTTCGTCTTCATTTGCATCCAAACCCCACTGCGTTCACATTGTTTTAACCTCTTTAAATAATCATCTACTACTTGATTAGACTAGCCATCTAATCCTAATTCTCCAAACCATAGCCCTCCGTTCAGTAACTTCCAAATGGCGAAAGAGATCGAGATGCGGGTTTTTAGCGTCCAACATGTCCTCGTCGAAGGCTCGATGCACATAGTTGCCACCGTCACACGTCGACCCAAGGGTTGTTCGGCGATGGATCAACAATGTATCAACTCCTCGAAAAGGTAGAGGCGAGTGTCGCATCGGTCTCGTACCTTGAGTACCGCAGGCGTGCCTGGGAAGATCCGGTAGCGCGCCGTCTTCCAGTATTGCCTCGAAGATGATGTTTTGGTGTACCACATCATACACTCGCCCTCCATACCGAATTGAGCTTCACGATTTCTTGTCTCGGAGGGGCGTATACTTACGTGGGGCAGCCATCAGAGGGACAAAGCAGTGGAGCCGTACAACCTTGATTTGAAAAAGCATCGCTGACCTACAAACGAGAATCAAAATTCACATGTAGAAAGATTGTGCTAAGCAGACACCATCCTATTGACGTAGCAAATTTTGTGCTCGGTACAAATCTTGAGAAGGGTGAGCGATGGCAGTGGCATTAAGGTCGTCTGGATGGGAGAATTATCCACTTAATCTGGCGGATAAAATATCTTGCCCTCGATGCCGATGTGAGTTTGAGATAGCTGCAAAGGTCCAAGAGCTTGTTGCGAAGCCGTCTCCATAGAGAATGAGAAGAAGAAGAAGAAGAAGAAGAAGAAGAAGAAGAAGAAGAAGAAGAAGAAGAAGAAGAAGAAGAAAGAAGAAGAAGAAGAAGAAGAGTAAGAAGAAGAAGAAGAAGAAGAAGAAGAAGAAGAAGAAGAAGAAGAAGAAGAAGAAGTAGAAGAAGAAGAAGTAGAAGAAGAAGAAGAAGAAGATTATGGCATGGATGGACGTTCTTCCTCTCTTGTAAAAATTCTATTCCCTCTGGGGTGTATAATAGTATAGATGGACTATTTCGATGGGTGTGCATATATTTGGAGCAAGATGTAGCGTGGGTGAAAGCTTGACTATGAGAGAACTATTTGTCCGGCATATATAGCTTTCTCTGATACCTCCTTCGGTGGTCAATTATGCAGTGCATGTGTCAGTAGACATGACAACTTGTCCATGGAAGTTCCAACTTCAATGACCATCACGTTTCATCTCATGATTCCCACAGCGTCTCTCAACCCACGGCACCACTCCCCCGACGTGCGCCTCACACCTCTCAGCCACTTCCCGCCCCTCTTTACTTTGTGTGCATGACGACATGGAGCCCACCTAAAGTGCAGTGAGCATCAAGTTTCTGGCCGCTTGCACTTGATTCCCAGCTTCGCTCCCAGACCCTTGAAACCACCGTCCCCTACCTGCGGCTCACCCCTCTTGGCCCCCTGCCCCTCTGCCTTCGGGCATTACATGTGGACCGAGTCACCCTGCTCAGGTCCCACATGTTGTCAA